>CM077643.1:115597604-116280104 GCA_039707465.1 Rhabdophis nuchalis | reverse complement strand
CACTGGTATATACCCTTTTTTCTCCTTCCTTTCTCTTTTTCTTTCTACTTCCATCGTTCAAATTCTTCAACTCACTCAAAAGCAGTTTGAAGTTGATTGGTGATGATCTTCAAGTCACCAGCATCCGGATGCGTAGTGCTCACTCCAGATAATCAATACCCTGTTTTTCCAAAAACAAGACCTCTCCGGATAATAAGCCCGAATGGTCTTTTGAGCGCATGTGCTAAAGGGGGTCAAAAGAAACCTTTCTTATTTTTAGGGAAATATGTAGGAGAGTAGAAAGATTATTCAAGCTTGCCCTACCCCTTACCACATTTCTAGTTCACACTATTGAAGTTGTCCAATGATGGGCAAAAATGCCTGAGGAGTAGGAATTATTCCGAAAGAGGTCTGTACACAATTGTCCAGACACTATCCCTTTATTGCATTTAAAAGATCTGTGAAGTAATAGCACCCTGGGCATGATGTTGAATTGACCCCAGGACTTTGGAAATAGGATGAAGCCAAAATTCATCCCAATAGAAAAATGATCCATCTGTAGCAGGGGTGCCAAACTTGCATCGTCATGGCAGCATCACATGACGTATCAGGATTTTTTTCCCCTTTTGCTAAACCGGGTGTGGACATGGCCAGCAGGTTACGCATCTGGCCCACGGGGCACAAGTTTGACAACCCTGATCTATAGTGCCTATGGAGTTTCAGTATTTCAAATGGAAAGACATTTATTTATGGTATGCATGCTTCCACATGCATGCTTGTTTATATCAAGTGTAAATAGCTTAATAAAAAATGTATTTTTTATTTTTGACAATCGACTATACAATTTTTCAATTATAATTAACAATTAAAATCAAATCCCAGAGGAAAAAATAAATCCTTCAAATAATTAAGACATATAAAGCTTGATAAGTCATTTGGCTATCTTCCTAATTCCTGCTAAAATACTCGGGCTTTGACAGTGAGAGTCTTTTCAGATAGTCCTCTTTTGCTAATGTAAATAATGGTCAGGTTCACTGTGGTACAGGCAGTCCATCAAATAATTAAACCCTACTGTTGTTTAAGGACATAAATAACAACACCAGCCCTTAAATTATGTCCAATGAACAGCTTCTAGCCAATGCAGATCTTTCAGTACAGGATCTTTCTGTATCTTGCACCAGTCAGCATCTTAAGTGTAACATTTTGTGGTTTCCAACTGTAGTTTCTGGACACTTTCCCAATGTAGTCCCTTGCAAATGCATTGAAATAGTCAAGTTGGATTGTAACCAAGATCTGGATAATCATCACTAAGACTGAGGAGCCCAGGAAAAGTCAAGGTTGGAATACTAGCCATAAATATGCAGATATGCTCTTTATCAGGTTTGCCATCTACATATTCAGATGGCAGCTGGAAATCAAAAATACATTCCCAGGGTGCAAAATCTGCTCTTTCTGGCATAATAGACTCCCCTTTCAACCTTCAATCATCCCCAAATTCAGATATTTCTTTCCCCATGGTCTTATTTGGAATCAATCTCTACCTGTTCTCCATCAGTGTGATTTGGGATAGGGATTGTTTGCTTGGAATTAGAAGGTAGAGAAGAGTAGAAATAGGTTTATCAAGGCATACTGTGAGCTTTTCCTCTTTGAAAAGGTCCAAATGATCTGCCTTGACAGTTTCTGGTACATGTTAAATAGCATGGGAGATGAGTTAGAACCCTTTGTGTCACTCAAGATCAGTAGTCTGGATTTCAAATAGTGCTCCAGTGTTCTGTCTGAACACATCCTGATAAAGGACTGTGACTACTGCAAAACAGTGAACTTAAAGACCCTAAGCTCTTTTCTAGAATTGTGCATGTCTCAAATAGAAATAGTCTCCCACACAAAAATATCTACATACATGTCATGCATTTTATACGTAGATTAGTATATAGCAATTGCAACACAGAGGATTTTTTAAAAAAATGTTCATTAGGAATTAGGTTTTTTTCAATTAAGAAAGCCTCACACCAATTATATGATGCATACAAATGATATGCATCAGAAAGATTCCCCCCAATTTGATACTTTCCAGGCTAGTAACTTTGGACATATTACTTTACAAGGATAGGAATTAAAGGAAATTTAACAGCCACTGCATCTTTTATTGCTAATACAACAGATGTATTATTTATAGTAGCTTTTAAACCTTTGAACTAATTATATACAGGTGTAGAAATGATAGCACATCTTTTTGAATAGCTTTATACAGAACTTAAATGAAAATAGTGTTTTTCTCACATTTACCATTTGGGGGGATTCTAGAAGTAGAATTCTTCCTCTTGGAACTTATTCTTCAATCCACAATTCCTTACGGAATTTCAAAAGAAGTTGCAGCTTTATTTCAATTTCTGATTTATGATACAATTATCTTTTATATGTAGAATATTCCTTTCCTTCAAATAATTAGAGCAGGCAATAATGAAGAAAGGATAAATAGGGCAACGGTTAATTTACATTTGCTTAATGAAATATAAATACAATTCCAACAAAAATGTTGATGTATAGCAAAACTATCAGGAGTATAATTGTGCTGGCCTGAATGACAAATAAAAAGTTAAAATAATCTCCTGAATATCTTAATTTTAGAAACAATAGTATCATGTGCTTCAAGCATAGACTAAGATAGATGTTCTAGGTTTGTGGTAGCAAACTTATGGCACGCGTGCCAGAGGTGGCACACAGAGCCCTCTCTGTAGGCACACAAGCCATCACCCCAGCTCAACTCTGCCGCGCATGTGCGTACCTCCCACAGGCCAGCTGGTGTTTGAATCTCTGCTGCCCATGCAGAGGTCGTGCGTGCATGCTCAGGAGCGGGACACATGCAGGGGCATGCACATGTACAGGGGTGGGGCCCATCCGCAGGGCCCATGTATGCATTGTATTTTAGGGGTACAGGTGCATGCGTGCGCACGCACGCGCGCGCACACACACACACACTTTGGGCACTTGGTCCGGAAAAGGTTAGCCATCACTGTTCTAGGTTTTGTTTTTAAATAAAATTAAATAGGAACATAATTTTCACTGTTTTTCCTTTGTGAGTTACACATGTTAATTTATTTTGATGTTTCTAAATTAGGTGTCATTGTTTTCTTTAACTTTCTCACATGTATTCATTACTCAATGTTTGGCTGATTAACTTTGATTTAGAAAAAGTTCTTATAATGAATTTATGGGTGCACACAAGGAATCCTTGTGGTAGAAATACATGAAGAACCATCTCACCTCTTTGGGATCGGCCAGCCCCACTCACACCTGCAGAAGGGGCGTGCTGTGGATCCCATTGGCCAAGGAAGTTTGGCAGGTGGGAATCAGGAGGAAAATATTTTCTGTCTCTTTGCTCACTCTCTGGAACATCAGTTCCCTCAAGATGAGATCTGCCTCCACCTTCTTGACCTTCCATAAAGGCCTTAAAATGTCAATTGCCCTGAGCCCAGATGAGGTGTCACCTGGACATAGGTGGTTTATTTATTTATTTGTAAGCCACCTTTATGATTTTTACGAATAATTCAGGGCAGCCACCATATCCAACACATTTTCCCCCTATTTTCCTCACAACAGCAACCCTGTGAGGTGAACTAGGAAGGGGCTTGTCTGAGATGTTTACTCAAATTAGTTTCTTGACCTGGGCTCAGGTTCTGCTTAGTTGACTATTGTCTTCTTTGTAGTGGTCTTCCTCCCGACTTCAAGGTCATTCTCTATATCCTCCACACTAAAAAAAACCATAAGGCAGAGATCTGCAGACCCAAAGTGTAAGACCTCTAACCTTTCAGCCTATTTGTTCTGCCCTGCTACTGCAATCACTTGGCTCTTAGTCCGGAGAAATTGCACTGTTCCCAAGTGATGAAATCAATTAAAAGTTGTGAATTACAGCAAATGCATTCATTCACTGCTAATCTCATTCATTTCAAATGGTGTCAGGGATGACTACTTTTTTCTGGATCCAGGCCCAGAATTTTGCAGGAAGGAACTGAGAAAAACAACAACCATTTGCCATGCCATATTAAAAAAAATAAATTACTTTATAAATATTTTTTGTAGAAAAGGGACGGCTGTTGGTTCCCTTGTCCACACACCTAAAGTAAATGGAGTGAGAGGTGAATGTTGCTTTCCCGGAAAGATAGGACAGATAACTTATATGTCAGTAGAGAGTATCTATATGGAGATACACCTCTAATACTTTGCCGATGATTGGCCTTTTTCTACAGAAAAGGGGAAGTTGCTTCATTTTTGTCTGGTGGTAGGGCTGGCTCTGAACATAACAGCATCAATGAAAGTTTGCTTAACTCATTTGCACATTGTCTAATATTTCCTTGCGTTAAAACAAAACTTCCCAGATGGTTATTCAAGTTCGCCAAGGTTTTTAATTAGGCTGATTATTCAACAAATGTTGTGTATATATAGAGAGAGGTGGAAAGGGGCAGGGGGAAAAAACCAGGGCCCTTGTGGGCATACTAGGTGCCTTTGTGATGTGATGTGATATACAGCAAGATTTTTGACTTTTTAAAAAACATGCAACTTGTAACTCCCTATGCCAGGGATGTCCAAACTTGGGAACTTTAAGACTTGTGGACTTCAACTCCCAGAATTCCCCAGCCAGCATAGCTGGCTGGGGAATTCTGGGAGTTGAAGTCCACAAGTCTTAAAGTTCCCAAGTTTGGACATCCCTGCCCTATGCAGTTTATCTCGTATAGTGCACAATTTGTACACTGGTTTGCGATGGCCTTGGGAAAAACCTTGCCTATTGCCTCCCTAAAGTCTGCAGTTCTTATTGTTTATAGCTTGTGTGTGTTTTTTCCTAAACTCTTAGCCTTAAAATGGAAAAAGAAACAAAAAATGTGTTTCCTCATTTGTGCATTAGTAAACAACTCAATGAAGTATGTTCCCAGAAAAATATAGGAACTATATATATATATAAATACAGAAAGTAGATGAAGCAAATGGGAATGATTTACTTCTTTTATGATTAAAATACTGACTTTACCCTTAACATTTATTTTTAATGCTCCTGACCTTAAAGCTTTGGCTGTATGAATTTAATCAAGTTTTCTGATTTATTACTGAACAGAAACTGTGAACTCCCAGTATGAAAGTCTGTGGCAGTAAGAAGGCCTAGTGGCTTTTTTTTTTTTTAAAGAACAGTTAGGAGGTCTTTTGAAACTAATATTCAGACTGATATAGACTGGGTTTGTAGGAAAGTGGTGCCCCCTTCTGGGTGAACCAAGTAATTATAGATTTTTTTTCCATTGTAGAGTTTTTATCCATCTGTTTCATATTAAACTGACAAAGTATTCAGACGAGCTAATATCACCATTATGCTAGTATTTAGAATGTATACTGGGTATCCTTCCATTTTCCTCCTCTTCTTTTTTCTCAGGTTAGAAAACAACTAGTCCTAACAACTGGTTCTAATTGACTGGCTCTCTACATGGGGCTTCCCTTGAGGTGCACTCGAAAGCTACAGCTAGTCCAGAATGCAGCCGCGCGGGTGATTACGGGAGCTCCTAGATGCTCCCACATAACACCAATCCTGCGCGAGCTGCACTGGCTTCCTGTGGTCTTTCGGGTGCGCTTCAAGGTCCTGACGACCATCTTCAAAGCGCTCCATGGCTCGGGGCCTAGTTATATGTGAGACCGTCTCCTGCCCCATACATCCCTTAGACCGATAGGCTCCCACAGAGAGGGCCTCCTCAAGGTGCCGTCGGCCGGACAATGCCGGCTGGCGACACCCAGGGGAAGAGCCTTCTCTGTGGCGGGCCCTGCCCTGTGGAACGACCTACCCCCTGAACTCCGCACTATCATCGACCTCCGCCTCTTCCACCGTTGTTTAAAAACACACTTATTTCGTCAAGCCGGCCTAACATAGCCTCTGCTGGGACTAATACTAGACAGTTTTAAATGAGGGATTTTAATTTGGTTTTAGCGCAGGTTTTGTGTTATTTAATAGCTTTTTAAATTTATGTATTTTGTATTATTTTTGTATACTGTTTTAAGATTCCTGTGCGCCGCCCTGGGTCCTGTTGGAGAAGGGCAGGATATAAATTGAATAAATAATAATAAATAATAATAATAATTTCTGATCATCTCTTCCCTGCCTGTTATTTGCAATGGAATTGCAATAGTTCACAGAAATGCACACACCATGCTTCATTAAACAAAGTCAATCTGCTCCCATTCTCTTTCTTTCCCCACCCTCCAACACAGAAGACCAGCTACAGCTCTTATTCCCTCCTCACATCCCACAATTAATATTTAACTAGAAAAGAACTGGAAGCTCTTTTGTAAACTAATAAAAGCATGTTACCCCAAGCCCCTCCCATCAAAAGGCACTCTCCTGTAGAAAGTAGAAGAAAGCTAGGAGTGGTATGAGTTGGGTGTGCAGATTGAAAGAAGAAGAAAAATATATGACCCAATTCTCACAAACAGGACTGAGCCAGGTAAGTAATTCAGGGGCCCTCTGGCCTTCTTCCCATATTCATGCAGAATATTGCCAATTCCTATTCTTTTTTCCTAAACCCTCCTGCTTTTCCAGATTATCTCCTTTTAAAATGTTCTTTCTGTTCTGTTCTTGGATCCTATTGGGATTATTACTATGATGCAGTGGCTCAGTGCCTAAGACACTGAGTTGTCGATCAGAATGGTCAGCAGTTCAGTGGTTTGAATCCCTAGTGCTACGTAACAGAGTGATCTCCAATTACTTGCCCCAACATCTGCCAACCTAGCAGTTCGAAAGCAAGTAAAAAATGCAAGTAGAAAAATAGAGACCACCACATTAGTGGGAAGGTAACAGTGTTCCGTGCACCTTTGGTACTTAGTCATGCCAGCCACATGACCACGGAGACGTCTTTGGACAGCGCTAGCTTTTTGGCTTTGAATCAGAGATAAGCACTGCCCGCTAGAGCCAGAAACAACTGGCACACATGTACGAGAGGAAACTTTTTACCTTTATCTTACTATGATGCCCTGTTGCTGTCACCAGCTGGAAAATGAAACTGGAAGAAACTAAGCTCAGAAAGTACCAAGGACCCCACAGTTGAAGCCTGATATACAAATATTCTCTTCTATTGTGACTATTACTGCTAGAGATCTGATGAAGTTGACTATGGCAGCAGAGACTCTACTTGTCATGGCCTCCTTTATAATGTAAAGAGCCTTGATCCCAAGCCATTGTCAGAGACTTTACTACTTATGGGGACAAACACAATCACTACCATATATAAGATAATAATACAAAAATCACAAGATGCTACACCATCTCTAAAAAGATATGCCGAAACCATATCTCCACAGTGTCTTTTGAATTTGGGAGCCTCAGCTCTTGCTTGGGACTACTGTATCTGGATTGCAAAACATCTGGATGGCCAATTTCTGCATCTCTTGGCTGGCATCTAGTGGTGGTTTAGATTCTTGAAACTCAGATTAGAAGCTCTAGTCTTGGTCTCTAAAACATCCCTTTTTAGTTCTTCCAGATATCATTCCTGAAAAGTGGTTTCTTTTCTTTATAGACAAAACTCCTCAATAGGAGGAGTTACATTTACATTGTAAATGCAGTTACAATGTTTTTTTTAATGCAGATGACATAACTCACTGAGCAATATTGATCAGCTGAGATTAAAAACGTGCTGTCAAAAATAAATTGCAATCAAATGGGCCAATTCAGAAAGATTCCCCCCAATTTGATGCTTTCCAGACTAGTAACTTTGGACATATTACTTTACAAGGATAGGAATTAAAGGAAATTTAACAGCCACTGCATCTTTTATTGCTAATACAACAGATGTATTATTTATAGTAGCTTTTAACCTTTGAACTAATTATATACAGGTGTAGAAATGATAGCACATCTTTTTGAATAGCTTTAATTGATACACTTCCCAACATGATCAATTAGTGTAAACAAAAGTTTTTAAACTGTCTAACAAAGATGAATCATTTGGAAAATTCAGTTTTGATCCCACAGAAACAAGTTATTTGCATTTTTGCATTTTGTCCTTTACCTTGGGCTGCCTTATTTTTCATTGCCAATTCTGTAGCCAGCAGAGTTGGCATTCTAAAAATCAGGATGACCACTAGATGATACCAAAGAGATAAGGAAAACTCTGCAGTGTGTTTTTCTCTTTGCCACAATCTATCCAATAGTTGCCTGAATTTCTTAGCCAGTTCAGAACTGGGAGCCCTACCTTCAACAAACACCCCCCCCCCCCAAACAATCACATGAGCAAATAAGTCCCAGTTATCATTTACAACCTGGACTATCCTTACCACTAGATTATTCCCCTTTCCAGACTTCTCCTTCCTGAAAGCTTTTTAACCTTTCACCTCAGGAAGCTGGATTCAAATTGTGCAAAGGACATAAGGAAAATGAGATTGATGACCTCCAGCCTGCTACCATGTAAAAATATATCCACATGATAAAAAGCCATGAACTTCACTAAAATAAGGAGTCTTTGTTCTTCTAGTTCCACACTTCTGCCTAAGAGAGGCTGAAGGTCAGGCTTGAAGATAGATTTGAAAAGCAGAGATAAAAGATGACTCGGTCAGCAGGTCTAGCTTTTGTGCAGCGTTAGCAGTAATTATATTTCATGAGTCTGCAAAGCCAAAGAGGCCGAGAAGACCAACCACACAGCACTTGAGGATTTGATTGGGACTGAGGAAAAAAGGAAAAAAAAAAAGAGGGGTCATTGTGATATTGAAAAGAAAAATAAAGTTCTTTATTTTAAAAATGTCACAACTATAAAACGTGAGGCGGGTGGGATTTACCAATATGTAGCTATATTTGTCAATGGCAAGGGAATCATCGAATGTATACTTCATTTTATCTATATAAATAAAAATGTAAAATAGTTTGTACGAATCCACTAATCTCAAAAAGTACTGGACCGATTTACACCAAACTTTCACACAATGTTGACAAGGACTTCTGATAATAGAATAGCAAATCATTTTGTGCCTAGCACACGTGTATCATGTGCAAGGCAGGCACAAATAAAAGTTACTCACTGAACACGGTTTAAGCTCCGTGTAACTCCTCCCATCCGGCTGTACGTCATGGACACGTAACGGCAGAAAACCGCCTTGAAGGAACGTTGCCAGGGGCAACGTGGAAAGCAACGCATGCGCTTCCCTGTCTGC
The DNA here is from genome assembly GCA_039707465.1 of Rhabdophis nuchalis. NCBI lineage: Eukaryota > Metazoa > Chordata > Lepidosauria > Squamata > Natricidae > Rhabdophis > Rhabdophis nuchalis. The sequence goes on along the minus strand of CM077643.1, from coordinate 116,270,954 downwards.
CTGCAGCCGCTCTCTTCCACGCGCACATGCACACAGGGCCACAGGATCAGAAGCGTCCGAGCCCCGTGTGGTAGTCGCTTGGCGGGCGTGTCGGGCGGGGCAGCCGGCCGCGTCTCCACTAGCTCTCTCCGATGGCCACCGAGGTGCACTTTCCGGAGCCGTTGGAGAGAGCTGGTGGGGGCATGGCCGGCTGTCCTGCCCGCAGTGCGCCTGCCGGGCGGCGGGGGCTGCGTGTCGCGGGGCTCGGGGGCGGCGGCGGCGCGGGGCTGGTGGGGGTGGGCATGCGGTGCCCGGACGGCCACGCTCTCTGTGGGAGGAGGCAGCCCTAGACTCCTCAGCCCGATATGCCGGCCTTTTCGCTGCTTGCGGAGGGGAGGGGGGGAGACTGATACACAGAGAGACAGAGAGAGATGGAGAGACGAACAGAGAGATAATGAATGAGAGAGATCGACAGGCACACACACAGTGACAGAGAGAAAGGGAGGGGAGAGAGACAGACACACAGAGAGAATGAGTGAGGGAAAGATAGACAGGCAATCATACGCAAACAGAGTGACAGAGATGGGGGAGGAAGGAGAGAGAGAGACAGAGAGACAGAGAGAATGACAGAGAAAGACAGAGAAGGAAGGAGGAACAGAGGGACAAAGAGACTAATGACTTTGCCCACCACTGTGTTAGGCACAAGGGAGGGAGGAAGGGAGGGGGGGCCTGGAGGGGGTTGACTGAGGGAAGGTGGTCTGGGGAGGGGAGGGCTATTTATTTAGGTAGAGGAATATAGAGAGAGGAAGAAATACATTAGGTAGTTAGGTAAGTAGAGGGATAAACGAGAGGGATGAATACAGCAGGTACAGGTAGATAGGTACAGGTATATAGAGATACATACAATAGGTAGGTAGGTAGGTAGGTAGAGGGAGAGAGGGCCCTGGGTCCTCGGCGGAGAAGGGCGGGATATAAATGTAAATAAAATAAATAAATAAAAATAAAGAGGGAAGAATACAGTAGGTAGGTAGGTAGGTAGGTAGGTAGGTAGGTAGAGGAATAGATAGTGGGAGAAATACAGTAGGTAGGTAGTTAAGTACAGGGATAGATAGAGAGGGAGAAATACAGTAGGTAGGTAGGTAGAGGGATAGATAGAGGGAGAAATACAGTAGGTAGGTAGATAAATAGAGGGATAGATAGAGAGTAAGAAATACAGTAGGTAGATAGGTAGGCAGGTACAGGGATAGATAGGGAGAAATACAATAGGTAGGTAGGGGGATGGATAGATAGATAGGGAGAAACACAGTAGGTAGGTAGGTAGGTAGAGGGATAGATAGGGAGAAATACAATAGGTAGGTAGGTAGAGGGATAGATAGGGAGAAATACAGTAGGTAGGTAGGTTGGGGGTTATACGGTGGTTGTGTGTATGTGTGCAGATTGGTTGGCCATTTAACCAGACTGGGCCACAGCAACGCGTGGCCGGGTATAGCTAGTATTTAAATATAATCGGAATCTTTTTCCTTTATTAGGTATCTAAACTGTGGCGATAGGATAGAAATAAAAAGTTAATTAGCATATAAAAATTATTTTACCACATTAATTCATTAATACAAATATTGATGCTGTTAATCATTTTGATACCCAGGGCTCGAGTTTTGCTTTAAACTTCATTAATTAATTAGCTGGGCTTTTTAAAAAAAAATTCTCTAGTGAAACTTTGAATTTTGGGTAGTATCAAGTAACTTCCAATTCCATAGCATTTACACAGGTGTAAATTACTTAATATTCAACTTGGCTTAATTACTTGGTAATAAAGATGCCACAAACATGTATCTTATTCACTGGATCAACCCAGCAAAAATTTTTAAAGCTGAATTTGGATTCATTAGAATAAAATGAATGATATAGTTAGTTAATTTATTATTTATTAATTTATTTGCAAAGACTAAACTAATAAACACTGAAGCATGGTTTAAAATTCATGTGTGTGTATATATTACGTTATGAGGAAAATAGTAGCCAATTCCTGTCGGCTAATAGACAATAGTTATGGACAAAAATTTTGCTACTACTCTTGATACATTTAAAAATAGGCCTTTTAAAAGGAAAACAGTGATCTTATCAACATGAGGGAAATTAAACTGTATAATAACTAGAGTTGAAAGCCAATTTGGTGTAATGGTTAAGGCATCAAATTAGAAAATGAAAGACTGAATTATAGTCCTGTCTTAGGCACAAGGTAGCTGTAATCTTGGGCCAGTCACTTTCTCTCAGCCCTAGAAAGGAGGCAATGGCAAACTACTTCTGAAAAACTTTCACAACAAAACTGCCAGGACTACGCTAGGCAATCTTCAGTAGTCAATTGTCTAGAAGGGATAAAACCAGCCAACCCACCTGGGGTTACAACTTTTAATTGTGAATGCATATAGAGCGGACATTTTAATAGGTTATAGATTCAACCTCAGTGTTTGAATATAAATATTTTTAAATGGCAGATTGAAATATCTTCTTGCTGTTACTTGAATAAGTAGTGTATTAATTCAGAACAGACATAAGTTTCCTGTGTGTAGTATGCATGCTTTTAAAAATATAGTTAGGGAGTCCATCATGACAGAGCGTTCTATTGTGAATGGAATTTAAATCACCTACAAATGGGAGATTTTAAAGAATATCTAAGTTCCAGACTCTCTGAGATCTCCTAAAATTTTATCAAGGTTTAATATAAGACTAGAATAGAACATAATTTTTTATTGGTTTAATATCAAAGTTTTATTTATTTATTTATTTTATTGGTTTAATATCAATTGGTTTTATATCAAGGTTTAATATAAGACTAGAATAGAACATAATTTTTTATTGGCCAAGTGTGATTGGATGCACAAGGAATTTGTCTCTGGTGCATAAGCTCTCAGTGCACAAAACATGTACTGACAGACCATAATACATCTGATCTTTGCTGAGTAGATAGAAATCTATTGTTCAAGATGAACCAACAAGGTTTCCTCCAAAAAAATCCTACATTAGCCTAGACTTACTAGCATGATTTCTATTTGTTTAAAGACGATAATTTCAATGGATGGGTAGTAACAAACTCAAGCTCAACCCGTCCAAGACCGAGTGGCTGTGGTTTCCGGCACCCCGGTTCAGCCAGATAAGTCCAACACTGGCCATTGGGGGCGAACAACTGGCCCCCGTGGAGAGGGCGCGCAACTTGGGCGTCCTCCTGGATTCGCGGCTGTCCATGGAGGACCATGTGACGGCCGTGGCCAGGGGGGCGTTCTATCAGGTACGCCTGATACGCCAGTTGCGCCCCTTACTGGACCAGGGAGCCCTTCGCACAGTCACTCAAGCGCTTGTGACATCCCGGCTGGATTACTGTAACGCTCTCTACATGGGGCTCCCCTTGAGGTGCACTCGAAAGCTACAGTTAGTACAGAATGCGGCCGCGCGGGTGATTATGGGTGCCTCAAGGCAAACCCACGTAACACCTCTCCTGCGCGAGCTGCACTGGCTGCCTGTGGCCTTTCGAGTGCGCTTCAAGGTGCTGACGACCATCTTTAAATCGCTCCATGGCTCGGGGCCTAGCTATATACGAGACCGTCTCCTGCCCCATACATCCCTTCGTCCGATCCGCTCCCACAGAGAGGGTCTTCTCCGGGTGCCGTCAGCGGGGCAATGCCGGCTGGCGACACCCAGGGGAAGGGCCTTCTCTGTGGCGGGCCCGGCCCTCTGGAACGACCTACCCCCCGACCTTCGCACTATCTCGGACCTCCGCCTCTTCCGCCAACGTCTTAAGACGTATCTATTCCAACAAGCCGGCCTAGGATAGCCCCTACTTCTGACTTTTAAATTTAAAATTAATTTGGTATGGTTTTAAAATGGGTTTTTAGCACGGGTCTAATAATTTAATATATTTTAATCGATTTTGTATTTTGTATTTTGTGGTTTTAATAATGCCTGTGCGCCGCCCTGGGTCCTAACAAGGAGAAGGGCGGGGTATAAATTTAATAAAATAAATAAATAAATAAAAGAAAAGAACTATTTGGTAAAACCATAAGTAATATAGCCGAGAATTCTCTTCAGTCCACTAATATAAAAAGTCTAATGTGATTAAGAGGTCCACCTTCAGTCTGTGGCTTAGTTTAGATATATTTACAGTATAAACAGTAGCTCGTTATGCACGAGTTTTTTTTAATGCCCTAGCTTTAAAGCTCTTTCAGATGAAAGGGTAATAGTTACAAAACAAGAAATGCACAATGTTTAACTAGGAATTTAACTGTGTCCCCATCCCAAGAAAAATAAGGAGAGCATGGTAAATTTAAATCAGGGGTGTCAAACTTGCGCCGTCACAGCGTCATGTGATGTATTGTGACTTTTTCTCCCTTCATAAACTGGGCGTGGGCATGGCCAGTACATGACACATTTGGCCCGTGGACTGCGAGTTTGACACCCCTGGTTTAAACCATTTACTAACCTACAGTCAGGGAAACACAGCATTTAATAATACATAATGGGAAGACATCCACATTGCCCTTAAAGAGAAGAAAACAAACACTGCAGTCAGCTGTTTTCATATCCTACTCCTTAAGAAGATACTCATTTCTTTTACTTATTAAATTAAAAGTGTAAATCCATCAAATGGCCCCTGTTACTTTTCCTCACCAATGTGGATCAGTTTTCGCTACAAAAAAGAGCTTCACTAATTCTGGCTTCTGGGATATCCTTATTACTGAACAAAAGGAGGTCTGATTCGAGTTCATGAGAGTTGCAGGCTGAATGGTGGACTCTTAAGACTTCTTTATGGGCTGCACTGAATTCAGAAAAACCAAATAGCAGCCATTTCAGTAGAGATACCATTAGTTCAGTTAATTTTTTATTTATTTTGAACAAACACAGATAAAACAAAAATAGCAAAGAAAATATAAAAAGCCATCCTCCATTACAAATTATAAATTATTTAAAAATGTGTCAGTTAATTACAAATTTCTATGCGTTTCTTACATACTCATCACTTGTTTTCCATGTCAATTATTGCAATTATTTTATCCCAACCTTAATTTAACTGATTGTTTTTACATCCTTTTGTATATATCCCATCCAGATCCATCCTTTTGTATATATCCCATCCAGATCCATCCGGATCTGGATGGGAAGTAACGGACTTAGGCTCAACCCGACCAAGACCGAGTGGCTGTGGTTTCCGGCTGCCCGATTCAACCAGCTTTCTCCAACGCTGGCCATAGGGGGCGAACATCTTGCCCCTGTGGATGGGGCGCGCAATTTGGGTGTCCTCCTGGATACCCGGCTGTCTATGGAAGAGCAAGTGACAGCCGTGGCCAGGAGGGCGTTTTACCAGGTTCGCCTGGTTCGCCAATTGCGCCCCCTATTGGATCGGGACGCCCTTCGCACAGTCACTCATGCCCTCGTGACATCCCGACTGGACTATTGTAACTCTCTCTACATGGGGCTCCCCTTGAGGTGCACCCGGAGGCTTCAGTTAGTTCAGAATGCGGCCGCGCGAGCAATTATGGGCACCTCTAGGTTTGCCCACGTAACACTGCTCCTGCGCGAGCTGCACTGGCTACCTGTCGTCTTCCGGGTGCGCTTCAAGGTGTTAGTTATCATCTTCAAAGCGCTCCATGGCTCGGGACCTAGCTATCTGCGAGATCGGATCCTGCCCCACACATCCTCACGACCGATTCGCTCCCACAGAGAGGGGCTTCTCCGGGTGCCGTCCACTAGACTTTGTCAGCGGGCGACGCCCAGGGGAAGGGCGCTCTCTGTGGCGGGCCCGGCCCTCTGGAACGACCTTCCCCCTGATATTAGAACGACCACCGACCTCCGCTCCTTCCGTGTAAAATTGAAGACCCATCTCTTTCGACTGGCCGGCCTTGAATAGTTCTCTCTGTCTTTTAACTACAAATTTTAATGGGTTTTTAATTTTATATTTTTAGCACGGGTAATTCTATTTAATTCTATTTTAAGTAATGTTTGTATTATTGTATATTGTTTTTAATTATGCCTGTGCACCGCCCCGGGTCCCTGTGGGGAGAGGGTGCGGTTAATAAATCTCAATTTATTATTATTATTATTATTATTATAAGGTAAAAGTATATAATGGCATTCTGATAATGAGCCAGACAAAGAAAAAAAAAGAGAATAAAATTAAAAATAGAAATAAAAAGAAAAAGACATCACTCTACATTGTATCCTTTAGAAAGCGTACCGACCGGCCACTCATAACTTCTGTGCATCTCTGAAATGGTTATTATTCATAAATAATCTCATTTTATAAATTTTAAATCAGAAAATTCATCATATACCTTAGTATCAGTACATCAAAATTCTCGTCTAATATTCTAAATTTGGTCTATTTTCTTCTTCAAACATGTCTTTGAAACACACCACCTATTATTTATTAAATTTGTATTAAATTTAATATCCATTGTCTATTCCCAACAAACATACGCATATACATACACCTATATGGATTTTTCAATAATAATCTAAAACAGTCTTAAATTTTTATGAATAATTATTAATTAAGTTCAGTTAATTTTTAATAGTTAACAGTCAGTCCAGTGCCTGGATCCCAGTTAGTTTTATTTTTATCTTTTTATCCTGTTTCTTCCCAATACAACCAGCCCACGCTGACATGAATCTAAAAGAATAACATCCATACATAACAATAATATATAGACAATATTTTTTTTCTATTTCCAAGTTTCAACCCTAAAATATCAAACAATAAAGTTTAGCCACATACTGACACTAGTTTAAGTCTATCACTGGACTCAAAAACATATGCTATACAGGAAGCTTACATATAGAATACCCTACATTTTAGTATTAATACGGTAAGCTTGTGAGGAAACTCCAGTGTGGTGTACAAGATTTCAACATTTTCAATAAATCTAATTTGATGTAATTAACCTTGGAGAGAATCAATATTCCTTTCTCTTTTTTTCTTTCTCTTTCTTTGTTTCTTTTCTTTCTTTCTCTTCCTTCCTTCCTTCCCTCCCTCCTTTCTCTTATAGAACATCTGCAACAAAGGTTTGAGAAATTCATTTACCGTATTTTTCAGCGTATAAGACACACCGGAGTATAAGACACACCCAGGTTTTGAAGAGGCAAATTTAAAAAAAAAGTTTTTGCCCTCCCAGGCTCCCAGGAGCACTCTGCAGGCATCCCAAAGCATGCAGAGAATTTGGGAGGCCTGCAAAGTGCTCCTGGGGATCAGGAGGGCAAAAATGCAAAGTGTGGGAGCTTGAACTTCTTAAAGAGTAAGGCTTTTATTGATCTCAAATCCACTTTTATCTTCAGCAAGGAGGGAAAGACATGCTGAATGGCTGCTGCTGTGCTTGGCTGGGAATGGCCCATTGGATGAGGAGGGGTGGGGATCCCTTCCATTTGGATTAATGGTTCCTCGTGGTGGCGCCTGAGCAGCAAAAGGGAAGCATAAAGGAAATGGGGGCTGCTTTGTCACACACACACCCCAAATCGGCCCAAATCTGTCATGTAGCAAAGAGATACGGTAGCTGGGCTCAATAGCAGCAGTAGCAATAAGCACTGCATGACAGATCCAGCGAGATTTGGGGGGGGGGGAGCAAAGGAAGAGAACCAATCACCTCTGCACGAAGACTTTTCTCAGGACCCTAGATCTCCACTTTCTGTCCGGAAAAAGCTATTGGCATCGTTGGGATTTTGGCTAGTGAAAGAAGCGCTGGATGGAAAGGAAACTTCAGAATGCGGCAGCTGCCAAGCTTCAGGAATACAACGCTCCTGTATTCCAAAGTTTCCTTTCCATCCCGTGCTTGTTCCATTAGCCAAAATCCCAATGATAAAAATAGCATTTTTCTGGAGAGAAAGTGGAGATCTAGGGTCCTGAGAAAAGCCTTCGTGGATATTGGTTCTCTTCCCTTCCTCCACCCCCTCCCCCAAGCCGCCCGGATCTGTCATGCTGGGTGCAATAGCAATAAGCAGATCCAGAGAGATTGGGGGGTTGAGGTTGGGGGGGGAGGAAGGGAAGAGGAGCAATCTCTCTATGAAGACTTTTATCAAAACACTAGATTGGGAAGTTTAAAAACCTGGAATGGGATACAATGAAACTTGATTCAAATACTTTGGCTCCTGAAATCACAGCGCTGCTACCCAGAAATGTTATTAACACGATCTTTGCCACCTGGAACTGCCCGAGAAGGGGCAGGTAAAGCGGGCGCTGCAGAGATCATGGTACCAGTGTTTTTGTTGGTAACACAGCAATCTCAGGAGCCAAAGCCTTTGAATCAAGTTTGATTGTACCCCATTTCAGGTTTTAACTTCCCAAACTAGCATTCTGAAAAGCTTTTATAAAAAGGAGATTGTTCCTCTTTCTTTCCCTTCCCTCTCCCTCCCCCCCCCAATTTCTCCAGATTCTCAGGAGCCAAAGCCTTTGAATCAAGCTTGATAGTCCCCATTTCAGGTTTTTAACTTTCCAAAGCTACCGTTCTGAGAAATCTACCATCTCTGTGGCACTTTTCATTTGCAGCAGGAGGAGGGCAACTTAAGGAAGCAGCGCCTCCTTAAACCAAAGCCTCTGAGTAACTGGGAAAGAAAGGCATGTTTTCAGGTGTCAATTTCTGGCAGATTCCAAGCGTGGCTTTCTTTCCCAATTACACAAAGTCTTTGGCATACTCCGTTCTCCTCCTCCTGCAAGCGAAAGGCACCTCAGAGATTCGGTGGGCAGCTCAGGGGAGACAATGGCCACAATGATTTCATTCCCCAGCAATGTGAGGAGCCGCTGCCACCGCCACCACCCTCTAAGCCCTCCTGGGAGTCAAGCAGAGTGGGAGTCCCGAAAGTGAAACCTCTCTCCTTTCCAGGCATTACGATTTCTGCAGCGCCAGATTCACCTGCCTCCTTTTCAGACGACCCAGGCAGCTACATTCAGAGTATAAGATGCATCCAGATTTTCACCCTCTTTTCTGGAGTAAAAAGGTGTGTCTTATACTCTGAAAAATACGGTAAACACACTAGGAGATTTAGGAAGAGAAGAAGGAGAAATCCCATTCTCTGCATAATACTTGATGGAATCCTTATTTTAAATTTTAGTATTTTTGGCCATGACTGTATGCAGAAATTGCATGTTCAACAAAATTTTATATAATGGTACCATAAAACTATTCCTTAATTATTTATATCCTCTTTTCTTTCTGAATTAGGTCACATTTAATCACATATAGTAACATAATAAATAATACAGATATTTTGATGAAAACCAATTCTTTATTAATATCTGCATATTAACACAACAATTTCAGTTTTTAAAAACAAGATATAAAGATATTTGGCATGCCTTTAAAAATATTTCTAGTACAAACAATATCTTTTCTGATAAATCCTGAACCTCACATTTCTATAACATGCACTATTTGCATCAGACTAAGTGGAGATGCATTTTACCTGAAGTACATGGGCTAATCTGAGTAGATTACAAGCACTACTTATTACCTATTACTGAGAAAGACCATAAATGTCTCATCATACTTATGCTTGAATAATTCCATCAAATATGTTTTGTGTATTTATTAAAGCTAAGGTGACAGGGTGTCACTTTCCAGCCACACATTCTCCCTCTATCTATGGATTCAGGTATAACGTCTCCAAGCAAGATATACATAACAGAAATATCGCCTGAGGCTGTTAACTTTGGTGACTTTCTTTCCACCAGCAGCAAAATACTGTTGAAGGCATAATATAATTCCTTTTTCACATGGCAACTCTTGTTTGCAAAAAAGGTCAATCACTTTCACATTACTGTTTCAGAAAGGTATGCCATCTTCTTGAAAATCTCAGTCTGACCTCTGTGATTTCTGTTTATCATGCAACAACCTTCTCAAATCACCCATTTCCCATAAGTAATACTGCTTATGCTGCTAGTACTTAAAATGTCTGCAGGAGTAACCATGGTCCAGAACAAGAAAATACTCAAATGATTTCCTATAAAGGGCAGCAATAATGATCTGGAGAAAAAATGTACCACATGAAGCACACAATGAGTATCAGCCAACGCCACTCTTATTAGCTTGTCTGTTAAAAAATGCACAAATACTTAGACAATCTTCTAATTTTTTTCCTGTACAGATGACATAAATATAGAACTTCCCTTTACCTATTGCTTGTTTGCACAACACTGAATCTTAACTGGAAACATGAACCGATTACATTTTATGAACAAACTTCCTGTGGCTTGGTAATGAAATGCAGAGTCCAGGCTATATCACATGCTTATTACGAATAGTTTCCCCCCCTTCTATCTCAATTTGCTCATATAGCCACTTGCGATCACAACGGCATTCAGGTCCACACTTGCGGGAGCCACACTTGGAGCAGGCATAGAAACACCCAAGACAGTCTTCATCAAGGCAGTCACACAGGTCTATCCCGCTGAAAAGCAGAAAGCCTTGGCCATCATATACCTTGCTCTTTGCTGCTATTAATTGCCTGGAAGGAAAAATACAAGCAACCAACAATTAACAACGATTTGTAATACTAGGCATTTTTTTAAATAATAGACAATTTAGTTTAAAACTCCTGGCAGGTTAATTTCTCTAGTTTGTTGTACTAAGGAGCAACAGATATTTATTTATTTATTTATTTGTTCGTACTTTTATACCGCCCTCTCTCCCAAATGGGACTCAAGGCGGTGCACAGAAATAAAAAATAAAAATATAAATATACAAACATCAATAAGTTTAAAATTAAATTAAATGAATTTGACCCGTGCTAAAACTTAATTTAAAAACCCAGCTAAAAATTCAATAATATACATAGCTATGTCAGGCCGGCCGCATGGAAGAAGTGTGTTTTAAGTGCTCGACGGAAGAGGCGAAGGTCCGTGATTGTGCGGAGGTCAGGGGGCAGGTCGTTCCAGAAGGCTGGGCCTGCCACAGAGAAGGCTCTTCCCCTGGGAGTCGCCAGCCGGCATTGTCCGGCGGATGGCACCCTAAGGAGGCCCATCCTGTGGGAGCGGACAGGCTGGGTGGAAGTATGTGGCAGAAGGCGGTCCTGCAAGTAGCCAGGTCCGATGCCATGGAGCGCTTTAAAGATGGTCACTAAGACCTTGAAGCGCACCCGGAAAGCCACAGGCAGCCAGTGCAGCTCGCGCAGGAGAGGTGTTATATGAGAGTATCTAGAGACTTCCAAAATCCCCCACGCGGCCGCATTCTGCACTAACTGAAGCCTCCGGGTGCACCTCAAGGGGAGCCCCATGTAGAGAGATATAAACTAATGACTACTGCAATGCGCTCTACATGGGGCTATCCTTGAAAAGTTTATGGAAACTTCAATTAGTTCAAAATACACTGGCTTGAATGGTTTTATGTAAGTCTAGATTGGTCCCTCTCTTGTGCGAGCTGCATTGGCTCCTGATTTGCTTCCAGGTCCAATTCAAGGTGCTGGTTGCGGCATCTTTAAGCTCTACATGGCCTGGGGCCAGGTTGTTTGAAGGACTATCTTTTCTCAATTACATGTACCTTACCCAGTGGAGTGGGGAGGCAGTCTGGTCTACCAAGTCATTTCTTCTAATGGGACAAAAAGAAAGCAATTTTGAAATTCAAAAATGTTCCCTATCAGTTCTATGGGTGTGGCTTGGTAGGCGTGGCTTCGTGGGGGGTGTCATGTGGCTGGGTGGGCATGGCCAACTTTTAAAAAACTTTTTAAAGCATTTTTAAACTACCGGTTCAGGAAAACCGGTAGTTTAAAATGCTATTAAAAAAAAAAAAGTTCTGATGGTCAACTGTATGACAATCAGCTGTGACACGCGATCATCGGAATTTTTTTTTTGCTTTTTAAAGCATTTTTTCTGTATCGTACCCAAAAAGACAAATTGTTTTTGTCTTGGGACCAAAAATAAATAAATAAATTGTACCAAGAACAATTTCCCTAATCTGGGAAAGATCATGGATACCCCGACTGCAATATTGTATACTGATTTTCCACTTTTCAAGAACTTTATAATGATTGGACAAAGCAATCTATTTTATTCTAATGAACAAATATAGGGGGAAAACTTCCATGCTTCTAAGCAGTTCTAAATTATAATTCATATGGAAGCAGAACAATTTTCCCTCAGAGTGAAAAAAACATAGGCAATTAATCCATAAACAGTCTACCTGTCTGAATTAACGGATGTGTTTTTCGTTTGTAGCTTTCTTTTTTCTCTTTTGTTTGCTGCTTCTGGGGGAAATCCAGTATGCCGTGCTGGATTAGCAAACTTCAAGGCTTTAGTTGTACGCCCCTGAATAAATACAGACAATTTCATTTTAAAAAATTCAAAGCATTTCTAATTAAGTGATATCATATTTCAGCTAAGAGACAAACACTGAAGTTGAAGCCAAATATACACTTCTCTCTTTTTATTTATGGTATCAACTGTGCTCTAAGTGCTTATGAGATATCTCAATGAATAAAAGTAATAGTAATATTAATTGTCAAAAGAAAGCAAAGATAGTAAGTTGGACAGGAATATATCCCCCTAGAGATGCAAGTTAATGGAAACAGGAATAGTTACTTTAATATACAGGGTAATTTCTTCACTTCTCTTTTTATTTCCTACTAGCTGATAATCCGGTGTTGCCCAGGTATTTATTTATCTCAATCCTGTATTAGACAAAAGAAATGAATTATATCTATAATGTCAAATGAAAGTACCATTTCCATTTTTCTGATGGTAACACTTGCATGCTGCAAGTAGTCTTTATGTGGATCATAGTGGAATCCTTCCGATGTTAAACTAAAATGTTGTGCAGTCCGTTATCGTCTGGCTCTATCTCTCATTTCCTGTAGTCGGGCCTCACGGTGCTGTACTGTCTCTAGAGGTAGCAGTTCTCTCTCGCTGCAGTGCAAGTCTAATATTTGTCTCCTCAGGAGTTTCTTTTCTATGCTGTTGTTTCATTTTTTTAGCCTTTGATTGCACTTAGCCAATCACCTGACGTTTCCTTGGAGGCACCGTTATAGCTATAAAATCTATTATTATGGAATACAATAAAGTAAATGTAAGAAAAAGACACTTGGTCCTGGTCCTGTTACCAGTTGTAAAAGAAAGCTGCCTCAATCACTGTGATGAGAATTAGAGACCTAATTGCTCTGGCCAACAGCCTGGGAAAAATTCTACAGGGAACAGCTTTTGAGGTGATTATCTGCATTAATAGGCACCTCACCCAACAACTTGCCCTCTGCTTGAAGCTGAGGGCCAGGGTGTTTTTTTTAAAGCACCAATCCCCCTTACCAGAGGTTCTTTTTTAAAGAACCAATCCCCCTTACCAGTACCCCTTATGGAGTACTGTGAAGTCGTTACACTGTGCTGTACAGTAGAAGCTGTTTCAAGGCACAACAGGCTGTATCTTAACAGAACTCAAATCCAAAACGCACACTATTACTGTCAAAAGTACTGTGATTTGACACTATAGATATAAATCATTCCTTTTCATTTCAGCGGCCCAGGCGTTCCAGAGTTATGCTGGAACACACAGAGACAGACACATACATTCACACATCCCGAGGAGTGTTAGGGTGTCTTACCCCCACAGTATTTTTTTCCAGAGAGTAAGTCATCTGTGTACCAAGTTTGGTTGAAATTGCTCAAAGCGTTCCAGAGTTATGCTGGAAAACACACACACACACACACACACACACACACACAAATTTCCAAAATAGGAAATAATTGTAGCATGTCTTCATTAAACATAGACTGTGCAAAGCTGGGTACCAAGTTCAGTTTTAAAGATGAAAGCCCTCCATCATGGTGCTCCTTATTGCTTGGAAGAGAAATATCCCTCTATCAATCATGTAAGCGCTCTAAGGATTGTGCAGCTTCAGACTGCAGATGGTAATTCAGTTTTTAAATGTTCCCCTTAGTGAACTATACCTTGCAGGGAAAGCACTAAAATAGTAGGGAGATGTTAGAATCTCTCTTCATTGTGCTTCTCCCTACCCTGTTTCATATTTGCTGAGTATTTGACACAGGGGATTTGTAAAAGTGTAGTTTACCATCAGTTTGAAACAGTACATCCTATTCTAATATCTTAATTTTTTTAATCTTGAGGTATGTGCAGTGTGTTGATAAAACCTCACTGCTTACACAAATTATATGGTCCCATCCTAGCTAATTTGCCTTTAAATATTATAAAAAAGTTAAGATCATATCATCATACAAACCAGGAAAGTATCGCTAACATATTCATGAAAAGCCACTTTAACTTCTGCTTCCTGGTTTGAATAAAACAGAAATTTGTTTGACTGAGTTGAAAGTTATGGGAAAAGCTTATGCCTATTGCAGTTTCAAAAGCTGAATAGTTATTTTCTCCTGTTCCCATGAAATGATTGTCTCTTTTCCCCTTAAAAGGATTAGAGCTCATTCATACATACAATTCACACAAAGATTCAACTGAGAAGTTGCAATTTTACATGAAAACGCCATTTCTGATGTTTAAACTGTGATGGCATTTTCTTCATGCAGTGCTTATCCAGTGAGAGTCATACATTCAGGGACTGTACAGAACTGAGTGTACTCTTAGTATTTTAAGAGGGAATTGATGCTATTCTTTTCATACTCTTAACCTGTCTCATATGGCACATATATTTAGAGGTACCACTTTTTTTCAGTGGGTGGGATTTACTATCACATAACTGCAAAAGTTACAGCTTTAGTCCAGTACTTAGATAGTTGAAAAAATGGTCCCATATACATACGTCTGAATCAAGTCTCCTTCGTTGACGGTCTTCAGACTCAACCTCTGCATTTCCATTTATTATCTGTGTACATTTGGGGCAAAGCTTCCAGCCTGGTATAAATTGACGTCCAAACTTGGCACTTAGAAAAGATGCATCATCTATGTCAATTGCATGCAAGTTTTTCCTGGAGAGCTTTTTGTGCATATTGAAAGGATCGCAACATGACTTTTGCAAGTCTTCATACCTATCAAGGTAAACTTTAGCGTGATGGAAGCAGATTGTATGAGTCTCTGAAAGCGTTATCCCAGTTCTAAGCTGAAGAAGTAACAGATCAGTTGCTGATAAATCTTGCTTAGTCTTGAAGCCAGTTTGAGAAGTAAAATATGCTTTATGACAATCGCTGCTAGCTTGCAGCTGATTTCCAATTGAACATGGATCCATTTTACTTGATCAGTAAAATATATTTCAGTATTTAAATTGTATTGTTTGTCGTCTTTAACAGCTGTTACGAGGATTATCCTGGAGAAAGCAGTGAAGGAAGTAAGATTTGTGATGCATAAGTTTATTTTTAACTAGAGCCAAAACAAAATCAACTCAGAAATGTGTCCTGTACTCTGATTTTTTTTAAGGATGAAGTGGAATCATAAACTAGGCATTTTTGCAGGCAATGCCAGTTTCTCGGTTTTCAAGCAATTTGCCTACCATTAAATTTAGATACGAAAGTACCATGTTGCAACTAGAGTACATTTATATGCCAGCTTTTATCAATTCCGTATATAAAATAACTGCCATTTCATGCATAGGTTTTCATAGATTAAAAGAATATCGTAGACTGGTACAAGTAGTTTTAAGAATTGGAAGGAATAATCTAGTTGGGAACTAAAATAGCTAGATT
Organism: Rhabdophis nuchalis; assembly: GCA_039707465.1. Taxonomy (NCBI): domain Eukaryota; kingdom Metazoa; phylum Chordata; class Lepidosauria; order Squamata; family Natricidae; genus Rhabdophis; species Rhabdophis nuchalis. The sequence continues at coordinate 116,255,368 of CM077643.1, read as the reverse complement.
GGTTTCTATTCCAAAATGAAAAATTACTTTACAATAACAAAATCATTTTTTTCAGAATACTCATTGTGGAAAAGATGCTGAAATAATAATAGATACTTATATTAGGTATTTGACATTAAAAATCTCAAATAATAATAATAATTTAAAAAAACAGGCCAGTTTGTTAAACCGTTAATAAATTCAAAAAAATCCAAGTGTTTTATTTATGCAGTAGAATCCTGCAACAGATCTGATGGGAAGTTGTAAGACTTCTGTACTTATTAGATTATTTAATTAAGTTGAAAGTTATACAGATAACTCAATTAGAACTCTCAGACAAAGTAGGCTAAGGACCACCTTTAATTATTTTCCAAGCACATAATTTATGATTCATGTATAGAAGCAGCTTGCAACATGACGCTTTTGTACCTTGGGAATATACATCTTGTCCAGAGTGCAGGATCTGCTAGCAAAACGTGCACCAGATTATTTCTTGAGAAATGTATGATGCCACTTCCATTATCTGTCTTAACAGTGGAAAGAAGCCTTAAGACATCTGAATTAATATTTCCTAATGGCACTTTAATTAAAGAGTGCAAGGCAGGAGGTTGCAAGAATGATGGAGGAAGCAAAGCCAATGTGAAGAAGCTATTAAGCTGCAAGCAATATTATGAAGAGATTAAACGGTCGACAACAAAATCAGACAAGGAAAAAAACTTGCAACTTGTAGCTTTTTTCCTCAATGAATCAAGTCACATGCGTCCCCAGTCCAGATTGACATTTTATCAGATTAGGATTCTTTTTTTTTTTAGATCACCAAAATCATGAGCATTTTTTTCAAACACTTGCAGAGGTCAGGATCCAAAAAAATTCACGTAATGCATGTAAGTGCTTCTACATAAGAAATTTTCTTTATCCAAGTTTCCTTCCAACTAAAGTGTTCTGGGTTTGCATGGGATGCCCCATAATCTTCCACATCATCATTTCAGATAGGAGGACAAAGGACTAATTGAAGATGTCCCCAAAAGTCCAGATTGGCATGTAGAGGCTTGTAAGCAGCAACTGGAATCCTATGATGAGTCTCACTATTTAGCCTAATTGTCTTGTCTTCTTGAATTATTTATTTTTTAATCTGAAACAAAAATTCATATGAGGACCCGTGTCTTGGAATATTTTAACTCTTTGCCTTTTTTCACACAGTATTATACTTTACATCCTCTATTCTGCTCCAAGTTAGTTATGACTCCAAAAGACATAGATTTCAGCTTGATATCAAATATTTGACTGTGTTCTATAAACACAGGTGTACTTTTACAACTCAATTTTTTGTTTGTATTTTTTGTTTGCTGTTATGTAAACAAACTTTATGACCGCCCCTTCACATTTCTTGTATTGTTTAATTATTTTAGCCAAGAGATCTAAGGTCCTGTTCATAATTTCTGTTAATTTTTGTAACAGAAAAGAGATACATAAAATTACATCAGTTCCCAAAGTCAACTTAAAATGACAAGAATAAGATTTTTAATTGTTGTTGGTATAAAATATTGCCAACAATGAGTGTTGCAACACCTAAAGCTTCAGTTTTGCTTTGCTCTGATTAAAAATTTTAGGTGATGTATGAGTGGGCAAATTTTAGAAAGAGCAGAAGATGTCAAGGATAATGTACTAATTTGACGTAGAAGTGAATCATTGAAAATAAATAGCTGATACCCCATTATAAATTCATTAAAAACATGGTAGGTAATGTTAGAAAGGAGGCAGGAACAACTGCTGATAATTACATTTAAAAAGTAACTGAAAGAAGAGCCAAGACATGGAAAGAAACAAAACAGAAGGAATAAGTTCAACATATTTGCCATTATCAAAGCATGCATATTATTCTTAAAAATCTTTAACTATCTCTGTCTCTTAGTTGGCTGATTATTCAGTGTCTGAGATTCTTAATATCAGTATGTGAACTGGATTGTCTTGAATGAAGAAGCTGTTCTCACAATACTGGAAATGTTCAGCTTTGTCAACACATTGGGGCATTTTAATTAGCATTTCAGCACCATGTAACTCAAGAGTGAGGAATGTAAAGGCATTCCATTCCTGAACCATAATTCCCAGCATCCTTTGTCATTGCTATAATGAAAGTTATAGTTCTGTAGTAAAACTGAAGCTACTCAAAGCTATGTCCAACAGTGGAGGAATGCAAGTTATATTTATCTGACGCTAAAGCAGTCACAGACATAATTCAATTATGTTGATATATGTGTGCATCTTTATAAATGTTGACTTGCTGAAGTGCTAGAGAAAGGGCCCTAACAATAGCTTCTATTTCCAGAAATCTGCTATCATGCAATTCAAATTATTCTTAATCAACTGACCAAGCAGCAAATAATTTAAAATTTGCTGCAACATTTTCTAAGTGCGAGAACCGGTTGTAAGTTAGGTTTTTTTTTAGCATTGATATAATTTTGAATGGTCACTAAACGAATGGTTGTAGCTGAAGACTTCCTGTTTCTATAAAAAGAGACACTCTGCATATCCTCATAATCACTTTAAATATATTTTGCTGATAGCAAATTCTTTATTTATCCACTTCAGCTGAAATATCCAAAAATCCTGCTAAAGAATGGGAGAGAAAGTGAAGACTAACAATGGACAAATCCAGTAAACATTTTTGTGACAGAAATCACATGGGGGGGGGGGGGAGGAAAAAGAAACCCGCCATCCCTAATAGGTATTACATATCAATTTGAGCTTAATCTGGAAACAGTCTGTTGCAGCATATGCACTATGTAAAACATATAGAGCAAAGCAAAGCAGGCTGTAGCTGAGCTTGTGTAACAATTTGTAGAAAGGCAGAAAGTATACAAATCACATTTTGTAACATATTATGTAGTTTATTGCTCGAATATTGCAATGACAGTCATTGTTGTTTTGAATGATCAAAGAACTGGTCCTGATTTTGCATCAGCACTTGTTAAGAAACAAAATACAGTATGAATGGGGGGAAAAAGACCCTCAGAACCAAAGACTTGACTTCCCTAGTTGACATAAACCATACACTGAAAAAAGAGATGCAGCCAATCAAACCTCACACGTAACATTTTTTAAAGTGTATCTAACAATATAATGCATAAAGTGGCACATTGTTTCCATTCCATAAAATCAAAAGATAAAGCTAATTAAATCAGATTATAGCAATTTTAGTTACTTAGTTATTTAGATTTACATGCAACCACCTTTTTCCTCTTTAAGAATTAAAGGTACATAATTTGAAAATACCTTTCTTTTTTAAACTAGGGAGACATAGGATTGCCATACCTTAAATATATACTATTATTACATAAAATAACATAAATCCAGAATCAGACAAAAATCTGAACACATACATAGAGCAAGATCTTATCCAATGTATGATTTAGTATCTGAAATTATTAAATGGGTCTATACCTCATGGCATTTATAGTAAGTTGAAAAACAATACACACCATTTTTTACTATTTTTGTTTATAGGCAAATATGTATATAAACATTTCACTCTCTCTAACGCACACAGGAAATGTCAGTGTGTTAACTTTGGTAACAATTCAACTGCAGTAATGCTGGTTAGAAGTTTCTATAAGCAGCTGTTTCCCCCTCAACTGTAGCCTCAGATCAGGCTACAGTGAGTTCCTTAGTTATGATTGATAAAATTCTTCTGTATGACACAAAACATTTCTATAAGTGACTGACTTAGCCAAGTTTTTAAAAAGCCATATAAGCTCATCCAATGGTGTCTATTCATTTTTGTTTTCAAGCTTACCTCATGAGAGTGAGTGTGTCAAGACCAGAAGAGAGAAAATTCCTATACAGGTAGTCCTCAACTTACAACCACAATTGACCCCAAAATTTCTGTTGTTAAGTGAGACCTTTGTTAAGTGAGTTTTGTTCCATTTTACAACCTTCCTTGCCACAGTTGTTAAGTAAATCACTGCAGTTGATAAGTTAGTAACCCTGGTTGTTAAGTGAATCTCCCTTCCCAAATGATTTTGCTTGTGAGAAGGTCGCAAAAGGTGATCACATGACCTTGGGGCCCAGCAATGAACATAAATATGAACCAGTTGCAAAGCATATTGATCACACGATCATGGGGATGCTGGAAAGGTGGTAACTGTGAAAGCGGTCACAAGTCACATTTTTCAGCGCCGTTGTAACCTTGAATGGTCACTAAATGGGCTGTTGCAAGTTGAGGACTACTCTTTGAAAGAAGTAAATTTAAAATGCAAAACCTTTCCAACTAGGCATCTTTAACTAGAATAATGACTGTAGAATAATCTATCACTGTAACTTTGTTGCTTGTATCCTTACGGTTTATATTGATTATTTCTTAGTATGATTTGATTGCTTATTTGTACCCTATGACTATCACCAAGTGTTGTATCTTATGATTCTTAATGAATGTATTTTTTTTCTTTTATGTACACTGAGAGTATACGCACCAAAGACAAATTCCTTGTGTGTCTAATCACACTTGGCCAATAAAAAAAATCTATTCTATTCTGTTCCTCTATGCATTCCTTCAAAGGGAAAATGGATATTTAAGGATTTTTAAGACTAGAGTTTTCAATGCTTCCCCTACATCATCATCATCTTCATTTAATGACCCCATCTTTTATCCAAAAAGCAAACAGGCAAAAAAAAAGAAGAAGTCATGAATCCGCAAGGCGAGAGCCGAACCGGGAAACGAAACGACCTCCTTTTCAGGAGTCACAAAAGCAAGACTTCGACACCTCTTTGTGCCAGCCTTTCTCCATCCACACCGCCCTTCCGGACGTGGACCCCGACTCCCATAATCCAGCGAAACGGGGATCATGGCAGTGCGAGTGCAATGAATCGGAGTTGGTGGGTGGGCAGCCTAAACTGCGCTCCGCTCACCCAGCCTCCCCGCGGCTCCTCACCTTGCTGTGGGCTTTCCTTCGTCCGAGGCCCGCCGCCACCGCCGCCGCTCCTGCAGCCACCGATCCCGCGTCGCCCGCCTCGCCCACGGCTGCCATGAAGCCGACCGCTTCCTCGTCGTAGGGCGAGGACGGCTGCCAAGCGCAGGCGCAGGGGCGGCGAATCTATTGGCTCGCTCGTCGCACTTCCGGGTCCGATGGCTTCGTGAGGACCGACGGCAGGAAGAGCAAAGCCGCTCCTGCATCTGCTTCCCTCGCACGATCCCCCCACCACCGCCCCAAGCTCATCCTACTTTCTGTTCCGGGTTGTAAAGACAGAAGCCGTGGCTCCCCTTCCCCCCAGGTTTTGTTGCAGGCAGAAGTCCAACAGAGTAAGCCAGTGACTATTGAACGAGGAGAAACCGATGCGGAGGGTTGCATCTTTTAAAGCAGGGGTCTCTAACCTTTGCAACTTTAAGTCTGAAGGACTTCAGCTCCCAGAATTCTCCAGCCAGCAAAGCTGGCTGGAGAATTCTGGGAGTTGAAGTCCTTCAGACTTAAAGTTGCAAAGGTTAGAGACCCCTGCTTTAAAGGGCCGAGGCTTAAATCTGGCTAAATCAGTTTCGCCCTGATAGAGAACCTTCACGCCCTCTAAAAAAGGATTAGGGCATCAAACCGTGTATTTATTTCTGCACATGCCTTATTTGCACCCTAATGTGTCACCTTTATTCCGGGTAATTCTCCCCCCACCCCACCCCAGTCGCATTTGTCACTTTTGCTTTCGGTAATTTGTGTAATGCCCTTCCCCAGATATACATAAGTGGCGTGAGCAGGGCCGCCGAGAGGATTATGAAATGCTGGAACAAGACTGATATGGGCCCCATCACCTACACATGGACACACGTTTCTGTTTTTCCTTGCATGTTTTGAGTTCCGGATTTGTGAGATGACATTTCGTAACCATTCATACACTGAAATGAAATATAAAATACATTCATAAATGAAATGAAACTAAACTTGCACAGTTAAATAAGTAATGAAATTAAAATTCAATAAATAACTCTTCACTGAGTTTCAGATTAATAAAGGTTGTCAAACAAGGCTGCAAGGAGGTTTTGCTATACAAACAAAGTATAGAGTGAAATATATATCCAATATTGTTTTTCTTTTTAAAAATATTTTTTTGTAAAAAAAAATTAAAAATTCCCTTCATAGGCCCCTTTGAACTCTATGGGCCTTGGAACAATGTACCTTCTGCACCCTCTTCTCAGACCTAGACATGAGTACCTGAAAAAGAGCTACAAATTACAAAAAAATAATAATGAGATTTCTAGACTAAAGGAATTCACAAATTGCATTAATAATGTAGCTGGTGTTTTTTAAATAACTTTCTTTGCACAGCACCTGAAGAGTATATATCATTTATTTACAAGAAAGTAGACCCACACAGCATCTGGACTAAAGAAGGACTTATTTGCAGATGTACCGTAACAGGATTCTAATTATATAAATATTCTGACTTTGTGAAGTCTGTGTATAAACATTGCTCCCATAGCTGCCTTAGAATAGAATAGAATAGAATAGAATAGAATAGATCTGGAACGGACCTCCTCAAGCAGGAGATCCTATACTGTTTCAGACAAGTGGCTGTCCAGTCTCTTCTCTTGCCTTTGATACACTGGACAACTCAACTCAGTAAATGAATTGGCAAAGGAAGTTTCTATTGGATGCATTCTGTTTTCTATAGCTGTACCAAAATTCTAGATAATTCTAAATAAGTAGATGTTGCTTAATTTTAAATAACAATAATAGTTTTAATAAAGTATTATGTAGGTATAACTAAACACAAGTCAATGATAATTCTATGTCATATTAAAATGAATTGTAAAGTCACAGTATAAAATAGGGAGTTGTAGACTGAAACATTCAATTGTGGTTGTAAACTGAGGATTATTATAATCCAGAATTTTCCTGCATCACATACGAGCTGGCTCTCTGTGATGAAATGTATAGGGCTGGATTTCCTGGGGGAATTCAGTTCTGATAGTTCGTGTGAGAGAAAGAGGGTAAAGACAGGCCCTTCATAATAATTCTCAGAATATATGCTTGATGTAGATCAGGGGTCTCCAACCCCCGGTCCGTGGACCAGTGCCGGTCCGTGGCTTGATAGGAACCGGGACGCAGTGAGGGGCGCAACTCTTAGAAAGGGCCGGAGGGAGGAGGGAGCAGCCCCCTGCGCAGAGCGCGCGCCAGGGGTGGGAGACCGCAGGCCTGGCCGCTTGCGCTGTTGGGGCCCCGAGACAGGCGAGTGAGCCAACTCACCCCCCCGCGCGCACATGCGCCGCCTGTTCCCCCTCCCACCCACTCCCCCTCTACACCGGCCGAGCCATGGCCACCGGTCCGCAGAATTTTTTTAACATGAAACCGGTCCCTGGTGCCAAAAAGGTTGGGGACCCCTGATGTAGATAATAGAGTGCTTCAGTTTGGCAAGATTTTGTCTATAGATGAGGAACAATAAAGAAACCTGCTTGGAAACATCACCATGTGCCTTTCTTATTTTATTGGGGGGGGGGGGAGGGCTAATATTCTCAGCTTGAAAGTTCAGTTTTGATTGTTTTTAATGGCATAAAAATTTCACATAGCAGTCCAAAGCAAAATATTGGCAGACCACCCAGAAGCTACAGATGGTTCAAAATGCAGTAGCAGTAACAGACACTTTCCAGAATGCCTGTGCATCATCACTGCTAGATGAGCAGTATTGGTTGCCAGTCAGTTTCTGAGTAGAATTCAAGGGGCTAGTCATCACCTATAAAGCTCTGTGCGGCCTGGATATCTGAGGACCCACTTGTCTCTGTCCATTTAGTACATTTTAGCAAAGCAGAGGTGGTCTAGGTTCCTCATTAAACATCCTGTTTGTACATATAAAAATGTCTGCACATAAATATGAAATAATGTATAATTATTGATAAGTCAAACAATTCATTTTTTATCAGCCACATTATATTACTGATTCTAGTCCATAAACTGCTTATATCTCTTTTACATCTACTGATTAGAATTAAATGTTTTTATACACTCATATTTGTCTGCTTGTGATTGTATATATAACACAAAAGTTTTGTATATATAATACAGACGTTTGTGCTCTTCCTATTGAATTGTATCTAATTGGTTTCAGTCAAGAATTTAGCTTTTTCCAATTCACTTTGATTATTGAAACCATGGTATTTAGGAATTGGTCCCCACATACTTTGAATGATTTATGGATTTGTGAACTCTGGTAGATTATCAAAACAGAGATACAGGAATGATATTTCTATAATATTCTATATGTGATATTTTCATATAACACCATACAGTTGAGCAGCTAGGCATGAAGTTGTGTAACATTTTCTAAACACAATTCCTACCTAAAAGCAGGGTTTAGTACTGTGGAAAAGCCAGCAGAGGGCACACAAAGTCTTAATTTGGATTTCTTTGGGCAAGGAATAATCTTTAAAAAGCACCATGAAATATGTGTGTGTGTGTGTGTGTGTGTGTGTGTGTGTGTATAGTGAAGATTGATTCACATTTCATGTGAAAACTGAGCTAACTTCATGTAATAAATGGGAAATTGAAGATATAAAGGGAAATTTAATATTTAAATGTATAATGATTTTATATTTTATGTGTGTGTATATATAAATATATGTGTGTTTTACGTCTGTGCTGATAAATAAATAAACAAGGGAGACTAGTATAGATCTATTTCAAGCTATTTAGCTCTCATCAGCTAGCCATACCCTTACTGGGATTTGAACCGGGGCTGTATTACATGTTAGCATTTAAAGCCATTTTAGGCTTTTGCAGAATCTGTATTTATGTATGGTCTAGTCCAGGGATGTCAAACTAGTGGCCCATGGACTTGCATGTCTTGTTAAACTAAACACTAACAAATCACCAAGACCAAATGGCATCCATCCACGAGTTCTCAAGGAACTTAAAGATGAAATTGCTGATGTCCTTGCCAAAATATATAATCTTTCCCTCAAATCAGGCCTTGTGCTGGATGACTGGAAGGTAGCGAATATAACACCTATCTTCAAAAAAGGATCCAGAGGTGATCCAGGAAATTACCGACCGGTCAGCTTGACAAGTGTCCCAGGTAAAGTGATGGAAACCATCTTAAAAGATAAAATTAATAGGCACGTAGAAGAGAAGGCGCTGCTGAAGGAGAGCCAACATGGCTTTTGCAAGGGCAAATCATGCCTCATTAATCTGCTGGAATTTTTTGAGAGTGTCAACAAGCACGTGGACAAGGGAGATCCAGTTGACATTGTTTATCTGGACTTTCAGAAGGCCGTTGACAAGGTCCCGCACCAAAGGCTCTTAAATAAACTTGCCAGTCATGGAATAAAGGGACAGGCCTTGTCCTGGATTAGCAACTGGCTAAGGGACAGGAAACAGAGAGTAGCATTAAATGGACACTTCTCCAGGTGGAGGGAGGTAAAGAGTGGGGTCCCTCAAGGTTCAGTACTGGGACCCCTGCTTTTCAACCTTTTCATAAATGATCTAGAAATAGGAGTAAACAGCAAGGTAGCCAAATTCGCCGATGACACTAAATTATACAGGGTAGTAAAAACTGAGAGAGAGTGTGAGGAGCTCCAGAGGGATCTCTTGACACTGGGGGAGTGGGCAAACCAGTGGAAAATGAGCTTCAACATTAGTAAGTGCAGAGTGATGCACGTTGGGGCAAAAAATCCCAACTACATCTATAAACTGATGGGGTCTGAATTCCTTGCAACTAACCAGGAAAGGGACCTTGGTGTCCTGGTGGACAGCTCAATGAAGGTGTCAAGCCAGGTGCCGCAGCAGTGAAAAAAGCAAACTCATTGCTAGGGATCATTAGGTATAGAAAATAAGTCAGCAAGTGTCATTTTGCCTCTTTATAAATCTATGGTGAGGCCCCATCTGGAGTATTGTGTACAGTTCTGGTCACCATACCTTCAGAAGGACATTATGGAAATGGAAAAGGTGCAGAGGAGGGCAACCAGAATGATTAGGGGGCTGGAACACCTTCCTTACCATCTGAGGCTGCAACGGCTGGGCCTCTTCACTCTAGAACGACGGTGCTGAGAGGTGACCTGATTGAAGTCTATAAAATCATGCATGGTGTGGACAAAGTAGAAAAGGAAAAACTGTTTTCCCTATAGCACAACATTAGAACGAGGGGGCATTCCATGAAACTTTTGATAGCTAGACCTCAAACAAATAAGAGGAAGTACTTTTTCACCCAGAGGATCACTGGTCTATGGAACTCCCTGCCAGAAAAAGTGGTGACAGCTGTCAGCCTCGACAACTTTAAGAAAGGATTAGACGAGTTCATGGAGAACAAGGGTATCAATGGCTATCATTATGGATGCCTAAGGACACCCTCCGGGATGGAGAGATAGGCAGGATATTTCTCAATGCCATTTGCAGGGAATCATAAGCAGGTGAAGACATCTGCTTGGGAATACCTTGAAGCAAATGGTGAGCCACTGTGTGAGACAGAATGCTGGACTGGATGGGCTGTGGCCTGTTCCAGCAAGGCTGTTCTTATGTTCTTAAGGGATCTTAAGTTGAAATGCTAAATGATACAAGTTATTGAAATTATTTGTACTTGTCTTGATAAAGGAGAATGGGAAAGTTTCCTTTTCATATGTTTTTCATATATATATGTATATATTTGTTTTCGTAGATTTTTATAAGATGGTGGCTCTTCGGACTTCGAGTTTATCGTACGTATATATGTATGCATTTTGTATTTTATATTTTATATTATATTTTATCTGCATTATATATTTTTCTTACTTTGCATTAGTTTTTTAATCTTTGTATTTTAAAACTTTAATGAAAAATATTATAACAAATAGATAACATTTCCCTTTATTTGCAAGCAATGCATTTCCTGGAAAAACCTGTTTGTGGCACTCTTTCCTTTTCTAAATGTAATACTTGTTTTCTTTTTTTCTGGTTCTGGAATCAATGCTCTGGAAAGCATTCCTTTGTCACAGAAGCAGAATAATTAGAAATGAAAAATAAAATTAGTTACTTATGAAACAGAAAGAAACATGATGAAGAGACATTGTGAATTGGGGGGGGGGATATTAAATTAAATAAATAAGTAATAAAGCACTCATAATTAAGTGAAAGTTAAGGAACTATATGTTTGGTAATCTTGTATTTATCAGGCCCCAAATATAGAATGTTGATTTGATTTATTCTAATTTTAAACAATTAATTTTAGTGATAGAAAATTTAGCAAACACAATGTAATTTTATACATACTTTGAATGAGCCAAACAAACCAAGCAAAATTGTTAGCAGGGCGGTGGATAACAGCCAGCCTCCTTCCTCCAGTGCAACAGAGTTAATATGGAACATGAAAGCAGCTGACACCCCATACTTATGCTGAATAAATTAGCAATGCCATTGCTTTGATCGACAGCTTGAGTTAAGTGCTTAAGACAGCCTCAAATCGGTTGAAGAAAATAGCTCTGATAGATATGTATCCAGTCATGGGTGTCCACAGAGGATAAAAAAAAAAATCAAGATGCAGTCATGCCATAGAAACACTGTCCTTTTCAAAGTGCTTTGCATGGTTGAGACTGTCATCATAATTTACAGACTCCACCTATATTCAGTTGTTTAAAATATAAAAAACTGAAAAGTTATTTCACTTCTAAGACTGTCTAAAGGTAAAGATATTGTAAAATTAGGATATGCAATATTTCCAACTGACGTGCAAATCAAAGAATAATGACAAAAATCTTGGAAGTGTGGAAAAAAAGAGAACACTAAAGTTATGAAGACAGGACTAGACCTGGCTTAAGATGCTATTTACAAGAATGATTAGAGGAGGCACAGTTGTGTCATGTAGAAGAGTTACTGGCAATGAGGTCTGGAGTGGTGGACTCTTCCAGGGATGTGTCTGTCAATTCCAGAAAAAGATTCTGCCATTTAGAATCTAGTTACTGGACAAAATGGAGGCGAAAGGGAAATAGAACTGAGATGGCCTTCCTGCATCTGTTTTGGAGAAGATGGAGATTATTAATAGTGGGACCAAGCTGGAGAGCCTGGAAGTGAAGAAGTTCTAAACTAGATTGGTTGAATTTGTTCCACTATATCTAAATTACAAAATCTGGCCATGTGCCTCCTATGGTTTAGATATGGGCTTATCAACTAGGAGAGTGGACATAGGGCAGGAATAACAATTCCATAAATGAGAGGTGGGAAATGAAAGTGTAGATCACTTCCTTGGACTAAGACAAGGAGGGTAACATATCTGACACTCATTTTTTTCATTTTATCCCATTAGAAAAATCCTATTGGGTAGATTGTTTTGTGAGAGAGATTGGTCTAAAGTAACCTAGTAAGCATCTATGGCTCAGTGTGGATTTGAACTTCTATGTTCGCAGTACTAGTCAAGCATCTTAAATCACTATATTTCAATACCTCTCTAAATTTATAGCGTTTCTGAATAAATACTATTTGCCAATAGCACATTTTTCACCCTTTCATACTTTCAGAAAAGCTGAAAGTCAAAACTGATTAAATATATTCAGAGGAGAAGTGACTGAAAATACACCGAGACATTCCAAGATTCAATTGCTTTTTTATTAATTTTCTGGATGGAACACTTCAATTTTCGTATAAATATTCATAGATGATTTGCTATAGACTACTGAATTGTTTAATCACTTGTAATGATAATTGTGTGTTAATCATTCTGTATTTATAACATTAAAATATTGCCCATTGATTCAGGTAGAAGAGAAGAATGTTCATGAAAGACTTATTTTTGTGCATAATTAATCTCCAGAAGATATTTGTGTCCAGTATCCAGTATTTTTAGCCAGCATAGGTTATTGAAATCCACTACATACTAGGATGGATGTTGAGGTGTGTTGTTTCACAATTCAATGTGCTGTGTTGCACCATAGTACAGTAAACGGTGTCTAAGAGATATGTTAGGAATCTCTAAGTGCAGTTGATAAGGAAATAATCTGGAAATGTGTTTTTTCACAGCCATATAGGTTACACATTTTTTGTGTTTTAAAGGGATCCAGTTAATATTTTACAGAGAAGAAGGCAGGCAGCACAAAAATCTTGCTACCTAACAATGGAAAGTGTAGGCATGTACTGTAGGCATTAGATACAGTCCTTTTTCATGTTTATGTGTACAGAATTTGTACTCTCTAAATACACCACCAATGAAATGCTCACAACAAGCATATGAAACAGTGAGCTTTTCAGCATAAGCAGCTTTCGCAAACCTTGAAGGCAATGCATTATCCATCTGGATGGTGGGAAGACATGTCCCTGTCCTACCAATTAAATCTCTACTTCCTGAACCTTTTGGAAAAGAATAAAACAAAGTGCACATTGTGCAATGCTACCAGCTGTCTCTAGACTTCCTCTATAAGGAATCAGTGTTGTTATTTGCTGTTAATTGTGGCATGCATAAACTTACCAGTGTCAAGCTGATAGATAGATGCTTTAGGTACAAATGGAAGCAAATTAACAAGCACAGACAAATAGATTTGCTACTATACAAATACCTGTTGTCTAAAGATAAAATGTATTGTCCGTGTTTTAACATAGAGCATTGATTAGAAACATTTGCAGGTACCGTATACCAATTTGTGACATTCTGGTAAGATTTTTACTTCTATAATTGTCAAGTTCCTTTTATAAACAAGTTCTGTGGCAAAGAACTTGCTACTCTATGATGTGATAATAATGAACTGCTGCACGATGATGTGATAACAGTGAGGGTATAGTCATCCTTTTTCTCCTGCTCAGTTGCTGTTCAGATTATAGCTGGTGACTTTGATTTGGGAGAAAAATATAGAGATTAATTTCTAGTGAATTTGGAAATGGATGCCTCGTCATGGCCAGCACATTGTGTCACATTATGATACGAACAAGACAAGATAAACTATATTGATTACATTAACTGTTCTTCATAGAGCAATTGTGAGTTTACAACTGCTGTCTTGTGATAAATGACCTGAAAAGGCAAAGTAATGGGTCTGTGATAAAAGTGTTGCATGACTGGGTTCTGGGATTATCCAAACAAACTTCAAGTTTTCTGATTTTGTGAAATGCTGTAGATCATTTCCGGAATGTGCAGTTGACCTGCAGGAAATTAGTCTGGATACCTGCCAGGCTTGTGCTCTGCCAGTATGGCGCCGAGAAACGTTTGATTGGCAGTTTAATTTAAAAAAAGGTAAAAAGCTGAAATTGTTTAAATGGTTTGATCAGAGAATAATGGGCAACAATCTAACCACTGTACCACCAATGTATTTTTTTTATGATATGAATCAAATAAACTCTGTCCTTACATCTGGCAATTAAGCAGCTATTTAAAATATCACAAATCTTCTGTCCCCCACAAATAATTGAATATACAGGAGCATCTTTGAACGTATCACAAAGCAAGTTCAATTACTACAAAGTATTGGGGATAATATCAGTGTGTACTGAGTGTGAAATGTTATGCCAGTGATTGACCCAGAATAAAGGAATTAAGAACAACAATCCAATCAGAAACTGCAGCATCTTAAAAAATAAGTGAAGATTATCAGGATGAGTCTGAAAATCATGGAAACCTCTCAGTATCTGCTAATGTAGAAGCAAGATCTGTCACATTAGGAGATAATGGCCTTATCAAAACAGAAGGTGCAAGAAGTTAAAGCTAGAGTGAGATTGTCTTGTTCTGTTACCTTTTACTGGGAGCAAGGTAGGCATTTCAAGGAGTTAGGGTATTAGGTGAAACTTAATAGCAGCTCCGAAGAATTTCTTGCAGTAATGACATAGCTGATGCCTTCCCTCCATCTTTTTTTTTTTTTACAAAACAAAAAAACAAATTGAAAAGGGACAGATTTATCATACAACATGTCTAAAATTTTAGAAAGGATAGCTTTTTAAAAAAATAATTAAGAATAATTAACAATGGCAAAGGGTTAGGGGAAAGAGTGACTTCAGTAATTGCATTCCAAATAAATCATTGTAATTTGTCAAAAAAAAAGAGGTTAAAAAAAAAGACAATGGAAAGACATTTTGGTATTCAGTTAAGACATTGGCTAGAAAGTAAGAGACTGTAAATTCCAGTCCTATCATAGGCACAAGACCATCTAAGGAGCATTGAGGTGTTCTTTCTTCTCTCTCTCTCTCTCCCCTAGAAAGGAGACCTGGGATAACTACTTGCTAAGAAAATTGCAGGAACTTACTTGGTCTCGGGGAGGGGGAGGAGAAGAAGGAGAAGGAGAAGGAAAAGGAGACGAGGTAGTGGAGGAGGCGGAGGAGAAGGAAGGGGAGGAAGAAGAATAAGTAGTTCTTCTGATGCCTTTATAAATACAGCAGCAGTTAAATTATCGAGATATGCAAAATGGTTTCAAGCTAAATCATCATATGTATGAAAGGTTCTGCTTTGATCTCCCTGGCAGTGAGCTACCATCATTTCCAGGGTCCATTCTGCTAGCTGTGAGGTGCTGAAATGGACCACCAAAGGAAAGACTTATTTCAGCCAACTCTGTAGGAAACCAAGATGCATGAAAATGGTCACTTATTGGAGGAAATGGGTAGTATATAATGTGGCTGTTTCTGAAACTAAATATCCCCTTTCCCAGGATCAGGTGACACCTTTGTGATGCCAAGAATTATACAAGGGGAGCTTCCTTTTTCTTTTCATGGTGTAGCCACTGTTGTGTGGTTGTCTCTTCTTTTAATGTAAGGAGATTTCATGTCACAGGACATTAACTAGGGAAAGCAGAGTCCATTAACTATGTCTTCTTGCTTATTCGAAAGCATATTCGAAAGCATTTATTCTGACAAATTGCAAGAGAAACAATGGGCAGGAGTGAAAACTCTGAAAAACATTTAACCTCATTTGTAAGGGAAGAATGTTCCCTAGATGTAATAATTAACATCAAAATAATCCCAAAGTGTTGTTACTGTCAGAAAAGTGACTAGATAAAAATGTCACCTTCCCACTCAATATATATCTGCCCCCATGTGCATTTGAGTCATCATCTCATTTGACTGAGAGAAACAGTTTAACTCTTTAAGTACTAGGGTTTTACACTTTGAGAAAGAAGGGGCTTGAAGATTTTGCCTTTTTCTCATTCTCTCTCTCTCTCTCTCTCTCTCTCTCTCTCTCTCTCTCTCTCTCTCTCTCTCTCTCATCTGAAATATTTTCACTATCTTAATGTACTGAAAAAAAAAGTCAACACAAAGAGTGAGCATAATTTAATGATGAAAAAAATTGACTGGGTCAGAAATATTTAACATTTAACAGGATAGGGTTTGGGAAAATTTGCAAAGAGGATGAAGATAAATGGAAGGGAGGAACTTAGTTTTAACTTGGTAGTTGCTTTATTTTGACCTTTAAAAAACAACAACAACTGTTTGTGCTATAGAATTCTATGTTCAAATAGTCTGAGTGGCTTAGTATGCTACCATGAGAAGTCTAAACATTCTATGAACCTATGGCATTATTAATTGAAAAATCTGTCTATCTATCTATCTATCTATCTATCTATCTATCTATCTATCTATCTATCTATCTATCTATCTATCTATCTATCTATCTATCTATCTATCTGGTGTACCTGTTAAGGCACTCAACTGGAAGGAGTGAGTCATTAGTCATGGAAGTTGGTTATGTGATTTTCAACCTGTTATTCTCTTTTAAACCTAGAATGGGAGCTTAAAAGATGCATGCAAATTGAGGGTGCCATTTCTCCAGTACACTTATGGAAGTTCTGTCCTTATGTTTTCATGTAGAAAGTGTGTGTGACACACAAACACATGCTAAAATGGATTTTTATGTGATTCCTATAAATATACTGCTGTGAATGTGGTTGTAATATAGCAAAGCAATCTATTTTCAATTTTTTATACACAATGTTGTAGAACTTTCATTGAATTTAATTTTCTAACAATACTTTTTACTATATAAAGGAACATTTTAATATTTCTTTGGATTAATATTTTTGCATATTCAATTGCAATTACATATATTATAGTGCTTGTTATCCATTATAAAAACAGGGTTTTGTACTATTATTTTAAGGCAACATTGTGATTAAGCTTCCAATTTTAAGGCAACATTGTGATCCAATTTGTAGTTTTTAAACATTTAAGAGATACTTGTCCCTATGAACTTTGCTTTTCTAAAATTTTGAAATGTTCAGATGTTATATTTTTAGATATTGCTTTCATAGCTATTTGTTTCAGTGCTCACTGACAAGATTTAATACAACTATGATAAAATCCATGGAAGCCATCCAGTTAAAAGAATCTTAGATAGATGTTTAGTAGGAAAAACACCTGGTTGGGACACAGTTACCAATGAACAGGGTATTTAGATTGAATGGCCCATATTTCACAACTATGGACTCTTAGATGGAACAAGAAAAGTAATGTTTGAATTATTACATTAGACCATAAAGGTGGACAGGATCAGAGGTAGGTTTCTACAGGTTCAGACCCGTTTGGCTAAACCGGTAGTGGTTTGGTGGCCTGGGCCACTGGAACCAGCAGCGACCCAGGCCTCCTATGCCTACGCTAGTTCTCTTACGAGATCACCATCTTGATATTTGGTTCTGTGCATGCACAGAACAATTGTAATTGCATAAATTTATTTTTTCTTTTTTTTAATGTTTTGCGTAAGCACAGACCTATTTTTGTGCAAATGCGTACATGTGTGGAGTGTATGCTTGGCACAAAATTTTTGTGTGCACCAAGCTGGCAGGAATACTGGGAGCAACCCACCGCTGGACAGGATGACCTGGTTTCAGAAATGTTAGGCTACCAAATGATTTATTTGCAATAATTTTCAAATCTAGCTACTGTGGTTGATAAACCATATCCCTTTCTTGGGAAGGCTTCCAGAAGTATCATAAGCAAACCATGATGAGACAGCAATGATAAGATGCAAATGGTGATTTGTAACCCAATGCCACAATTATATCTTCTTCCTAAATTCCTGAGACAGGTGAAGCATGATAAACAAAGATATTGATGTCTTGTGAAAAGAAATAAGGAAAATACTATGGTGTTGAAAATATATATTTTTAAAGGATCAGGGAATCCTGGAGGAACTGAATACTATAGAAGACCAAAACTCTTTATGCTGAGAGACCCCAGTTGAACTGTTGCCATCCCCTTGGTTCCATAGGAACCTAAACCATCCTGGAGGGACAGTGATTAGGAAGTAAGCCTCGCTGGTCACAGGGGTATCGCAAAACCCCTGTTTGACACGAGGTGAAAAACTTCTGAAGGATGGCAAACAGGCACACACATCCCCGCCCCCCATGGACGGATAAGGCGCCGGAAAGCTCCAGAAGGAAGGGAACAGTTTGAAAGAGAAAGTCTAACACCGGGAAGGTATTCTATTTTTTTCTATGAAATATTTTGCTAAAGAATTTTTTCTCTCCATTTTTAAAGCCTTGAATTATGAAATAAGCGGTGGAATTAACTGATTTGTGAGGTTTCCTTTTTCTATATATTTTTCTGAAATGGCAGATTGAAACGCCAGAGGAAGGCTATCCTTGTTTCCATTAAAAGTGATTGGACTATTTCCAGCCTCTTTTTTTCTTTTCTTTCTTTTTTTTTTCCTACTGCAATCTTGAACCTGGGATTACTTCCATAATTATTCCTGAAGATTTATTGCGTACTCTTGAACCTAAACAAGAACTATACTTTTTATTTTTTTAATTTCCTTCTTTTTTTTTGACAACAAAGGAAAGGATATACTAGAAAATGAAAAGTGAAACCTTGTTATGTTGTTCTTTTACATTATCCTACCTCTGGAGGTCGCTGGTTGATTCTTATGAAAGTTAAGGTTAAGCACGAGTTGTCTACAGCTATTGCTCTCTCATAACCAGAAACATTAAAGAAGGAACAGGCCAGCGACCAGGGAGGCAGTGAGATTAAACTATCATCACATGGCTTTATACTTAGAAGAGGATACTTCAGAAAACAAGATGGTTCTGGCTGAAATCTTGAACCTACTGAAACAAAGTAATAAAAGAATGAATAATACACTGGACAAAATTTTGTTTATTGTACCAAGCTATGACCAATTGAAGACTTCAGAAATTAAAGAGAAAGAAGAAAAAGATGGAGACAACGAGGTATTTATCCCAGTCGAAGAAAATGATAAAGATGTCAATCGATCAAATGTGGGAGAAAATACAGAGATGGAAAAAACTAAAAGAGAGTTTGAGGAATCTGGGCTTCAGCTTCGTTACCAAGGAGAAGAAGAAAAGGGAAAAGAAGAATCGAAGATTGATGAAAGAGGAGGAATCTCTCCAGGAATACGTCTGTCACTTAAAAATAAACAATATGTAAGGATAGGAACTGGGCAGCGGCATTATTTGACAGTTATATTGGACAATAAAGTGCAAAAAGAAGTTTATGAAAGACCTGGTAAGAAAAATAAGAAAAATAAGAAGAGATGGGGACCACAAATGGCAAAAGAGATAAGTTTAATTCGCTACTGGAAGGACACTGGTTGATAAGGAAAGTTGTTATCCTTTGATGATTAATACTTAGCTAGATTCTGTTTAGAATATCATCGAAGGATTATTAGTTAATTAATAGTTATTTACAATAAGAGTAACTTACAATAAATGTTATATCTAATGATATATATCTATGTATCTATTGGTAAAAACCTATGAATATGAGATTAGATATAAACAAATTTAAGACTGTATTAGATATTACTAAATTTAAGATTTTTTTAGATTATTATTGAAAAATTTATATAGGTATGTTGGGAATAAACAATGGATGCCACTATGTGGTCAGGACTTAAGAATATCTTTGAGGAAGAAATAGATTAAATTTGACGAGAATTTTGGGATATTAATATTAAGGTATATGATGAATTTTCTGATTTAACCTGCAAAATGAGATCATTTCTGAATAATAACTATTTTAGTGATGCACAGAAATTATGACACCCGGTCGGTATGTCTTTTAAGGCAAGGGTCCCCAACCTTTGCAACTTTAAGTCTGAAGGACTTCAGCTCCCAGACTTCTCCAGCCAGCTTTGGAAAGCTGGCTGGAGAAGTCTGGGAGCTGAAGTCCTTCAGACTTAAAGTTGCAAAGGTTGGGGACCCCTGTTTTAAGGGACACAATGTAGAGTGATGACTTTCCCTTTCTAAATTTATTCTTGTTTTCTTTCTTTCTTTGTCTTATTAATAGAATGCCATTATATAGTTTTACTTTACATATAAAAGGATGTTAAAATAATTAGTAAAATTAAGGTTGAGATATGATAATTGTAATAATTGATATGGAAAATAAGTGATGATTATTGAAGAAACTCACAGAAACTTGTGATTAACTAACACATTCTTCAAAATTTACAATCTGTAATGGAAGATGGCTTTTTATGTTTTTCTTTGCTATGTTTGTATCATCCGTGTTTATGCAAAATAAATAAAAAAAGTTATCAAAAAGAAGACCAAAACACTTGTTTTTTATGTCAAATTTAATGATTTTTGCCCTCAGCTCTCTGTAACTGGATGCATGTTAAGCTCAGACTGCCTTTCTTACTAATTAGCAGTTATATCTGAAATCTTCAACTGCTTAATATAAATTGCTTTCAAATTTTCCAACTTCTCTATAATTTGCTTAAAATTAAGCATTTTGCTTATTTATACATAGTAATCTGTAATAAACAAATTTCTATTAAAAAAAATATTCTGCATACTTTTTATATTTTAATTTACAACACCTGATAATCAGACAAACGCAAAATGTTTTGGTATCATAAATTCTTTTACAATCCTATTAATGCCAAGAGTCCTTAATTCATTTTCTTCCTGAAGATAGATGTCTAAAAAGGATTCAAAGCATTGAAGTACATTGAAGGAGAGCACAAAAGTTGGTTTGAAGCTCAACATTAAGAAAACTAAGTTCATGGCATCCGGCCCTCTCAATTCCTAGCAAAAATGGGGAAGAAATGGAGGTGGTGACAGATTTTATTTTCCTGAGCTCTAAGATCACCACAGATGGGGACCGCAGCCAAGAAACTAAAAGACACTTACTCCTTGGGAGGAAAGCTATATGCAAATCTAGACAGCATACTAAAAAGCAGAGACATCACCCTGCCAACAAAAGGGCGTATAGTCAAGGCTATGAGTTTCCCAGTTGCAATGTATGGCTGTGAAAGTTGGACCATAACAAAGGCTGAGTGCCAAAGAATTGACGCCTTTGAACTATAGTCCCTTGAACTGCAAGGCGATCAAACCACACACCTCCCTACCACACACCTCCCTCTGTTCTGTCCGCTCCCACAGAGAAGGCCTCTTCAGGGTGCCGACCACCGGTCAATGCCGGCTGGCGACTCCCAGGAGTAGAGCCTTCTCTGTGGCGCGTCCGGCCCTTTGGAACGACCTACCCCCCGATCTTCGCACCATCGCTGACCTACGCCTTTTCCGTCGGATGCTCAAAGCGCATTTCTTCCACCTGGCCGGCCTGGCATAGATTAATTGGTTTAATTTTAAATTTAATATTTAATTGTTTTAACTATTTTAGCACAGATTTAATTATTTAATTCGGTTTTATATTGTACATATTTGTTGCGGTTTTATCTTTTCTGTGCATCGCCCTGAGTCCTACCTCAGAGAATAGGGCAGTATATAAATTTAATAAAATAAATAAATAAAACCAGTCAGTCCTAGAAGAGATCAACCCATCTTCAGGCCAGATCCTGAAGATGAAACTCAAATACTTTGACCACTTAATGAGAAGGAAGGACTCACTGGAAAAGAGGCTAATGCTGGGAGATATTGAGGGGAAAAGAAGGGAGTGACAGAGAATGAGGTAGCTGGATGGAGTCACTGAAGCAGTAGGTATGAGGTTAAATGGACTCCAGAGGATAGCAGAGGACAGGAAGCTCTGGAGGAACATTATCCATGGGATCACAACTTCACAACTAACAACAAAACTCTTTTACAAGCCTATCAATGCCAAGAGTCCTTAATTCATTTTGTTTCTGAAGATAGATTTCTAAAAAGGAAGCATTGAAGTACCGTACTATTGGTTTCTTAGCCTGAAAATATATGGAATAGGAGATAAACATTACCTGGCTGAAAAATAAATGAATTTTGAATGTATTTCCTGAGCACATCCATATAAATGGCTTGCTTTTAAAATTTAATCCAGAGGGCTAGCAATGGAAGCTGGATTGGAAAGAGAAGACTATTGAGTATTTGTCTCTTTCACTCTTTTCACTTGAAGAATTGCAAAAAGGCAGTTAAAGAGAAAATATTCCCCAATTTATTTCATCATGCCAACAACCCTGTTTACCTAAGATATTGTATGATTCGCTCAAAGGAGACCATTCAGTGAATGTTATTATTGAGTAAGTTTATGAGCTGATATTTTTCTATGGTAACTAATACAACGTTAGTTTAATGCTAAATACTGTATCTTTTACTATATAATAATATAGCCATAGGCTTAATTTAAGTAAGGAGTTTATATGCTTAAATCAAGAACTCTGTACACAAGTCCTTTTCTTCATGCTAATCATTCTTAATTTCCTTCAAGACTTATACCTTTACTCTCCCATTAGCCCATATAATTCGATTGTGTCTTGATTGTGTCTAGTCTTTAATGGGTTAGGATTATATATTGGGCCATTGATTTAAAAAAAAGACCCAAACATAGACTTAGTTAACAGAATGAGGGAAAAAATGTGCCTAGGGCAGTGGTCGGTAAACTGCGGCTCGCGAGCCACACGTGGCTCTTTGGCCCCTTGAGTGTGGCTCTTTCGCTGCGCCACCTCACATTCCTTATTTTCCGGCCGCGGCCCCACTCCGTGGAAAACAGGCACGCACCGTACAAGTACAGCCCGGAGCAGGAGCAAAGCCCCTCTTTCAACAGGCTCTTCCTCGCTCAGAGGGCTTTGGAAGGAAACTTCTGCAGGCTGTAGGTGTGCGTGTGCGCCTGTTTTCCGGGAAGAAGAGGAACGCGAGGGGGATTCCTCCCCCCCCGGATGGGCTCCGAACCTGCGGAGCCTCGTCCTTCTTTTTAGCCAGGCGATCTTAAAACAGGCGATCTTCGGCTGCTGCACAAGCCCTCGGGCACGCACTGCCTTCTCTCTGATAGCCGCCTGGTTAAAAAGAAGGACGAAGCTCTGCTGGTCTGGAGGCTATCCGCGGGTTGGGAGGGACACACACACACACACACACACACAGAGAGTGAGTGAGTCAGTGAGTGAGTGCAAGACAGACAGACACACAGACAAAGAGGAAGGGAGGGGAGAGACAGAGATAGAGAGGGAGGGAGGGGAGAGAGACACAGAGATAGGGAGGGAGGAGAGAGAGACAGAGAGAGAGACACAGAGAGAGAATGACAGAAAGAGACAGAGGGAGGGAGGGAGAGAGAGAGATAAAGAGTCACAGAGAGAGAGAGAGACACACAGAGAGAGAGAGAGACAGAGAGAAACAGAAGGAGAGAGAAAGAGAAAGAAGGGAAGAAAGAAAAAGAAAGTGGGAGAGAGATGAAAGAAAGAAAGAGGGAAAATTCCGGTTCCGGCTCCAGCGGCGACGGGCGAGCCTAGGGCTCGCTCGCCGCTTTGTTTCTTTTCCTGCCCCCCCACAGGGGCGAGACGCCCCGTTTTTGGGGGTCTCCCGTAAAGCCGGCTTGCCTGGGTCGTCCTCCCCCAGCGGCAGCTGGGAAGCGACCCTTGTCTTCGGCTTAGGTGGAGGAGGACATGCTGCGGGGGGTTTCCCCTTCGCCAATGGCAGGCGGCATCGTTCTGAAAATATGAAGAGAGCTGGCCGTCTGAGTCGGAAGGCTTCCCGGGGCTTCGGCTGCGAGGGTAAAAGTGAGTGGTTTTAAACTTTTTTTTCCTGCTGTCAGCCTGGGCTGAAAGAACTTGGAGGGGGGTGTCTGCTTGTTAAACCCCCCCTCGGACTAAAGCGGCACTTAAGAATGGCTCCTCGCTGCGAGGAAGCGGATATCTTTAATCTGGACTGTTTGAAACAAGGGAAAGTGGTCTGCGGTTTGTCTTTGAAACAATGTATCTAGGTCTGGCTGATTTGAAACATTTTTTTTTACCACTCTCTCCTTCTGGCTCTGAGTCTGGGCGGTGAAAATGGCTTCTCTTTGTCCCTGAATGACTATTTTACTTATGGAAAATTTCCAGCGTCTCTTTGTGATTTGGACTCCCTCTGGTTACTAAAGAAGAATTTTTTTTTGGGATTTGTGATTTCTTTTCTGGAGTGCCTTCGTTATTATACTTATTGACTTGGAAAATTGTTTCTCTCTTGGTTCCTGAACTTTACAACCCTGAACTGAACTTTTGGCTCCTGACTTGCCTCAACAGCCCCACCCAAAAAACGCCATTTTAGTGGCACTGACTTTAACAGCTAACCATGGCACAAGAATCAGCACTGGCAAGCTTAGAACTAAGGATGGCCTCTCTTGAATCTGTTATACAAACTTTGGTACAAGAAATCAAGGCCCAGAGGGCAGAAAATATCAACTTTAAAAAGGAATTATTGGACACACGGAAACAAGTGCTGGAGAACACACAGAAGACTGAAGAACTGGAAGGGGGGCTGGCGGGGGCTAAGGGAGAGATTAAAAATGTTACTAATGAGGTTGTGGAAATAAATGGGCATGTGTCTAGGATTGATATGGAAAGGATGACATATTTTTTGAGATTTCAGAATGTTTCTGAGGAAACTGGTGAATGTCTCCCTGAACTCATGAGCACAATCATAGCAGACTATTTACATAAACCTAAGGATGAGATCAGGGGGGACATTGACCTAGCCTACAGAATAAACTCTGCATATGCCAGGATAAATGAAGTACCCAGAGAGATACATGTTAAATTTGTTAGAAGGTCAACCAGAGAGGAAATCTTGAAAGTGCAAAGAGGAGGTCCGTTAATTTACCAACAAAAGGAGGTTGTCATCCTAAAGCAGATCCCAAGAAAGATTAGAGAAGCAAGAAGGAAATTTTCCTTCTTGTCCAAAAAATTGTTTGACCACGGGATCTGGTTTAGGTGGGTGATGCCCGAAGGGATGCTGGTGTTCTGGGAAGGAGGAAGAGTGAGGATTAAAACAGTTGCTGAGGCGGAAGCCTTTTTTAAAAAACATTCCTCTGTCCTGGGGGAAGATCCAGGGGAGGCAGGGGGGGCCATGGCCCCGCCCGCTGGGGGCGTGGAAGGAGAGATAGAAGATACAATTGCCAAGAGACTTAGATCTAAAAAATAACTTTGCCTTGATTTTTTGAATAATATTGTATAATATAACATGTGCATCTGGATTTTTGTAAATGACTGACAGCATAGAACTGAGAACTTAGAAATATGTACTTGCTTTCACTTTGTAGTGTATGGAAAATGTTTTTTATTAATGATCTATTTTGATGTCCCGGTAGGGCCGACGACTTTGACGTGAATGCTCTCAAAATTTCTTTGTATCCCTTACCCTATCCTATTGAAAAACTGTAAAACCAATAAAACTTTTTCAATATAAAAAGAAAGAAAGAAAGAAAGAGAACCTATGACCACAATTGAGCCCAAAATTTTGGTTGCTAAGCAAGATTGTTGTTAAGTGAGTTTCACCACATTTTCCAAGTTGGCCACGCCCACCCGGTCACATGACTGCTGAGCCACTCCCACAAAATAGGCCACACCTTCTGGCTCTCAAAATAAATTTCAATCATTGTATTGTTGATATTTGGCTCTGTTGACTAATGAGTTTGCCGACCACTGGCCTAGGGTAACCTCTTAACTGCATATCCAATCCAAAGAAATGCTTTTGAGGAGGATTTTCATGCAGTTATTTGAATACAATTAACTTTTTCTTAAAGAACAAAATGTCTTGCTCTTGTTAATTTATTGCATTGATAACACAAGGCATTTGATAAGGTAGACCATAACCTTCTACTAGATTATGTAGAAAAATGTGGGTTAGACAGCATCACCACCAGATGGATTTGTAACTGTTTAACCAACTGCATTCAACATGTAGTCCTCAATGGAACTGCATCTACATGGAGGGAAGTATGCAGTGGAGGATCCCAAGGCTCTATTTTAGGCCCAGTACTCTTCAACATGTTCATCAATGATTTGGATGAGGGGATAAATAGGGAACTCATCAAATTTGCAGACGACACCAAGCTGGCAGGAATAGCCAACACTCCAGAAGATAGGCTTAAGATACAGAAGGATCTTGACAAACCTGAACATTGGGCACTATCTAACAAAATGAAATTCAATGGTGAAAAAAGGAAGGTTCTACATTTAGGCAAGAAAAACAAAATGCACAGGTACAGTATAGGTGGTACCTTGCTCAATAGTAGTAACTGTGAGAGGTATGTTGGAGTCCTAGTGGACAACCATTTAAATATGAGCCAGCAGTGTGCAGCAACTGCCAAAAAAGCCAACAGAGTTCTAGGCTCCATAAACAGAGGGATAGAATCAAGATCACATAAAGTGTTAATACCATTTTATAATGCCTTGGGAAGGCCACACTTGGAATACTGCATTCAATTTTGGTTGCCACGATGTAGAAAAGATGTGGAGACTCTAGAAAGAGTGCAGAGAAGAGCAACAAAGATGATTAGGGGACTGGAGGCAGTCTTCTGATATCTCAGGGGTTGTTACAAAGAAGAGGGAGTCAAACTATTCTCCAAAGCACCTGAGGACAGAACAAGAAGCAATGGGTGAAAACTAATCAAGGAGAGAAGTAATTTAGAACTGAGGAAAAATTTCATGACAGTTAGAACAATTATTCAGTGGAACAGCTTGCCTCCTTAAGTTGTGAATGCCGCAACCCTGGAAGTCTTTAAGAAGATGTTGGATAGCCATTTGTTTGAAATGGTGTAGGGTTTCCTGCCTAGGCAGGGGGTTGGACTAGAAGACCTCCAAGGTCCCTTTCAACTCTGCTATTGTATTGTATTGTATTATAATTTTGTTAGAAACAATTAACAATAATTCTTAAGGATTTAGTAAGTAAAAAAACGATGCTTCAAAGAAATACAAATTTCAGAAATGAAATCTTCCTTGGCTCAAGTTTAGTTCCTGGAGATTACATGATATTTTTTATGTTATTTCCAGCAACAATATAGAAGTGGTTTGCCATTCTTTCTCCAGGTTTTATTTTTCTAAACAATTTCCCACTCTACAATCCTGGGATTTCCTAAGAGTCTTCCATCTCCTTGATAAATTGCTTTGGACACCAGACTGGCATTGCTTAATTTTCTTTCCCCATCAGTACCCTCTTGTACTGGAGCCAACTCTAGTTCTGTTGTGGTTTCATGCTTAAAAGGAGGCAACCTCTCCATTGCTTTACTTACTAAGATCAACAACTGCCTGGAGTCATTACACTTGGATCTTTTGATCTACTTTGTTAAGAACTTTATATATGCACACCTTATTGCAATTCCTAATTTCATCCTTTATTATATTATTTGTATTGCAACTTTTACCCAACATGGTCCAGGGCTTTAATTCCCTGTGGCTTCTTTCATCCAGCAACTGATCTTTCCAAACCTGTCAGCCTTAGGCAGAGAATTGATTTGACACTTATTTGAAAAGTGGACATTTTCTACCTAGCCAAAATAAATGATTTATATGGATTACTTTATGAGACCTTGGGACTTTATTTGAGCTTGTTTAGATGCGGCAATGTTTTGGAAATGAAAAGTGATACAGATGAAACCCTGAAGGTGTATGAGTTGGTGTATATCACAGCTCAGACTGTAAACTATGAACCAAGAAGCTTATGCCACAGCATGTGGCTTTAGGAAATCTCCCGGCCTTGGCTTCCACAATGTGGAAATAATTATTTTGATCATTTTAAAAAGCTTTTATAACTAATGCAGCAGCAGCAAATGTGCTATGTGATAACTGATATGATCTAAGAGTGCTTGAGTCAGGTAACCTCCTTGGAAAATGCTTGATGCTTGATGTTTTAGCTTTAGTGACAGGTTTTAACCCTTTTAATCCCATCCATTTCCTCTCTGTTATGTTCTCCTTTTGTTTCCCTGGATTTAATAGAATAGAATAGAATAGAATAGAACAGAACAGAATAGAACAGAATAGAACAGGATAGGAGTTGGAAGGGATCTTGAAGGTCTTTTAGTCCAATCCCCTGCTTAGGCAGGAAACCCTACACCACTTCAGACCAAAGAGTATCCAACATCTTCTTAAAAACGTCCAGTGTTGGGGCATTCACAACTTCTGGAGGCAAGTTGTTCCACTGATTAATTGTTCTAACTATCAGGAAATTTATACTTAGTTCTAAGCTGCTTAGAACTTCTTGATTAGTTTCCACCCATTGCTTCTTGTTCTGCCCTCAGGTGCTTTGGAGAATAGCTTGTCTCCCTCTTCTTTGTGGCAACCCCTGAGATATTGGAACATTTCTATCATGTCTCACCTAGTTCTTCTTTTCATTAAACTACACATACCCAGTTTCTGCAACCGTTCTTCATATATTTTAACCTCCAGTCCCCTAATCATCTTTGTTGCTCTTCTCTGCACTCTTTCAACATCTTTTTTTACATTGTGGCGACCAAAACTGGATGCCATATTCCAAGTGCTGGCCTATCACCCACTTCTATCCAAAGTTTGTGAGTTTTTGCTTGCTGATTATCATATCAGTCAGACTTAATTTGCTTCTGGGCTGAATCTTCTTAGAATTTATGGTACAGTTTCTAGATTCTTCTCATTTTCTCAGAGACAAAACTGTCCTAACTGAACATTACCATTGGAAAGACAATTGCTTTAACTATTCTGAACTTTGCTATTATATAATTCACTTTTTCTTCATAGCTTGTCTAGGTTCATCATTGCTTTCTTCCCAAGGACTGATCTATTTGAATTTCCAACATACTCTCCATCGTTACCCAAGAAAACAATATTATGGGCCTAATTATATTACGTTTAGGTTCACCAAACATTCTGATTGACATAAACTTTCTCTTCATCATTTTAACATTAATCCAGATGTTTACTTTCTATGTTTATTTTAATGACTTCTCCTAAGTCTTTTTGACTTTGTGCTAATGAAATGGTATCATCTGTTTATTGCAAATTATTAGTGTTTTCAGCTGTTGTTTCTTCCAAGCCTACCATGCTTTTAATATATTTGCTGTGTAAATAAAATAGAAATGGTAAAAATATGCATCTTCCCTTTCCACATTTTAAAATCAATTTTCTTCCAAATTCAGTACTTACAATGTTTTTTCACTGTGAAAATTCTTCATAATAACGAGATACTGTGACAATACAGTACCTGTTAGCCTTAGTAGATTTTTTATTCTGGTATGTTCTGTACAATCAAGGGCCTTGCTGCAGATAATGATGTAAAGTCAACCCAGTTCTTATGCTGTCTTGATTTTGTCCATTGTGCATTCTTTGTGAGCTACCTGATCTCGTGTCCCTCTGCCTTTTTTGAAATAGTTTGGAAGTGCTCTGTTTAACAGCTGTTCTATTGCATGCCATACCTCACTTCTTAGTGAAATCAGTTCCTGTGTGTATGTTCTCTCTGCAAGGGCTTTTGCCATTTTATAACATGATTTGTTAAAAGTTTCAGTATAGTACTTCTGTCTTTCTTTAATCTCATTTGCCTTTATTAAATTTCTTCCATGATTATTCTTGCCTGAGTCTTACAGGAATTTCTATTTTGGCTGTATGTTTATGACATCAAAACTTGCTAGCACACCTCTCTTTATCTTTTTATGTTTAACTAGCCATTCCCAGCCACGTTGCTGTGGCCCAGTCTGGTTAAATGGCCAACCAATCTTTGTGTAGATCTACACCTCCACACACAAACACGTACACACAACTACTGTATAACCCCCAACCTACCTACCTACTCCCTTTCTCCCTCTCTCCCTCTACTTACCTACTGTATTTCTCCCTCTCCCTCTCTATCCCTCTACCTACCTAACTACCTACCTACTGTATTTCTCCCTCTCTCTATCCCTATCCATACCTACCTACCAACCTACCTACCTACCTACCTACCTACCTACCTACCTACCTACCTACCTACCTACCTACTGCATTTCTCTCTCCTTCTCTTTATCCCTATAGCTGCCTACCTACTTACCTACCTAATGTATTTCTCCTTGAATCTTGTGGACAGAGTTTTATATCATCCTTTATGACATAACACCTGTGGCGCACTGCTCTCTCTGTATCCATCTACCTACCTTTTTTACACTTTTTTACATTTCTGTTGTGTGTACCTGGCACAGGCGTGACATCTACACAATCTATATATGTATCATTGGTGCCATATTTGAAAGGAAAGTTGCGTAAAAATTTGGAAGTGATAGCTGCAGTACATTTGGAGATTAGCGGTTTTGAACAAACTCTTGTTACATTTTTATTTATATAGATTTGTATATTTGAAAGCAAAATTAAATTATCAGTCCATAGGTTCCACCTGAAAGCATTCTGGCTTCTCCAGAATGCTTTCTCTGTTTTAAGTGTGTATTACTTTGATTTAAGGTTATCTCTATAGTGTGATCACCCAGATAGAATTTGCTTTTATATTGTTGAAGCATGCATTGACAAAGGGGGGGATGACTTTTTTGTTTTGTTATTTTGCATTATTACATTTACCCAATGTAATTTATCTGCTAATTCTTCCATTTCCACAAGTTTTGCATTTCAATCAATCATTAGTAGTACTATGGCCTTTCATTCTTCCTGTACTTTGCTTTTACGTAATATTTTTAATTTGCATTAATATGCATTCCTTTATGGTTTTACAGTGCTATTTTCCTGGTCTTTAAATCTGACTGAATAGAATTTGCAACTGAACTTTCTTTCTTTAAGAATATATTCTCCTTTGCCAATCTGATAATAAACAAGATGATGTTTTAAAAATTCAATTGTTAGCGGTCATTGATCTGCTGATTAGTGCTGTGTGGTGTTGGAATTAAAAAGTCACAATAAGAGCAAAATCAATGAAACATTTGGAAAGTCTGCCTCCTAAAGCAACTTTCTTCTCTCTCAAATAGCACCTGCCATTGTTTCTGATTGCTGAGATGGTCTAAGAGCCAACTACCTTGGATATAACAAAAAGTACATTTGTAATGTTAACGTTTGTCTGCCCAAATTTCATAGAAAGGACTGTGATCTATGTTTTTCCTCCGAAATCAATGATTAACACTATTAGTTTCTGGAGCTCTGTGCTTCTTCCTTTTTATTTTTGCCTGGGGAGAATGAATGAAGTCTAAGCACCAAGTTTTTCTTCTCTTCTTCAGTTGTTCAGACGTATAAGGCATTGGCACCAATTATTTGTACTAGACTGGATGTACAATCTATTGTTGCATGCTTGCTTGTGTCTTTGGATTAAGTCCAGGGACATCTGTAGAGGCAGCGGCCACAAGAGCCTGTTTGAAACTATGCATTTTTACCTGTGTTGTAAATGAAATGCGTGTAGACAAAAGCAGGGCTTTGATTATATAGTTGCAGCTGCCAACTTGGGTTTTTTGGCCCCCACTCAAGAGACTTCTCATTCAGGCTAGTGCTTTTAAATGCTACAGAAGGTAAAAATGTAGAAGGAGGGAGAGGGAGATGGAGACAGAGAAGGAAGAGGAGGTGGAGGAAGAGGAGGAGGAGGAAGAAGAGGATAATGGCAAGAACAAGGCATGCTACATTTTGTGATGACAGAAAATTGTTGTAATTATTTCCCAATTGTTATTAACTTTACAGAAGGAAGCTAATTTACAGGAAAGTCAGTCAAGCAAATTTAGACTGAAATTATATTATCACACACACAGATACAAACTGTATTTGGCATTTTTGTCCACTTATTAAGTCCTTCCCAAGGACCTGGCACAGGCAGATGTTATTGTTTAATAATATGAAAGGTATTGTTATTATTATATGCAGAAAAAAGTGAAATCACAGTTGCCAGCTATCTTTAGCTATCGTCATATGCATCAAGTTCGTTCCAATACTTAGAATGTCATAAGGTATCGGCATACTGTATGTATAGATCCAACAGTGTGGCCTTTTGTAATTGACAGGAAGATTTTGTTGATGGTGTAGAGCAGGAGTTCCCAAACTGGGAGTTGAAGTCCACAAGTCTTAAAGTTGCCAAGTTTGGGAACCCCTGGTGTAGAGAGATATCATCACAGGATACAAGCTGCTCCAAATAAAACTTCCTTTGCAATTGGCTGATGGTAATTTTGTCAATGCGGTGCTCCAGGTTGCACCCAAGGTACCTATTACTATTGGTACTGTGTTTGTTTTCTTTTGCCACAATTGTCCTACTTCCATTGTCAGATCTTTGTATTTTGTAACAACCCCCCCCCCCCCCCAGTTCTTTTCATTCTATTCTGCTTTCTGCTGTCTCCTGGTACTACCACGTCCACTAACTAGACTTTTTCTTGTCTTTTTTATCAGAATTTGATGATTCTGAATGTTATGTGGCATGTGGTTTTTTTGGTTTATTTATTTTATTTTATCAAATTTATACCCCGCCCTTCTCCTTGTTAGGTTGAATTTTAAAGTCCTCAGAGTACTTTAGCATCTTCGTTTTCTATTTCTTTCTCTATTTTATAACCCCACCAGTTCTTGCTAGCAGGCAAATGGTATTTCTTGCAGATCTTCCAATGCACCATTGTTGCTACTTTGCCATGCTGTTGCTTATAGTCAATCTGGAAATTCTTCTTGCAGCAACTAAGTGACTCACGGTCTCCTCATCTTCTTTGCAGAAGTGGCATCTGATGTCCTTTGCTGTCTCCTCAATTCTGACTCTGTGTGCATTTGTTCTGAAGGCTTAGTCTTGGGCTATTAGGGCTTTGGGTCTCCCCCCCCCCCGCCCCGTGAGTTGCCTATAAAATCATGGATTTATTACAAAAAATGTAATATTAGATTTTAGTGGGATAAAGGAAAATTTTACATCAAATTTCAGCTCAAAATCCTTTGTAAGCAATATGTTTTCAAAACTATAAGTTATCACATGGCATATACTATAACTTTTATTGTCAGAAAAGCAGAACTGTAACAAATGATAAAAGATGATGAATGAAGACGGAAGCCTAAACTTTTAAAATACAAAAACAGTGTTCTAGGGCCACTCTAGAGACATAGAACATATAGCCAATGAAACGTAGGAACATAGTATTTTTCTGAGAAAGATGCATCAAGGTAAGTTGCTTTTTTTCTGATTCTGTCCATTACAACTGTTCTAAGGAGAACCACAGAGACTGCCCACTTCCTTTTCACCTGTTTTTTTTCAATGCTTAAGAAGAACTTGTACTGTTTTGTTTCTGAAAAACCTCCACGTTCATCTGTTTGCAAATTTCATATGCTTTTTATGATGAAGCATTATGGAGGGGAAAATAAACGGTCACAACACCCATTACACAGTTTGCTTTTGAGCAAACAACCTTGTGCAAAATGCAAAAGAAGAATAGTAAAAGCAGTAGAGAAATAGTGGCAAGCAAGACAAATTGGAGGCAAAAAAATCTATTTAAATATAGTTTACATCACCATGATAACTTCCCATAATAATAATAATAATAATAATAATAATAATAATTTAATTTTATATCCCGCTCTCTCTCCCCAAGGGGACTCGAGGCGGGGCACAGGCAATTAAAAATACAAATAAAACCACAGACAAATACAAAATACAAAGTTAAAAATAGATTAAATTGATCCTGCGCTAAAACCCATAAACTAAACTAAAAATTACCCCTAAAGACCCCTAACCTAAAAAGAGACTACCCAAGGCCGGCCAGACGAAAAAAGTGTGTCTTTAATTTTAAGCGGAAGGAGCGGAGGTCCGTGGTTGTCCTGATATCGGGGGGAAGGTCATTCCAGAGGGCTGGGCCCGCCACAGAGAAGGCCCTTCCCCTGGGCGTCGCCCGCTGACAAAGTCTAGTGGACGGCACCCGGAGAAGTCCCTCTCTGTGGGAGCGAATCGGCCGTGAGGATGTATGGGGCAGGATCCGATCCCGCAGGTAGCTAGGTCCCGAGCCATGGAGCGCTTTGAAGATGGTAATTAACACCTTGAAGCGCACCCGGAAGACGACAGGTAGCCAGTGCAGCTCGCGCAAGAGCGGTGTTACGTGGGCAAACCTAGAGGTGCCCATAATTGCTCGCGTGGCTGCATTCCGGGTACACCTCAAGGGGAGCCCCATGTAGAGAGAGTTGCAATAATCCAGTCGGGATGTCACGAGAGCATGAGTGACTGTGCGAAGGGCGTCCCGATCCAATAGGGGGCGCAACTGGCGTACCAGGCGAACCTGGTAAAACGCCCTCCTGGCCACGGCTGTCACTTGATCTTCCATGGACAGCCGGGTATCCAGGAGGACACCCAAGTTGCGCGCCCCATCCACAGGGGCAAGATGTTTGCCCCCTATGGCCAGCGTTGGAGAGAGCTGGTTGAATCGGGCAGCCGGAAACCACAGCCACTCGGTCTTGGTCGGGTTGAGCCTAAGTCCGTTACTTCCCATCCAGATCCGCACGGCTTCCAGGCACTGGCACATCACCGCTACGGCATCGTTGGGGTGGTTTGGGGTAGATATGTACAGCTGGGTGTCATCAGCGTACAGGTGGTACTCTACCCCAAAACCACGGATGATCTCACCCAGCGGCTTCATGTATGCGTTAAACAGGAGAGGCGAGAGGACCGACCCCTGAGGCACCCCGCATGTGAGGGGTCTTTTTCTTCTACTGTTGAAAACCATTATTGCTTCTTCCAAATCCAAGTACTAATCCATTCATTGTCTCTTTTTCTTTATTTTGTTTTATTTTCTCTCTTCTAAGGCTGCTATCAACTCCATTCAAGTATGACATACTAAAACAAAACAAAAGCACTGAGCGAAGAAACTATTTTTTAGTCCTTATAGAGAGGGATGAATGTTCCAGATTCCATTTATTTTCATTGCTTAGTATTTATCTCTTTTAAAACAGAAGTGTATTTTGCTACATGGTGTACAGTTCTGCTATTAAAATGAAGCACTGAGTAGAAATTAGCTCATCAGACAAATGATGAGTTGAAGGCGAAACAGAAATAGTTAAAAAAAAAAAGAAAACAGATCAATAATATCCCTTGATACCAATGCTAGGTGTGAGAAAAAAATAATTCAATGCAACTCGAGTTAGGTATTAACACAGAACATTTTCCACAGCTATGAAGTTTTTCTTCATTTTTTTTTCTTTAATGATGCTTTAAAATTCAACTGAAGTACAGCAGGCAGACAGGAGTTGTACAGATCACTAAGCTAGCACACACGTCCCTGGGTTCATCTCAGCCCAAGAGCAAAAGAACACAGTGTGGGAACAGGATGATCGGTGGAAATTCTCAAACTACTTGAAAAGCAAGCATAAAGCAACTGCTCAAACCCCACTCGGTAGAGAAGAGATAAAAATGCCAACAACTTCTACTTGTGGTATGGAAAAGTGTGTAGAGGAGGCAAAGCAGGTTGCCAAAGGAAATGCTGGAATTCAGAGATGGCTCACACAGGGCTGATTGTCACGGTATGTAGCATCCTTAGCATGTGTTATGACCCCGAGGCTGGACACATAATAGGCGATGCATAGGCTTATCCTCCTTTATTGAACCAACCTTTTCCCAAGGACCCCATGGTTCCCTTTCAGTCCACGAGCAAGGCTCTAATGCACACACACACACACTCAAGCAGTTTCTGGATCCGAGAAGTACCAAGGGAGCAGCACAGCTCTGAGAGCAAAACAGGCTAGGAATCTTAGCCACGTGTGCCTTCGTAGCACAGAGAGTTCCCTGGGAATGCTGCACAACCCAGAACAGTTGCTGTCAACCCACCAATGGCAAGGCAAAGCAAGGCAGTCACAGCAAGGCTGTTCAAAGTGCAAAACTTGTTTCTGACAAAAGCCCCTCCCCACAGCATCTCCCTATTCTCCAGGTGAGCCTTGTGAAGCAGGGCGGGACTCCTTCCTCCCGAGTAGTTGGTCTCCCTGCACTGACTCTGCCTCCTCTCCATTCTCCACACTCGCGGATTGGGTAGGAGAGGCAGTTGCTCATTTCTGAAGCTCCAACGCGCCACCCCCCCCCCAGTCACTCAATCATCCTACACCCTCTCTTCCTCTCTGGTGACACTTCTGAGTCCCAAGAGACCTGAGCCTGCCTCATCCTGCTCCTCTGCTTGTTCCTCCTGGGTCAGAGAGTCTGAGCCCTCCTCTTTCATTGGCCCCGGCTCCATCTCCTCCTCCTCTTCCTCCTCCTCAGAACTGGGCTCTGATGAGGCCATACCAGCATGTATGTATGAATTTTTGCAGAGAATTTTTGAAATGGACCATTGTGATGCCTTGTGGAGTTGGAGGCAATAAGAGACTGTCATTCTTCCGGGCTTTTTGTAAACATCCAGTTTGCTGTCATAGGAATATAAATCAATGGTTCATGTTTCCAGATTGGAAGAGAGGAAGAAGGCAGAGTTGTAACTGGGCTCTTGTTACAATTCATATGTCCATGATGATGAACCTATGGCATATTTGCCCAAAGTGACATGTGGAGCTATATTGCCTGGCATGTGAGACATCGCCTGTTCCTTTTCTGAGTTTCTGGTGCACATGTACGCACAACAATCAGCTGGCCTTCGTGTGTGCAGCAGTGGTTTGAAACTGGAAGAGCTGGTTTTCTGTTTTCCTGCGTGAGCATGCATGCTGGCTAGCTGATAGTCGTGTGCACATGCGCAACAGTAGGAGGTCTAGCTGTCCAGTGAATTTTCTTGTGTGTGCATGTCCTCTGGGCAGCTCCTCTTCTAAGTCATGTCCCAGATGAGCGTGCATGCTCACTTTTTGACACTTAGTGCCAAAAAGGTTCACCATCACTGGAATATCTGAATTGACTCCTCTGCTCTTCCTTTAAGATAAAAAAAAAGAGGGAAAATAATAACTGATAAATATATGTTGGCAATCATCAATAGCTTTACCCTCAAAGAGTAAGGAAGTATCCCACACATTTTCATAGATGCTTTACATGTTCCAATTTTAATGTATTGATTTTATTGGTTAGTTTTCTTACATAAATAAGAAATAGCCTACTGATTTGCCTACTGTATGTATAAATCCAAAACAATACAATAAGGATAAAACCAACATATAATGAAACCAGGCTAAAACTAGTAGGAAAGGGTTAAAAATAATACAGCATTCTGTAAGCAAAGTAACACTAGCTTCATTCAAAATAAATATGATCTGCCCATTTTGTCTTGACCAGAAGCAACCTTGTTTTTTAATAAGAGCTCTGGTGGCACAGTGGTTAAAATGTTGTGTTGCAGACACAGCCTGGAGTTTGATCCTGACCAGCTCAAGGTTGACATTCCATCCTTACAAGGTCAGTAAAATGAGGACTTAGGTTGTTGGGGTCAAGATGCTGACATTGTAAACTGCTCAGAGAGTGCTATAAAGTGCTGTGGGACAGTATATAAGCCTAAATGCTATTGCTATAAAGGTAAATGCAATATTCCCATGATTACCTTGTTACCTTATTCTAAGAAGTCCTGGACAGAGCTGCATACATCAAACTTCTGTTTTTTGGTGATAGTTCTGTGACGTCAACTGTGACATTGTGTCAACTATGACATTGTGGTCTTCCTAGAGTGCTGTTTGATAGGAATCACTTGAACTATTCATGGGACAGTTGAGCTTGGCATGACATTTTTAAAAATAAATGGAGAAAATACTTGATATTTTCTCCCACAACATCATATTTCCTTTTCAATACCAATTATATTTAGTTGTTTAAGTGCTGGTGGGAAAAAAGAAGAATGGCCTTTTAAAAATATGTTGAATTTTGCCAACTATGTATTACTGTGTGAGGAAAATGAGTTTAATTAACACTTGGCATTCCACTGGAGGTGGATGGGTGGGTGGGAGAGAGTTTGTTGTTTTTAAAAATCAAAATAGCTATTGAATAGTAAGCTTTATACATTGAGTTCAAATTCCAGATTGGTTCAAAACAGAGAATCTTATAAATGGAAAATTGTTAAATATAATGCACTTTAGAATCTTAAGCCCTAGAAATATATATTTTAGTGCATCTATGTCTATATCTGTATCTGTAACTTTATCTACATCTCTTTCTCTTTCTCTTTCTCTCTCTCTCTCTCTCTCTCTATGTCTGTCTGTCTGTCTATCTATCTATCTATCTATCTATCTATCTATCTATCTATCTATCTATCTATCTATCTATCTATCTATCTATCTATCTATCATCTATCTATCGGGTCCCTTTGGGGAGAGGGTGCGGTTATATAAATCCAAGAAATAAATAAAATATCTATCTATCTATCTATCTATCTATCTATCTATCTATCTATCTATCTATCTATCTATCTATCTATCTATCTATCTATCTATCTACCCTCTTTCTGTATCTCCCTCTCTCCTCCCTCCTCTCTATATACGTATTAACCACTGATGGCTCAGTGGTTAAAGATGCTGGGTTTGTCAGCTGGGAAGCTGACAGCCTGGGTTCAAGCCCCGAATGCTATGCAATGGGGTGACCTTCCGTTACTTGACCCAGCAACTGCCCACTTAGCAGTTCAAAAGCACACATGTGAATAGATAAATAGGTACCACTTCAGTGGGAAGGTAACAGCATTTCATGCACTTCAGTGTTTAATCATGCTGACCACATGACTACAAAAGTGTCTTCGGACAAGGTTGGCTCCCTCACCTAAGAAACAGAGATGAACACTTCAGATCTAGGGTTGAGGTCTGATGACCAATTTGCCCAGCTGTTGTTTTGAGGAAAGGATAATGAAAAATATGCATCACTAGCTTTAAAATCAAAACATGTTAACATATTGATTGAACTGTCAAGGGAGTTTTGATATTTAGCGGCCAGAATGATTTGTTCCCTACCTTGTCTTTCAGATTGATCATTGATGCTGTAATTGAATCCATCCACTTTGCTGTTTGCCAACATCTCCAGAGACCTAGTGACCAAAGTATGATAATAATAATCTTTATTGTCATTGTAAAAATTACAATGAAATTGGTTTAATGATCATTTAAACTTAGTCTTTTGTGCCTAAAATGAAAAGTCTGTGTTGATCCTTTTCAGTAATCCACTTGTTTCTAAGCACATTACCCAGGCTTAGTATGATTGACATAATACATGGCCTTTCTATAATAATGAAGCCCACAGTGACTTATTTTTAGTCATTTTTGGTTTTTTAGCATGCATTAGTAATAAAGACTTGTAAATTTGGCATCTCCTTTTCCACGCTGGGCTCAAGTTTGAATTGCATATTCCTAAGCATTATTGTACTTGTGAAATTGTGGATATTGTGCAATAATTTCCACATTCTTTTAAGTGTTTTTTATTTTTTTAGTAAGGCATGTAGGCTGACCTACAAATTTTGGAATACTGTGCCATTCTATGAAATATAGTTTTGTTAAAATCTTTATTGATTCTTATTCTGTTTTTTGCCATATTTTTGCAGATACTGTATTTCATCAGTTCTTATAGCTTTCTGGTCCAGTAATGTCTGGAGTGCTGATCTAACTTCATCTTTTAATAGAATCCTTGTGAGTAGGGATATCTTATGCGGTATCTTGGATGTTGGCATCTTTATTGTACAGAATTTCACTGCACGTGAACCCAGGCATTATTTCACGGTACCTATTCAAAGATACATGCTACATGTACATGATACATTCAAAGATACATTTCAGCTTTTTTAAAGGACCAGATGCAAGAGACCTATACACAGGAATGGAAAAAGTGGATTGATTATATACAAAACAAATACCAGACTAGAAAATATTGTGTAGCTTTTAGCTGATGGAGATTAGATGAATAAGGTAGTCAGCAGGGGGTAGAATATGAAGGGAATGAATAACATATATTGTGTTTGGAATTACTAGGGTTGCATATAGCGGAAGTCAGGGGGTTGGGGGGGGAAGGGGAGGTTGGGGAGGGTTAGGGAGGGTATGGGAGGGAATTATACTGGTACTTGATCTATGTACTCTAGGTTGAAAGAGGGGGGGGGAAGGGTATAATATCTGGTCCTGATTCATGTAGTTTATGTTGGGGGAGGGGGGAAAAGGGATATAATATCTGTATTTGATTTATGTTTTTTTATGTTGGGGGAAGGGGGGGGAAGAAGGGGGAAAATTTGTTGGTGAAAAACTTTTTCAATAAAAAAAAAGATACGTGCTCAAATCAAAATTCTTAAAAGTGCGACATTTTCAAAACAGGTATACAACCTGAGACTGCAGGGCTGTGGGAGCCTCCCTTCAAAACCCATATTGCTATGTCACCAACAGATTATATTTTTTAATTACAGGAAGGGATAATTATTCAAAACTATGTCTGTACTAAGAGATGCTTCAGAATGGGCAAGAATGGGATAAGATAGCTGCTGTTCCTTTGCTAAGACAGGTGCTGCATTAGCAACCGTACTTATATCCATTCTAAAACTGATTGCAACATTAGTCTTAGGAGTCAGACTCCTCAGGCAGAAAAAGAAACTTTCAAGACTAGCTTGAATAGAAAGACTCACAAGGAGTCAATATAGCAAGTCTCTGGCCTTATGGATGCCTGCAGGGTTGTGTCAGAACTGGCATTCACTTTTCCTTTCCAATTTCCCATAGTAGCAGGATAGGGAAGCACAGACTTTATCTAAGAATGTGAAAAAGGATTTTTACTGGAAGGGATGTCATGGTGAGGAAGGGATGATTAATTTTATATACTGCAACTACCTGCAATGCAAGCTGCCTCTCTCCTTTCCACATGTATAGATATACACAGACTCTGGGGAGCTATCTCCTGCCTTACAGAAAATACGCTCTTTGCATGGTTATCAGCATCAATAAATATTTTCTGTAGAAGTCTTACTGACTTCCAGTCAGTGGTGGGTTCCTACTGGTTCGAACCAGTTGGAGCCATTGGTGCCACCATCTTGTTTTTCAGTTCTGCGTATGCACAGAACAATTTTAATTGTATTGTGCATGCGCGCGGAGCACGCATCAAGCATGCACACAAGTGAGCCGGCAGTAGTGCCGGCCGGAACCCAAGCCTGCTTCCAGTATTCTGTGTTTAATTCTGTGATTTGGCTTTTTGCTGACAGAATGGTGGGAGCATGGACCATCAAAAGATTAGAGATAGGTACTGGTTGAGGAACAAACTGAAAGGAAGGAAAGGCCTTCACAGAACCATATCAATTGCTTATTTCAGTTGCCCAAGATTGTTTTGGACCCATTTTGACAGTTAAAATGCTCACCCATATTTTGAACGAAGTTTAGGCTTAGGGAAGACTGTCTGAAGGTACTGCAGTCTTCTGGAATTGTAATTGACCCAAATCCTGTTTTTGATCGTGAAATGTACTGCAGATTCCCTCCCCCCTTGCTAATGTTTCCAACACCTATTTATCGCATTTACACAGCAACTCCTTCTGTCATTATTTATCAGATGGATGCAATACAGTAGTAGTTCTCTAGGCAGCAAAACAGACAAGTTCTCACCTCATACTGTGTTTCTTCTCATTAGTGTTGTGGGAAAAAAATAAATCCCCAAGGATCTTGCTTCAAAATGTGGTAGAGCTACATAATTCTTTGCAAAGAATAAATGTGTGAGATTGTAGTATTTTACTTCACTTTATTTTAGGATGCACAGGCTCACCAACATAGCACTTACAATAATACAAAAAGTTAATGAATAGAGGAAGAAGTGCTAACTTGTTACTCTGCACTTCAAAGAGTGTGAATGGATCTTTTCCCAACCAGGCATTAAATATAATTTAGTGACACAGTAATTGCATTGCTGGATGCAAATAAATACATAATTTACAAAATATGTGCAAATGTTTTTTTCTAATTGATGAAAAAAACTGAATTCTTAAGTAATGAAGAATATTTTATTCATGGAAAAAATATGCTCCGCTCATAAATATCTAGGGTGAATAACTGGTCAACTATCATGGATATCTATTTATCCAATATACCCAACAGAACAACAGAGAGAGTGCTATCTGACCCTTCTATGCATTTGGCTTAGATTTCTGAAGGCTGTCTCTTGATTTACATTATTGGCTTTTAAGAATCCTTAATTTCTTTGTCTCCAAATCCTTTATACCTGCAGTATCCATGCTAATGTTCTAAGCCTGAAAAGTATTAGATTTCTCATTGTAGGTCTTCTGTTTTTCATAATCCCGCCTCCCCCCTTTCATTTCTAGATAATTTGCTTTTCTTCTCCATCAGTGAAGTCCAATCTTGCCAAGTTCATAAGGAACAGTAACAAACATATTGGCTATTAAACTATTAGACCAGTGACGGCTAACCTTTTTTGGCTCATGTGCCAAAAGCAGGGGGAGCGCAGGGGGGTCGTGCATAGGCGTGCCACACGCATAATGCTATGTGCGCAACACCCTGCTTTTGGTGTGCTTTTTTCACCCTCCCCAGGCTTCAGAGGCTTTCTAGGATCCTGGGGAGGGTGTAAACAGCCTCCCCCCCACCTCCAGAGACATTGGGAGCTTCCCTGAAGCCTCCAGAGGGTGAAAAACAGCTTCAAAAGAAGGCCTAAATCAGCTGGCCAATGCACACAAGCATGCTGGAGCTGACAGGGGCAGCGCCTCACGTGCTCTAAGAAATGGTTCTGCGTGCCACCTGTGGCATCCGTGCCATAGGTTCGCCATCACGGTATTAGACTATTCTCTAAATCAGGGGTGTCAAACTCAAGGGCTGGGGCCGGATTTGGCCCAGGAGGTACTTAGATATGGCCCGCGTCCTGGAAATAGTGACAGACTTGGCCCTTTTGGGACAACCATGACCTGGATGACTGAGAATCTCCATATACAGTCATCACCAGACGTTGAGGCTGACGTGAAAGAGACCTTCCTTAGCTTCACTTTATTCAAGGCTTAATGTTCACTAAGGAAAATATAACAAGGAGTTGGTGTCAGTTGGAATAAAGGGTCAAAATGTTCTTTGAATCTTATCTTGCAATTGACGTAAAATATACAATCACACGCACATACTTTGGAATTCTTACAACGACAATAAAGATTGCTATTATTATTATTATTATTATTATTATTATTATTATTATTATTATTATTATTATTATTATTATTATTATTATTATTATTATTATTATTATTATTATTATTATTATAATCTCTGGATACATTGTACAGCCTTGAGCAAGTCAT
The DNA here is from genome assembly GCA_039707465.1 of Rhabdophis nuchalis. Lineage (NCBI taxonomy): Eukaryota > Metazoa > Chordata > Lepidosauria > Squamata > Natricidae > Rhabdophis > Rhabdophis nuchalis. The sequence goes on along the minus strand of CM077643.1, from coordinate 116,212,301 downwards.
TTCATCTCTTTCTGTCTCATTTTGGGGTAGTGAAGCTGGCAGGGTGGCATGGGTGTGACCAAGAAGAGATCTGCCTTTCCCTTCATTCTCAGGATACATCATGCCTGGCATATCATCCAGCACATTGCATTTTATTAACATCATGGCTTGATAACCTGCAGCAATATGACAGAAAGCCTAATTCAAGAGCTGACACCTATCCTAACCTTGAAAACATTTGTGAATATTTAATGATTCAGCCATCTGCTAGATTGAATTATTTAGAGAAAATTCCTCTGTGGTGTTTATAACCCTTTTATCCCTAAATTGCAGGGCCAAATTCCATAACTTCTACCGTAGGTTCTGGCAAACCAATACATCTGATTCAGCTTTTCCAAACCCACTACTTCCAGATTATTATTATTATTATTATTTATTTAATTTATATACCGCCCTTCTCCCTCTCAGGACTCAGGGCGGTGAACAGCCACAATAAAAAGAGGAAATACAAAAGTTAAAATAGCAAATTAGTAAATATTAAATAGTTTGGCCTATTATTATAAAACCCAATACTAAAACCCAATAAAAAGATTATGACAGGCCGGCTGCATGAAATAGATGTGTCTTCAGGGCCCAACGGAAGAGACGTAGGTCTGCGATCGTGCACAATTCAGTGGGGAGGTCATTCCAGAGGGCAGGAGCTGCCACAGAGAAGGCTCTCCCCCTGGGGGTCGCCAGCCAACATTGTCTGGCCGACGGCACCCTGAGGAGGCCCTCTCTGTGGGAGCGGACTGGTCGGTAGGAGGAATTTGGTAACAGGAGGCGGTCTTGCAGATGTGTAACATCTGTATTTCTAAACCTTCATGCTATAGATCGTTAGAAGCAAATGACAGATAGCATTAGTTATACCCATTTTAATTGTGGAATGAGCAATTAGAATGTCTAATTTTGGAGAATCAGTGGCCCAAGGAGTTAAAAAATAAAAAATAAAAATTTGTATAATTTTAGAAAAATTAATGCATGAGAAAAGATTATTTTGCAGTTTTGGATCTCTGAAAGAACGTTTAAAACAAGAAAGTCCATTCCTGTATATTTGAATGAGAAAATGAAGCAACATGCTTCAGTTTAATCTACATTTAATGATAAGGTTAAGGTTAAGGGTTGAATGATATATTACTACCAATACTTATTATATGGATTTTCATGTTAATTGTTCTATTTTAATCACCATAATGGATCTGCTACTTTCTTTTCTATATAGTCACCTTTTTTTTCTTTTATAATACTATAATAATACTATAGGGTATTATTGCTTTCTTTAATTTCACTGTTAAATTTTTTTTTAAAAATCAGGATATGCAATGATAAGCGTGTGTCAAAAAAAAAATCAAGATAGTAGTCACAACCAAGCATCTGAAGCCCCACTACTTTGTACATTAGTTTATCATCAACGCACGAACAAAAGAGGCAGAATTTCGATCATGAAATTATATCTGCCCTCTTGACTTTTTTTTTTTTTTTACTACTGCCTCCGTTTCGCAGATACTGCTGATATCAAATTCCTTGATTCCTTCTCCAAGGAATTTAGCCACCCGAGACCAGGCCTCCTTAAAAGGACAAATGGGCTGAAACTGCAGTTATAATCACAAAGGTGTTGCTGAGTCTTTTAAAAACTAAGCATGGCTGCTTCAGCACACGTCTCATTACAAATGAGAAAGGTTGCATCCTATGTTCTAGAAGCATTGTTTCAATAGGGTTTCACAGTTTAGGCAGGGGTGTCAAACTGGTGGCCTGCAGTCAGATGCATCACACATAGGCCCTGCCCATTCCGGCTCCACAAAGGCAAAAAATGTCATGATGCATCATGTGATATCATGTGATGTGATCGAGTTTGACGCTTGTGGCTTAGAAAAACCAATTGACTTTGTCTAATCAGCTGGGCTTACAGACCATGGAGCTGAATATTAGGGGCATCCTCTGAAATAAATGACCTAGAGCCTTAGCTCCATAAGAACTGTGGGATAAGGACGGCAAGACGCATGCTGAGTTGACCAGCCAGTCCGAAAATACCAGGAAAATGCTATGGATAGAGACCTGTTTGTTCCCCTTCTGACATTTCACAAACTTTTGGAAGCTCTGTCTACCACTAATTCTCAAGAACCAGATCCATGCAGTGAAAGACACCAGTTCTCTTTTTCCTCCCTCTATTATCTGATCTATTTCTGATTTATCTTTATAGAAAGTCTGGCTTTTTAGTCTCCCCTTTGTTCTTTTTCTGTCAGCATTCATTACTCCAATGCTGAAAATACAGCATTTCTCCTGCTTTTTCAAAATACATATTGTCTCCTGCTTCTGTATCTATATATTGGATCCATTCTATCTCTTTAGAATAGAACAGAACAGAACAGAACAGAATTCTTTATTGGTCACATTTGATTGGATACACAAGGAATTTGTCTTCAGTACATAAACTCACAGTGTACATATAAACAGCAAGTAATAGGTCAGAGGTCATAATCATAGTTACAATCATTAATCATAAGTTAAAAACAACTGACAAATCATAAGAAACCAGACATTATATTCCAGGCCTGTGTATTGAAATTGTCTCAGTACTCTTAAAGATAATTACCCAGTGGTTGCTATTTTCCCTTCCCATTTTTACATTTTTGCTATTATTCCTTCTCCCATTATTGATACTTTGTCTTTTAGTAATTATCATTGATATGCTTTCATTGTGTTATCTTTCAGTAAACTTGAATCCTTTTCCTACAAGGATGTGTGTGCTCATAATTTTTTAGTTCCATATTGGTTCTGAAATGTTTACTTTTTAATGAAAAGATTTCAATTGCATGATGGTCCCTGCTGGATAGTCCCTCTGTAACAATTTTATCTTGATTAAAAGAAATTATATAGGACTTGAAAGGTATTCTCTTAACAGAATTTGAAATGGTATTACGTACAAATGATGAACATGTATTTCTAAAATGTTCAATCTTAGGTTGAGATTGAAAACGGAAAAAGAACAAGTTAAAGAAAGCATCATAAAATGTGATTTGGTTATAATATACAGATACGGTAGATCAATAGGAAAAAATGTGCTTAAAAGAACTGAAATTCACATTGTCTTATAACAAAAGAGAATTTTTATAAAATGATGTGCCATCGATATACGTCACCAGAGGGATTATCTAAGATGTATAACAGTACCTCTAATTGTAGGTAGAAATGTGAAAATATAAACATTTTACCATGGACTTGTAAACAACCTTAACTGAAGCTTATTTTTGGGATAGGGCTTATATTACGAGCTTCCTGAAAAATCATGCCAGGGTTTATTTTCCAGGTGGGCCTTATTTTCAGGAAAACATAGTATATGTATTACATATGATGATGCAGTGAATTTTAAAAATCATCATTCAGACGAAACCAGGATTTCTCTTGCTAGGATTTATGGATAGTCAATTAGTGTAACTGTATACTAAGGAATGATAGGTTTCCTATATGATAACTGCAATAAAGTGATATGATGGAATGTACACCTGAAGAAACATTGGGTGTGCGTGGAACATTGGCAATACAGAGGTTTTGCAGAAAGAGGCCTAGATTAAGAGACTGTGCAGTCCTTAGCTGGATGGGGGAGGTGCAAAGAGGTTCAAGATAACCACAACCTAGAATCTCTCAGGATGCATGTAGTAGGTTAGGAGGTCATAGCTTTAGTTTGGCAAGATTCTGTCCATTAGGTATAAGCAAATATAAGATTGGACTCAATTGTATCTTGCTGTATCATCTTTGGGGCTAGGGTCTGAAATGTTATTATATGCACAAGGTGGAAAAATATAGAAACATCCACAATAGAGGAGTTGGCCATGAAGATGGTAGAACTTAAAGAAATGATTTAATTGACTTGTGATAAGGAAAGTAATAGCAACTACTTTGATAAAAGATTGAATAATTTGCATGTATTTTGCTGAAAATGTATAAAAATGAACTGGTGATTTTTGGATTTAAAAGGGATGCATATGGAAAATACGTGATGTAATATTGAAAGGAGGAAGTTGTATTCAATATGTTTATAAGTACTATTAAAAAGACTGGAATTCGTTATTTATCTTTCCCCCCCTTTTTTCTCATGCTATTGTTTTCAATTTTCTTTTTATTTCTTTCCAACCTTTCTTCTACAATTTTTCAGGTTTATCTCTTAATTTTGCAAACAAGTTCTTTAATTACACACACACACACACACACACACACACACACACACACACACACACACACACAAATCCCAGTAAGAGTATGGCTAGCTGATGAGAGCTAAATAGCTTGAAATAGATCTATACTAGTTTTCCTTTATTTATTTATCAGCACAAATGTAACACAAATATAACAAAGTCAATAAAAAAATAGCTTTCTGCCTGGATGGCTCCTAGGGTAAGCCGAAAGACAGAAAAGGGAAGCAGTTCTGCTTCCTCCCATATTTGGGGCATACCAGGGTGTTGTACACAATATATACTTATTCTCCTGGCTCAGCTGATCAAGGAGGAGACCCTGTGGCCTAGTGGTAATTACAACTGCCTCACATGTAATACTTCCCAGGTTCCAATTCCAGTAAGGGTATGTGTTGTAACTTCAAGAAAAGACAGGGTCCGGAATCAGGTTTGCTCAAAAACATAGCTTTATTAGCTAGGCAAGGCTTACAAAGAAAGATAAGTTCAGTAAAAGAAAAGGTGCGGTAGACAGGGGCTCCCGCGCTTTGACAGCTCTTTATATTTGGAGCTGTCAAAGGGGGAGCCAATCAGGCTGCAGCAAGGGCCAGGCGCGCCTCAGCCAATCAGGCGCGTCTGTCGGTTGGCCGCCTTGCTACAGCCTGTTGCCAAGGCTCCAAGAGGCAGCCTGGAAGACCTGCGGCCGGTCGTAACTCGAGACCGGTCGCAGGTCGAGGACACAACAGTATGGCTATCTGATGAGAGCTAAATAGCTTGAAATAGATCGATACTAGTCTCCCTTTATTTATTTATCAGCACAAACTTCTTCTTAAGAGATACTATGGAAGAATTAGCTTACAAATTTAGGACCAACTTCTGTTACATACTATTAATTTTTGGCTGTATCATGATCCTTTTTCTTTGTTATGTTGGCTTCAACAATATTTCTCCTGTTAGATTTATCCAGAGGTGGTATTCAGCAGGTTTTGACCAGTTCTGGAGAACTGGAAGTGGAAATTTTGAGTAGTTTGGAGAACCAGTAAATACCACCTCTGACTGGCCCCGCCCCCATCTATCCTCTGCCTCCCAAGTCTCAGCTGATCAGGAGGGAATGGAGATTTTGTTGTAACCTTCCCCTGGAGTGGGGTGGGAATTGAGATTTTACAGTATCCTTCCCCTGCCACGCCCACCAAGCCACGCCCACAGAACCAGTAGTAAAAATTTTTTGAATCCCACCCCTGGGTTGATCCCATCTAGCTCTTCTGTGGGCTTGGACTCTCTTGATATAAATGCTAGTAATGTCTCATAATGGAATCATATATACACTTTTACTTCACAGCCCCACTGAAGTAAACAACATTTATTTCCAGATCCATTTCAGATTTCAGCTTAAATTATTAAAATGCTACATATATTTCAGGATCAAGTCATTCTTGAATGCTAATGTTTTCCACTCCTACTTCTCTAAAGCAGCGCCTGGAGTTAATTACATTCTTATAGAGTTTATTGTATTGAAGGTTTGCCCAAATGCTATACCTCTCTAATCAGCTATAATCGGTGGGCGAGTGGAACACAATAGGATGGATTTTACGCTTGGCTGGAGATGTAATTGAGCAATTTTTCTTCTCTATATGCATTGCCTTCTGAAACTGCCAGCCAGTTAACTAGCCGGTGATATAATACAGATGTAAATACACTGTTGCTTTTTAAAGAAAGGCTTCTGCTCTTTGCATTGCTGAGAAATAAGGAACATGAGTGAAGTTTAGTGATTTTGACAGCAAGTTATACAAAACAAAATCATTAGAGTAAAATGTTTGACATACAATTTTTTTCTCCAAATGCATTGAATGCCCAAAAATGTGCACTCCTTTTCACAGGTGAGATTGAAATGATAGGTGTAAAGCATATATTTAATCAATGTAATTTCTTTAATATTTAATTTAATATTTTTTTTGTTTAGTTTAATTTTGAAATATAAGGTTTTTGAAATTGATTTGAGAATTTTGATTGTTAAGATAAAAACCTTTTAAAAGGAATTTTCACATTCATATTTACATTCGTAATGATGTATAACTAGTTGAAAATAACTCTTAGCTGCATGATTAAATGTTTATTCATTCATTTTTATGCCATTCAATACCTGTAGTTGCCTGAGAAATTCTCAAAGTATCAATAAAATGTAAAGTCATAGTAAAATATAATGTAAACCCTTCAATCCCCCTTCAAAATAGCCAAGCAACCGATCAACTAATAGCTTAAAAATAAACACAAAGTAAAATCCACAATGGAAAGATACTAAGAACATATACGTATATTTATTTGTTAGATTTTTATTCTGTCTTTATTACTTTATTGGTAAGCTTATTGATCAGAAAGGTAGCCAGTTTGGCAGTTCGAATCCCTAGCACCTCATAATGGAGTGAGCTCCCGTTACTTGTCCCAGCTTCTGCCAACCTAGCAGTTCTAAAGCACGTAAAAAATGCAAGTAGAAAAATAGGGACCACCTTTGGTGGGAAGGTAACAGCATTCCATACTCCTTTGGCATTTAGACATGCCAGCCACATGACCACGGAGATGTCTTCGAAGAGCGCTGGCTCCTCGCCTTTGAAATTGAGATGAGTTGTGCTTTATTATAAGTCTATGACAATCTTTCAACAATATCTGTCTTCCCTGATTCTTTAACATTATATTTTTGCTTTAAGATGTACAGGGGAGGGGAAGAAACTTTGTCCTCCTTTACTCCTATCTGGAAATTCAGAATTTTGTTTTAAGATATTCCCTTCTAAATTACCTTTCCTTAAATAGAATCTGAAGAATCTTGTTCTTTGACTAGAAATGTGTGAAGGAATGAGAAACTATTGTGTTAATATATAGCATTTTCTGGAAAATCACCATAGGTACTCATCAATGTAGTTTGTACCCAATACTCCCAATACCCAATGCTCCCAATCAATCTCTATATCCAGATCAGACTAGCATAATATATGCCACTTAGTCCATCTAATGAAAAGTATAATGATATTAATAAATTAATGAATGAAGTTCATCCAAAAATACATTTTTTATAAACCTTCAATAAGGTTTTATAAACCTTCAATAAACCTTCAATAGGGGAACAATCATAACAACAATAAAAATCAGCACATATGTTATAGCCATTCAATAAGTGAGCCATCATAATGGGGATTTTTTTTCTGCTTTCATAGTATTATGAAATGTTATTATCTGGAGGTGAAGTCACAGCTAGAAAAAAAGGCTTTATTATGTGTTCTCTTTGTAACAGCTGCATTATTTAAAAATGATTACCGGTAATTTCATCCTCAGTAACCTCTGATTCAGTGTAATAAAATCGAGTATCAAAATTAGCAACTTACTGATTTATTAGATCAGGGGTCTCCAACCTTGGCAACTTTAAGCCTGGCGGACTTCAACTCCCAGAATTCCCCAGCCAGCAAAGCTGGCTGGGGTATTCTGGGAGTTGAAGTCCGCCAGGCTTAAAGTTGCTGAGGTTGGAGACCCCTGTATTAGATCATGCCCTTTGCTTTCAGCATCCTTAATAGTAAACATTACTTTGTTATTTGCTGTTACAGTCAAGATGCCTGTCCTTTGCTAGTGCTTCTAGTCCCAGGAGTTTTGCTTTATGTACCGGTAGTTCATGAATATTCTAGATTGAGTATGTAGAAGAAATGAAATTCCAATTTAACTATCTTTTGGGACACCAAGGACATTGCTTATGTCTTTATTATATTATTCTAATACACCCTAAGAGCCTGTTTTGGACCATTAATAATTTTCCAGCACTTTATTGGAGCATATAATTCCAGATATACTTACAATAATCAATGAAATGGGAAATAAGAGTTGTCATGGCCCAATCTGGAAAAATTTGGTGCAGTTTCATCCTGTTGTCCAAAAATGTTACTAGTCACAATCCAATTATAAATAATCAAAGATATCACGTAAAATCTTTTAATATCCTTATTTCAAACTGCCCTGCTTCACCATTTCAAGGCTTCAGATACTTTAGAAAATAAGAACAGCTTTTTTTACAAGTCAGATTATTCTAGGCATTTTATGCCAAAGTTTCTACTTTGGCTTGCTATAATTTTCTACAAATCCAGACAGATTTTTCTCATCCTTTACTACCTGATCCTTTCCTAAACCAGGGATGCCAAGATTTCATCTGGGGCATTCTGTGCAGTTATACTCCTTCCTTAATTTAATGGCGATACCTACTTTTAGTATCATTTGATTAATAATAATAAAATTACACAACGGAATTCTTGGCTTTCTGTCTAGATGGTCTCTGGTGATGAGCCGAAAGGCAGAAAAGGAAAAACAGTGTGCCTCCTCCCTTAATTGGGGCCTTAACAGGGTGTTGTGAAAACAAAAATCTCCAGAACTGTAAAGCCTTCAAATTTGAAATTTGCCACGTATGTTCCTCTTGGCTTCTAGGTGCTCACTAAGAAAGGATTTTTCAAAATGACCATCAGATCATTAGTATTTCTTATATAGTAATTAACACACTGTGATGCTAAGGAGTTCAATTCCCTCTCGCAGCCTGAAAAGAACTCTGTTCCAACTTCTAGTTGCCTCACATTCCATTACCTCAGTTTAAAGTGGCAGATGTTGCACTCCTACACTCAGGAGTGATCTGTGGCTCCTTACAGTGCTAAATGTCAGTACCTCACCAAAATGTCTACCCCTTCCACCTATGGAACTGCTTCCGGACTTAAGGCGGTGGGAGCAATATTCCCTTATGTGCTTCAATCACCGACCACTCCTGAACCACCAGATTGAACTGGAGTGAACCAGATTTCTCCTGCATTGCCCGATTACATAGTTTTGTTGTGAAGCACGGGTATCCAGCTAGTTATGAATGATAGAACTAGGAGCATATCAAGCATAACAAGTAATTATTCCCTTTATCCATGTAGCCAGTAATCCACACTGGGAACTCAGATATAATTTCTTTCTATGCTGTACCCAAAATTTATTTATTTATTTATTTATTTATTTAAATTTATATCCCTCCCTTCTCCACAGAGGACCCAGGGCGGCGCACAGGAAATTTAAAAAACATACAAAATACAATAAATATAATTTAAAAACTATTAAATAAACCTATCCTGCGCTAAAACCAAATTTTAAAAACCCAATTTAAAACTATCTAAAAGTCCCCATGGGAGGTTAGGCTAGGCCGGCTTGTTGAAACAGATATGTCTTAAGACATTGGCGGAAGAGGCGGAGGTCGGTGATGGTACGTAATTCAGGGGGCAGGTCATTCCAGAGGGCTGGCCCCGCCACAGAGAAGGCTCTCCCCCTGGGTGTCGCCAGTCGGCATTGTCCGGCCGACGGCACCCTGAGGAGGCCCTCTCTGTGGGAGCGTATCGGTCTAAGGGATGTATGGGGCAGAAGGCGGTCTCGCATATAACTACCATAGTATAAATGCCATAGTATAAATCTTAAACCCTTTGCTCATATGCCATTAGTTAGCTAGTGACCTTCGTCCTTTCCCAGTTTTCTTCAAAATTTGAAGCTAAAAAAAAAAAACCTTTTAGAAAATGTCTCAAAACAAATTGCCCAAAGAATGTAGCATGCTACTGCAGAGGTTGAAAAATTCTGCTATCTAATCTTCCATTTATTTGCTTCTTTCCTCTTCCATTCCCTATCTTTTAATGGATTGTCTTTGTAACACCTCTTTTTGATGGCAATTTGTGGAAATCTTGTGAATTTTGTGGGTACCTTTTATGGATAAGTTGCATTGTGGAAAAGGTCAAAATATATCATTGCAACATCCCAGGCAATGGGAATGTAATGATTAGAAAACAGGTTTTCCCCAACTGTTTGTAATAAGACCTTGTGAATACCCAGGTAGTTCAGACCTGAGCAGACGGAAGCTCAACTTTCACTTTTTTTAAAAAAAAACTAATCCCACCCATTCTTGCAACGTGGGAAGGAGAATCAAATGAAGGTTGTCTGGTGTGGAATTCTCTGTATTGAAGAAGCTTAGGATTAAACCAACAATTTAATTAGGCATGTTATGACTGTTACATGAGGTTCCCATCCAGGTGTCTGGAGAGCATTACTCATCATTGGCTGAGCCAGCTATAAAATCAAGGCCAAGTTACCTGGACAAGAAATGAAAAAGAAGATGAAACACCCACAGACAAGACACTGAATTGAATAATCTAATGACAGCCAAATTCTCAGAAAGAAACATGTAATAGTTAACACTTTGCACACTCACCTTCCCTTCCCTTCACTATATCATGGGACAAAAATTAAATAGTGAGGAAGGGAGCTGAGGCACATTGCTGGCAGGTGATGGCTTACACAGTATAAGACTGGAAGACAACCACTCTGGTAATATGGTTAATGTTATTATGTCTTACAATAGCATTGCCATGTTGGGTCAAATAAGTGATTAAGTTCTTCATTGTGGATGTATTTTTGGTTTCTTTCCAGAAGGAAATAAAATGGGTGAGACTGTCAGCCTTTCTCTTATGTTTTGGAGTAACAATGGAAAGTGCCTCTCCTTTCTTTTGTGGAATCTGTGCAACTTGCTCTTTGGATTACAATTCAGAAACAGAAGTGGTATTCAGTAGGTTTATTTTATTTTTATTTATTTCATTAAATTTATACCCCACCCTTCTCCTTGTTAGGACCCAGGGCGGCGCACAGGCATTATTTAAAACCACAAAATACAATATATATCAATTAAAATATATTAAATTAATTAAACCCGTGCTAAAACCCATGTTAAAACCTTATCAAATTATAAGTTATTTTTTAAAAGTCAGAAACGGGGGGCTATCCTACGCCGGCTTGTTGGAATAAATACGTCTTAAGACGTTGGCGGAAGAGGCGGAGGTCCGAGATAGTGCGAAGGTCGGGGGGGTAGGTTGTTCCAGAGGGCCGGGCCCGCCACAGAGAAGGCCCTTCCCCCGGGTGTCGCCAACCGGCATTGCCCAGCCGACGGCACCCGGAGAAGACCCTCTCTGTGGGAGCGGATCAGACGAAGGGATGTATGGGGCAGGAGGCGGTCTCATATATAGCTAGGCCCCGAGCCATGGAGCGATTTAAAGATGGTGGTCAACACCTTGAAGCACACTCGAAAGGCCACAGGCAGCCAGTGCAGCTCGCGCAGGAGAGGTGTTACGTGGGTTTGCCTTGAGGCACCCATAATCACCTGCGCGGCTGCATTCTGTACTAACTGTAGCCTTCGAGTGCACCTCAAGGGGAGCCCCATGTAGAGAGCGTTACAGTAATCCAGCCGTGATGTCACAAGCGCTTGAGTGACTGTGCGAAGGGCTCCCCGGTCCAGTAAGGGGCGCAACTGACGTATCAGGCGTACCTGATAGAACGCCCCCCGGGCCACGGCCGCCACATGGTCCTCCATGGACAGCCGGGAATCCAGGAGGACGCCCAAGTTGCGCGCCCTCTCTACGGGGGCTAGTTGTTCGCCCCCAATGGCCAGTGTTGGACTTATCTGGCTGAACCGGGGTGCCGGAAACCACAGCCACTCGGTCTTGGACGGGTTGAGTTTGAGTTTGTTACTACCCATCCAGATCCGTACGGCCTCCAGACACTGGGACAGCACCTCGACGGCATCGTCGGGGTGGTTTGGGGTGGATATGTACAACTGAGTGTCATCAGTGTACAGATGGTATTCCACCCCAAAACCACGGATGATCTCACCCAGCGGCTTCATGTAGGTGTTAAACAGGAGTGGCGAGAGAACCGACCCCTGAGGGACCCCACATGTGAGGGGCCTCGGGGAAGACCTCTGCCCTCCTGCCAACACCCATTGCGACCAACCAGAGAGGTAGGACGAGAACCACTGTAGAACGGTGCCTCTCAGCCCCAACCCCCCCAATCAGTGCAATAAGATACCATGGTCGATGGTATCAAAAGCCACTGAGAGGTCTAATAGGACAAGGATAGAGGAACAACCTCTATCCCGTGCCCTCCAGAGATCATCAACCAACGCGACCAATGCCGTCTCGGTGCTGTGACTGGGCCGGAAGCCGGACTGGCGTGGGTCTAGATAATCAACTTCCTCCAGATGTCGGGGAAACTGTTGAGCCACCACACTCTCAACAACTTTCACTAAAAAGTGAAGGTTGGAGACGGGACGATAGTTCTCTAATAAAGCTGGGTCCAGGGATGGCTTCTTGAGGAGGGGCCTCATCACCGCCTCTTTCAAGACGGTGGGCAAGTACCTCTCACTCAGAGATGAATTCACAATGCCCTGGAGCCAGCCTCGTGTCACCTCCCAGGATGCCAGTACAAGCCAGGAGGGGCACAGGTCCAATAAACATGTGGTGGCTCTAAGGTTCCTCCGCAACCTGTCCATATCCTCGGTAGTGACAAAGTCAAACTCCTCCCAAGGTTTTATCTCAAGACCAGCACCGGACGCCTCGACCAGACCACTAGTGGAGGGCAACTCGTTCCGAATCTGAGTGATTTTGTCCTGCAGAAACACTCCAAATTCCTCTGCTCGACCCTGCAGAGGGGTTTCCCGCGGCCTCAAATGAAGGAGGGAGCGGGTCACCCCAAACAGGGCGGCAGGGCAGTTTTCCACGGACGCGATAAGGGTGGCACAATACTCACGTTTGGCCACTCTTAGCGCCACTAAGTAAGTCCTAATATGGTCTCTCACTAGTGTTCGGTCAGATTCGGATCGAGAAGATCTCCACCTACTCTCTAGGCGTCTCTTGCGGCGTTTCATCTCCCGAAGCTCCTCGGTAAACCAAGGAGCCTGGGTGACTCGACGCCACAAGAGAGGCCGCAAGGGCGCGACTCGGTCCAAGGCCCCCGTGGCCGCACTATACCATGCGGCCACTAGATCCTCAGTCGAGCCACGGGGCAGGGACACAGGTACTGGCCCAAGCTCCCTCTGGAACCTTTCTGGGTCCATCAGGCGCCTGGGGCGGAACCAACTCGGTGACTCTGGTTCCGCCTCCCCGCGGTGGGGTGTGACGGTTGGCAAGTCTATCTGAAGGAGAGAGTGATCTGTCCATGACAAGGGTAAGATGACTAAATCCCCTGTTCCGAGATCACTTATCCACTGTCCAGAGACAAAAATCAGATCCAGCGTGTGTCCTCCCTCGTGAGTGGGGCCCTGAACTACTTGGGTGAGATCCATGGCCGTCATGGAAGCCATGAACTCCCGAATCACCTCGGATATTTTGCCCGCCGACGGCAGGTTAAAGTCCCCCATGACTAACAGTCTGGGGGTCTCCACCGCCATCGCGGCGATCACCTCGAGTAGCTCAGGCAGGGCTGCTGTTACATAGCGGGGAGCCAGGTATACAACCAGCAAGCCCAGCTCCCTCCCTAGGCCCCATTTCATGAAGAGGGACTCACAGACGGTCGTCTGAGGCACAGTGGTCTCCTTCGGCACGAGACTTTCCTTAACAATAACCGCCACCCCCCCACCCCTGCCTAGGGCCCTAGGCTGATGAAATGCACGGTAGCCTGGTGGGCACATTTCCATGAGGGGTAAACCCCCCTTGGGGCCCAACCAGGTTTCCGTGATTCCCACCAGGTCCGGGTCCCCCTCTGACACAAGGTCATTTATGAGGGGGGCTTTGTTCACCACGGACCTGGCGTTGCAGAACATCAGCCTAGGGCCCCGGCTCTGTAGTCCCTGACCGCCTAGCCCACGAGTGGAGCACAGGGGGTTGGGGCAGGTGACCGCTCGTAGCCAGCAACCACGAGTCCCCAACCCGCGATGGACATCCTGTCTCCCGCTGCCCCTGCCCCTCCCCGCGACCAACCGAATGGCACGGCCCTCAACAGAGACGACCCCCAATCCCCCCTCCCTAGTGGACTCCTCCTTTATCCTTCTTCCGCCAGCCGGCCCTATATCTTGACCCCCTCTGACTGAATAAACCCTCTACCCACCCCAGAACCCCTTAAAAGCCGAATTAAAAATTTGGATAAAAACCCCCTAAGTTTGCCGGTTCTAACCTATTCTGGAAAACTGGTAGTGGAAATTTTGAGTAGTTCAGATAAACAGTAAATACTGCTTCTGACTGGCCCTGCCCCATCTATTCTCTGCCTCCTGAGTCCCAGCTGATCAGAAGGAAATGGGGATTTTGCAGTCTCCTTCCCCTGGAGTTGGGTGGTAATGGAGATTTTACAGTATCCTTCCCCTGTCACGCCCACCAAGCCATGCCACACCCACTGAGCCATGCCACAGCCACTAAGCCTTGCCACAGCCACTAAGCCATGGCCCACCCACCAAACCATGCCATGCCCCACCAAGCCACGCCCACCAAGCCATGCCCCCAGAACCAGTAGTAAAAAATTTTTGAATCCCACCATTGATTCACAAGTGAGCTTTGTTTTGGAATAGGGTGAATGAAACAGGAAGAAATAAAAGGAATATATTATGAGTACCTGATCACAGCAACATAATTTTTGTTAATTTTATTCATAAGAATTACAAATATAAATCCTTGCATTTTCAAATGCAAGAACAATCCTTTGACCAAAAATCCAATCCATGGCCAGTTGAAATACATATACAATACAATACAATAGCAGAGTTGGAAGGGACCTTGTAGGTCTTCTAGTCCAACCCCCTGCGTGGGCAGGAACCCTATACTATTTCAGACAAATGGCTATCTAACATCTTTTTAAAGACTTCCATGAATCAAGAAAGCAGAGCAAAGGCATTGCATAGCAGTAGTTAGAAAGATAAGTACAATACATAACAGACTATTGAACGAAATCACACATTTCTTGTTCCCTGTTGTCAGCAATACATCAATTTAATAAGTATTAGACAGAACATTCCCAGCCTTACATGGAAACACAAGGATTGAATCTGGGACATTTGCATTCAGATCAAGTGGTCTGCTACTGTGTTAGCAACCCAGTGTACACCAGAAGAAGCACATAGGATATTTATACAGGTCATATGGACTATAGTCCCTTCTGTGATGTTATATATTTTATTTCTTTGTATTTTGATTTAACATTACCCAATTATTTTCAAATCTGCATTTTTATATGTCAATATGTGCGCATATTTTGCAAAATAGTCTTTAGTTTGTCCTCCTTCTGGCTATACAGTATAGTTGCAACACTTACGTTTGTCTAATGTTTTTTAGCTTCTTCCACATATATTTATTCTTGCAGTATTTACTATTTGTATACTCTTGTTTATTTAGTGTTATACATTATTCTTTTTCTTTTGATTCTTGGGGGGGGGCAAATATTCATAGAAAAGCTACTTTTAATGTGTTTATTTGTTTTCCATTATAAACAATGAAAAGAAGATACTTTTTATTTTAGGAATCAATATTTTTTTCTCTGTTAGAGAACTTTAACTCTGTTTTTTAACCACATTTGATAATCTGACGTGGTGTGTATAACTAAATAGGTAGACTTGTAGGCTGACTTCATCAGAAATCTGTGTGTCCAGGTTTCAGGCTTGGGATCAACTGAGGATCTAAGGGAAAGTGGGATATATTGTCTATTGTTAGCTGGGAGTTAATGAGGGCCTTCAGAGACCATGCACTGCAGATAATTGGATGTGAGGTACTCTAATTGAAGATGTGCTCTAGGGCAGGGGTCCCCAACCTTTTTTGCACCAGGGACCGGTTTCATTTTAAAGAAAATTCTGCGGACCGGCTGGCATAGAGGAGGAGCAAGGGGGAGGGGGAACAGGCGGCACATGCGCATGCGGGGGGAGGGGGAAAAGGCGGCATATGAGCACTTATTTATTCCATCAGGCCGGTTTGGCCTAATCGACGCTTCTTGCCCCAGTCTGTTTTTTGCAAATTATTGATTTGGTTTTAATGGGTTATAATTTTAATGTTTTAAATTCTTGTACAGGGTAATTTAATTCGTTTTTAACTTTGTATGTCTTGTATGTTTTTAGATAGTTTTTTAATTTTCCTGTACACCGCCCCAAGTCCCTTCGGGGAGAGGGG
Source organism: Rhabdophis nuchalis (assembly GCA_039707465.1). NCBI lineage: Eukaryota > Metazoa > Chordata > Lepidosauria > Squamata > Natricidae > Rhabdophis > Rhabdophis nuchalis. The sequence continues at coordinate 116,196,166 of CM077643.1, read as the reverse complement.
GGCGGTTTATAAATGTAATAATAAATTATTATTATTATTATTATTATTATTATTATTATTATTATTATTATTATTATTATTATTATTATTATTATTATTATTATTATTATTATTATTATTATTATTATTATCATCATCACATGGGGGGAGGGGGAACAGGCGGCACATGCTCACGCGGGGGGGGAGTCGGCTCACTTGGCCCTCTAGGACCTCCAACAGCACAAACGGCCGCACCTGCGCCTGCACACACGGGGGGAGTCAGCTCACTCAGCCCTAGGGCCTCCAATGGCGCAAACGGCTGCGCCTGCACATGTGCACGCGAGGGGGGAGTCGGCTCACTCGGCCCTCTAGGGCCTCCTGCGCTCTCCCGCATCCGGTGCACGCTCTGTCCAGGGGGCTGCCCCCTCCTCCCTCCTCCTCCTCTCCGACCCTGCGGCCTGGTTCCTATCAAGCCATGGACCGGCACCGGTCCGCGGCCCGGGGGTTGGGGACCCCTGCTCTAGGGAACTATTGGAATGGCCACTTTTGTATTACTCTCCATACTGCACTGCATCATTCTTTTACAACCTGCTGGTTTCCATTGTTATGGAAACCTCAAGCCTATGAGTCCTTAACAATTTCAACCTACTAGCAGGTAACATGAATCTGGAGCATCTTAAGAATTCATGGCTACCAGGGTAATTATGGACCTATCCCAAGTCACTGAAGGCCTGATGATTACCCGTGGTAGCATTTTGGATCTGCTTTTTGTCTTGCGACTGTTGTGATTGATTTGGTACTGGAGGAGATTACCCTCAGTCAGTGGCTGTGGTGAAATCACTTTCTGGTTGTTGGCTTTGTTGAACCACAGTTGCTGCTCAAAGAGCAACTGGTAATTGTAACCAAGAGGGCCTTTCTACAGATTCATCTATTGTGCCTATTCCGGGATTTGGAGGCCTCTCAGAGAATCACTCACAAACTACTCACTTCATGAATGGATTACTACAATGTGGAAGTTACAGCTGGTCCATAATGCAGCTGTGCAGGCAATGATGGGCATGCCATGATATGCTTATGTGACCTCACATGTGGCCTTCATGAGTGCATTGGTTGACTTCTGGGCAGCAATTGCACTAGCAATTTATATATATCTCCCCACAGTGCTTTGTAGCACTCTCTGGTTAATTTGTAATGTCAGTATATTGCCCCCTCCTCTTATTCACCTCAAAAGGATAGAAGGCTGAGTCAACCTTAAGCTGTTCAGGATCGAACTCCAGACTGCGAGCAGAGTACTGCATTCAGTATTCTGAATGCATCAGAGCCCTTACAAGGTATTGTAAGGTATTAACTTCAAGATATTAGTTATCTTTAAAGGACTTCCTTGCATATTTTGAGTCATTTAAGTGATTACCTTCTTCAAATGGTTATGCTTGTCTAGTGAAATCAGGCATGTGCTTTGGATCTCTTTAATTACATGGTGATGTCTATTGTGACATAGGAAGTGTGCCTTCTCCATGTGTCTTCTCCGTGTGCATCCTCTCCTCCCCCTCCACCCTGATCCCATCCTAATGCCAGTCCGGAAATCATTGTAAATGTGGCTGTTCTCCCAGGCCTTAATGCAGAATGGTGCTTGATCCTCGTTGGACTTGATGTTGTTGTAGAAAGTTTGTCTTCTGGGTGCATGTACTGTTTCCTCATTTTTATTCTTTTTGCTTTTTGTGTAGCGTAAGCTGCCCAGAGTCGTTTATAGTTTCTGAGGCTCTAAATTGCATTAATACATAAAATTAAATTTAAAAATCCCTGCCTTATCACATTTCTGATGCATTTGTAAGAGAAGTTGGCAAGGTAATGAAACCATATTTCATTTTTAAAGATTGGAGCTTTTTTTTCTGACCTTGGGAGGAAAAACCCAAATAATTAATTTATCCTAGGCATTTGCAATCTGTAACCATACGAATACATTCTCTGTGATTTCTATAGAAAGTCATAAAAGAGTACAGAGCCCCAGGCAGAAGAGTCTGATCTATCAGGTATCAATTTATGTCATGACAGGTTGGCATTCACCATACAAAAGTAGACACAGGAAAGGGGCAAATTAGGAATGAACATGCCTTGACTTTTTTAGAAATGGTTTGTTAGATTCTACAGCATGAGAAAATTGCTTTAGAAATGCAGGATCAGATGTTTTGCTACTAGCTTTCACATTTAAAAAAAAAAAGAATCACATAAGTTAAGTGCAACAAAATAAAATGTTTATTATTTCAAAGAAATATTTATTTTCAGAGACAGATCTAAATATAAATTGAATAGGTTATATACCAAGTGTCTGAAACAAATCAATGGACATTTTCAGTGGACGCTGAACATTTCATATGGCATCCTTTTACAACTTAATTGTAAGGAACAACTTGCCTCCAGAAGTTGTAAATGCTCCAATACTGGACGATTTTAAGAAGAGAGTGGATGAGATGGTTTAAGTTCTTCTGCTTGAGCAGAGGGCTCAAGACCTCTAAGGCCCTATTCAATTCCATTCCATTCCATTCCATTCTATTCTATTCTATTGTATTCTATTCTATTGTATTCTATTGGAAGTGGGAGGAAAAAAATTCAGAATTGGAAGAAAGATGGTTCTGCTTAAACTTGGAGGGTGTGAGCGTTAAAGACCATTAAACATTGCACTGACAATTTGGATATAAAGCGGATGGGCTGGCTTAATGCTTCATCATTTCTCATATATTCTTTACAGGCTTTGGTTGTTGACAATGTTTTTCACAAAGCAAACATTACAAAGAACATTTTGAAGCCTCACTCCATGATCCGAGGCTGGCCATAGGAACAATAATTTGGCTCCAAGCCTCTCCGGGTGCAGTCAGTAATGTCTGTGTCGCAGGTGTTGCAGTGACATCCTGTCGCAACTGGGTAGGAATAAAAGGATTCGGCGTGGTCAGCACAACCAGGGATCTTTACAGTCTCATATACGATTGACTTGAATGTGCAGACCTCCTGGACATGTTTCCGTGGAAGGATCATGTTACCTCGATCCTAATTATGGGAAAAAACAAAAGGTTGTTGTAGGAACAGATCTAAAACCAATATTAAGCAAGTTTACCATGTTATGAAACTTTCACAATTTGTTAAATCAGATCTAAGTCACATTTTAGGGTCTGCAATAAACAATTAAATAAAAATATTTGTTACAAGGCTATTTGCTCTAGTTCCGTATCTAGGAGGCAATAAGGTATGGAAATTGCACTGTAGGAAAACATGCAATTCCTGAAATTGAACAATTAAAATAACAAAAATAAAAGCGTTTTCTGAAAAAAGCAATACTTTGTTTATTTGCTTATTCCAGCTAGGATCTACATTTCCTACCAATACGTCAATAGAATTCAGGAAACTACTGATCTCCATCACTTGCCTCAGAAAAGAAATATATTTATATTGGCATGTGGTAAATATATACATATTCTTTTTTATCTTCTGTTTCATAAAATAGATCTTCAACAAGGAATTAGCAGCCCCAGAAGCATTCTTACACTAGGAGATCAGTCATAAATGCCACATAATTCAGAACTATACAAACAAGGAATATCACTTTAGGCTCTTGGCTGTTAGAATTTTTATTTCAACAATAAACCCTACCGATTTTCATGAAAATTATTTCCAGGAACTTGAGCTAAGATTTGATGTGGCAATTTTGTCCATGCTTGAAATGGCATTCTTTCTGAATAAAATGCGGAGAATTGCTCTGTGGAGATATCTATTCAAAAGGATTTTACCACTGGACTAACATTGCATGCATCTTAAAATCATATCATCATTGTCAGAATTGTGAAGTATGACTTATATCTAAAATGTTTGGGAAACACTTTACTTCTTTTTAGCCCCCCTCCCCCGACCTTCCTGGATTCTTACCTCCGTGTAGCAGTAACCAGAGCACCAGGTTGCATTCACCAGGATGCAAAAGCCACATTCTTCCTTCTCCACGGCTATTGTAATGTTGGATAGCTCGCAGGAATGACAATAAATCATTTTTGAGCAAAAAAATAACAAAGCATAGAGAGTGGTTGCCTTCATCCTGTAATTCAAATCCAAGAATTTAGGAATATTTAAACAAAGGAGTGCACATTTCTACAGTTCTCTAGAAATTGTATGGCATATTGTATGACATTTGTCTGGAACAGTATAGTGTTTCCTGCCTAGGCAGGGGGTTGGACTAGAAGACCTCCAAGGTCCCTTCCAACTCTGCTATTGTATTGTATTGTATTGTATTGTATTATTGTATTAAATAGTCAATTACCATGTTTGAGCAGGAAAATTATTTTAGAGTTATAGTTATACAACAAGATATCCGTTCAGTACTTTGTTTATACTGTATGTAGGAAAGAGAAGACTATTTAACACCAAAATAATTAAAAATAGTATTAGATGAACAACCTTTTTATTCCTAACATTATTTTTTTAAACAATAGAGTTAATAAAAGAGACAGAAAATATTATTACTATTAGTATTTTTTTTAAAGCATACACTTTTATAAAGAGTTTGCCATTTGCCATACAATGTAAATTAAGAATCTGATGAAAAATTACCTGTCCTAGAGTTGCTGGAATTAGTTGCTGGAGTTAACTGCTGAAAGCAGAAAGACTCCAATGTCCTTTTTATACAAAATCAGAAGTAACTGACACCTGAAGGATTTACAGGGTATTAGACAGCTGACATTATGTTTAATCCCAGTGAAAGAGCATGAACCTAGAGCCAGACACGGAGACAAACCTTGTAAAAAGAACACCATGAACATTATTGCTGTCATGCAAAGTACCAGTAAAAAAAAAAAAAGGCTGCCAGAAAACATGACAGGACCTCTTTATATATATATAAATATATATATATTTTTTCTGACTATGATTTGTTGCCATAGCATCTAATTTTATAACAATGAAACGATTTTTCTCTATAGATAACCCATCACACTTTGAAGCCTAGAGCACTTTTAGAAACTTTTGGCAATAGTGAGTTAGGAAATAAAAAAAAATGGGCAGAAATATGTGCGGTGAGAAACATTCAATATAATATGTGTTTTAAGAAACAGCTGCTGAACAGCTGATGCCAATACTTGGTAAACTATTTTCATCTTTTAACAAAATTATTCGGTATAGGCTACATTTCCTAATTCAACTTTGGCACTAACTGTGAACATTCAATATAGTACTTTAGTTCTCCTACCCATAATGATGCTATTTCAAAAGTACATGATCTGCAGCTGTCCAATTTCAGGCTTGTTTTTATTTCAATTCTGGTTTTTGAATTACAGAAAATAAGCAGTTCTATGCTTATTCTGAAGTGGTAAAAAAAAAAGACTAGTCATACTAGACTGGAGTAGCAGGTATAATATTTGACACTCAATTTAAATCTCATTATGTATGATAGCATGATACTTGTCATAACAACAATGTAAACATTAGGTTTGATACAATAAAATGCAATACCTTTCCTATTTCCCCACCATGCTTTATATTAGCTCTAATGCCGTTGGATGTAATAAACCAAGTATTCGGGGATTTATTTTAAGGCCTTAGAGATTTAGGACTGTAACAATGTTTCATTTTTTAGATCTTGTAAAATTGATGTACCGTATTTCTGGTAAATTGAATAATGTCTATATCTGAAAGCTGTCCTTCATTGAAAATGTGGAACAGGGCACTCATGTGGATTTTGAAAAAGAAAAAAAGGATATTAAATTGCCATGTGGTAGATAAGAATGAAAAAAAATTAGTCTAGATTTAGAGCTTTATGTTAAAAAAAAACAGGTTGATAGGATAGGTAGAATGTACTTTAGAAAGAGAAGATTAAAGGGGAACTTCACTGGGTAGATTTAGTCAAATCACCTACTCTGTTCAGGTATTCTATGTGGGAAGGCAAAACTCTACTTATCCACCAGATAACAGGAAATAGATAGAAATCTTTAATTTTTGCTGCCACCTCATGGTTATTGGGATATTTGCAACCCAGCAGCGACATCTACCGTGTTTTACCAAAAATAAGACAGAGTCTTATTTTCTTTTGACCCCTGAAATATTTTTTTATTTTTTTATTTATTTTTCGAATTTATACCCCGCCCTTCTCCTTGTTAGGACTCAGGGCGGCGAGGCCAAGCACTTGGCCTTATTTTTGGGGAGGTCTTATTATTTTTGAGGTTCAGGAGGCAGCAAGCATGGTTACCTCATGGCTGCTCCTGTGTTGCAATATTTTCAGGGGAAGGCTTATTTTAGTGCATGTGCTCAAAAGCCCAATTGGGCTTATTATCTGGGGAGGTCTTATTTTCAGGGAAACAGGGTAGTTGAAACTAAAATGTGACATATTCCTTGGATCATCTATGTGGAGAATAAATTCCTGCAGTAGATTTATATCTAGGCATTTTCCCATATCTTACACAGCACTGTTCTGTTGTAGATTCAGCATCACAGAGCTGTAAAAGCTTCTCCACCACGTATCTCAAACCATAAATGGTGACAAAAGTTAGGACAGGAGAAAAAGTCTCTCTCCTTCCTCTTTTTGTGTTTCTTTGACCTTGGTGAGAGATCATGAGGATGTGACGTATTATTTAATATGTGAATATGTTATTTAATTGAAAGAATGTATAATCTGCCTATTATCGTAAAGACTCAGGGCAATATACAAGAGATGTATGTTACAATATAATATATAAATAAATATGTTATTGAAATATTGTAAAATATTCTGCAGGGGTTGCAAAATTATTTGATTATTTTTGTGAGTGACTGGAAACCCTTTTTGAACTTTTTGCTAAAAATGGAAAAAAACGAAGTTAGGATTTGTGGGTTTGGTGATTACAAAGGTTACAGTATGGGAAAAAAAGGAGGGACAATATGCTGACTCTGTAAATTGATTAGAGAGGGCTGTAAAAGCACTATGAAGTGGTATACAGGTCTAAGTGCTATTGGTATGATGTAACTTCAGAGAGAGAGGATAAACTATAAATCTATTTGCAAGTGTTATAATGAAGAATGGAAGCCCTCCCTCCCTTCCTCCCTCCTTCCATCCCTCCCTTTTCTTCTTGTCTTTTTTTCTAAATTGCTTATCACTTCTTTTTTTATATAAATCTGCCGTGCTTTTATTCTGTAAAATATGTTTTAACATAATTAATTAGTAAAAATAATATTCTTCTTCTTGTGCCATATCTGTCATTGGATGCTGGCAATCATGCTGACGATCCTAAAAATAATATTGAAAAGAACATTATAAAATTTAGCAATATAATATAATACAAAATAGCAGAATAAAATTATAACACATCTAAACAAAAGCAAGATCTAACTAAAAATCAGATCTAACTAAAGTAGCACAATATATTGAAATTCTCATGTAAGTAAACTGATTTTATAATTTGATGCTGGAATCATATCAGCAACTGTGCTAATCAGATTTAAGTAAATAAATTATTCTTGAAATAGCCCACTTCCTAGATCCCATAAAGGAAGAAGAGCTGGGGCAGGGAGGGAAGTAACTGATAAAGGCATGTTGTGACATCACAATACAATACAATACAATACAATACAATACAATACAATACAATACAATACAATACAATACAATACAATACAATAGCAGAGTTGGAAGGGACCTTGTAGGTCTTCTAGTCCAACTCCCTGCGTGGGCAGGAACCTTATACCATTTCAGACAAATGGCTATCCAACATCTTTTTAAAGACTTCCAGTGTTTGGGCATTCACAACTTCTGGAGGCAAGCTGTTCCAGAGGTTAATTGTCCTAACTGTCAGGAAATTTCTCCTTAGTTCTAAGTTGCTTCTCTCCTTGATTAGTTTCCACCCATTGCTTCTTGTCCTGCCTTCAGGTGCCTTGGAGAATAGTTTGATTCCCTCTTTTTGTGGCACCCTCTGAGATATCGGAACACTGCTATCATGTCTCCCCTGGTCCTTCTCTTCATCAAACTAGACATACCCAGTTCCTGCAGCCGTTCTTCATATGTTTTAGCCTCCAGTCCCCTAATCATCTTGGTTGCTCTTCTCTGCACTCTTTCCAGAGTCTCCACATCTTTTCTACATCGTGGCAACTAAAACTGAATGCAGTATTCCAAGTGTGGCCTTACCAAGGCACTATACAGTGACATTGACACTTCACGTGATCTAGATTCTATCCCTCACGATGCAAATGGTTTTTGGGAAACCCAGTAGGAAAAGGATAGACTTTGCACTTGGATGCACATTTTGTCATTGTTTTATCTTCACAGATTGTGTCAGATGTCCATGCCTAAATGGCTTATTTCTTACCAAAAAAGACAAAAGAAGATCCTCACTTACTGTACATATGATAATGATTTCAGGAGAAAACTCCTATTCCCTTTTTTGGGCAAGCAAACAAACTGGTTTTTTTTAGTGTTGGTGGGCTGAGCACTGACTGTGAAAAGGAAAAGAAACTAGCCGTAGAATCTAATTCTTGCCTAACACAGAGACTAATTTCCAATCATATCATTTAAGGGGTTTGTTAGCTCTCTTGTTTGACATTTACATGAGTCTGCTGGGTGAGGTCATCCATTGGCATGAGTTGAGATGCTACCAGTTATATATTTCATCCTCCAATTGATGCCCCTGTTTTGGTGTCGGGAACCTGGAAGGGGAACAAAAGACTCAGATTCAAACCTTGTAAGACCAAACAGCTGTGAATTTGGGGACCATCTGGATTTCTTATTTTTGACTCTGAATGGGGTTGCAATGCTTCAAACAGATCTGGTGCATGATTTGGGAGCTCACCCTGATTCGTGGTTCCAGTTCAGAGTGGCATTGGAAGGCTCTGTTGTTATCCAGGTAAAGGAGAATGTTTTTTTTTACTAAAGGGTTGAGCAACACCATTGGTAATAGCACATTATCAGTGGGTAAGGACACATCGCAAGTTCAATGGTGGCTCTTTTTGAAGATCAGTTACTGCATAGGGATAAGGTTGTAGGCACCTTAACTGTATTGTAGAGCAGGGGTCCCCAACCTTTTTTGCACCAGGGACTGGTTTCATTTTAAAGAAAATTCTGCGGACCGGCTGGTGTAGAGGAGGAGTGGGGGGGGGGGAGGTGAAACAGGTGGTGCATGCGCATGCAGGGGGAGGGGGAACAGGCGGCACATGCGCACGCGGGGTGGGGGGGAATCGGCTCACTCAGCCCTCTAGGGCCTCCAATGGCATGAATTGCTGTGCCTGCGCACGCGGGGGGAGAGTTGGCTCACTCGGCCCTCTAGGGCCTCCAACGGCGTGAACGGTCATGCCTGCGCTCTCCCGCATCCAGTGCGCGCTCTGCCCAGGGGGCTGCCCCCTCCTCCCTCCTCCATCTCTCCGGCACTGCGGCCCGGTTCCTATCAAGCCACAGACCGGCACCGGTCCGCCGCCCGGGGGTTTGGAACCCCTGTTGTAGAGGGCAGAAAGCAATTCTTTCCCCATCAACAAATTGCTCTTGAAGTGGTGGTGGAAGGTTTGAAAATAGATTTTACTGCTAAGCCTCTCAGACTTTGGGGAAAATCTGATTCCCCTGATCAATCTGTCAGGAGTATCAGACAAAGGGCGTGCTTGGAAAGAACTCCACTGTGTCTATATTTGGACAATCACTGGACTTTTCCCTCTGTTGATTTAATTGTGCTGTGTTTTCACTGAGAAAAAAAAATCACCCTAAATGTCAGACAACCTTGAGTGAGGAGATGTTTGGGTTTCTATTGTATTTTCAGAGGAAACTATGGCATCACCTGCAGAATTTTTAGCCCTAGACCATATATTAATGCATTATTACTGCCACCTGGTGGCTGATTACAGAACACAGCATACTGTGTTCAAACTTGCTAGGTCTATCAAAACCATTGCTATGAGGCAAGGTAAGAGTATGCCACCACTGTATGAATGGAGATAACATATCTTTGAAGCAGTGGTGGATTGCCAATTTCTTTTGCTTCTTTTACTACTTTTACTACTGGTTCAGGTATGTTTCCCCGCACAATGCTTCTGCACATGCGCAGAAGCATCTAGGTGGGTGGGTAGAGCCTCCTACCGCCGCTACTACCCGTTTGCCCAATCCAGGCCGAACCAGCAGCAATTCCCCTCTGCTTTGAAGGTCCATAAAATGAGTAACATTCTAGAAGGGAGATATTTCTTTCGGGTGCGCTTCAAGGTTTTGATGACCATCTTTAAAGCGCTCCATGGCTCGGGACCTAGTTATATGCGAGACCGTCTCCTGCCCCACACATCCCTTCGTCTGATCCGCTCCCACAGAGAGGGCCTTCTCAGGGTGCCGTCGGCCGGGCAATGCCGGTTGGCAACACCCAGGGGAAGGGCCTTCTCTGTGGCGGGCCCCACCCTTTGGAATGACCTACTCCCTGAACTACGTACTATCTCTGACCTCCGCCTCTTCCGCCAGTGTCTTTCCATCAAGCCGGCCTAGCGTAACCTTCCGTTGTGACTGCTCTTAGACAGTTTTAATTTGGGGTTTTAAAATTGATTTTAGCACAGGGTGGGTATTTAATATCTTTTTAAATTTTAAATTTTGTTATATTTGTATGTTTTTAATTCTGTGCGCCGCCCTGGGTCCTTTCTGGAGAAGGGCGGGGTATAAATTTAATAAATAAATAAATAAATAAATAAACCAGGGATAGGAAAGGTTCAATTTTGTGATTTCTGTTTGCTATGTGAAATATCCTTTCCTAAATAGAAAAGAATTATTTATTGGCCAAATATAATTGGACACACACACAAGGAATTTGTCTTTGGTGCATATGCTCTCAGTGTACATAAAAAATACATTCACGAAGAATCATAAGATACAACACTTAGTGATAGTCATAGGATACTAATAAGCAATCAAATCGTACTAGGAAACAATAAAACAATATAAATTGTAAAGATACAAGCAATATAGATATAGATGTAAGTGAGAAGAGATAGGTAATAGGAAGGATGAGAAGAAAAATAGTAATACAGTCTTAGTAGATAATTTGACAGTGTTGTGAGAATTAGTTGATTAGCAGAGTGATGGCATTTGAGGGAAAAACTGTCCTTGTGTCCTTTTCTGGTATGCAGAGCCCTATAGGTGTTTTGAGGGTAGAAGTTGAAACAATTTATGTCTAGGATGTGAGGGGTCTGTAGATATTTTCACAGCTCTCTTTTTGACTCGTGCAGTATACATGTTCTCAATGGAAGGCAGGTTGGTAGCAATTGTTTTTTCTGCAGTTATAATTATCTGTTGAAGTCTTTGTTTGTTTCGTTTGGTTGCAGAGCCAAACCAGAGAGAGTTGCAAATGACAGACTGAATAATTCCTCTGCAGAACTCAATCAACAGCAAACTATTCTCCAAAGCACCTGAGGGCAGAACAAGAAGCAATGGGTGGAAACTAATAAAGGAGAGAAGCAACTTAGAACTGAGCAGAAATTTCCTGACAGTTAGAACAATTAACCTCTGGAACAGCTTGCCTCCAGAAGTTGTGAATGCCCCAACGCTGCAAGGCTTTAAGAAGATGTTGGATAGCCATTTGTCTGAAATGGTATAGGGCTTCCTGCCTAGGCAAGGGGTTGGACTAGAAGACCTCCAAGCTCCCTTCCAACTCTGCTATTGTATTGTATTGTATTGTATTGTATTGTATTGTATTGTATTGTATTGTATTGTATTGTATAATCTTTGGGCAGTTTGAGCTTTCTGAGTTGGTGCAGAAAGAACATTCTTTGTTGTGCTTTTTTGATTATGTTTTTCATGTTAGGTGTCCATTTTAAGTCTTGAGATATAATAGAACTTAGAAACTTGAAGTATTGGTACTGTGTTGTCTAGTATTGTAAGATATGGTAGTATAAGAGGATTTATCCTAAAATCTATCGTAAAATCTATCCTAAAATCTACCACCATTTCTACAGTTTTGAGTGTATTTAGTTCAAGATTGTTCTGGTTGTACCACAAGGCTAGTTGTCCAACCTCCCGTCTGTGTGCAGATTCATCGTTGTCTTGAATGAGACCAATCACTGTTGTATCATCTGCAAACTTCTGTACTTTTAACAGAGGGATATTTTGAGATGCAGTCATTGGTATATAGAGATAAGAGAAGTGGAGAGAGCACCCAACCTTGGGGGGCTCTTGGACTAATTGTACAGGTATCTGATGTGATGTTGTCTAGATTCACCTGCTGCTTCCTGTCTATAAGGAAGCTTATGATCCATTTACAAGTGTGATCAAATACAGCTGGCTGATTTAGTTTAGTTAGAAGACTGTCAGGAATGATGGTATTGAATGCTGAACTGACGTCTACAAAGAGGAACCTTGCATAGGTCTTTGGAAATTCAAGATGTTGTAGGATGTAGTGCAGGGTCTTATTAACAGCATCATCTGTCAATCTATTTGCTCGGTAGGCAAATTGTAAGGGTCTAACAGCCGATCTGGAATAGTTTTCAGGTGGGCCAGCACTAGCTTTTCAAAGGTCTTCATAACTACAGATGTTAGAGAAACCGTTCAGTATTTTTTGGATTTAAAAAAAAACAGGCAAACATAGTAAGTAATAACATATCTGCATCTCGAGCTGCAAAGAGATTAAATGAAATAACTGCTGTGTTGTTTGACATCCCCTTTCCGGAAGCTGACCACTGCATGCACGTACTATAATTATAACATCAGAATATAACATTCATTTCTGTGGTTGGTATCTATAAAGTACATTTGCATGATCTGAATTTTCATTTTATTAAAATGTATAAATCACACCATTTTGCTGCCGTTATTTGCCAGGCATGAAGTTTAAATATTTCTGAAGAATCCTACTGTTGTTTTCATTACTCTAAGAAAGCACAGAAAATCTAAGATGCAATAACCAAATAGCTCTTGTGATTTTGAATTCTACTCCAAGGTAAAGATGAGAGAGGATTTGGTGGTGATTCACCAGAGCTTGAGGATTTTGTCAAGGAGCCATTTTTGGAAATCGCGGATTTGATATGTAAGGTTCCAGCAGTTTTCCCCGAGCCATTGAAATGCCAAAGAAAGAGAGAGAGAAACTCGAGAGCAGGCTTGCAAAAAGTTTCAGCTTTTATTTTTGGCCATAGCAAAAGCTGGGTGACAAAACTATATCAAAAAAATACAAACAAATGCATGTAAGGAAAAGCCACACCCTGGAAGAGTGGCTCAGAGTATTATATACATTTTAGGCAGATAGAAACAAAGTTTATCTAATCAGAGACAAAGATTTGTTACCAACGTGATATTTAAAGTGTTCTTTTGTTCACGCTCCTGTCTCTGATTACCTTATCTTCAAAGCGCTGTCTACCTTATCTTCAAAGCGCTCCATGGCTTGGGACCTAGTTATATGTGAGACCGTCTCCTGCCCCATACATCCCTTAGACCGATCCGCTCCCACAGAGAGGGCCTTCTCAGGGTGCCGTCGGCCGGACAATGCTGACTGGTGACACCCAGGGGAAGGGCCTTCTCTGTGGCGGGCCCTGCCCTGTGGAACGACCTGCCCCCTGAACTCCGCACCATCACCGACCTCCGCCTCTTCCGCCAGTGTTTAAAAACACACTTATTTCATCAAGCCGGCCTAACATAGCCTCCGCCGTGACTAATCTTAGATAGTTTTTAAATGGGGATTTTAATTGGTTTTAGCGCAGGTTTTGCTATTTAATAGTTTTTTAAATTTATATGTTTTGTATTATTTTTGTATGTTGTTTTAAAATCCTGTGCGCCGCCCTGGGTCCTTTTGGAGAAGGGCGGGATATAAATTGAATAAAATAAAAATAAATAAAAAAATAAATCTATAGAGTATTCCTATAGGCTTGTGCAGGGGGTGGCTGCGTCTTTTTGCCAAGCTGTTTTTCGGCAGAATGTTTTAAGGATTTATGAGCCAGGAAAGCTCCCTAGTTTTGTTCCTTTATCTATATAGTTTGATATTCCCATGTAACAATTTCTTCTACTATCTTTCAAGAATGTCCTTAGCTTTGAAGTGAATAGAAGTGAGATAGCAGTGAGATAACATTTGCAGTCCAGTATTAAGGTTACAATTTGCTAGGCTAGAAAACAACTAATTTCTGTCAGTATACAATAATATAAGCAGAAGCAAATATAGATTCATATTGATTCACATACTCCTTCAGATAAATATTCCATTCCTTCTCTTTTGTAAATGTTTTGTTAGAGTACTTTCTCGAATGGTGAAGTGGGACTTTCTATAATGGTGAAGTATGAGGGCTTCCCCTTAACTGAGATCTTTGAAGTCCCCGGGCAGTTTTTTAAGTTATATTTTTGTTTGTTTATTGAATTCATATCCTGACACAACCAATTGACTCTTGGCAACTTGTGGTCAATACATGGAAATGACAATTTAAACATAGAAACACAAATCAATGACAACTGGTAAAAAAAAGAATGAAATCATAAACAAGGTATAATCATTTAAGTCAACACAATCATGAAGTAGTCTTAATAATAATTCATTATTCATCACCTTTCTAAAGGAGGGGAAAAGTTTGATCTCCAATGCTTAATCCATGAGTCAGACAAATGATGCATATAAAATATGTAACAAAATCTGATAAAAAGCCACAATGTCAGTTTGGTCATGTACACTGTGAGTATCGTTACTTCTTAAGGCTGTGCAGAATCTTAAGAAGCCATTTTGCTTCATGAAGTTTCAAGGCAAGAACCCCTGAAAGCTGCTTCATGAAGCAACACAAGCCTCTCAAGATATGTTCACTTTGCTTAGTTTGTCCACCTCCTTCGCTGTTTTTCCAATGCATGAAGGAGGCAGGCAAGGTTTTTCTTTGCGGAAATCTCTTCCAGCTTTTGCAGGTACTCAGAAGGAACATTTTGTTCCTTGCCTTTGAGACAAAGCTCCTTTTCAAGGCGAACCAAAGCAGCTTTGCAAGGCCTATTAATGTTAGGACAATTAGGATCAACAACTTTAACAGACTGTTTTAGTGCCATCTAGTGGTCACTGTAAGAAGACAGAAGAATCTGGAAGTTAGAAATAATGGCTCTAGTTCAGGGGTCCCCAACCTTTTTTGCACCAGGGACCGGTTTCATTTTAAAGAAAATTCTGAGGACCGGCTGGCCTAGAGGAGGAGGAGGGGAGGGGGAACAGGCGGCGCAAGGGCACGCGGGGGTGGGGGGAGTCGGCTCACTTGGCCCTCTAGGGCAGTGGTGGGCAAACTTATTAGTCAAGAAAGCCAAATATCAACAGTACCACTACTGAAATTTCTTTTGAGAGCCAAAAGATGTGGCCTGTTTTATGGGAGTGGCTCAGTTGTCATGTGACCCTGTGGGTGTGGCCAACTTGGAAAATGTGGTGAAACTCACTTAACAGTCTTGCTTAGCAACCAAAATTTTGGGCTCAATTGTGGTCCTAAGTTCTTTCTTTCTTTCTTTCTTTCTTTCTTTCTTTCTTTCTTTCTTTCTTTCTTTCTTTCTTTCTTTCTTTCTTTCTTTCTTTCTTTCTTTCTTTCTTTCTTTCTTTCTTTCTTTCTTTCTTCCTTCCATTTCTGGCTGGTCTTTGGTCTTCTGAAGATGGTAAAAATGGATTTATGGGCACTCGTTATATATAAAGGCAGCCCATGACTCTTTGGGTTGCTGGTTTGGATGTGATTCCTTTGAAATGACCACTGGGAGAAAAATAGATCTTTAACCTGCTTAACCAAACAGGTAGCTTGAGGTGGAAGGAAATAGGAAAATAGATTTCTGCCTTTCCTTTCCTTTCCTTTCCTTTCTGCTATATTCTGGCATTTATTTAAATTCCCCGGCAACAGCCAGTCGCGTCTGATTGGCCAGGACACGACTGGCTGCGGCCGGGAGCGGGAAACGCGCCGATTGGTTCTCAGTCTGACAGCTCGACTATAAAAGAGCTGTCAGACAGAAGGCGCGCGCTTTTTGTTCTATCGTTGCTAGTTCGGCCTGTTTGCTGTTTTAAAGAATAAAAGCCCGTTGAATCTTACCGGCCTGGACTCCTCTTTGAACCCACTTAACACTTTCCTTCCTTCCATTGCCTCCCTCCCCTTCCTCCCTTCTTTCCTTCCCTCCCTCCTACCCTTTTTCCCTCTTTCTTTTTCTTTCTTTCCTTTCTTTCCTTCCTTCTTTCACCCCTCCCTTCCTCCGCCCTCCCCCTTCTTTCCTTCACTCCCTCCCTCCCACCCTCCATTCATCTTTCTTTTTCTATTTTTCTTTCTTTCTCTTTCTCTGTTTTTTGTCTCTCTCTGTATCTGTCTCTCTTCTCCCTCCACCCATCTCTGTCACTCTGTGTGTGTGTGTGTGTGTGTGTGTGTCTGTTTCCCTCTCTCTCTCTTTCTGTCTCTCTAAGTCTGCCTCTCTGTGTGTCTGTCATTCTCTCCCTCCCTCCCCCCCGGCGGGGAAGCAGCAGAGGAGTCGGCATGTTGGCTGCCGAGGTTATCCCGCAGCGGGCGGGCGAAGGACCCGAGCTCCGTCCAGGTGCCTCACGGGGCTGGAAGGGAGGTGGGCGTGTGGCGCCCGGATGGCTTTGGCGGCACCTTAAGGTAGCCGCAGCTTGAGTCCTTCGCCCGCCCGCTGCGGGATAACCTCCCCAGCCAACATACCGGCCCCTCCAGGAAGCCCCGGAAAGTGCATTGGGCCGTCAGAAGGAGCTGGTGGAGGCGCGCTCGACCATCCTCTGTCCAGGGGGCTGCTCTCTCCTCCTCGCTGGCCCTGCGGCCCGGTTCCTATGAAGCTGCGGACCGGCACCGGTCCACGGACCGGGGGTTGGGGACCCCTGCTCTAGTTGAACCTTTTAAACCTGTTTTAGTTATTGTTCTTTTACCAATGTGGACTAAATTCAGTATGCTTTGTTCACTGGTTTCTTTGGGCATCCTTACATGCAACAATAGAGAGTGTTTGCATTCAAGATTAATCAGAGAAAATATATTCAAATATCCTTAAGCAAATTTATGAGTTTCTTCCTCTCTATGTTGCACATGTGATTACAGAGAGTTATAATCAGCAGACACATCAACAAATACTGGCTATTTATCTTTTTGTATTTTTGTTTGCTTCAGGCCTGGATAAAGGTGTGTGTGTGTGTGTGTGTGTGTGTGTGTGTGTGTGTATCCAAGTTCCCTTGGTGCAGGGTTTGATCACAAAGTTCCATTTGCATTTTTTCACTTGCTAGAAAAAGTACAAATTCTAGCAGGAAAAGCAGGAAAAAAATATACTCTGTCTGACTGGCTTGTGCTACATTTAAAATTCTGTTTGAAAAAAAGAAGAACTACAAACTCACCCACCAGGTTATTCCCTTTGGAACACTATGCAAAGAAAAGGTTTCCAATGAAATGTCTTCACTCATCAGTAGAAGTTTTTAAGACAAGGCTGTACAGCACCTGTCTTCTCCTTGAGCAGGGGGTAGGACTAGAAGACCTCCAAGGACCATTCCAGCTCTATTCTGATTGATTGATTGATTGAACAATACTACAAAGTAATTGTAACCCAAAGAAGGTTATGAAAAAGAAAAATATATAGCTAAAACTATTTTATACCAACATCTTTTACTGTAGGTATCCGTAGCTTTGCATTCTTGCAAACCAATGTAGCTTCCACCACATTCATATAATGTTTCATCATTTATTTTATGGCTCTTTAATTCCCATCTCTCTTTTGAGGCCCTTATCGGCTCCTTCCAACCATGATTTTCTCACTCTATTTTTTTTTTTACCTGTCAACCATACATTCTTCCTTCATGTATGTGTGTTGCAATTTGACCCTCATTCATCCTCTCTAAATGGCCAACCCACTTCAATGTGTTCTTTTTACATTAGAGGCTACTCATTGTTGTATTATTTCTCGCCTTTATCTTTTCTTGTTTAACCAGACATCTCTCAAACAATCCATTCCCACTGCGTTCTTCTCTCTATTATTTGAGATGTGATTGCCCAACCTTCCCTTCTATACTGTGGCAGAGGGGCCAGGGACCCCAATTCCTGGACCCTGGGTCAACCCTGACCTCTTGGGAGATTTGCCCACTTGCCCTTTGGACAGCTTGGGCAAGATGTGTGGGTGTACTTCTCTGTTCTTAAAGGTTCTCAGAGTATTACAAATATTGCTGGAGCCTTGCTTCAAGAGATGGAAAGAGGAAGTAACTGGGGGAGAAGAGGAGGTGTAAACCCTATATGGGAACTATAGCTGGCATTAAACAAATGACTATGCATTTATAGGACACGTATTAATTTTTGCTATTAACTTCTGTTTCTGTATTATTCCAAAGTTAACTTCTGCTTTTATCCATATGTGTTTCTGTATTAAGGACGAAGGTATAAAACTAACTCCCTGGGTGTTGCCCAGGCAGTTCAGTCTTCAGTGCGAGAGCACTCTGAACTCTTGACATGTCAATAAATCCCGTTTCTCTATTACCTTTGTGGTCTCTCGTTCCTCTATTCGAACCAGTCTGTGGTGAGCCTGGTTTTTGCCGCTACAATACAACAAAGTGGGCAGGGGTGTACTCTTACGCACAAATATTTTTGTTTTGTTTTTCAAAAGACATAATTCTCAACAGGACACACCGCCCACTACCTTCTACCCAATATTTGCATGTTTCTTGATCCACTTTTCTATTCTCAGTAAACATTCTACCAAGGCACATAAAAGCAGCAGCTTAATCAGGTTTTTCACTGTTTAAGTATAATTTGCAATTCATGCATTTTCCCTGCCAAAGACAACTGCCGTGATCTTTGTTACATTAGTCATTCTATTCACTCTGGAGAATCCTTGGTTAGTCCCTTTTTTCCATTTCCAAAACAAACATCTATCTCCATCAAATCACTCTTCATGTTCTCTGCTTCTTTTAATCATGTGTTTCTCGCTCTTCGGCTGTATTTTTTCCTTCCTTTCTCTACATTTATATACTTCCCCCCCCATTCCCCTTCATTTCCATTTGCAATCATTCTCTTTTTTCACATCCCATCCTCTTCCAATTGATCATTCTTCTAAGCATTTTTTTAAAGTTCCCTAGTGGTTTGAACCCAACATATTTCTGTTATATTCTGTAGCACAGAGCAGCTTTATAATCCACCCCCCCCTTTTAATACCCACTTTCTTTTCATTCTGCAGGGAGGTAAAACTATATTTTATTACTTTTATAGGACTTGCACGTTCTCTTCCTAAAGTGGTTCTACTTTCATTCTACTTTTTTCACATTTGCTTTTCCCTCCCACGTCTATTTATTCTTCGAGTTCTACTTTTGACAGTACCAAATTGCAGCTATTTCTAAAATCAGAATATATCACCACTCTTGTATTCTTCACTGAGTCCCTCAGTCTTTCATCATAAACAATCAGATCAATCATACCTTTTTTGACTCATTCATTTTGCATGGATACGTATGAATAGACACGCTTGAAGCATTTATTCAAAACAAACATTTTTCTAAGACTGGGCAGCATTGTCACTCATTTTTGGTGCTCCAAATGGCCCTATTGCTTTTCCTGTCTCATCTTATTTCCACCCATGCATGTCATCTAACAGCATACCTTTCCCACTGATGTACATTGATTGGGAATGTTGCATAGTTTTTCTCTCTACTAATTTCTAATTTTTTTCATCATCACCATTCACTGGAGTGAATCACAAGTGACTCATCAATAATCTATGGATTTCTATTTTCATATGAACACAACTCTAAATGACACCAATTTATATTTTCTGCCTTTCATTCATAAACTTATACATCCTGTATTAATCAACACCATCACACAACATAAATGCACCTTCACTCAGATCTAATATACTCTTCCGCTCTCCCTTAGTTTCAGCAACACATACTATACCTTTTCCTTCCTTCCTTCCTTCCTTCCTTCCTTCCTTCCTTCCTTCCTTCCTTCCTTCCTTCCTTCCTTCTTTCCTATCTCTTTCTTTCTCTCTCCTTCCTTCCTTCCTTCCACCCTCCCTCCCCATTTAATCCTCTTACACTCTACCTTTTTCATTTAAAAAAAAGGCTCTTGAGCAGGTTGCAGAACAAGAAAAATCAAATTCTAACATTCAAAGCCTTTGTCCCGTCTCTTTGTTTTAATATGGTGGAATCCCTCCTGTTGAATCAGTGTACTTGTTTGAGCAAAGATTTCTGGTAATTGTAATTAAAAAAAAAAAAGATATGGAAATAGTGAGAAATCCCTTCCTACTTCCTAGCCATTCAAGAAATACAGTTTTCAAAGTTCTCTGGAAAGATGATTATGATGTTAGAATGCTTCTAGTTTTCTTCATTTCTTATGCCATTTATTAATGTTGTGCAAATTTATTTCTGCGAAACCAATTCTAAAAGATTCTTTTTGAGAATCTTCTAAAAATTCTGTGGCAATATATCAACATGAGGCAAGATTGAAATGTGATTACAAAGCAGATGGACCCAAACATTTAGAACCAACAAATGCAAATAAAGGTAGGCATGAAATTACCCATAACTAAAATTATGCATCTAGAAATGGCCTTGAATACAAATGACATTTGCAGTTATACAGAGCCCCATGAATCAGTCTTTAATGTTCAAATGAGAATATACATGTCTCTTTCCATGGGAGATGTTCGTCCAGCATATGCTGCTCTCTACAGGGAAGTGTCTTGCCTGGACTTCAGATGCTAATGAGATGCTTACAACCTGTAAGTAGCCAATTCAACAGAAGGGACTATATAATATTTAGTCCCTGCTGACACTAAAGGAGAATTAAACAGTATCCTTAGTGTTTTCTTAATTTATAAATATGTGGCTGCTTCGTTTATCATGAAAATATTTAGATTTGGGAATTCAGTTTACATTGAGTTAAGCTTTGACAAGGACAAAGAGAATATTAGGGATTCTGAGGTCCTATAAAAGTATTTTATAACCTGTCAAATTTGAAAAAAAAAGGCTGTGGCTTAGTTTTTTGTGTTCAGAGAAAGGTCATTTTTGCTATGATGTCTTGGATTATTTGGCCAGAACATAAACTTAAAATTCCTTACACTTTTTTTCCATTCTACCGTATAAAACAGAGAAACATTCATGCGTAGAAAGAAAAGATTGATGCAATCTGTCTATTCCATGTCAAGATTCCTCAGCAGACATCATTGTATCAAGTTTCCTTTGAGGGTCATTTTGGAGAAAATGGATCTGAAGAGCGATCCAGGCATATCTCAGAGCAGGAAAAAAGGATGGAGTTCCATTACCTTTCAGCTTGTTACTCGGTACTGATCTGATCAATGATATAAAGCACATTTTTGGCTCATGTCCATTTGGTTATAGCAGAGGAAACAGACACAGACTGCTTCTCCATCACATGATCACCAGTCCTCAAAGTGAAGGTAACTCTTAACTTCATGTACTGACTCTGACAATCCTAATTCCCACTAGTGTAGTTCCACCTGAAAGATTCCTGACCTTCTCCAAGAATTTTGCAGTGTGTTTCCAAGCTGCAAATACATACATGAACATTTCAGCTTTTGCCATCTGCAGTGAAACACATTTTCATTCTCCTTGCTGTTCAACACTTCACTTTTATTTTGTTAGACCTTTTTACACTGCAGGGTAAAGCCATGTTGACTGCCGTCTGATGACTGGCTGTCAGAGTACCTGCGTTGGAAAAAGAGGTTGCAATATGGAAAAGAGATCTTATTCCATTAAATGCTTGCTCCATTAACAATAGGGTGGGGTTTTTTTGGGTGGCAGCAGAGCCAGCCTAACTTTGGAGAAGCACAATAGGCCGGGTAATGGTGCATCAGGTTCTTCTCCAGGTTCTGGATTTGGGAGATTTTGGGAATCCTTTGTTGAATTTTAAACTATGCAAAGCCTATGGCTAGGTTTCCGCTTCCCGGAAGCTTAGATTAGCCCTTACTGGCTACATGTGATGATACTCAGCTGTACCTCTCTACCCCGAACCACCCCAACGATGCCGTTGAAGTGATGTCCCGGTGTCTGGAGGCCGTGCGGGCCTGGATGGGGAGGAACAAGCTCCGACTCAACCCGTCCAAGACCGAGTGGCTGTGGTTTCCGGCGTCCCGATATAGCCAGCTGGTGCCATCGCTGGCTATTGGGGGAGAGTCATTAGCCCCCATGGAAAGGGCCCGCAACTTGGGTGTCCTCCTGGACTCTTGGCTGTACCTGGACGACCAGGTGACGGCTGTGGCCAGGGGGGCATTCTATCAGGTTCGCCTGATGTGCCAGTTGCACCCCTTTCTAGATCGGGACTCCCTTCGCACAGTCACCCAAGCCCTCGTTACTTCCCGCTTGGACTACTGCAATGATCTCTACATGGGGCTTCCCTTGAGGTGCACCCGGAGACTGCAGCTAGTTTAGAATGCAGCCGCGCGGGGGATTCTGGGAGTCTCTCGTTACTCCCATGTAACGCCTCTCTGCGCGAGCTGCACTGGCTGCCTGTGGCCTTCCGGGTGCACTTCAAGGTGTTGGTAACCATCTTCAAATCGCTCCATGGCACGGGACCTGGGTATTTGCGAGACCACCTCCTACCACATACATCCCTGTGACCTGTCCGCTTTCACAAGGAGGGCCTCCTCAGGGTGCCACCTGCCAGTCAATGCCGGCTGGCGGCCCCCAGGGGAAGGGCCTTCTATGTGGTGGGTCCGGCTCTCTGGAACGACCTGCCCCCCAATATTCGCACCATCACAGACCTGCGCCTCTTCCGTCAGGAGCTCAAATCACACTTTTTCCATCGGGCCAGCCTGGCTTAGAGTTTAATAATGTAAACTTAATTTTAATAGAGGGTTTTATAGTTTTAATCTCTGTAGCACAGTTATATTTAATTTAATTCGGTTTTAAATTGTGGATTGTATTTATATGGTGTGTATGTTGTTGTTTTTACTTTTTATCTTCTGTGCACCGCCCTGAGTCCCACTGTGGAGATGCGGCGGTATAAAAATATGAAATTAAATTAAATTAAATTTAAAAAAATGTGTGAAAAATGTACTGATTCAGCATATATACCATGAATTCAGCAGCCTGAATTACCTAGAGCAAAGATCTTCTCAAGTCTTTGGTGTGGTTTCTTGTGGTATTATTTTGACTGCAATAACATTCTAATTATGGTAACCTACACAACCAAGAATTTAGAGAGGCAGGAAGTTCATGGCCATATATTTTAAAAGATACACATTTCCTATAATGTGGATTAAATCCATCGTTTTGATTTCAAAATCATTCCATCTCTATCTTCCTCTTTTTCTTGGTAGCTCACACATTTCAACTAATCCTGTTTTATTTTATTTTATTTTTAAAAAGTTATAAGGGTGCTCAACACTACAATGATTTTGGGAGGGTTGCTGTAAAAAAAACCCCCACAGCATTAACAATTCCAAAAGAAAAACAACTATTAAAGGATCTTTTACCCACTCCAAACCAAGAAAGACTAAGGAAAGACTCAGGTTTTTAGATCTCTTTGAACCCAATATTTTGGGTGTTTCAGAGAGCAGGTGCTGTGGCAGAAGGTATGCTTCCTACGTTCCATCAGGTGACACTGCTTAATAGATGGGGCTAGAAGCATGCTGACGGTCCACGATCATATGAGCCAGGAAGAAGCCAAGAAGACAAATGGTTAAAAAAACCAAACTAAATGGGAAAAAAATCTACACCATTTAGAACATTTTAGAAAATGCCTCTTCTTATCCTTCTTCGTATAGCATTTTCCGTTTTGGTCATGCTCTTACTGATGGGGAGGGCAAGTTCCAAATCAGAGGGCTACAGGGCCATCTCAGGCAGATTTTTAATTCAGTTAAGATGGGATGGATATCATGAATTCATCCTCTTGTCCATTTCAAATAATCCAGGAAGGTTCACAACTGACAAGTCGTTCTGGAATTCTACCATTATGCAAAAAGTTTCAATCTTACAGCCTGTTATTTTATTTTATTAGTTGTTTTAAGCTACAATAACATATGGAGGAGACATGCTAGTCTGCTAGGCTGTTCTACAGCTATTGCATGGACCTGGTGAAGCATGGCGGAGAGAAAAGTATAATATATTTTAGGGTTTTTTCCTGAAATCTTTGGCATTCGCTCATGCAATATAAGCACTGGATAGATAGTCCATCAGACTGATAATTTTCTTAATATGCATCAGCGTGTCCAAATTATTTAGTTATAAACAGTTCTGTAATTTGGTTTTTAGAGTGTTCATCAAACTGAAGCCGCATTCAGAGTCTGCACTCCCTTAGAAGTACATTGCTAGAATATCCATTAATTCTCTTGCAACTGTGTGTTCTGAAGTACAAATGTCACCATATCTATGTAACTAAGTGATAAATATTTCTATTTTATTTTATTTTGCTTTGCTTTGCTTTGTTTTGCTTTGCTTTATTTTATTTTTTACTTACTGCAAACCTGAACTCAGTGGACTGATTGATTATAATTTCATTTTCAGCAAAAGAAAAGAAGTTATACATTCTCGTATTTTGAATACAATAAATTAACTTGCTCAGTTCCAAAACTAAAATCATATCGCACTGTTGTTGTACAATCAAGAGGGAAAAAGGCCACTTCTGGTCAGTCTCTTTGCCAAATGAGCACACCTGTTGTTTATGAAAGTAGTTATGGAATGAGTATGCTCTTCAGAGCTCATATTGAGATGATCCTTAACTTTATCACTGCATGATACTGAGCCACCATGATATTGTCTTCTATACAAATTACCGTACACCATACAGAACAAAATATTTCAAGAGATGTCCAACTGGGCTTTTGAAACAACTCTTGAGGAAATATAGTTCAATTTTTCAACATTATTCAATACAAGACTTTGGGGCTTTCTACGGCAATATTTAGCAATTGGATTGGTGCTTCAAAAAGAGGATTGTAATCACATGATTGCTTGCCTAACAAAATACCAGATGTTTCACCAAGAGGTCTGAAAGTTATACATTTACATTTAGAATTATTCATTATTGCTTGAAATGGGCTTTTTGTTTTGTTTTGTGGAGGACCAACATTGTGTAGACAGCTCTCATTAAAGTTTTAGTATCTCTTATCAGGTTTATCTCTTTTCATGTATTAGAAATCCCAAGATTTCAGTGTATAAAATAATGATGGGGAGTTAAGTGCAGAACATTACATTTAAACTTTGTTTCATCCCAAATAATCTACCAATAATATTACAGTATGATAGCCTTGTAATATTGAGTTTGCATAGATTGTAGATTATACAAAACTACACTTAAAGTAGGGTATCAAGTATTTCTTGATGGATATTCTGTTTAAAATGTAGGAATAATAATTGGAGTTGAACTATTGATGCAAAATGATGTTGTATGTATGAATTCAATATTGTTTAAAATTAAGGGATAATAATTATAGTTGACCAATCAATATATAACTATAATAATGTACTTCTGTTTATCTAATGAACAATTTGTGATTCAATATAGAATTGTAAGTGGTGACATGGAAAGGACACACAAAATCTTGTAACCAAATGACACACTATATGAAATGGAAGAAGGTTGTATGTGTGTTATATTTTTGTTTGTCTTTGTTTGTCTAAAAATAAAAAATATATAAAAGAAAAGAAAAGATGAATTGGCTATCTCAACTCTATAGCTGCAAAACGTATCAATCTGTCTTCTTCCTAAAGAAAGATTTTCCTTTCTTTTGTATACTATCTA
The DNA here is from genome assembly GCA_039707465.1 of Rhabdophis nuchalis. Taxonomy (NCBI): domain Eukaryota; kingdom Metazoa; phylum Chordata; class Lepidosauria; order Squamata; family Natricidae; genus Rhabdophis; species Rhabdophis nuchalis. The sequence goes on along the minus strand of CM077643.1, from coordinate 116,170,588 downwards.
TGTGAGACTTACTCAAGAGAACCATAATCCAAGTTCCATATGTTTTCCTGTGGAATATTCTCCAGGAGCTTTGGTATTTTGATAAGATAAGCAAACAGCTCTATGCTCCACATCATTTGTGAATATTCTGCAAAGTTCAACAAGCATTCATGCTGTGGGATTTCAATGAAGCTGTTTTTATAGAGTCATCCATTAAAAGGAATATTTGTGGGGTGTCACCATAGTGACCAGGCCAAAAAACCTTTTGACATTTGCAGAATGTCCATTTTATAAACCTTTCTGTTTGTTGTTTTAAGTCCTAATACATGTATTTGGTTCTATCTATAAAGTAAATCTGTGTGTATATGAGGGAGGGTGGGAAGGAGGGAAAGAAGGAAGGAAGGAAAGATAGAAAGATAGGCAGAGACAGACAGACAGACAGACAGACAGACAGACGGATGGAATCCTGGGAATGAGAATATTCAGATTATGTTATGTATTTGGTCACAGTTATGAGAAAGACAGATGTACATTGTAGTACATTACAGTCAGTTTTGGACTATATTCCCATGACAACAACAGCAATGTTGGAGAGCAAAGATTATTTCATTCTGACATATAGCTGCAGTGTATTGCAATTACTGGAAAATTCTGCTTTTTATTCTGTTTTGTTTTGACTGAAATTCTGTGGCTCCATTCTCCCAGTGTAACAAATTTCTGCTTATTCCTTTTCCTGGTGTCTGATCACACAGGTCCTTTAAGGCAGAGGTCACCAACCTTTTGGACCTCAGAGACCTCTAAATTCATCATTTTAAATCCCATGGATCACTAATATAATCTGTCTAATGACTGGGTAGGCGTGGCTAGGTGATCATGTGACTGGGTGGATGTGGCCAACTTGATGTCATGTCAAGGGGCGCCTTGCCGACCTCTACTTGCCCTCCCCTCCCAGATCTTCGTGACCTCCCCACATGGACTCCTTAGGGCCCCAACAAGAAGTAGTTGTTGGAGCTAAGCAGCCACCATAAAGAAGGCTCAGTGAACTGAGGTGGTCAGGCAGTTCCAGGCCATGATGCAGTCCCACTGGAACAAGGCCCTCCGGCTCTTCACCATCAGTGGTGCTTCCCTGCAGCCTTTGCCCTGCACCAGGAGGCTGAAGCAGGCCCCAAGTCAGATTTTCTGCCCTCTCTACAAAAAGACCCCAAAGGGGGAGACTCTCTGCAGCAACACAAATGTTCATTGCACATATCTGGCCCAGAGGCCATAGATTGAGGACCCCTGATTTAGTGCAATATAAAAATGCAAATAATTTTTCCTCGAACCACCAAAATTTTCTCACGGACCACCAGTGATCCATGGACCACCAGTTGGTGACCACTGCTTTAAGGGAAATGCTATCTTGCTGGCTTTGCAGCTTCTTCCCAATGGCCCAGAAGCATGGTTGAAACAGAGGAGAGGTTTTTTAGTTTTCTTCCTATAAGCAGGAGATTACTAGAATTTCCCTTTTGTGTTCATTTAAATGAATTCCTTTTGAGATGCAAATACCCTAGTAGGGATTTAAATCCTACCATACCTGTTGTGGCCCAGCCGGCTCTGGATGAGCTGCTGATGGACTCCTCTGGTGAGGAGTCCTATGAGTCTGCTCTGGAGGAGGAGGGCAACCTTGAGAGAGCTGAGAGCCCGGCTGGTCATCAGGAGGCACCTGGGTCTTGGAGTAGTGGGGAGGATCAAGCCCAGTTTGTCCCTGATGCTAGATTGAGAAGGGCTGAAAAAAGGAGGCTTCAATTGCATCAGAAGCAAACTCGAAGGAGTTGAATTAGTACCAGCTGCCTAATGACTGGCCCCTCCCAAGAGGGTTTAAAAGGAAGTCTTTGCTAAGAAAGTCCTCGCAGAGAACGTTTGATTTCAAGGTTCGTGTTTTTTTGTGTTGATTTTCAGGTTCGTGTTTAGTTGAGTTAGGAAGCTTCGTATCTGTTCAGAGTCATTCAGGCAAGCAGCCAAGAGAGTCAGTGGCAGGCAGCCAGTCTTGTGTTAGTCGGAGAAAGGGGGGGGGGGTCAGAACACATACCTATTTATCCTTTTGAGACTGGGGGCAAAAACCCAAAATTGTTCGAGATCTTTAGAAATTACATTTAGAAAATGAACCGCTAATTTTCCTTCCTGTTAATTTAAGGGAAAACCATTCTTTAGTTTTTCAGAATTGTAACTTGATGCCCCATCATAATGATTATATGATTGGCTTCTCATAAAAGTGGTGGACAGATGAAATGATGGAGGCTTTTTCAGAGAAGGTATTGTTCTTTGTTGAAATGATTAGATTTAAATTCAACTCTTGTCGTTTGTTATGCAATGTATTAACTGGCAATAACATTAAATCTCTCTGAATGATTTCCAGTATAATTTTTTATTTGTTTGTTTGTTTGTTTGGTTTTTTATTTATTTAATTTGTCTTCTGCCCATCTCATGATGAATTATAATGGGCTGCTCATAATGTTAAAAAATAAAACTATACAGAAACATGTATATAATAAGAATAAAATACTATAAAATACAAAAGATCAGTCTTAATTAAGAGATGGGGAGAGAAGGAGTAGTAGGAGCAGGGTGAAGGTAGGATCTGTTATTAATCTCGCAGCATAACTTTAGCCCATTGGAGCCCCAGGCCAAACTGGCAGAGCTCGGCCTTCAAGCTCTTGTTTAAGGCTAAGGGGATGATGGGGTGGTGGTGGTGGAAGCTGATCACACTCTTGAGGGCAAGATGTTCCAAAGGGCAGGAGTGACAGCAGAGAAGGCTCTTCTCCTAGGCCCTCCAGATGGAATTCCCTGGCCGATGGAGTCTTCAGCATGCCTCCTCCTCTGCTAATGAATGAATAATAAATGATTAGTTTTATGAAACTTGGAATTTAATCCTGATAATAATATTTACTTAGTTATGCTTATGTTTACATAATTAGGCTTAATACTTTAATAAGTAAGCAAGTTACTCTCTCTTATGTAAAGGCTTATGTAAAGAGAGAGGGACGCGGTGGCTCAGTAGCTATGATGCTGAGCTTGTTGATCAGAAAGGTTGACAGTTCAGTGGTTCAAATCCCTAGTGCCGTATAACAGAGTGAGCTCCCATTACTTGTCCCAACTTCTGCCAACCTAGCAGTTTGAAAGCATGTAAAAATACAAGTAGAAAAATAGGGACTACTTTGCTGGGAAGGTAACAGCGTTCCGTGCGTCTTCGGCGTTTAGTCATGCCAGCCACGGAGACGTCTTCGGACAGTGCTGGCTCTTCAGCTTTGAAACGGAGATGAGCACCACTCCCTAGAATCAGGAACAACTAGCACATATGTGTTGGGTGAACCTTTACCTTTATGTAAAGAGAAGCAATGTTAAAGAAAACAGAACAAAAGCCCTTTATGAAACTGGTTTTTGTGTCCTTAATGGACAGTTAAAAATGTTTGAAAATGCATCAGATTCATGCACTACTGTTCTAAAAGTAAATTGGTATACTTACAGGTTCACCAATGCAGTTACAGATACAGATATGCCAAATTCTCTGTTATTATCATTTATTATTAATTCCATACAGGCAGACATCAATACCAAAATCTTTCCTCCTGCTTTTAAACAACATTTAATATTTCTTCCTGGGGTAACTGAGTATATATTGAAATGTATCCTTTGTAAATGAAAACTTAATCATTTTTATTACTTCTGCAAGCATACTGTGTGCAAGCATACTATTTGTAAATATATGATAAAAGATAATTTGATTTCAGGAATCCTACAGAATTGCTGAATGCATATTGTCAGAAGTCTGCCATATGACTGATTTAATATTACACATTAGTTTTCAGGATATATTTTAGTCTACATCTGGCTTATGTTCCAAAAAAAATAATGGATGCAGTCAGTGGTGGTAATATTTTTAATGACTATCATTTTATTTTAAAAAAGTACTCTCTGGATAGTCGATAATTCATAACTACGATCCCCTGTTAACAATAGCATCAAAACAGATGAAAGATCTGTAATCCTCATTCATGATAAACTGATGCATTTATAATCTCCTATATCAATTTAATTCCCAGGGTAAATGAGTGTCTCCTACATAGGGAAAATAAAATAAAGTACTATTGGTGTACTACACTCCCTTCAGAATTTAGTACAGCTAAAATGTAGCACAGAGAAAATGGTAAGGAAGTATTTCACTTCACATAGTAAGGAGCACTATCTAGCCAATTTCCAGAAAAAGCTAAGTAGGGTTTGATCTGGTTAGGAGTTGGATGAGAGATCATCAGAAAATCCAAGAAGGTGGGGAAATAACCACATTCCAAAAGAAAGGAATATTGTTCCCAAGAAAGCTTTCGAAGTGTCTGTAGTGTCACCAGGGGTTGTTCTCAACCAGAGAAAGTCTTTTACTTATCATGCAAGCTAGGGGTGGTATTTACTTACCTTCCCTACCAGTACGCAGAAGTGAGTGTGCATGCGTGTGTGCGTGCGTGTGTGATCTACGCTCACACTTATCACCTCCGTGCATGCGCTAAGTCTTCCGCACATTCACTTTTCACTAAAAAGGGGCCTAAATGGGATGCCATAGAGCCGGAACAGGTGGGCGGGACCACCTGTGGTTTCAGCTAGCAGCAAACCGGTCTGAACTGGTAGAATACCACCTCTGATTCCAGGCACATTCTGTCATTGTTCTGAAATATCCAAATATTTGAAACTTCTGGGCTTGTCCACTAGAGGCCATATAATAGGGATTTCATAGAAGGAAAAAGGGCCAACTCTAAGCACGGATGGCTTGAATGAGAGAGAAGATTTCAGTAGGATGACAAAGAAAAATATAGCTTACATTTTGCTATAAGCCTTTATGTCAACATTGTAGGAAAAGATATCAAGATTAAGGGAGGAAGGAATCAGTCTACAGAGAGTAACAGAGAATGCCAGCTGCAACTTTATGAAAAAGGAACAAGGAAATAGAAATGGAAATGTGCTTGGTAAAAATAAAATAAAATAAACTGATTAGGCCCATTGTTCAGATATTTCAGATTGTTTTACCTGTATACTTATTAATAATAAATGATGATATATCTTAACATTTATAATAATTTATATTTATGGTTATACATTATATTTGAATTGAAGAAGTTGTGTTTATTCAAAAGATTTAGTGAGTCTTACTCACTGGTATTACCTAAAAAGTCCTTTGCTTGCTCTCCTTTTTAGAGCTTAGAAATGCCCCTGAATGTTCAGCTGTTCATTTCTTGAGTTTTGAGTCCTTCAGAAGATTCAAATATTTTATAGCTGATTTAGTCTGAAGAATTTAGAAATCTAGCTGCGGGTACGGAATTTCTTAGCACCAGGACGTAATTGACTAAATTGACTGGACCTTGGTGGTATGTCCTTTATCTTTATTTGCAAAAGTAGGGATAAGAATGGGAGCAAAATCACTCAGAGATGTGAATTGTTCCCATTTCTATACTTGCCTTACAACAGGGGTATCAAACTGAATTTCTTCGAGGGCCAGATCAGCATTGATCTACTGTTGTAACACTCTCTACATGGGGCTCCCCTTGAGGTGCACCCCTTGAGGAGGCTCCAGCTCAGTGGTGGGTTTCTGCAGGCTTGCACCTACTCGTGAGAGCCGGTTGGTGAAATTTAGAGAACAGGTGAGAGGGGGTTCCACTGGCGTACCTGGAAGTAAATCTGGCCCGCCGCTGCCAGTGACCCAATGGGAAGAAAAGGAAAAGAAGAAAGGAAAGACAGAAAGAAAGAATTTATCATCACAATTGAGTCCAAAATTTTGGTTGCTAAGCAAGAGCGTTGTTAAATGAGTTTCACCACATTTTAAAAGGTGGCCACTCCCACCCTGTCACATGACTGCCAAGCCACGCCCACAAAATAGGCCACACCTACAGAGTAGGTTCTAAAAAAATTGAAACCCACCACTGCTCCAGCTAGTCCAGAATGCAGCTGCGTGGGGGAGTTTGGGAGTCTCACAATATTCCCATGTAACAACTCTCCTGCGCGAGCTGCACTGGCTGCCTGTGGTCTTCCGGGTGCACTTCAAGGTGTTAGTAACCATCTTCAAAGCGCTCCATGGCATGGGACCTGGTTACTTGTGGGACCGCCTCCTACCACATACCTCCCTTCGACCTGTCCGCTCCCACAGAGTCGGCCTCCTCAGGGTGCTGTCTGCCGGACAATGCCGGCAGGCGGCCCCCAGGGGGAGAGCCTTCTCTGTGGCAGGCCCTGCCCTCTGGAACGACCTGCCCCCCGACCTTCATACCATCACGGACCTACACCTCTTCCGCCGGCCACTAAAAACACATCTATTTTATGTGGCCGGCCTGGCATAGTTTTAATGGTATAGTTTTAATTGATTTTAATAAGGTTTTAACTAAAATTTTAGCACAGACCTTTAAATTTAATCTATTTTAAATTGTTTTTTGTATGTACTGTTTTATGATTTCTGTGCACCACCCTGAGTCCCCTCAGGAAGATAGGGCGGTATATAAATATGATAGATAGATAGATAGATAGATAGATAGATAGATAGATAGATAGATAGATAGATAGATAGATAGATAGATAGATAGATAAATAAATAAATAAATAAATAAATAAATAAATAAATAAATAAATAAATAAATAAATAAATAAATAAATAAATTGTAGCCGGCTTGGGGGGGGGGGGGAGGACAGGAAGATGGGACAGACACTTCCTGCAATATTTTGCCAGCCAAACAGGGTGCCAGGGAGCAGCATAAGTCTCCCCTTTACCCCATTTTTGGCATGCACAGCCTCCTGGAGCACTTTGCTGGCCAAAGTGGTGCATAGGGGGCCCTCACAAGGCCCCCTGCGACCCATTTTCAGCCTGCATGGCCTCCCGCAGGCCTTGAGTTTGACACCCCTGTCTTAGACCAGTGTTTCTCAACCTCCACAAATTTAAGAATGCCCTTGTTCAGGGCAATTATAGCAGCTGAAGTCTACATTTAAATCTTAAAATTGATTAGGTTGAGAAATAGTGCTTTAGACTAAAAATTTCAGCACCATCCCTTTTGTTGTTCAGCACCTGCCCAGGATTTCTGGACAACAATTTTCAGCGAGGTTTGTCTGAGTCCTAACTTTAGTAGAAATGGTTTGTTCTTACTTTAAGCAATAAAATAGGCATGGGGAACCCCCCACCCTTCTTGCAATGTGAGTATGAGAATAATGAAAGTGAGAGCTCTACAACTTGAGTTCAATGATTTCTTAGTAGAGTTCTGTAGATACTAATCCAATTTCTGCAATGATTTCTCAGTACTTTGCAGAAGAGGAAGTATTTCCCTATCTTTGTACACTTGATCTGAAATGGTTGAGCGAATGAGACAATGCTCATGTTGCTGCATAAACAGTAGACCTTTATTTATTTTTTCAAAGCCATTGGGGAGGGGGGAACATTGGCTTTCCATATAATATCAGTGTTTCACATTTGAAGTAATAAACAAAATGTCAGCTGGGTTAAGGTCTCAGAGAATTGTAAACCCTTTCTGTTGTGCTTTGATAGAAATGTTGATTGTGCAGTGTAGCATGCTTTCTAAATTTAGAACCGAATGTTTGACCCTCAGCAAGTCTGGCCTACTCTCTCTGCCCTATGTCAAGATGCCCTGGATACAGAATAATTTAATTTAGTGGAATACAAAAGGGATACATTCTGAAACTTTCCAAAATGTTTAAAGAGCAAGGGAATAAAAGACCTTTCCCTTATGCTATTTCTATTTTCTTATGCTGCACAGCAAAACAAGGTAAGGAAGGAAGGTAATATTTCACTTCAGGGTGTTGATAAATAGCTGATTTACTTCATTTACTGATTAAAACAACATACATACATAGGGTATTTTGGGGGAAACGTGTTACAGATATCAAGAGGGATTAGTTAATTGATTGTATTTTACCTCATTCTTCAGTCAACAAGGCACCTAGACTTGCTTACATAAAACTCATGTGTTAAAATAAATGGCAATGAATAATATATAAAAATCAATATAGCAATGAAAGTACAATAGTAAATCAGTAGAGAACAGCATCACTACTGCAATTCAAAAATTGGATTTATACATACCATGCATACATATACTATACCAGAGGTGATAGTATATGTATAATGTCGGACCTTCCCCCCGACATTAGAACAACCACGGACCTCCGCTCCTTCCGCCTAAAACTAAAAACACATCTTTTTCGCTTGGCCGGCCTAGGGTAGTCTCTTTTAAGGTTAGGGGATATTATAAGGGATTTTAGCGCAGGGTTATTTGTTTAATCTATTTTTATTTAGTTTAGTCATTTATTTATATTTGTATTTTTAATTTTGTACTTTGTTGATTTTAGTTGTTTTTAATTCCCTGTGCCCCGCCTCGAGTCCCTTCGGGGAGAGAGCGGGTTAGAAATAAAAATTATTATTATTATTATTATTATTATTATTATTATTATTATTATTATTATTATTATTATTATTATTATTATTATTATTATTATTATTATTATTATTATTATTATTATTATTATTATTATTATTATTATTATGCCAGTTCTGACCAGTTCTGGAGAACTGGTAGTGGAAACTTTTGAGTAGTTTGGAAAAGTGGCAAATAGGGTGGCCCCAGCCCCGTTGCCTCTCAAACTCCCAGCTGATCTTCTTTTGTTGCCCTGAACAGGAGAACAGAGCTGGAAAGCAGGTTAGTGGGGTGTGGATGGAATGGGGATTTTGCAGTAACCTTCCCCCGGGAGTGGGAAGGGAATGGAGATTTTGAAGTATTCTTCCCCTGCCACTACAATCTTTGGCTACAATCACTTAGGCTTTAGATAAGAATTCTTGTCATTGGCAGCTTTATTGGATGTGGTCGGTTTTCAGCAAGAAAGCCTCCTCTTGGCTGCTGTCCATCATGACTGCCAGATCTTTGACTTTCCTTGCTCACTGATGAAAAGCAAAGCCTTTTCCTCTCTTCTTTTCCAGCAATGTCACCTTGTCTATTTGTCTAGATGGTTAGGGCTTGTGGCATATGTGTCATTTTAAAGTAACTCAGTTTTTATTCCCGCAGCAGGAAATTGAACCAATCAGCTATTGTCTTGGGACACAGATTTCTTGCTGCTACACTTCCTCCATTGTAGTGCACAATGGTTCATCATGTCTCTAGACTAGGAAAGGCAACCTTACATTTTAAAATAATGAAAGAATGGGTAATATTGACTGAATGAAACATTCCTTTGTAGAGAAGTTATTAAATCTGTTTTGGTGGTCAGCTAGAAGAGCTTTCTAGAATAGAAATGTACCATTAGATAATGCTTTTGATAGAGTGTACTCCAATTTTGATTGTAGATGATGATAAGGCTGATTTTTCTGCAGTATCCCTTGCTATTAAAAATTCTTCATCTCAGGCAATGTTTTTAGATGATGGTAAGGCTGATTTTGCAACAGTATCTCTTCCCATTAAAACTCTTCATCTCATATAACATACAAACGGAGATGTTGAGATATTCTTTGGAGAACATTGATGGAGACTGGAGCAGATTAAAAGAAGAAATTCAACAAAAGCCATGTCTTTGCATATGTGACTTGGAGTAAACATGTACATCAATATCTTCTTTGGCATGACTATTGGTGAGTGGGTTTAAGAGCCCGCCTAAAAAGTCTTGGCTTCAGAATAGAATTGGGAATGGAAAATAATTTCTCTTTAGAATTGGGAAAAATAATTGAGAAAAATTAGAAGACTAGGGAAAGGAAAGGATTGAAACTTTTGAAATAGTTCCACCATTCCCTAGATGTTCTAAATTTGTTCTAATGCTCTAATTTAATCACAGGTAAATCTATGTGATTAAAACCTGACATTCATAATCATGATGAGTGCTTTCTCTTCTACTGTGAATTATGGCCTCCTGAGATACTAAGATTCTAAAAGCTTGCAAAAAGTGACAGTCACATAATCAGTATGGAAAATCCTTAGATGGCCAATGCCATCCATAATTCATTTTGAATACAAAGAAACAATACCTTGGGACACATTTAGAAGAAGGACATATTAGATCAATATCAAACAAGAAGTTACATAAGTAAAACACTTAAAAATATCAACCATCATTATCAAGAGGGCTGGGCTCCTGGTTGACAAAATATTAGTCTAGATCAGTTTTGTCTAGAATAATTGGTAGATTTAACAGACTTCATATGATCTAATGCCATCTTCTAGCTGGATATACTGACTACTTTTGTCATGCAAAGTACATGGCTTTCTATAAGATGGAACATATTCTTCAAATGTTCAGACATTTTTAGATAATTCCCTAACTTTTGTTCCCTTCTGAACAAAAATATGGTGTAATATACTCTGAATTTTCATTAAGGCAGCCTACAAGCACTAAATGTAATATTTAGGTTTCAAGGGACAGTTAGAAGGCAGATTGTTTTTGATCAATGCTTTTGTTTGAAAAACAAATTTCAAGGCATTAACCAAGAGCCATAACAAACTTCTGCTTCTATATTTAAATTATTTAACTTTTCCTAAGTGATTCAACCTTTGGCAAAGCAATGACATCTTCCAATCCAGAGGTTTTTTTCTTGGCAATGGGGACTGGCAGGCTGGAACATGTCAAGCATAATGTTTTGCTTCATAAATAAACAACCAAATAAATGATCAGTAAATAGAGAAGTAATAGGCTATGTTCTAAAATGTTTTAAGAGCTGGCCTGTCAATATGAGGCTTTAACCCCATCATCTACATTCCGAAGGACACATTACAATCACATTTTCCTTCATTTTTTGAGGGTATCCACACAAATGTATATGTCCCATCATTGTATAAAAGAAAGAATCCCTCTTGAATTAATACAGCCAGGGAGCATCGAGACAAGACACACAAGAGAAGCCTTCTCATCCCCTCCTGATGGCTGTAGCTTTTGGATTTTTTTGGAAGCTATTAAGACTTGGTCTTCCAGCAAGACTTCAAAGAATGCTATGATTTGACTTGCAGGAAGACTATTTTTTATGGTGTGTGGGTGTGGGTGGGAGAGTTTGGATATGGGCAATATTGCTCCTCAGCACATGAAATTTGAAAATGATTGTTATTTCATTTTGGGGAATATATGCTATTTAGAGTTAGTACATAAGCCAGGGAAAAGAAAGGAGGGAAGAAAGGAAGGAGGGAGGGAGGGAGGGACAAACATTTTCCATCAAATTCATAACCTCCTCTTCAGAAAACACTACCTGTGCCCATGTGCATGGCATGGCATCAATCATATGCAGCTGACATTTTTCCCCTGTCCCCGCTATGTTAAATATAGACTCCAGACACTGAACTATTATTCACTCTTTCAGGAATGCTTAGAATGAAGTTTTCAAAACTATTTTCAGAAAAAAAAGAGGAATAAGAAAAGAAGGATCATGGTGAAAAAGTCAGCTTCCTACCTTGCCCTTTAGGAAATGATGGTTTTGGAAGCACAGCTGATCCTTGCTATGGCACATAATATAGATTCTCTGATTGTGAAATTTCCACAAAATTGCAGTCTTTCAGCATGATTAGCATATTTATTTGCCCCAGTCTTTTTAAAATCACCTCTTTAGCCCTTTCTGGCATGGGTGCAAGGTATCGGAGGACCTGCCTTACCCCCATGGGACTAAACCCCTGACTCAATCTAGCAGAAAGCCCTACTTTGGATCCTATTGGCCAAAAAAAAATTGCATTGGGGTCGTGCATTGCATTATAGGTGTGGCATGCCTGTGCATGACCCCACCGTGCGCTCCCCCCACTTATGGCACGTGAGCCAAAAAAAGGTTTGCCATCGCTGCTGTAGGCAAATAATTGTGTCTAATTGCTACTAATGGCATTTATTATCCAGCATTAAAATTGAGTTTGAGTTTGAGTTTATTCGACTTGTATCCCGCACCTATCCCCCAGAAGGGACCCAGGGCATCGCAAAGGAAATTAAAACAGATATATACATAAATACATAATAAATATCATAAAACCAATTAAATTAAGAAAACCCTGTGCTAAAATTACTAAAATCCCTCTAACTAAAACGAATTGTTAATTTAAAGCTCAGTCGTTATAGGGTGATCACGTGCATTATTCACAACTAGCTATACCCGGCCACGCGTTGCTGTGGCCCAGTCTGGTTAAATGGCCAACCAATCTGTGTGTAGATCTACACCTGCACACATACACCCAACCACCATATAAGCCCCAACCTACCTACCTACTGTATTTTTATCTATCTATCTATCTATCTATCTATCTATCTATCTATCTATCTATCTATCTATCTATCTATCTATCTATCTATCTATCTATCTATCTATCTATCTATCTATCTATCTATCTATCTATCCCTCTACCTACCTACCTACTGTGTTTCTTTCTTTCTCCCTCTACCCACCTACCTACCTACCTATTGTATTTCCCCCTCTCTATCCCTCTACCTACCTACCTACCTACCTACCTACCTACCTACTTACCTACCTACTATATTTCTCCCTCTCTATCTATCCCCCTATCTACCTACCTGCCTACCTACTGTATTTCTCCCTCTCTGTCTATCCCTCTACCTACCTACCTACTGTATTTCTTTCTTTTCCCCTCTATCTACCTACCTACCTACTGTATTTCCCCCCCTCTATACCTCTACCTACCTACCTACTGTATTTCTCCCTCTCTGTCTATCCCTCTACCTACCTACCTATGTATTTCTTTCTTTTTCCCCTCTATCTACCTACCTACTGTATTTCCCCCCCTCTATCCCCCTACCTACCGTATTTCTCGCTATCTATACACCTACCTACCTACCTACGGTATTTCTCCCTCTCTGTCTATCCCTCTACTTACCTACCTATTGTATTTCTTGCTTTCTCCCTCCACCCACCTACCTACCTACCTACCTGCCTACCTACCTACCTACCTACTGTATTTCTCCCTCTCTATCTATCCCCCTATCCACCTACCTGCCTACCTACTGTATTTCTCCCTCTCTGTCTATCCCTCTACCTACCTATCTACTGTATTTTTCCCTATCTATCTATCCATCCCCCTACCTACCTACCTACCTACCTACCTACCTACCTACCTACTATATTTCTTCCTTTCTCCCTCTACCTACCTACCTACCTACCTACCTACCTACCTACCTACCTACGTACCTACCTACCTACTGTCTCTTTCTTTCTTTCTTTCTTTCTTTCTTTCTTTCTTTCTTTCTTTCTTTCTTTCTTTCTTTCTTTCTTTCTTTGTATCTATCTATCTATCTATCTATCTATCTATCTATCTATCTATCTATCTATCTATCTATCTATCTATCTATCTATCTATCTATCTATCTATCTATCTATCTATCTATCCACCTACCTACCTACCTACCTACTTACCTACCTACCTACATACATACATACATACATACATACATACATACCTTATTTCTGCCTCTCTATCTATCCCTTGGAGGTCATCTAGTCCAACTCCCTGCTAGGCAGGAAGCCCTATACCCATGATGGCGAACCTATGGCACGGGTGCCACAGGTGGCACACGGAATCATTTCTTAGGCCACTCGAGGCATTGCCCTGTCAGCTTCAGTTTGTATGTGTTCCCTGGCCAGCTGATTTAGGCCTTCTTTTGAGGCCCTTTTTTGCCCTCTGGAGGTGGGGGGAGGCTGTTTTCACCCTCCCCGGGCTCCTATAAACCCTCTGGAGCCTGGGGATGACGTAAAAAGCATGCCAAATGCAGGGGGTCATGCACATAGCATTATGGATGTGGCACACCTGTGCACATCACCCCTGCACTCCCCCTGCTATTGGCACGTGAGCCAAAAAAGGTTAGCCATCACTGCCCTATACCATTTCAGACTAATGGCTATCCAACATCTTCTTGAAGACTTCCAGTGTTGGGGCATTCACAACTTCTGGAGGCAAGTTGTTCCACTGATTAATTGTTCTAACTGTCAGGAAATTTCTCCTCAGTTCTAAGTTGCTTCTCTCCTTGATTAGTTTCCACCCATTGCTTCTTGTTCTGCCCCCAGGTACTTTGGAGAATAGCTTGACTCCCTCTTCTTTGTGGCAACCCCTGAGATATTGGAAGGCTGCTATCCTGTCTCCCCTAGTCCCTCTTTTATTAAACTGTATTTCTCACTGTCTCTCTATTCCCCTATCTACCTACCTACTGTAATACAATAATACAATAGCAGAGTTTGAAGGGACCTTGGAGGTCATCTAGTCCAACCCCGCTGCTCAAGCAGGAGACCCTATGCCGTTTCAGACAAATGGTTTTCCAGTCTCTTCTTAAAAACACACCCAGTGTTGGGGCATTCACAACTTCTGGTGGCAAGATGTTCCACTGGTTAATAGTTCTCACTGCCAGGAAATTTCCCCTCAGTTCTAGGTTGCTTCTCTCCTTGATTAGTTTCCACCCATTGCTTCTTGTTCTGCCCTCAGGTGCCTTGGTGAATAGCTTGACTCCCTCTTCTTTGGGGCAACCCCTGAGATATTGGAAGGCTGCTATCATGCCTCCCCTAGTCCCTCTTTTATTAAACTGTATTTGCTGTCAGATGGGTGATTCTTTGTTACAGTTTGGTTCAGTTCGTATTAAACAGTTTAAAGCAGCTGCCTGCCTCCTTTTTTTTTTACCTCAGAGAACAGTCCTGAGCAGAATTTCTCCCCCCCCCCTCTATGGGCCACCTGGGAGTTTGCTATCCTCTGTGCCTTTTTGGCCCCAAGAGGCCGCCGTATGAGGCCTTTTCCAACACTGACAGTTGAAAAGCAGTTTGATGGGCATGGCTACAGGGATGTTAACACACATTTCAATGGGTACTTTTTTTGTGTAATTTGTACACAACACGCGCGTGCTAGGCACAAAATGATTAGCTATTCTATTATCGGAAGTCCTTGTCTACATTGTCTGAAAGTTTGGTGTAAATCGGCCCAGTAGTTTTTGAGATTAGTGGATTCGTACAAACTATTTTACATTTTTATTTATATAGATGATAATAACAATGATGAAAAGTGTAATTATGAGCTGTGGTGGCGCAGTGGTTAGAGTGCAGTACTGCAGACTACTTCTGCAGACCGCTAGCTACTCGCAATTTGGCAGTTTAAATCTCACCAGGTCCAAGGTGGATCTAGACTTCCATCCTTCCAAGGTAGGTAAAACAAGAACCCAAATTGTTGGGAGCAATACACTGATTTTGTAAACCATTTAGAGAGGGCTGTAAAACATTGTAAAGCAGTATATAAGTCTAAGTGTTCTTGCTGTTGCTGATACTAGTTGCGGCTTAATATTTTAAAATGTATCTAAACAGTGTAATGATTGGGTAGAGTTTCAACATGCCTATACAACATCTAAATATCTATTTTTGTTTAGATGAATTTTCCCATTATTATTATTATTATTATTATTATTATTATTATTATTATTATTATTATTATTATTATTATTTAATTCATGTTTTCATATTGCATGTTTTGCTGTTTTTCTAAAGCTTTCTTACCTCACTCTATATATTATCTAGCAACATTAGAGGTGGTTTCCTACAGGTTCGTACTGGTTTGGCCGAACCGGTAGTGGTTTGGTGACCTGGGTCACTGGAACTGGTGGTGACCCAGGCCTGCCACCCCTCCCAACTGGTTCACCTATGGCACCACCATCTTGATTTTCAGTTCTGCGCATGCGCAGAACAATTTTCATTGCACAAATTTAAATTTTCCTTTTTTAAAATGTTTTGCGCATGCACAAATTTATTTTTGTGCAAATGTGCATGCGCACATTTTTGCGAGCACCGAACCAGAAGTAATGCCAGCAGTAACCCACCCCTGAGCAACATGAATAATTTCTTACATTGTAGTTATCACTGATTACTCTCCTTTTCCTCTTTATATTTAATAAATATATTTTTCTATTTTTATTTCATTAGAGAAATAAAGCAGATTTATAGAGCCATGCAAAACATATTTTTAAAAAATTAGATATTTTTGGTTTTATGAGAATAAGAATTAGAAAAGAAAAAAGATTAGAAAGAAAAAAGAAATGCTTAAATAAATGTGAATCACCCAAAATAATATTTATCAGCCTTTCCATTATTTCAACTATAGTGACAGTTCATAAATTGCAATAAGTACATTTTTGCAATAATGATAGTAATCTATTTTTAGTTTCTTATACTGAATAATTTACGTGATTTCATGTTCCTTTCTTCTATATTAAACCCAACACGTTTGCATGTTATCTTCATATAGTTTGGCTTAATGAACACAATTCTTCATTTGTAAATTAAGGGCCAAATATTAACAGGATTTATGACAGTTAATTGGCAAAGACTTCATTTTCCCATATGGAATCGGAATACACACCAATCATATACATTGCACAATATATTTTGCTGAGCTTTATAGGGTATCTTTGATTATGCTAAGATAATCAACCATACTTAAATCATTCAGTTTGGAGATAATTTTATAAGAGAGACAAATTGCATTATAATTGAACAAAGACTGCTAGGTGATCTGGGAGAAAATTGCCTAATTTAAAAGATTAAGGCTATAATTCAGCACCCTGGGAGGAGAACTAAAAAGTCATTCTATTATTTATAGAATCAAAAATAAACATTTTAGCTAGGGGCACAGCTAACCATGCTATCTGATTTCCTCATGAGAGAGTTTCTGTATTAACTGTGAGTGAGAAAATGACTGTTAAACATGCAAAAAGAAACTTAGAAAAGCGAGACTATGTGATTGCCAGTGGCAATCTAATAGAGGGATTTGTTACTCCACAAGATAAACTGGACTTGGATGCCAGAGTTATGAATGCTAATACTACCTTACAATAGGTTACATTAACAGAAACTTGCAAGTCTGAATGTTCTTCCTCTCTAGCCAGAAAATAAGCCCTAGTATGTGCTTACACCTAATATAAGCCCTACCCCCAAAATAAGCCCTACTTAAGTGGCCGTGCAGCTGGCCTCCTACCCATTCTATCTGGTTGCTCGTGGTACTGCCGATGTGAGGTAAGGTAAGGGTACATCAGGGGCCTTGCAGCCAGGCCATGCATGCCCTGATAGCTGTCTTGCAGTGGCAGCAATGTGCAGCAGAAGACCACATGGACACTACTCCCCTTCTGCTTACTCATGGCTGCAAAGGAACAGAAGGCTGAGTGACACGCTGGTGGTGTGGCAATGAGGTAAGGCAGGGGGAGTGTAGTTGCCCCATGCGCCCTGCCCCAGCTTACCTCAGGGCTCCCGTAGTTAGGCCATCCATGCCCCAACAGCTGCCTTGTGGCAGCAGCAAAGGCATGTCACTCAACCTCCTTCTCCCTTGCAGCTGCAAGTAGAAGAAATGGGCTGGCAACCATGCAAAGTTCTGCTGGACAGGCCTACTGGAGCCACCGCGAGGCAAGGCAGGTGTCAGGGCATGGGTGGCCTGGCTGCAGTGGCCCTGTGTTAAGTCAGTGCAAGGCATATGCGGCAGCTCCACCCCTCTGCCTCACAGTGGCAGCACTGGTGTGCAGTGCAGCTGCCTCCCCCACCATGAACAAGCAGAAGTGGGCCTTTCATACATGGGGAAAAAAGACATCCCCCCAAAAGAAGCCTTATTTTGGAGCCCCAAAGAAGCTAAGCATTGTCTTATTTTAAGGGAAACATGGATAAGTATTTGAAATCTGACAGTTTTAGTAAAAGCTAATGTGTTCACTGTAATAATCCATGCAAAATATATATCTGTAAGTATCTCATTTGTAAGTCACAAGTAGCAGAATGACTAGTCTCCAACTCTTGTATCCACCATTTAATTATTCTCGACAGCAGACATATATACAAGTTATTCATTGTTTTGATACAAATGGAACAATAACGTTATAAACCTCTACTGTAATTCTATTTAATTGTAGTGATTCTAGGAAATGAAACTTAAAACACTTTTGGAAAGGTGCAGACTAGAAAAGCAATTATTGTTAGTGAGAAACTGTGCAAGAAAAGAGGTATTTCATTGAATTATTGTAGCACTACCCCCAAATGGGCGGCTGCAGTCCGGATTCTCCTGGCCCTCTTGGTATGGCCGCCGGTCCACACTGGTCCCTTGCTCAGGCACCTGTAGTTGCCTGAGTCATGTAGTGTCATGGTGGTCAGTCTCCTATTAGCAGGCAGGTTACGGGTGGGGTGATGGTCAGTCTTTTCCCAGCCTACTGGTCATGTGATGAAATGGTATTCATGTGGCTGATTGGTTGTTCTTCCTTTCTCTCTCTCTCTCCCTCTCTTAAATTGCTTGTTGAGCTCTCCTTCTACTGCCTCTGCTGCTTTGTGGATTCTTCTGCTTGCCCCACAGAAGCCTTTCTTCTCCTATCCCCTTTTCTCTATCATGCTTGCCCCACAGAAGCCCCTCCTATCCTATCTCCTTCTCTCCCTCAGGCTTGCCCCACAGAAATCTTTCCTATCCTTCCTATTGCTTTCAAGCCCTTTCTCTTTCCCCAGGCCTCTTTCTCCATTTCACCCTTAAGTCTCTTTTCTTACCCTCTCAGGTTTCCTTTTTCCCTAGCCTAGGAAGGAAAGGCTTCCAGCATTTTTTCCATCAGAAAAAAATCCTCCTTCCTCCTCTCACACTTCCTCTGTCTCCTCCTCTTCCCACCAAAACCTCCTCCCCGTACCCCCCTCCCGCTACACTATAATAAGTTATAATGAAGCATCTGACAAACAAAATATAAGAAAAGAATGGAATATGTGATAAAAATTAGAAAACCATTCAAATTTTGGAAATAACTAGATATAAACCCCAGATAGTTTATATAGCAGTTAAAGTTATAATTATAGACTTTTTAGAAACTATTCTAAGGGCAGAAGCAAGCTATTTATGATAATTTTCCTGGATATGTGTGGTATTGATTTTTACTTTAGATGCTATAGAATGTGTATATGTGGGGCCTGATCCTTTTTTTCTTTATTTTTAATCATTATAGATCTAAAAGACGAGATGGGAGAAAGTGAAGTACATCTTTTCACAAAACTAGAGATAACAATGCTGCTTCGATGTGAAATCAGAACCAAAGAAGCACAATTGGAGAAAGGAAAATGGATTTCTAAAGTCACCTTTATTCCCTTAGTGCCACAGATGATGTGATCCTTTTTAAAATACTACAAGAAGGCAGAGCAAAGGTGAAACATCTTCATATGGTTCACAAATAACCATGTCATTTGGACTCATACATTCAAAGAAAAACAAATCCAATGCAGTTAGATTAGAGGTAGATTTTGTGACAGATACTATAGGTAAAGATTACCAGAGCGAGATGGTTAAGTTTGACAACAAATTCCTGCCTCAAACTGCTACAATAGTTTGGCCCGGTAAGAAGCACTTCTCAACATTGTATTTGAGAATGCTTCATTTGCTATTTGCATGAATACTTGAACCAAGGTGCATATCGGTATGTGGGATAGGAGAATTGAGTGGAGAAGGTGATCAGGACTTCAATGCAACCCATAATTCTTCTTCCTGGATTTCTCATCCTTCATCCAGATCCCATTCACCCAAGCCGTTAATGCAGATTCTCATCCATTAAAATATTGCCAATTTTAAATTATTGAATCAATATTAAACTGACCCTTTTTGGGATATGAAATCTTGTCAGGGATATGAAACCTTGTCAGATTTAATTTGGTATTATTTTCAGCAGTTTATGAGTGTCTTCAGACACTCAGACACTTATGAATGTCTTCCCAACTTTAATTCCTTTATTTAAGTACTTAATAATGTTTAAGAAATCATTATCACGATTGCTCAAGTTTGCAAAGATATCTTTCTATTTCAGAAAGGGCTCAGTCCCCCTTGTGATACTTTTAATTCCATGAATGTTTATTTTTTATATATTTGCTTTAATATTTAGAATAGAATAGAAACTTTATTGTCATTGTACTTATGACAACTTTATTGTCATTGTACGCTCTCTACATGGGGCTTCCCTTGAGGTGCACCCAAAGACTGCAGCTAGTTCAAAATGCGGCCGCGCGGGCAATTCTGGGAGCCCCCAGGCACTCCCACATAACACCGCTCCTGCGCGAGCTGCATTGGCTGCCTGTGGTCTTTCGGGTGCGCTTCAAGGTGTTGATCACCATCTTCAAAGCGCTCCATGGCACGGGACCTAGCTATCTGCGAGATCGCATCCTGCCCCATACATCCCTTGGACCGATTCGCTTGCACAGAGAGGGACTTCTCCGGGTGCCGTCCACTGGGCAATGCCAGTGGGCGACTCCCAGGGGAAGGGTCTTCTCTGTCGCAGGCCCTATCCTATGGAATGACCTACCCCCCAACCTCAGAACAACTCCGGACCTCGGCTCCTTCCGCCGAAAACTCAAAACGTATTTCTTCCAACAGGCCGGCCTGGCCTAATCTATCTTTCCTGCCTCCAGTCTGTATATTTAAATTTTTATATTGAAAAAGTTTTATTGAGTTTACATTTTTTTGTGGGGTAGGGTAAGGGTTACATAGAAATTTTGAGAGTAGTCACGTCAAAGTCGTCGGCTCCTCCGGTACCTCAAGTTACATTATTAAAAAGAAAGAAAAGAAACATTTCACATAACACTACAAGCTGGGAGCAAGTACATATTCCTAAATTTTTCAGTTATATACTGTCAGTCAATTACAAAAATCCAGATTACAAATATCATACAATATTACTCAAAAAAAAACAAGGGCAAAGTTATTTTTTAGATCTAAGTCTCTTGGAAATTGTATCTTCCCCCTTCTCCCCCGGGCCCCCAGCGGACGGGGCCATGGCTCCCCCTGCCCCCCCTGGATCTTCTCCCAGGACAGAGGAATGTTTTTTAAGAAAGGCTTCCGCCTCAGCAACTGTTTTAATCTTCACTCTACCTCCTTCCCAGAACACCAGCATCCCTTCGGGTATCACCCACTTGAACCAGATCCCATGATCAAACAATGTTTTAGACAAGAAGGAAAATTTCCTTCTAGCTTCTCTAATCTTTCTTGGAATCTGCTTCAAGATGGTAACCTCCTTTTGTTGGTAAATCATAGGACTCCCTCTTTGCGCCTTCAAGATTTCCTCTCTGGTTGACCTTCTAACAAATTTTACATGTATCTCTCTGGGTACTTCATTCATCCTGGCATATGCAGAATTTATTCTGTAGACTAGGTCAATGTCCCCTCTGATCTCATCTTTAGGTTTATGTAAATAGTCTGCAATAATTGTACTCATAAGATCAGGGAGACATTCACCATCCATCTCAGAAACATTCTGAAATCTCAAAAAGTATGTCATCCTTTCCATATCTATCCTAGTCACATGCCCATTTATTTCCACAACCTCATTAGAAACATTTTTAATCTCTCCCTTAGCCCCCTCCAGCCCCCCTTTCAATTCTTCATTCTTCTGTGTATTCTCAAGCACTTGTTTTCGAGTGTCCAATAATTCCTTTTTAAAGTTGACATTTTCTGCCCTCTGGGCCTTAATTTCTAATACCAAATTTTGTATAACAGATTCAAGGGCAGTCATTCTTTGTTCAAGGCGTGCCAGCGTTGCTTCTTGTGCCATGTTTAGCTGTTAAAATCCGTGCCAGTAAAATGGCGTTTTTAGGGTGGGGCTGGTGAGGCAGATCAGGAGTCCAAAGTTCTTAAAGTTGTATAGCTGCAAAATTCAGAAACCAGTAGAGAAACACTTTTCCAACTCCATAGGTATAATAACGAAGGCAATCCAGAAAGGAAAACACAAATCCAAAAAAAGAAAATTCTTCATCAATAATTAGAGGAAGTCCAAATCACAAAGAGACACTGGTAATTTTCCATAGGTCATAGTCAGTCGGGGACAAAGAGAAGCCATTTTCCGCCCAAACTCAGAGCCCGAGGGAGAAAGCGGTTAAAAAGCAAAAAAGAAACTGTTTCAGCCAGACCTAGAGACATAATTGCAAGCAAGCCACAAAGTACTTTCCCTTGTTAAAGACCATCCGGATTAAAAGTTTCCGATTCCTCGCAACGAGGCATTTCCGAGTGCCGCTTTTAGTCCAAGGGGGGTTTTTTGGGAACAAACACCCCCCTCCAGTCCCTTTCAGCCCGGCTGACAGTACAAGAAAAAAAGTTTTAAACGCTCACTCTCCGCTCGCAGCTGAGGTCCTGAAAAGCCTCCCGACTCTTCCGATCGTCTCTCTTCATGGAATTAAATGGTGCCGCCAACCTTTGGCGAAGGAAAGACCCCCCGCAGCATGTCCTCTTCCGCCTAAGCCGAGGAGCAGGGTCGCTCTCCCCACTGCCGTGGGGGGGAGCTTCCCTGTCGAGCCGGCTTTACGGGAGAAGCCCCAAACAAGGGGCTTCTCGCCCCCGTGGGGGGGCAGGAAAAGGAACAAAGCGGCGAGCGAACCCTAAGTTCGCCCGTCGCCGCCGGAGCCGGAACCGGAAGCCTGTATATTTAAATTTTTAATTGGGTTTTTAGGGGTTTTTAGTATTTTAGGATCTTAGGTTTTAGCGCAGGGTTACAGTAGTTTAATTTGATTTTAGATATTTATATTGTTGTATGTTTTTATGTTTTATTATTCCCTGTGCACCGCCCTGAGTCCCTTCGGGGAGAGGGAGCGGAATACAAATAAAAATGTGATTGATTGATTGATTATATACACAGTATATAAATACAACAAAATCCACAAAACACCCAGAGACCAGGCCCAACACACATAACCACCCACACCCACCCACCCAAAATTATCCACCTTTAAATGACCTTTAAAGCTCACTGATGGTGGCCTTTTAGTTCATTATTGAGTACAATTATTGCTCTGGGATAAAAACTATTCAGAAGACGTGTGGTCCGAGTTTTAATTGTTCTGTATCTTCTGCCAAAAGGCAAGAGTCCAAAAAGATTGTAAGCAGGATGGGAGGAGTCTCTGAGAATGTTGTGCAACTTCTTCAAATATTTATACACGTACTGAAGATTTTCTTTATACATGTATAAAGAAAAGACAGATGTGTTCATCTGACAGCAATTGCTTGAACAGAAAAAAAAAACAGATAGATAAGGTGTGATCAACATTATAAGCAAACATTAGAAACCAGCCTTCAACCTTAACCCTAACCCAGCTGCTGAGAGTAATGGTCGTATTGCCAGGAAAGCACAGGAACTAAAATCCAACTCTTCAGTAGTGGGCCAAGTTTGAGAGGTGATATAAGAAATGAACTATGTCCGTGATGACAAAGCTAAGAGTTCCACAGGTGGCACACAGAGCCCTCTCTGCAGGCATGCCAGCTGTCGTCCCAGCCCAGCTCCACTGCACCTCCTTCTGGCCAGCTGATATTTGTGTCACTGTCGTGCATATGTAGGGGGTGGGACACATGTGCAGGGGCGTTCACATTGCATTTTGGAGGTTCATGTGCGTGTGCCCCTCACACCTTGTTTTGGGCATGGATGTCCTCCTGCACTAATCTGGAAGCCAAAAATGGGCAGGGGGTGGGATGCATGCGCAGGGGATGCATGTGCATGCACGGGGATGTGGCATGTGTGTGTGTGGGCTGCTCACATTGCAGTTTGGGGGTTTGGCATGTGCACGCTTTGGGCACTCGGCACCAAAAAGGTTAGCTATCATTGAATTATGTTATAGCCGTACGGCTAAAATCAAAGTTTGCTATCAAATTAATGGAGGCAATGTGATACATAAAGTTCACTGTGAGTGTTGTTGCTATGTTACAATGTCATTTGTTTACTTTAGTAGGAACTTATAATATGGTTTATTCTATGAGTTATGGTTAAAAAATATGAGATACTGTGATCTAACCTCCTCTGCATGTCTTAGGTATCTCAATTAGTTTTCCTATATCTATCTACCTGAGTAGTATTTATTTATTTCAATTAGCCCCACTGAACTAAAGAAAGTTTAAACATGATATTCATTCACTGTTGCTATCATTGGACTGCTATTCTATATACTATAACTACGTGGAGTCAAAGGAAAAATATTTAAAAATGGAAACTGACGAGTTACAGGTGTTGATTCAATTGGCATAAAATAGTCTATACCACTGAAATACCTAAATGAGGTATATAACAAAAAAGGAATATACACAAGTGTCAATAAAGTGAAACTGTTGTAAAAATAAAAATAGAAAACTGTCATTTTTCCATTGAGGAGGGGGAGGTCACTATTATTAATTTAGCAATTTGCTCCTTTATGAATCATAAACTCAGCTAAAAGCATTTTTCAGTTTGCAAATTATAACATGAAGATTTATTTCCTTTGATGAGTAATTCACATTTACATGAACACTCTATTTGCTCTTGGACTTTGAATAGTTATTTAATTAAAAGCATGCTCACATTTCACACATTAATGAATTTACAAATCATTCATAAATTTTATTATATATATATATAATTTCTATTTTTGTAATTATTGTAACATAAGACTAAGGAGGAACTGACTAACTGAAAAAATTAAATCTATGATGGGGTTCAATTGTATTCAATGTTTTATCAAATGATTATTTATACTCATCCAAAACTTCTTGACTTGGAAGTTAATAGATTTGATCTCTTTAAATGACTGTAGGTATTATTAAAACAGTCTTTCCCAACCTCTAATTTACAAATAAATTAGAACTGCAGTCACCAGATGTCCTAGTCAACTTTGGCCATCACACTGGGATTTCTGGGATTAAATTTCTAATACAGTTGGAAGATGCCATTCTGGAGAAGATTGAAATATCCAGTTTTCTGATTATTGTAGCAAGCAATGGGTTGGGTTTACCTTAACAGCTTTGCTATGCAAATATTGGTAATCTGAATCCAGGAATGGGTACCAAATCATCTAAATCAATTTTCTAAAGTAGAAACTTATATGTGTTTGTTCAGAAATAAGCTACTGTAAAAATAAATTATACTGAATGGTTTTCTCCCTGGTAAATGAATATAAGATTACATTCTAAAATAGCCTAGATTTATTGATTTCCAGGCCAACATTTATGTAGATATGCTAATGATATCTCTATAGCATACCCAGTGATTAGCTATCTTATTTAGGAAAATTTTGAGGAAAAAATTTCCTCAAAATTTAGGCAGGTAACGATTGTTTCAGAAACTTGCAAAAATGGTAAATAGGCATGTCATATTTAGGTATGTAATGCTCCTATAGCTTTCATTCCTGACTTAATTTGACTATGAAATACAATCTGTTTCATATCTCTTTTATAAGATATTTTACACAGGTATTAAGCTTTTCAACGTTTTATAAGATAGGGAAGTGCTAAAGTTGAGAAATCTTTCCCCTTAGGCAGGATGTTCACTGGGATTTTTTTGTTTGTATCCTGGTCACTGATGTTTATCTCTTTTGACCACCAATATTACTCCTCTTCCTTCTAGAACAATCTTTTTTGTTTTGTTTTATCTAGTTATCCACTCTGAATTAATCCAGAACCCAATGTCAAGAGTCAACATTCCATCAAGCTATGAAGGTATGCAACATGACTCTTGTTAATTAGCTATGTGCCATTAAGAAATTGTCAGCTCCTAGTGACCACATATACATATTTTTCTCCATAATGAACCTAACCAGATCTTTCAGCTCTTCTAACTAATAATCACTGAATCCATCCACCTTGCTGCTGGTTATTCTCTTCTCTTTTCTTCCACCTTTCCCAGTATTATAGTCTTTTCCAGAGAATTGGGTCTTTGCATAATGTATTAAAAGTAGGAGAATTTGAGCCTGGTTATTTATGCACTGAGTGTGAACTCTGAATTCATTTGTTTAACTAGCTATACCCGGCCACGCGTTGCTGTGGCCCAGTCTGGTTAAATGGCCAACCAAACTGTGTGTAGATCTACACCTGCACACATATACACAATCACCATATAACCCCCAACCTACCTACCTACTGTATTTCTCCCTCTCTATCTATCCCTCTACCTACCTACCTACTGTATTTCTCCCTCTCTATCTATCCCTCTACCTACCTACCTATTGTATTTCTTTCTTTCTCCCTCCCTCTATCTACCTACCTACTGTATTTCCCCCTCTCTATCCCTCTACCTACCTACCGTATTTCTCCCTCTTTCTTTATTCCTCTACCTACCTACCTACTGTATTTCTCGCTATCTATCTATACACCTACTTACCTACCTGCCTACGGTATTTCTCCCTCTCTGTCTATCCCTCTACTTACCTATCTATTGTATTTCTTGCTTTCTCCCTCTACCTACCTACTGTATTTCTCCCTCTCTATCTATCCCCCTATCTACCTACCTGCCTGCCTACTGTATTTCTCTCTCTCTGTGTATCCCTCTACCTACCTACCTACTGTATTTCTCCCTATCTATCTATCCCCCTACCTACCTACCTACTTACCTACCTACTGTATTTCTCCCTATCTATCTATCTATCTATCTATCTATCTATCTATCTATCTATCTATCTATCTATCTATCTATCTATCTATCTATCTATCTATCTATCCCCTACTTACCTACCTACTATATTTCTTCCTTTCTCCCTCTACCTACCTACCTACCTACCTACCTACCTACCTACCTACCTACCTTATTTCTCCCTATCTATCTATCCCTCTACCTACCGACCTACTGTATTTCTATCTATCTATCTATCTATCTATCTATCTATCTATCTATCTATCTATCTATCTATCTATCTATCTATCTATCTATCTATCTATCTATCCACCTACCTACCTACATTTCTTCCTTTCTCCCTCTACCTACCTACCTACTGTATTTTTCGCTATCTATCTATACACCTACCTACCTACCTACCTACCTACCTACCTACCTACCTACCTACCTACGGTATTTCTCCCTCTCTGTCTATCCCTCTACTTACCTACCTATTGTATTTCTTGCTTTCTCCTTCTACCTGCCTACCTACCTACCTGCCTACCTACTGTATTTCTCCCTCTGTCTATCCCTCTACCTACCTACCTACTGTATTTCTCCCTATCTATCTATCCCCCTACCTACTGTATTTCTCCCTATCTATCCATCTACCTACCTACTTACTATATTTCTTCCTTTCTCCCTCTACCTACCTACCTACCTACCTTACCTACCTACTTACCTACCTTCCATCCATCCATCCATCCATCCACCCACCCACCCACCCACCCACCCACCCACCTATCTACCTACCTACCTTATTTCTCCCTCTCTATCTATCCCTCTATCTATCTACCTACTGTAATACAATAATACAATAGCAGAGTTGGAAGGGACCTTGGAGGTCATCTAGTCCAACTCCCTAGGCAGGAAGCCCTATACCCATGATGGCAAACCTATGGCACTGGTGCCACAGGTGGCACACGGAACCATTTCTTAGGCCATGCGAGGCATTGCCCTGTCAGCTTCAGTGTGTATGTGTGCCCTGGCCAGCTGATTTAGGCCTTCTTTTGAGGCCGTTTTTTGCCCTCTAGAGGTGGGGGAAGGCTGTTTTCATCATCCCCAGGCTCCTATAAACCTTCTGGAGCCTGGGGAGGACGTAAAAAGCATGCCAAATGCAGGGGGTCATGCACATAGCATTATGGATGTGGCACACCTGTGCACATCGCCCCTGCACTCCCCCTGTTTTTGGCACGCAAGCCAAAAAAGGTTAGCCATCACTGCCCTATACCATTTCAGACAAATGGCTATCCAATATCTTCTTGAAGACTTGCAGTGTTGGGGCATTCACAACTTCTGGAGGCAACTTCTGTTCCACTGGTTAATTGTTCTAACTGTCAGGAAATTTCTCCTCAGTTCTAAGTTGCTTCTCTCCTTGATTAGTTTCCACCCATTGCTTCTTGTTCTGCCCTCAGGTGCTTTGGAGAATAGCTTGACTCCCTCTTCTTTGTGGCAGCCCGAGATATTGAAAGGCTGCTATCATGTCTCCCCTAGTCCCTCTTTTATTAGAGTCCTTCGGGAGATAGGGCAGTATATAAGTGTAAATGATAATAAAAATAAATTAAACTGTATTTCCCCCTCTCTCTCTATTCCCCTATCTACCTACCTACTGTAACACAATAATACAATAGCAGAGTTGGAAGGGACCTTGGAGGTCATCTAGTCCAACTCCCTGTCTAGGCAGGAAGCCCTATACCATTTCAGACAAATGGCTATCCAACATCTTCTTGAAGACTTGCAGTGTTGGGGCATTCACAACTTCTGGAGACAAGCTGTTCCACTGATTAATTGTTCTAACTGTCAGGAAATTTCTCTTCAGTTCTAAGTTGCTTCTCTCCTTGATTAGTTTCCACCCATTGCTTCTGTTCTGTCCTCAGGTACTTTAGAGAATAGCTTGACTTCCTCTTCTTTGTGGCAGCCTCTGAGATATTGAAAGATTGCTATCATGTCACCCTTAGTCCTTTTTGTTAAACTGTATTTCTTCCTCTCTCCCTCTCTATGGGCCACCTGGGAGTTTGCTATCTCAGTGCCTTTTTGGCTGTAAGAGGCCTCTGTACAGCCTTTTTGAGGGACTGACTGTTGGAAATGCCAGGTGGGAGGAGTTACAGGGAGGTAAAAACATTTTTCAGTGGTACATTTTACATTTGTGTACTGTGTACATGACACACGTGTGCTAGGCACTAAATGAGTTGGTATTCTATTATCCGAAGTCCTTGTGAACATTGTGTGAAAAATTGAGGTAAATCGGTCCAGTAGTTTTTGAGATTAGTGGATTCATACAAACTATCTTACATTTTTATTTATATATCAATTTGCTTGTTTTCTTAGGTGTTCACATATTGTCAGGAGTTTTCTCCAAGAGAAAAGCTCAAATATGTAAATACTCTTCTCTTCTGGCTTCCATAGAGCATCACAGGGAATACTAGGATTTGCACTATGATTTATGAGGTATATAGACACATCATGGCAATCAAATATCTTTTCCAAAGCCTTGATGGTCACTTTGCCAAGTGCTAGTCTGTGTTATATTTCTCTACTGCTTAATCTCTTACTGTTGTTGGGAGATTTCATGGGGCAATGACATTTCATATGTTGTAATACTGCTTCTTGTCTCTTCTAATAGTTTTCCGAAATTATTTTTTCAGCTCCTTTTTGAGATTTTTGTCTTTTTTGTCTTTTCTTCTTTTTTCAGAAATGTTCGTTATTTGTTCTGATATCCAGTTTGCTATATTATGGTTCTTTATTTTTGGCAGTTTATTTTCAAATGCATCCTCAACAAGTTCTTTAAGTTGTCATTCTATAGTTCCTCTGGTTGTCTGTCAAAGGTTCAGGACTTCTGATGCTGTCCTTGAAAAATGATGGGTACTGTATATGTTCAAGATCATATTTGTGGAAATGGATTGGTTTTTTTCTTCCTCTTTTTTCAGCTTGGAACTTGCACAGGAGCAATTTATGATCTGTTCCACAGTCAGCACCTGGCCACATCTTTGATGTTTTAATTGAGGTCCTTCACTTCTAACACTACTTTAAAAGCAATTCTAGCAATTGAGTTTGAAGGCAGCAGATAAATTCCAAGCATTGAAACAAATGGGACAGTTTCATCCAGTGAACCAACCCACTTTAAATACTGCTACAATTTCAGTAGATGTAATTCATGCAGAGCTCACTTATCTTCTCGAAAGCACAGCAGAGAACACTGAACTAGGGTAACAATTAAGGGATGCAAAGCAGACATCGTGTTTTGTAATAGAAAAAGAATAATTAAAGGACTATTACCAAACACTAAAATAGCATGCAGATCATCAAGCCCAGAAACAGAAACTAATTTAAGAATTCCTGCCATTCCAATTATTAGCTGTGTTAGAAACTAAACAAAGACGTAGAACACAACACATGTGGCTTCCTATACTCTCACTAATCAGATTTAATTGTGTAAAACAGATTTAATTGAGAGAAAATTGCTTGAGACAGATGATGACCCAGACTTGAGGAGATGCCTTATTGATATTCTGCTCAAGAAGAGGTCTCACATAACTCAAATGATGCTCTAACCCTGAATTTCACATGCCTGCATCTTTTGATGTTACCTAATGAAACCCCATCCATCATGTGCAATATTGCCAGGTTCCATTCAGAGAGTAATTAATCAATACAGGAGACATGCTTACTAGCGAGAAAACAGAATCTATTATGTGATCACACCAGAAATGTATTTTCAGCCTTACCAAACAGACCAGACAGGAAACACAACCAGATAAGCTAATTCTACTTTATTGTAAAGGTACATTAACAGAATCTTGTAAATCTGAAAGTACAAATTACCTGCCATGTCTTTTACTGCCCAAGAAACCAGAGAGGGTCCCATCTGAGCCTCTTTCCCTGCCCAATATTCAGCTATGCTTTCTCTTATCTGACTGTTCACTGGCCCTGTCTCTCAAAGTATTTATGTAGTTGAAGAGGTGAAAATGCAGTACAGATCAGAAAGATAAATAAGTTTCTTCACATCGACACAGAAAATCTGAACAGCTTTTCCTGAAAATATAGGCATATGTGTTGAGAGTGGGACTGAATTGCATAACCCTGGCACCCATCTGTATACCCAATTATTAATGCCTCAAGAAGTGTGTAAGCTTATTACCCCTTAGCATAACTTAATATAACATCTTGCTTTGATAATTATCCTATCCTGATTTCTATTGCTGTGTTTGTTAGTTGAGGAAGTATATGTTCCTCACTGGAAGATTATTTTCAGGATCCTAACTGGCTGCAAAATACCATTAGCAATATTTTCTACCTTCCCTACTGAGATACAGATACTACACCTGGTTGTCTACCAATATCTGAATAGGGTAGATTTGGTCACATGAACCCACAAGACACTGAAAGGTAGGAGAAAGTTCAACAAAGCTTATGTAGTTCTGGGGCAGTCTAAAGAAGAAGGAAAACTATTTTGTAGTGCAGAATGAATCAGGGTAAAGCTGTCTACATCTTGGACAGGGAATAAAATAAAATGAGCATTGTGTAATCAAGAGAGAACATTGCCAGAACATTCAGCTTGATGAATGAATTGATGAAAAGTTAGATGTCCCATTGGCATTTATGATAGAGCCAGTTAATTTCTTAGGCACACCTGATCTATGGAGAAAATTCTGCAACATAATTTTTATTTCTTCACTTTGTTTCAACTTGTATATATCATTCTATGTTTACTGTTTCTTGAGGGGGAAAATGTTCTTTGCTTGTTGCAAATAATTGGGAATAAACTGTTCTAATTCCATTCTGAACTACCAAAAACATATTCTTTATCAGAAAAGAATATTTCTTCCTTCTTAAAAAAATCTATATAAATGCTACATAATTATATAGCACAAAATGCAGGTGCTTTAACTGCCAAATTCATAGGCCACTGCTCTGCATGGATGATATTAATGGAAATCCTCCACATGCTTTGAATAACATGAGAATAAGATGAGAGCATCACCCATTTTGTACTGCTTCATAATTCAATATTTTGCATTGGTTGACTTGCTGTCAAAGAAAAAAAAATACAGACTGTAGAGGGAAAAAGAGGGTTTTTTTGTATGAAAAAAAATTAGAAGGAAAAATAAAGATAATTCCTGAAAAGTACAGACATTTGTAGAATTTAATTTTTTTCTTTCCTTTCCCTTCTTGGAATAAGGGAATTTTATATACTATTTTTAAGAATACAACTGCTGAAGTTTAGCTAATGGAACAATATTCAGATTATTTTGGAAGATTGCATTTTACTCTTTCATTCAATTTTAACATTTAATTTATTGATTTTAAATAATTGGGATGAACACACACAATATATTTTATTTTTTACATTACTTTTGTCTTCAGCTTTATGATCTCATTTTATCTTACAGTTTGCAAGTTACTATCTCAGTCTCAGCAGTGTGAGAATAATAAGTCTGACTAATCTTATAGAATTGAATCAATATTATTATGTTTATAAAACACTCTGAAAACTGATGTATTATATAAACACGGATCATCACAATTTATCTTGTCTCATAATGTGCTTTCTCTATTTTTGCCTGAAATAATTAAGTCAAATATGTTTATATCATAGAGCTGATGTATATCTGGGGAGCTAGCAACTAAAATTATTATTATTTGGACTCTATAGACTGGGGACCATGTAGCATGATGCAACAACATCATCGCAGGGAACAGGGCCAATTAAAAATGATGGGGACAAAAGGAACCAGAATCTTAACACTTGATCAAAAGAAATGTGCTCTGGTATTAGTTCTAACGTAGCTTCAGCTATGGAAAGTTAAGGACTGACTTTGGGCAGTAGAAACTTGGTAATCAAATGTGAAAGCCAGTTTGATGTAAAGACACTGGACTAAAAGTTGAGAGATGTGAGTTCTAGTCTGCTTCAGCATGAAGCCAGCTGGATAATTTTGTGCCAATCAGTCTCTCTCAGCCATAGGAAGAGGCAATGGGAGCACACACCTGAATATGTTGCCAAGAAACTTGCAGGGATGTAATGTCAAAATCAGTCAGGGTTGGGTCAATGGATCCAAAAAGCAACAATAAAATAGTTATGAAGAATTGAAAAGTTAAGATGAAATCAAGCACAAGCTGTGTGTGATGGTTCCCTCCAGTGCAGAAAAGCAGGGAAGGCAGTGAGTCAGTTTCCTATGCAAAGAAACAAATATGAGGTCCTGGGCTTGGATGGAAAAAGGCTTTTAATTCTCTAGACACATCTGTTTATAGGGGGGAATGGCTTTCTTGGTCCTTCCTCCACCTACTAAAACATAAGTTCCCACCCAAGATCTAGTCTAGAAAACTGGAGTACCATCTTTGGAATAACCAGAATAACATACAGAGAGGAAGTGAGCTAGGGAGGAGGGAAGGGAGAAATCTGTCACAGTAGAGCTGGAAGAGACTTTGGAGGTCTTTAGTCTAACTCCCTGCTCAAGCAAGAGACCCTATACCATTTCAGACAAGTGACTATCAAGTCTCTTCTTAAAAGCCTCCAGTGTTGGAGCACCCACAACTTCTGACATATAGCTGTTCTACTGGTTAGTGTCTTCACTATTAGTTTTTCTTTAATTCCAGGTTTCTCCTCTCCTTGAGAAGGAGAAAATGTCATTAGTTGCCTCCTCACTTCCACTAATAATACAATATAATATAATACAATACAATACAATACAGCACAGCACAGCACAGTACTGCAGAACACAACACAACACAACACAACACAACAGCAGAGTTGGAAGGGACCTTGGAGGTCTTCTAGTCCAACCCCCTGCCTAGGTAGGAAGCCCTATACCATTACAGACAAATGGCTATCCAACATCTTCTTAAAGATTTCCAGTGTTGGGGCATTCACAACTTCTGGAGGCAAGCTGTTCCACTGATTAATTGTTCTAACTGTCAGGAAATTTCGTCTCAGTTCTGAGTTGCTTCTCTCCTTGACCCATTGCTTCTTGTTGTACTCTCAGATGCCTTGGATAATAGTTTGACTCCCTCTTCTTTGTGGAAACCCCTGAGATATTGGAACACTGCTACCATGTCTCCCCTGCTCCTTCTTTTCATTAAACTAGACATACCCAGTTCCTGTAACTGTTCTTCATATGTTTTAGTCTCCAGTCCCCTAATCATCTTTGTTGCTCTTCTTTGCACTCTTTCTAGAGTCTCTACATTGTGGCGACCAAAACTGAATGCAGTATTCCAAGTATGGTCTTACCAAGGCATTATAAAGTGGTATTAACACTTCACATGATCTTGATTCTATACCTCTATTTATGCAGCCTAGAACGGTGTTGGCTTTTTTGGCAGCTGCTGCACACTGCTGGCTCATATTTAAATGGTTGTCCACTAGGATTCTAAGATTCCTTTCTACACCACTCACATTTGTTTTCTTTAAAAAAAAAGACTTTTGAAAGGCTCACATTGAGAAGTTCCAGGACAGTAATGTGAAATAGACAGCCAGGGAGAAGATAGATGAGGGCAGACAGAAGTGTTATTTTTGAAAAGTGGGTGAGACATGCACGGTCTTTGCCATACCCAGCATCAGTAACAACATCTGAAATGCAGTCATTATAAAGATTTACATACCTTCTTCTTAGATTGCTTCCAGGTATTGTTTGATAATAGCATTTCTTGCTGAGGTAGGAATAGCCATGCTGTTTGTTGATTGATCATATAGAGCTGCTCACAGTATTAGTTCAACAACATTACAGTGAAGGATTATGTTGTAGCATCAGAGAACAGACCCTTCACTTTTTTGAGGGATTTGCACACTAGTGGTCTTTAGATGTATTCAGTTACAGTTTTCATCCTAGTTATCTGGGCTTATAGAATATGATGTTTGAAACAGCTAGAAGAAACGTCTGCCTGCCTACACCTATTTTTATGTAGCAAGATGTTGATTTTATTTTGAACTGAGGTAAAGCATAGATAAGGTATTTCTCGAGGGGAAAAAACCCTCATTTTCAGAAGAAACAAAGAAGAAGAGGAGCTATTGAACCTCTAGCATTTTCTATGCAATAGATAAAAAAAGAAAGCATATATATTTGTGTTCAATCAGTTTATTGGATACTTGGCATTCAGTTTATTGTTCTGCACTCACAAACTACTTTAATCAAGAGAGGAGAAAAGTATTCAGCTATCTATTCAATAATAAATCAACAAATTGGATAGAGGTGTAATGAAGACAGAATTTAGGATTCCTCAGGAACTGGGTAAGTATTAGTTAAATAAATACATTGCTAAATCTCAGGATAAACCTTCTTGCTTTTAAATATAATTTATATCTTTCTAATATATTTTATTTTGTTATTTATTTGTATGCCAACTTTATTATATTTTATAAATATCTCAAGGCAACAAATATACTGTACTAATCAAATAGTTAATGACCGAAGGAATGTTGGTAATTCTGGGATGGAGGTAGAACTAGAATCAAAACAGTAGGAGAGGCGGAGGCCTTTCTCAAAAAGCATGCCTCTATCCTGGGAGATGAACAAGAGGGGACGGGAGGGACCATGGCCCCGCCCACAGGAGGGAAGGAGGAAGAAGACATAATAGCAAAGAGACCCAGATCCCAGAAATAAGTTTACTTTGAATTGCCGTAATTCCTGAAATGGATGTCAATATGAAACAAAGATTGAATGTATGATTTTTAAAATGTGATATATATGTATCTCTAACCACCATTTAATCAATTACATTTTGTATGACGACCCGGGTGCAACCACCAACCCTGACATGGAAGCTCCAAAATATTTTTTATGAACCCTATATACCCCTTTCCTTTTCTATAACCTGTAAAACCAATAAAAATTGTTTTTCAAAAAAATATATATACTGTACTAGTACTCTCTTGTCCTGATATTTTCCCCACAACAACAACCTTGTGAAGTGGGTTGGGCTGAGAGAGAGTAACTGGCAAAAAGTCACCCAGCAACCATTCATGCTTAAGGTGGAACTAGAACTCACAGTCTCCTGGTTTCTAGCTGAGTGTCTTAACCACGAGACCAAACTGGCTTAATATATTTAATAATAATAATAATAATATTTAATTTGTAAAACCGCTCCCTCTCCCCACAGGGACTCGGGGCGGTGCACAGGGAAAAATAAAACAATAAATATACAAACATAGCATAAAAACGAATTAAACCTAATACCTGTGCTAAAATCCCATTAAACACTAAAATACCCAATAATTAAATAAAAACCGTATAGCAGAGAGACTACCCTAGGCCGGCCAAGCAGAAAAGATGTGTTTTTAGTTTCAGACGGAAGGAGCGGAGGTCCGTGGTTGTCCTAATATCGGGGGGAAGGTCGTTCCAGAGGGCAGGGCCCGCCACAGAGAGCGCCCTTCCCCTGGGCGTCGCCCGCTGACAAAGTCTAGTGGACGGCACCCGGAGAAGCCCCTCTCTGTGGGAGCGAATCGGCCGTGAGGATGTATGAGGCAGGATCCGATCCCGCAGATAGCTAGGTCCTGAGCCATGGAGCGCTTTAAAGATGATAACTAACACCTTGAAGCGCACCCGGAAGACAACAGGCAGCCAGTGCAGCTCGCGCAAGAGCGGTGTTACGTGGGTAGACCTAGCGGTTCCCATAATTGCTCGCGCGGCTGCATTCTGGACCAACTGAAGTCTCCGGGTGCACCTCAAGGGGAGCCCCATGTAGAGAGAGTTACAATAGTCCAATCGGGATGTCACGAGTGCATGAGTGACTGTGCGCAGGGCGTCCCGATCCAATAGGGGGCGCAATTGGCGAACCAGGCGAACCTGGTAAAACGCCCTCCTGGCCACGGCTGTCACTTGATCTTCCATGGACAGCCGGGCATCCAGGAGGACACCCAAATTGCGCACCCCATCCACAGGGGCAAGATGTTCGCCCCCTATGGCCAGCGATGGAGTTAGCTGGTTGAATCGGGCAGCCGGAAACCACAGCCACTCAGTCTTGGTCGGGTTGAGTCTGAGTCCGTTGCTTCCCATCCAGATCCGTACGGCTTCCAGGCACTGGCACATCACCGCTACGGCATATTTATTCATTTAATTTAATACCTATTTTTATTATTTTAATTTTCATTTATTTTATTTTATTTAGTTTACATTTGAATTAACTTAAATTATTTATTTTACTTTATTCACATTTTTTATTTAATACTTGCATTGTTTAAAAAAAGGAATAAATATAAACATGCTATTCTTTCTTCCATTAAAACAGACCTTTCTTGGATTAAAAACCTTTCCAATGTTATATTTAGTAGCCTCTTATGTAACGTACTTATTAATACAGTCTGTTCTAATATGATACTTTCCATGACTCGGATTTTGATCCTGACCAATTAAAATATTTAATAAGCTTCCCAATTCTATTATAACTCTGGACAACATACAATATACAATGAACTGCAATAGCACTTCATTTTTTTTTAGGAGACAGGAATTATCAGAGAGATGCAATATTGGTTCAGGAACATAGAAATGAGGAATCTCTGCAGTCAAAGGATAAAGAGCTATCAAAGTTAAGTGTGTGTTTAAAAGATAATAAATGCTCAAATGAATTTAAAATAAAACAATCCACATACTACAATATACAAAAAAAACCCATCTTATTTGTCAGACAACCCACTACCCATTCTAGCCAAAGGTCTGGGAAAAAAAGCTACTGTAAGTGTTAGTGACTCACCTAAATAAAGTCAGGGTGGGAATTATACAAATCTCTGGAGGATGTCATTCACATACAATGACAGAGAAGGCTCACTTTCATGGTACAATCAGGTGGCATTGCTTAATCAACAGGTTTACCTTTTCCAGCCCCTTCACCTTATCTCTCACCAACTGGCCCTTGCAGGGAAGACCAGATCCTTAAAGCATTCCAGAAGGGTAGAAGAGTAGGGGCCTGCTGGACCTTGAGGGGGAATATATTACAGTTCAATTAGAGAGTGTATAATAATTGTTGAGCATCATTGGGTCATGCAAGGACTTTTTGAGGAAAGGTTGTATGTATCAGTCTTTTCCTCCAAGAGAAGTGGTATGGTCCATTCTTTCAAGAAATAAAAAAGAGTGTGATACAGTACAGCATATCTTAACAAGATACTGCTGGAACCATGGGAACGAAGTTCAATGTGCCTTTATTGTCCCATACTCTGTCCTAAATTTCTAGTTCAATTTTCAAATATTTCCAAAGAGAAATAGACCCTTATTGTTTACATTAAGTATCATGGCTAAGCAGTGGTGGGGTTCACATTTTTTTACTACTGGTTCTGTGGGTGTAACTTGGTGGGTGTGGTGTGGCTTGGTGGGCATGGCATGGCTTGGTGAGCATGGCAGGGGAAGGGTACTGTAATATCTCCATTCCCACCCCACTCCAGGGGAAGGTAATTGCAAAATCCCCATTCCCTCCCAATCAGCTGGGACTCAGGAGGCAGATAATAGATGGGGGCGGGGCCAGTCAGAGGTGGTATTTACAAGTTCTCCAAACTACTCAAAATTTCTGCTACCGGTTCTCCAGAACTGGTCAGAACCTTCAGAATACCATCTCTCTGGCTAAGATAGAGAAAGTGCAGAATACTTCTAGTTTCAGAGGTAGAGGCAGAGGATGCATTCTGTGTTTATTACTTCAGGGAAATGTGGCTCGTTCTGCCACAAAATAGAATTGTTTTTTTCTTTCCCTATTTGTATTTATGAAACTACCAAGAGAAATTAATTGGAAGGCATATGAGCCATAGCTAACCCAATATACTATATTCCTGACTCTGTTGCTTCTTAGAATTGGATACAACCTGTTCTTCTTAATATGTTGCTCTCCAAATACATTGGCTGGGAATTCTCAAACCCAAAATGCATCAACCAACAGCTTCAGTACATGGCGAATAGCTTCAGTTGCATTTTATGAATCCCAAGTGTGCATCTGATTCAGTTTATGAATTCCATCTGTCTAGGTATTTCCCAGAACACCTGAAATATGAGGTAATACAAAGGTCTCTTGGTGAGTCAAAAGTTAATTTTATGCGTCCCTCTTCATTTGTGATGTAATATGATTGAAACTGGAAGTACTTCATGAAAGGAATATTAACATTTAAATCATTGGCTGATCCTTTCTCTAATTAGTGCTGACTTTAAGCATTTTTTAAAAGTGCTATCCTATCACTTTCTTTTCCTGGATCACAAAAATGTGCTTTTGTGACAATAGACACAGATTCTATCAAATGCATAGGCTAATTTGTTGCTTTGATCCCCATTCATTTGAGCATTTATTATCTTTTAAATACACACTTAACTTTGATAGCTCTTTATCCTTTGACTGCAGAGATTCCTCATGTCTGTGTTCCTGAACCAATATTGCATCTCTCTGATAATTC
Source organism: Rhabdophis nuchalis (assembly GCA_039707465.1). NCBI lineage: Eukaryota > Metazoa > Chordata > Lepidosauria > Squamata > Natricidae > Rhabdophis > Rhabdophis nuchalis. The sequence continues at coordinate 116,131,890 of CM077643.1, read as the reverse complement.
CTGTCTCCTAAAAAAAAATGAAGTGCTATTGCAGTTCATTGTGAAGAAATGCCTTTAATAAAACTTTGGAAAGTGCAGTTAGCAAAAAATCAGTTTCTGAGATAATAACTAGGTTTGCATGATACTACTTTATCCTGAGAGCCAGATTTTCCATCATATATGGTAAGACCTATCCCAATTCAAGCAGGAAATTGCCAAAGTCAAGGGACTGTCCCTTTCTTTACTCTCCTCCACAGTCACTCACCGTTATAATTTTTGGCTGACAACAACTGCCATTGTCTTCCCATCATTGATTATCCTCCCAACAGCTGGAGATGGCACTGATAACTATTTCCAGGGGCCCTATTGCCGACAATTTTCTTGATGTGGGACATGTCAGTGTTTTTCTAAACCCTTCCCCAAAGTGAAACATTAGGTAAGTGCTCAAGGGAATTTTCCAGTTTATTATGGGAAAATGGGACTTATGGGAAAATTTCCATAATTGGGAACTGCCATTGTGTAACCTTCCTGAACACCACGAGACCCCAATGCCTGCAAATTGATATTTATACTTCAGAATGAGGTCTTTATAAACTATGTGTGCCAGGTTTTTTTTTTCCTTTTCTTTTTTTAAGCGAGTGGCCTGTTGGTGAATTGGATTCTGGAATTGCTACCATCTGGAACATTTATTGGTTTGAAGCAGTAGGCAAATCATGATTTCTCCAGAAATTAGTTTGTGGTCATTGGTTTTTATCACTTCTGGGAATCATATTACTACATTAATCTAGCAATTCTCATTAATTACAGCTTAGCTCATAAAGCTATGGGACACATAAATATTTTATAATATATAAAATGAGATAACCCCCACACCTACTCTTTGACATTCTGGGAGGAACAAAGAAAAAAGAAAATGGTTTGTGTATTTTATTGTGCCTTCCCTGACCTGGTGGCCAGAAGATATGTGGGAATGAATTTAGTCAACATATGGAAGGTACACTTATTTATTTTTACAAGTAACTGAAGGCGGTGAACATATCTGATACACTTTCATCCTATTTTCCCCACAACAATGGGGGAAATAGGAAGGGAGAAGGACGGTATAGAAATTTAAATATTAAACAATGACCCTGTGAAGTGTGTTGGGCTAAGTGAGAATGACTGGGCCAAGGTCACCCAGCTGGCTTTCATGGCTAAGGTAGGACTGGAATTCACAGTCTCTTGCTTTCTGGCCTCATGTATTAATTACTAGACCACTTTGGCTCTCTAGACAAAGTTGATAAAAAGAAGTAACAATGAAGTAACACACATAGATTTGAGAAAAAAATATAGTTCTGCAAAGGCTTTTATTTTGCTTATAGCATTCTTTATTATTTATTGAAGTTGTCTATGGAGATTCTCAGTCATCCAGGTCATGGTTGTCCCAAAGGTGCTTTTTTCAAGAGGCAACTGGACTTTCTTGTTTTGCTTTGAAGACGTTTCATTTTTTGGATGAGAAGCAAAATATATTCAAAGAAAAACAAGAAAGCCCAGTTGCCTCTTGAAAAAAGCACCTTTGGGTCATTTCTTATGGATGTATTTATCTTTTACATTTTACCTTTCCTCAAAAAGTTCATAACACCATTATTAGGAGTATACCTCCAATTTTATCTTCAAAGTTTATCTTAAGCCTCTATAGATGACTGAGACATTCATTACTTACACATTATAAATGGAGCTAAAATAGAACAATCAGAAGTAAATCTGTTTATGCAATTGCCTTGTTTAACTTCATATTACTGGCTCATTTAATACTGTTTAGGTAACATTTGCTATTTGATTTCTATACTCAATTGCCAAAGTCAATATTACTGGGTGAGAATGAGACCAGCCTTGTATATCTACATTATGTTGGTTTCCCCCCCGAACAATCTTAATGCCCAAATTTGTGAATCGCTGTGTATAAAAGGGATTTGGTACACATAATGCTGGCCATCACTCATAAACTGTGGTTGACATAATTACATTATTTAACAGGATTAAGACTCCAGTGCAGATTTGATACAATGCCTCTTTGGCTTTTGGTATAATTTATTTTTACACTGTTTACATTTCAGACTATTTTAATAAAGACTTCATATGTCACATTCCTATGCATTATTATGTGATCTGAGGCGACATTAATTTGAAAGGATATTATGGGGACCACGGTCCTGTAAGAAACAACTGTGTGTTGTTGACTCTGTTCAAGTACAAGGCTGAACTGAATTATGCCCTTTTTAAAAAAACTATTCAGTAGCATTTTCAAATAGTTGGTATTCCTCTGAGGGCCCAACTATTCATGGCAATGAATGTAGAAACTTTATCTATTTTTAAAGTGTAATAATATGTGTTCGAAGATTTTCAACAGAATTACAGTGGTATTGTGTGTGTGTGTGTATGTGTGTGTGTGTGTGTAGCAGGGATGGGTTCCAGCAGTCACTACTGCCAGTTTGCTCATGGGTATGTGAACCCGCATTCTTGATGTGTGCTGCATTACAATAAAAATTGTTCTGCACATGCACAGAAGGAAAAAACAAGATGGCGGCACCTATGGTGCCACCGGGAAAACTGGTTTAGGGCATGGCAGGCCTGGATCACTGCCGGTTCCAGTGACCAAGGCCGCCAAACCACTATCAGTTCGGCCAAACCAGTCTGAACCGGTAGGAACCCACCAATTGTGTATAGGTAAGAGAAGGTTTAATTCTTTCCTCCTTAGCCTGAATACAATAAAAATCTATTAATACTATTAAATATATTATAGATATGTTGCTATGACTCTTTCAGTTCACAGCTTTGATTAGAAGAAAACATAGTTTGAATCCACCCAAAGAGAAATTCTTACCAAGATAATCATGTGAGAAAGGCCTCACTTATAAAGATCTTCAGGGCTGGGCTGGTGCAAAAAGTGGAAAATGTCAGTCCAAGAAGTCCTGCCTCTTCATCTTGACTCCTAACCCTATTTGACTGACTACTGATATGAAGACAACCATTTTCTTTCAATTTTCATCTGAGAAGTTGTTGCACACTAAACCTAAAGGCTGGGAACTGAAATGCTTCACATTAAGCTTAAATCTCCTATGAATGTAGGAAGCCTGGGAAAGGCTTATCAACCCTGAGTTAAGATGGATTACTCAAATGGCTCTTAAAGTAATACAGGGTAAAATAATACCCTTTTTCGAAGGCATTTGCTTCAAGGTAGAAAGAAAATAAAGAGGGAGCCCGCAGGGAGGTTAAGAAGCTGTTAGTCCTCATCTTATATGAATGAATGGCTGTCTTTAGCACATCAAGGAAGCAAAAATGCTACTGTGTCATTTTTGCTTGCCTCTGCTAATGTTCCTATTTGGTTCTGTGGCTGCTGTTGTCTCTTCTTTTAAGCAAGAGCTAAAATGATCCACAGTAAGTAGGGACAGAGGAAATGGTGCAACCTCCTCCTGCTTCTGAGACAAGCAAGAAACTTAGGTGGGTGGGAACAGAAATAGCCCATTCTCTATGTAAATTCAAGATAGAATTTGGAAATTATACCAGTTAAAAACATTCATTGGATGATGTTCTGTGGGTTTGTTTTGAAATAGCCGTAGCAGTGTTAGAATAGAAATGACTGACTCTACTGAAAAAAATTAAAGAAATGCTTTCCATGCAAGGAATAATGGAACAATGAGTGCTCCAGAGGTGTTCTTGCCAAATGGCCATCCTGTCTGAGTTGCTGTTTCAATAGCAAACAAATGATATGAGGTTGGGAGGAAGAATAATAAAAAAGAGGGATGCACCAGTAGCTTTAGCCAAGCATCCTTTGCGGTAAGTATAAACAAGATCAGCAAAACCTTTATAAGATAGCAGGAATTCAGTCTAGTCAGAATGAGTTTGTCATATTTAAGCAACGAAACATCTAGGACTTTAGCCCATCCCCCCACCCAACAGCAGGTAAAAGATTTTGCTTACCGGCATCTTTTCATTTGGTCGTGATGAGTGAAGCAGTAAATGTGATGCTCAAATGAATTCTCGGGCTCATGTATTGAATCTTTGAATGCCAACAAAATTTCATTCATACATATTTACATGCTGTTAGCATAGCACAGCACATCTTTTTTTTTTTTTTTTGTATTGAAAAAGTTTTATTGAGTTTTACAAATTTTTTAGGTAGGGTAGGGTAAGGTGAGTTGAAAATATTTTGAGAACTTTCACATTGAGATCGTTGGCCCCCTCCGGGGCTTCTTAACAAAACATAGATAATACATATTTTAATAGTACTACAAGGTGAAGAGAAATGCATACATCATTGTAAATTCCAAATTCTATGCTAGCAATCGTGTACAAACATCCAAACAAAAGTTATACTGTATTAAAAAAGTCATTTTTTAGATCTAAGTCTCTTGGCAATTGTGTCTTCTTGCTCTCCTCCCTGACCCCAGTGGGCGGGGCCGTGGCCCCCTCCGCTCCTCCAGTTTCATCCCCCAGGGTAGAGGAATATTTTTTAAGAAAGGCTTCCGCCTCAGCAACTGTTTTAATCCTTACTCTTCCTCCTTTCCAGAACACCAACATCCCTTCTGGCATCACCCACTTGAACCAAATCCCCTGGTTAAACAATTTTTTAGATAAGAAGGAATATTTCCTCCTCACCTCTCTAATCTTTTTCGGGATCAGCTTCAAGATAGTGACTTCCTTTTGTTGGTACATTAACGGACCCTCTCTCTGCGCCCTCAATATTCTCTCCCTGGTAGACCTTCTAACAAATTTAATATGTATCTCTCTGGGTAGTTCATTTATCCTGGCATATGCTGAATTTATTCTATAAGCTAGGTCAATGTCCCCCCTGATCTCTTCCTTAGGTTTGTGTAAGTAGTCTGCTAAAATTGTGCTCATAAGATCAGGAAGGCATTCACCAGATTCTTCCGGAATGTTCTGAAATCTTAAAAAATATGACATCCTTTCAAAATCCATCCTAGACATAGCACAGCACATCTTATAATATTGCCACATTGCTTCTGTGTTGTGAGCCTAGCTCAGGGGTGTCAAACTCCAGGCCTGCAGGCTGAATCCGAGATACATAGATTTGGCTTAGCTATGGAAACACCCTGGAAACCACAAAGGTGCGCAGCCCTCCTGGAAGAGCACTGGAGACCATCATAGCCAAAAATGGAGCCTGGGAGGAACACATGTAGCCCTCATGAGCTGCGTTTTCAATGGCAGAGTGCTAGCAAAATAAATTACTAGCAAAAATGGCATTTGATCACACAAGTGATGTTGAGCTGGTCCCACCCACACTGACCATGCCCAACCTGAACCCTTCAAGGTAAAACACAATCATGATGTGGCCCCCCCAATGAAATAAAGCTTGACACCTCTGGCCTAACTGCTTTTACAGGCTTTAGAATGCTATAGCTTGGTAACAGAGGCCATATTGTTTTTGTGCATTATTTTGTGAGAAGACGAGGTCTTATTGAAACAGCAGGATGTCTCTTCATGGAACTGCAGTGGACCTTTAGTCCACTGTTAGGCAGGTCTATATAGGAAGTCTTTGAGTTATGAGCACATTGGAACTGGAACTTCCATTGCTAAGGAAAGTGGTTGTTAAATGACTCACACCCCATTTTAGAACCTTTTTGCTGCAGTTATTAAGTGAATCACATAGTTAAGAGATTCTATTTCCTCTCATTGACTTTGCCTCTTGGAAGCCAGCTAGGAAAGTCACAAGGGGTGATCCTGTGACACCAGGACACTGCAACTGTCATAAATATGAGAGTCACCAAGGACCCAAATTTTGATCATGTGGCGATGGAGACATTGTGGTGGTTGCAAGTGGGAGGACCAATTGTAACTTGCTTCTTTCAGAAGCATTATAACCTCAAGAAGTCATTAAATGAATGGTTGTAACTCGAGGACTACCTGTGTAGTCCATGGGATGCATGAGGTTACCATCTAGCATTTTGATCTAATGGATTTCCTAATAGCAGAATCTAGAGGGAAATTATTTTTGCCTCTTTCAACTGTGTCCTCCCACATCACAATTTACATTGCTTCTGAATTGGTCCCCAATTTTCTAGAGCAGAGATAAGAAGGCCATTATAGGAAAAGGAATCCCCCAAATTGCCTTCGTTCCATCATTGGCACACTCAGAATACAAACTCACATCATTAAGTTTAGCATCTGAATTTAATCTATGGCCAATCTTTGGCTATCTGGTTACTTATATTTGATTTAGCAGGATATTTTAAATTTATTTATATTTTCTGAAAAAGGCAGTGGAAAAACATCTGTTCCTCTTTCCCAACCTCATACATGATCTAAAGACAATGAGAAGGATCCTAACCCAAGCTATTTTTTTAGAACTGTCTTGAGCTTCCAAAATAACAATTTTTTGGTAAAATAAGCGTAGTTTGGGAGGCTTTATTTTAATGTCAACCTGTGATCTACAAGGAAAAATACTTTATCTCCATACAAACAGGGTCATAATGGTGGTGTGAATATAGTTTTACAAAACGAAAATTACATTGGGAACTCCAGCTAGAGATCTTTAACGTACGGTGGAGTTTGGCTCCAGTGTCACTCTATTCTTGATTGTGAGAATGGGTTTTGATCATGCCTGCTGCTAACTCAGTGAACATATGAATCAAAGCAATGGAAATGACCTTATTTATTTTTATTTTATTTATTTATTTAAATTTATATCCCGCTCTTCTCCACAGAGGACCCAGGGCGGCGCACAGGAAATTTAAAAACATACAAAATACAATAAATATATTTTAAAAACTATTAAATAAACCCAACCTGCGCTAAAACCAAATTTTAAAAACCCAATTTAAAACTTGGAGGTCTTCTAGCTCAACCCCCCCTGCACAAGCAGGAGATCCTATATCATTCTGGACAAATGGCTGTTTAATCTCTTCTTAAATACCTCCAGTGATGGAGCAGCCACAAATTCTGAAGGCAAGCTGTTCCATTGGTTAATTGTTCTCACTGTCAGGAAATTTCTCCTTAGTTCTAGGTTGCTTCTCTCCTTGATTAGCTTTCATCCATTGCTGCTTGTCATGGTTTCTGGTGCCTTGGTCAGCTTCATGTGCTCCTCTAACAAAGCAACTGGTAGCAGTTAACTAAATGTTTGCATCTACAACACCGCTCTGAGTCCCAGTAGGGAGAAGGTGCGGTATATAAATTTAATAAATACAAATAGAAATAGAAATACAAATTATCTTAACTGGAGAAGGTCAAGCCTCTGGAAAAACGTATAGGACTTAAGAACAAAATGTGAAGAAGCCAATTACTAAATGAATATGCATGTGATTTCCTGCCCAGCTTTAAAGCAATTAATTACATTGCTAACACTGTTTTCGTAAGACATTATTGCAAAGTCAGATGGTTTGAGGTCTCAGTTTTAGATACCTTTGCTTCTCCATTATACACAAGACATCTGCCTTATTCAAGGGTGGTCCTCCTAATCAGAGAGTGGCTCGTTCTGAACAGTATTATTTGTCCATCATAACATTCTAAACAGATGCAATTTTTGGTGCAGAATTATGACTGTGCAAAGCCTGTAAACAGGCTTGTACACTGGGATTCATGAAGCTTATGCCATCCTTGAGCCTGAGAGAGACAGATGCTATAGCTGCATGACTGGTGAGTGGACAATGCCCTCAAAGAAGACATTTTGTCTCTCTCTGGGGCTGAACAGGCACAGCTGTACTAACATCTTCTAGTTAAGAGGATCAGTTGAGACCAATGAAAAGATTGGGGAAATGGGGAAAATTCTCTGAACCTGACATTAAACATACATGAGGATTGGCTTTTTGGTGAACAGTCAGGATAAAATTCAGATTACAGATTAGAATGAGCTGAAAAGATATTCCAGGCAAGAATCCTTCATTTTATTTCCTGACAGCCTTGTGAGGTAGTCCAGAAAGCACATGCGAATGTACTAGGACTACTGCTCCCATGGCTGTGCCTCTGTCCCTTGTCTCTCATGGTCATTTCCACACACCATTACTTTTCCTCACTCTGTTGCACACACACACACACACACACACACACACACAGTTTTCCCATTTACTCACAATCACCTAACAGAAAGAGACACACCCTTCCTTTCTTCCCTACGTCTCCCAGACGCCCCACATAGTCATGTAGAACATATTCATCCAAGGGGATGGGATGCATAGGAGTTACCCTTTTTGTTTGCTAGTTTCTTCTCTAAATCACATTCCACCCAATTTGCATGGGAAAAAAGATGGCGCACCCTTCCCATCACAGCCATGTTTCCCTAACTGCTTGGCCAGTTTTGAAAAGAATGCTGTGCTGTTTACATGGGAACAACAACAAGATGGGCATCACTCCAAATTCTATCCTCTGTAAGAAAATTGTGTGTCAGTCACACTGAAAGAGAATTTAGCAAGGGGACTGTCCTGGAGAATGCTGAAGGCTACAAGTAGCTTTGGCCCATAGGTTAGCCACAAGTGCTGCAAAGCTACAAGATGAATTCCAAGTTATGGAAAAATGGCTGGAAATAACTTAGTTGTTTTATCATTGACCGTCATGCTGCTTCTCCAGTGAAAAAACAGCAGATAAGACATACTTGTCCTATCAACAATACAATGCTGGAGAATGGCTCAACCCTCCTTCCTTCCTTCCTTCCTTCCTTCCTTCCTTCCTTCCTTCCTTCCTTCCTTCCTTCCTTCCTTCCTTCCTTCCTTCCTTCCTCCTTTCTATACAACACTAGAATTATTGAAATTATCTGATTAAAAGGTATGCATGCTTTTTTTTACTGTGACTTCTATATATATTCAATCTAATAAACATTAAGCAGTCAATAAAGCAGCTACAAACTAAAGATAAATAATAATCAAACATTAACATCATCATTACATTTTCCTGGCTCTTTTAGCTAGATCATTTGTGACTACAAGCATATTTGACTGAAGTACATTCAGCTTGTTTTATTTTCCTCATCTGGTTAGAGAAATAACTCCCTTTTAAAAAAAAACCCAAAACTAATTGATTAATTATGCCATGTTCTTTTCACTAATCGGATTGCTATTTGCACACCTGTATGCCATTCTGTTTGATGGACATTATGAAAAGGAATGCAACATTTTTTAAAAAAAAACCCAGTTAAATTAATAAAACTGAGCCTACAAATATACATAGATCTACTCAGCAGTAGGTTTGGTTGTATTTTAAGGACCTCACAAATCCATTTGTGTTATAGGCATGTATTTGGGCTATTAAATTACATCAAACTTCCATTTTCTAAAAATGTTTTTGAAGTAAATGTCAATCCTTGTACAATACAATACAATAGCAGAGTTGGAAGGGACCTTGGAGGTCTTCTAGTCCAACCCCCTGTCCAGGCAGGTGCCCTATAACATTCCAGACAAATGACTCTCCAACATCTTCCCAAAGACTTCCAGTGTTGGGGCATTCACAACTTCTGGAGGCAAGCTGTTCCACTGATTAATAGTTCTAACTGTCAGGAAATTTCTCCTCAGTTCTAAGTTGCTTCTTTCCTTCATTAGTTTCCACCCATTGCTTCTTGTTCTGCCCTCAGGTGCTTTGGTGAATAGTTTGACTCCCTCTTCTTTGTGGCAACCCCTGAGATATTGGAACACTGCTATCATGTCTCCCCTGGTCCTTCTTTTCATTAAACTAGCCATGCCCAGTTCCTTTAATTGTTCTTCATATGTTTTAGTCTCCAGTCCCCTAATTATCTTTGTTGCTCTTCTCTGCACTCTTTCCAGAGTCTCCACGTCTTTTATACATCTTGGCGACCAAAACTGAATGCAGTATTCCAAGTGTGGCCTTACCAAGGCATTGTAAAGTGGTATTAATACTTCACATGATCTTGATTCTATCCCTCTGTCGAGGTAGCCTAGAACTGTGTTGGCTTTTTTGGCAGCTGCTACACACTGCTGGTTCATATTTAAATGGTTGTCCACTAGGACTCCAAGTTCCCTCTCATAGTTACTACTATTGAGCAAGGTACCACCTACAAATAAACTGAGCTGAGCACATACAACTTAGAGCATGAACAGGAAATCTATTGACTCTGGGTCTTCAAATTTGCATTATGGTTTACTTTGGTCAAAGTATCTAGGATGATGAGATTTGGAGTTTAGAGCATTGAAGCATCTACAATCACAGAATCTGCAAAGGAACACAACTTTGGGGGTACTTGAGTTTCTTACTATTTGGGAGCTTTCTTCCTCATTTTCTTCAGCAGTAATAGAAAACAGTGGTGATAAAATCAAACTTAAGACCTAATCAAGCTAAATTTGGATACTTTTAAAATGTCATTGATTTTAGCTTGAGACATTTAAGAACACATTTTAGCACATTTAATCAAATGCATTCTTCCATTGAAAACAGTGGACATTGAAAGTTAAGCTTAGCTGGATCATGCCCAGGATGACTAATGATGGCTGAGATTTTCGGGCACTCATCCATTTGGATTTGTCAGAACCAAGGCTGTTCCGAGAAGTGAAGCTTCCTGTCTTCCCTTCCCACCCATCACTGCTTGTTTGCAGTACAATTTGTTATGAAAACTAAAATAATCAGAGAGGTCTCATAATATTTGTATGGCATTTTTTGGTCCTTATTGAATGCCTTCGATTGAAATGTGTCACAACTTTCTTTTTAAAGGTATGCTAAATGTAGTAAGGTATTCTGGGTTGGGTTTTTTGGGGGGGGGCTGACAATTGGTTGGTTGGTTGATTGGAATGCAATAATTAATGGAATGATTTTCTAATGATAAGTTAGGTACAGAAATTGTTTTACCTCCTGTTTCCTGGAATGTAGCAACAGTGGTGGGTTTCAAATTTTTTAGAACCTACTCTGTAGGTGTGGCCTATTTTCCTTGTGGGCGTGGCTTGGCAGTCATGTGACAGGGTGGAAGTGGCCACCTTTTAAAATGTGGTGAAACTCATTTAACAACACTCTTGCTTAGCAATCAAAATTTTGGACTCAATTGTGATGATAAATTCTTTCTTTCTTTCTTTCTTTCTTTCTTTCTTTCTTTCTTTCTTTCTTTCTTTCTTTCTTTCTTTCTTTCTTTCTTTCTTTCTTTCCTTCCTTCCTTCCTTCCTTCCTTCCTTCCTTCCTTCCTTCCCTTCCCGTTGGGTCACTGGCAGCGGCGGGCCAGATTTATTTCCAGGTACGCCAGTGGAACCCCCTCTCACCGGTTCTCTAAATTTCACCAACCGGCTCTCGCGAGTAGGTGCGAGCCTGCAGAAACCCACCACTGTGTAGCAAGGTGATATTATGATATTGATAAATGAAGTACCACAACTAATTCAAAAGATTATAGCAAATTCTCCTTCGGGCAGCAAACATATTCAATAGTATAAAATGCACTTGGTTGCAATCCATCAAAGAATGAAGATTCATATTAAAAGAAATTTATCTTTGTGCTATTACACATTTATCTACATTAGGAAAAGTATGGACACTTTTGAACTTTGGTTAGAAGAGACTCATGAGTATACCATGGGCAGCCAAGAAAACAAATGGATGAAAAGAAATTAATCCATATTTCTCACTCAAAGCCCAAATGATTTGGTTCAAATCCTCCTACTTTGGATACATTATTTAGCTCTCTGCAAAAGACACTAATGCTGGGAATGGTGGAAAGAAAGAGAAGAAGAGGGTGACAAACAGCTAAGAGGATGCTCTCAGTTAAAGTGATGAATGCACCATTGGAGGGCCTAAAAGACTCAGGTTAAAGAAAAATTATCATAGCGAAAATCTATATGAACTATGTGATCACTAGGAGTCAACAACAACTTGAGGGAACATCCCCCTCTCTCCCCCCTCCCTCACCTCTCTCTTTTCTCCATCCTGTTTCTATGTTGCTTGGATAAAATTCATACTATATTGTTATTTCTACTGCATATTTTAGCATATAAACATGTATTGCTTTAAATTCGTTTGGTAGTCTATATTTGTTCCAAGAAGTACTACAGCTCTTACTCACCATCCTACTCCTGGTGTGCATAGACATATAGAAAGAGAAGATGCTTCAGGGGAACACATGTGAGGATGGGGCACACCATAACTTGCCTTCCCCAACCAGGCACGCCACATTCACACATTCCATGGAGAGCTGCCAGAGGTCTTCGCCCACAAAAGCTCTTCTGGACAACTGCTGAAGATGGCACTGTTCTTTTCAGCCCTATCTGGCTTTTGAAGCCATGGATCTTATGCTGAATTCCTTAACTTCGCTGCCGAGTGAAACAATTTGTTTGCCCCAAGCTTCTAAATAACATCTTATATACATTCCTAATTGCCATGTTAGATAAGGCCTTTTAATAGTTGCTTGTTTGTTTTATTCTATTTTATTGTTAGTAATTTACTCCATAAATCACCCTGTCTATACATAAATAGTTTAGGTCAATTAAGAGGAAGGAAAAAAATTAAATATTCCTATCGTGCATTATCCAAGAAAAGGAACAGCCTTACTGGGTTTTTCTTCTTCTGTAGTCCCTGTGTAGTCTTCAGAGTTATGATATTATTATTCAATCTTGGAATTAGAAGAATAATTACTCCAGACTCACAGAGGCACACCACACTGTCTCATAGCATGATACATAAAATCAAATCATTTAATATTGTTGGTATTGACAGGTATCATCTCTTCAGAAAGATATACTGTATTTTTCCATCCCTACCTAGACATGTTGGACAGCTATGTTCTGATGTTCTATATCAGTGGTGGCTAACCTTTTTGTCATGGTGTGCCGAAAGTGTGTGCATACACCTGTAATGCAAGGCGTGCATGACCCCCTCCCCACGCACCCCACCCACGCACACCCCACGTGTGCTCTGCACATTGCATGTGACCCCCTGGATGCGCCTTGCCCCTACATAGGTGTGTGTGACCCCCTGTGCTCCCCCCGCCCCTGGGCATGCTGCACAACCTCTCCACACATGCACACACATCTCCCACCTGCGCCCCGACATCATGGCAGACCCGAATACCAGCTGGTTAGCAGGAGGTGTGCACGCATGCGCAGTGGAGATTATCCGGGGCAATGGCTCGTGTGGGCTCTGCATGCCACCTGTGGCACGCGTGATATAGGTTTGCCATCACGGCTGTATATATTGAGATTACATGACTTTGATTAGATTTCCTTTCCCTCCATAAGCCTTCAGGAACAGGGTGTCTAAACTTGAGCCGCAAAGGCCTAGACAACCATTACATGATAGAAAATCGTTCTAAGGTTTTGGGCGAATTTCTTTGTTGCCACCTAGTGATTGGTGACTTTTAATAATCTGGGAACACGATTGGGTGCATGTTTGAGGAATAATTAAAATAATAAGAATACCTATAATGATTGAAGTGTCCCTTCAAGAACTTCCAGGAAGAGGAGGGTAGACGGGAACCAAGGGTGTTTGTGCGTTTGAGGGTGGGGGTTAGTGTTTATATTCCAAAGAAAGGGAAGGATTAATGGGTTGCGAATACCAATGAGATCATTTGCCACTAGAGGCCCCTAGAGAGCTAAGAAACCCAGGGAATAAATCAGACCCGGCTCAGGCCGTTTGTCCTTCAGTTGGATAGGTAAACATAATTGAGGATTCTGCGATGCGAAGGGCTGAGGGAGGGGGAGAGCGCGCGCCGCACAACAACTCGGCGTGTCCCCCCCCTCCACGCCGCCCCCCAAACGTGGAACTCATCGATCCGCGCTCAGATAGATCCCGAACCCTGATCGACTATGCTAAGAGTTTCCTTTCCCCGGAGGGCGGCCGGTAAGAAACCGGAGGTGGTTGGATTAAGGATAAGGTCCGAGCCGAGAGCAACAAGTAGACGCCGCTTACTCCAGGGAGTGACTTCGGACGGCGGAATTGCCCCAGCCGCCGGGCTGCAGCGGCTCAGCGCGCCCTGAGCTCCGGGTGGGAGGGAGCTCCCACTAAGCAGCGCAGCGCCGGCTCTTTTGTCAATAGCAACAGCCTCCCGGCCTCGGGGCGAGAGCTTCTTTCGAAAGGGGACGATTTACAACAACGGCTCGGCGCGACTGGCGGGGCTTCGAAAGAGCAGCTAGCGGCACTCTGCGCATCCCCTGATCTGGTAGCGAGCGCCACATTGCCAGCCTCTCCTGTCGCTCCCTTCCTCTGACATCTGTTTCCTGCTGGAATCCGGGGGTCTCGCTCGCTTCTTTCGCCGAATGGCTAATTTTGGCAAGCTCGAAGCCGAACGAAGTGGTCGCTGAATCCCTGAATCTCTCGTTGAAAAATTCCCGTGAAACGACGGTCGGAATCGCCGGGCGGGAAGCTTTCTCGCGGCGCCCTGGAAAGACGCGAAGAGAAGCCACCGCTCCGCCGCCTTTATTATCCGCCCCTCCCTGAAAGCTACACCTGTGAAAACAGGTTGTTCGGGGGGATGCCCCCCTTCCCCCCTCTCGCCCTCTGCGATCCGCGAGCGCCTCTTTGTCGCTGCCCTGGAGGGTAAGTAGGCAGGAATGTTTGTGTGTGGTGTCTCCCCCCCCCCCCACACACACCATTTCCCCCTCTTGCGTGATGCCGAGGGTCGATTTCGCTCTGCGCTATGGCTATTTTCCCCCACCTCAAAGAAGGTGGTCTCCGAAGCACGCTTGGAAAGGCTAAGCGTCTGAATATGTGTGGATGTTTCTGTGCGCAGGTTGAAGCCTCGACTCCCCGGCTTTCTCTTCGTGCAACACGCTCTCTCTCTCTCTCTCTCTCTCTCTCTCAGACTTCTGTTTATTTGCCTTTTCAATCAAGATTGCGTTCGTTCATTTTCAGCGACAGAGAGGAATCCGGCGGGAAAGGGCGGGGGGGGGGGAGAGAATGGATTTTAGAAAGTATTTTTGAAGATCGGCTTTGTCGTTTGTGCTTCAAATATGTAGGCTGCCGCTGGCATCAGAGGCTAGGTATTTTTCTGTAAATGTTTGATGTGAACGCGTTCTTAACAGTTTGTGGTATAGCATTTACGCGTATAATTATTATCCACGTTATATGTCTATTTGTTTATAGCTATGGCCCTTGCCTGGCTCTATTTTTCTGCCTACGTGTAAATAGTCCATGGTCATAATTCTAAATTTTATATATATACAGAGAGACATAGACATATAGACACAGATAACATGACTCTTATTCAACATGTTTGATGTCAAATGTCATGAGTGTCACATTTCTCCACAAGGCAAATAAAGCTAACTGTGTAAAACAGTGTATGTTGGCACAGAATCAAACAGTGCATTTATACTTATACTGTACCTATTCGGCATTCATACCTGTGTTATAAACAAGCTTAAGCCCACATATATTATGTAATGCAGAGTTACTTGCACATTGCAATCAATGTAGATGTGTAGTCAAAACTCAGTCCTTGACATAAAAGAATGAGATGTGGGTGTGTATGTGCCTGCATATTTTGTGGGGGAGGGGGTAGTTTTATCTATATATAGATAGATGTACACTGAAATAATAGCGTGCAGTGTGAGTGGGTGTGCAGAGATGGAGAATAATGACTACTGCAAGTAGGCAAATCTGGACCTTTTGATATAAGACAGCATCATTTGTATTTCTGGATTATGACCCATCTGTTTCTCTTCCCCTCCCCCCCTTTCTAATGTGTGTGCTTCAGGTTAAATGCTTCTCCTGCATGAGGACAACTGAAGGATGAGTTACTCCTTTCCTCAGATGGGGCACATAGAATTGGATTTTCAACCTTCTCCTCCTCCTCCTCCTCTTGCCACAATTGCTACCATTACTGCCTGGGTAATATTTTCTTGAACTTAAAACATTTGTTGATGGACTGGGAAAAGTGGGTGTACTGAGACCTCCGCACTGTGTACACAAAGCGAACATGAGAAGTTGCTTCAACTTTTTGTATCATGTAATCCCATCACTAAGCAGTAGTGAAAATACCTGCTACTGGATGTTCTGAGGAATTCAAGATCCAAATCCTTTTTTTGGGGGGGTTTTTTTGAACAGTTGTCGTAGTTCACTTCGGTGCATTGCAAAAAAATCATGAACTTGTCTCTGTGGATTTTCCCTAAACCACTGAAAGATCCTTTAAGCAGGAGGATCTCTAATGCAAAAGGACATGGTCCAGAAATATTTCCTTTCTACATCCGAGGACTATTTGCTATAATTGGACAAACACCTTTCCCTAAGCTGTGTCAAGCCTTCTGGGCAATAAACAGAAAATGGAAATCTTGTGTTTAAGCAATAGGCAAATGTGCAAATATGGGAACATGACAGGCCCATGTGTCCAAGAAATTGTTTTCCAAACCCCAGTGCTTTTGCTTTTTTCATGCAGAACACCAAGTGATGACTATTGAGGCAAACATTTATTTTCCTTCCTGAGTCTTCTAAACTAACACATACAAAATGGAGGTAGCCATGGTAAGTGCCGAGAGCTCTGGCTGCAACAACCACCTGCCCTATGGCTATGCAGCCCAAGCAAGGGCCAGAGAGAGAGAGAGATTAGCGCAGTCTAGGGCAGCCGCAGCCGCAGCTGTGGCAGCTGCAACAGCAGCTGTAGAAACGGGGACTTCTGCAGGAGGAGGTGGTCCACATCATCATTACCATCAGGAGCAGAATCGGGGGGCTTCTTCATCATCTCACGGTGGGCCTGCATCACACAGTGGCTTTTATCAAGGCAGTAGAAGGAAGCAGAGGAGGAAAGCAACCCATTGTCTTGGTGTTCGCGAATTTGGTGCCTCTTTTCCTTGCTCTGAGTTGCTATCACTCAGCGGCTCAGAGGAGAAAATCCTCAAGGATTTGAGTGAGGATGATGATGAGGAAGAAGACGAGGATGTGGATGGAGAAGATGAAGGTGAGGAAAGAATATTATACTACAACAATGAGGATGGAGAAGATGAGCTTTCATTTACAGAGCAGCCTCCAGAAGATGGCGTGGGGCCTGGAGGTTACAGCTCAGTCCGTTACAGTGAGTATGAGTGCTGTGAAAGGATTGTGATCAATGTATCTGGCCTACGGTTTGAAACGCAAATGAAGACTTTGGCTCAATTCCCAGAAACATTGCTTGGGGACCCAGCAAAACGGGGCAGGTACTTTGACCCCCTCCGGAATGAATATTTCTTCGACAGGAACAGGCCTAGCTTTGATGCCATTTTATATTACTATCAGTCAGGTGGACGCCTGAAAAGGCCAGTCAATGTGCCGTTTGACATTTTCAGTGAGGAAGTGAAATTCTATGAACTTGGGGAAGAGGCTATGCTCAAGTTTAGAGAGGATGAAGGCTTTGTCAAGGAAGAAGATGACAGGGTCTTGCCTGAAAATGAATTCAAAAAACAAGTGTGGCTGCTCTTTGAGTACCCAGAGAGCTCCAGCCCAGCCCGAATTATTGCCATAGTCTCTGTGTTGGTCATCTTGATCTCCATTGTCATTTTCTGCTTAGAAACTTTGCCAGAGTTTAGAGATGAGAAAGAGCTCATTTTGACCCAGAACTTGGAGAATGTCAATGAAACCCTTCAGCTGCAAGGTGGAGGGCTTACAGTTTTCAACGATCCCTTCTTCATCGTTGAGACTGTCTGCATCATTTGGTTCTCCTTTGAGTTTACAGTGCGCTTCTTTGCTTGCCCTAGCAAAGCCGTTTTCTTCAAGAACATTATGAACATCATAGACATTGTTTCCATTTTGCCTTACTTCATCACCCTGGGTACAGATTTGGCCCAACAACAGGGCAGTAATGGTCAACAGGCCATGTCCTTTGCCATCCTAAGGATCATCCGTCTTGTCAGGGTGTTCCGCATCTTCAAGCTTTCCAGACACTCCAAGGGTTTGCAGATCTTGGGTCACACTCTCAGGGCCAGCATGAGGGAACTGGGGCTCTTGATCTTCTTCCTTTTCATTGGAGTAATTTTGTTTTCCAGTGCTGTTTATTTTGCAGAAGCAGATGAGTCTACCACCCATTTCCAGAGCATCCCAGATGCCTTCTGGTGGGCTGTGGTGACCATGACTACGGTTGGTTATGGGGACATGAAACCCATAACTGTAGGTGGGAAGATTGTTGGGTCCCTGTGTGCCATTGCAGGTGTGCTGACCATTGCTTTACCAGTGCCAGTGATTGTCTCCAACTTTAACTATTTTTACCACAGAGAAACTGACAATGAAGAACAGACCCAGTCGACACAAAATGCAGTCAGTTGCCCTTATCTCCCAACAATAATCAAGAAATTCCGAAGTTCATCATCTTCTTCCACCGAGGTCAAATCAGAGTATCTAGAGATGGAGGAAGGGGTTAAGGAATCTCTTTGTGTAAAGGAGAAAAAGGGCCAAGTTACAGGAAATGGGAAAGATACCACAAAGCAGAACTGTGCAAATGCAAAATCTGTGGAAACAGATGTTTAGCTTTGTGCGTTTCCAACGAATTTATGCATCAAAATGTGCAATGGTTAAAAAAAATGAAATATGCAAACAGGTGTTTAAACAAGCAGATAGGAAAATGCCGCTTGCTGGTTAAACATGAATTACAAAGCATTAGTAAACTTGTGTTACGTATCAAGTAAATGATATACCTTGTGAAGGGGGATTTACATGAAGCTGTTTCAAAGATTATATTTTTACTAGAATGCAGGTGTTTTGCACATGAGGGAGAACAATTTTATTTTTAAGGAGGTTGTGTTTATCTGCCTCACTTGCTGCCCACTGGTAAAAGTTAGCATTTCAAGGTATTTACTATGTAAGAAACAATGACATTCAGTAGCCATGTATTCATTTGTTAATGCTTTAAAAACAGCTACCATAATCCAGTGGATTCCATAGTCTTGATTTTTAAAATGCTAAGAATTTTGTGGGGAAATTTATTCTATGAAAAGTCCAAATTTAACCTTAATTTGCTTAAAGATGGATTAATTTTTTTAAAAAATGGACTGTCAATTATTGAAGATGTTATCGAGCCCCAGAAATGGTTTATTTTTATAACAGTCTTTTGAGACCTTGAAGCAATTGTTAAGTAATATGTGGATGAATCAAGTAAGAAAATCATTTAACATGTTCTGTATGCAGTGAAAAAGTGACTGGATTGCTTTTTTGCACTACTTTATATGCTGGAGAATTTATGACAGACTTCATACTGTGAATGTTTACTAATGTTCAATGACAATCATTGGAAGAGTGAATCCCACATCTTTATTTTCTTGTATTATTCTTTGCATAATGCTGTTTGGCTAAGCGGCTAACTTTACATGAATTCCATGAGTCTTTGAATTATGAATATTTGTTATCTGGAAAAAAAAAGGATTGTGAAGTAAAATTTTATAATCATTTCTCCTCCTAAATAAGTCTTTTTCAAATCTTCAACCTACCAACCTACCAATCACCCCTACAAGCAAACCTTTAGTCAGAGGGATACAGTAGAAACATCTATTCATGATAGGCAATGTCTGTGCGTATCTGTGTGCCATTTGGATTGGATGAATAGGGTATATAATCAAACATAACTAGGTAAAACAAAGTTTATTCAACGCAGAAACAATTTCACAAGATCAATGACATGACAATATAAATGTGTTTAATGTTATTTAATCAACACTGGTTAAATATTTCTGGGTAATGGAAAAGAGTAATGCATTACTAAACCAGCACAATAATGGTATTACCTAACTTGCAAATGTGCCCGTTTGGGATTTTCTAATGAAAGCCTGCATCGTTCAATGAAATAGACTGTAAGACACAAAAACATTAATTTTAAATTTGGCATAATTAAAACCTTTGGCACTAAACAAATTATGTAGGTATTCATCTGGTATTACATTTGGATCAGTGCCATGACTTTTTAAAAATACCAGATTCTTATAAACTACAGGAGCTACTGTCTATCCAAAATAGATAGTTTTGGTGTTCCAGCATGATTTTAAAAAAGTGTTTTTAAACATACTTGCTTCTGTAGGCAGTTGTTAATCCAGAATAAATGATATGAACAATGAGCCTGGTGAAAGCATTGCAAAATTTGGAATTATGCAAATAACTTTTTACTAATAAAACAACACTGAGGTCTGGACAGATCATAGTGAGAAGATAAGTTTCCTTATAAATCACTTGAACAGAACAAAACAGAAACGTGTGGTTTGCACAAATGTTTTGCAATATGATGTCTAGACTTTCCAGCTACAATAGAAAGAAAGTTGGAACTGTAGTCCAATCAGGTTAGAAAAATATGGTTTGGACAAGAAAGTTACTGAATTCAATTCTAAACTGAAAATAAAATAAAGTTTCATTGTATTAGAGAGACAGAGAGAGGGAGACAGACTCAAGAGGATTATGTTCCATTATTTTTTAAAAACAGTTTGTATATGATTGATCAGATTCATCCATTATTTTAAATAAGAGTAGGATGTAATGTTTCATTTTTCAACAGAATTATAGCTGCTAAATGTTACCTGCTGGAATATGTTTTTCTTTTTTGAAGAAAGCTGTAGGAGAGTTCAGCATCTTTTGACAATGTCTTGGTAATTATTTCTTTTTTTCCCTGGAATGTTTCTTCAGCTTCACAGTATAAACTATAATATTTGGTATTCTCCCATTTAACTAATTGTCACAGTTCAGCTGTTCAAAGTGACTTTATAAAAATTTCCTACTTTGATAATTTGCTTGAAGCTAATGCATTGTGATTAATGATGGGATTTAGATGCCCACAAAACTATACATCTATTTAATTTAAATTCTGTAAAGTAAAATTTTTTGTCAAGAGTGTAGAATTTTAGTTTTTAAGAAATGTTTATATTTTTTGACTGAGCTTAATTGCAGGATTTCAAAATTTTATTCCAGTACATATGATACCTAGTCACCACCAATTTATCATCTTAAAGTTTTTGACAAATGCTATACCTTTTTATGCCAACAATTGCTAGAAGCCTCCTATAGCTAATGCTCTGTTTAACACTGTTAACAAATGAAATCCTGCCTGCCCAGCAGCCAGTATTAACTGCTGAACTCAAATAACATTGAGTAGAGCTGTAAAATTAGTAATATTTAGAAAAGAATACTCATGTAATATTTTACATCAAGTTCACAGATAACTGTGAAAAGAAAATGTTGGGAACAGAATGAAAGCAAAATGTGCTTTCAGAAGGGAAACTGCTTGTCCTTATTTTAGCCTAATTGTTTTTAGCAAAATGTCTCATCCTGTTTTGGAGATGTAAGTAAGAAAGCTGGAGAACAGATGCCCTCCCCCTCAATCTACTCACTGCTCCAGCCTTTTGAGTAGGAGGTGGCACATGCCAAAGATTTAATGTAGTAATTTAGCATATAATATGCAGTTAGCAATTACCTAACAATTTTACATTGAGTAGTTTCACTCCTTTTTGCATTATGTTAAATTTTTTGATCTGCCTAGCAGGTTTTGGGGACAATATCACAACATCTCTGGGCAATATTAAAAAAAATAGGAGGCAAGTTGGTTTGTATTGTTCCTATATCATGATGCTGAAGGTGTTTTTAGGAGGCATCTCTGCAGTTAGCGTAAGCTATAGATTAGCTAATGAATTATCTTTTCAAGCTAACTTAAGTTAAATGTTAGAAGCAGAAAAAATCAGAGTCAACAAGGTAACTCAGGCATCTTTTGTTGGTTTTTTTTTTTTAAGCTTTAGCTATGCAGGGTTCCGAATGTTTCTGAAAACAATAGGAAACAAAGTTACTTTTGATTCTTGTGTTTCATTTACAGATTATTTGGACCTGATATTTCTTCCAAGAGTTTAAATATGTATGCATATGCATTCACGGGAGGGTCAAGTAATCAAATGAGTAAAATGATAAAAACTCTACTCCTTATGTACTTGTGTATGCAAGCACCAAAGGGAAGAGCTTGTATAGTTTGATGTGTTTCATATTTTGACATCTTGTGGTTAGGAATGGATGCCTATGCACGTATATGACAGCATCTCCCCGAATCTTTGCAAACCCCCTGAAAAATGCTGTTAGGTGAGTTAGCCTGAAAGATTGTGATCGATCTCAGATCAACAATCAGCATAGAGTAACTGTTATTCCACTTTATACTGATTCCTGAAGCAAGCAATTTTCCACTTATCCTTAACTGGAGATGATAGGTATCATTCTGAGCATTATTAAACAGAACAAGAGATTCAAGAATTGGTTTTCTTACAGTTCTCAAAGACTGAATTCCAAAATTACCCCTAGATTATTCTGTACTGCTTTATTCTAGGTTTCTATTTCCTGATACCAGGTCCTTGTTTGGGACAATTTCTTGAATTTCAGAATTACCATTGCCTGTAAAAAATGGCTGCCGGAGGTAAGCATAATATCGATACAATATGATCTTCAGCAGATTGCTTTGGCAAATTCTCTGAAATGTCTTATTATAAGGTATTCTTGTGTCTGAATACAAGCAGCAATACCAGAGTTGGGAGGCATGCTAGAGATTTGAGTACAACAGCAATACTGCGAAACATTGAAAGTGGTTGGTAAAGACAGACCATTTGGGGGAATTGCCTGAAGATAATAGCATGAAGGATGCTGTTCTAAGCAGTGAAATGTGCATGTAGAGAGAAGCAGAAAGAAATATTCTAAATGCTATGGATTAGAGAACAAGTTTAAGGCTTTGCATGTTTGAAATAACATCTATGAAGATATTAACAATGTATAAAAATAATATTTCTTTACTTGACCCAGAGAAAAAACAGACCAAAGCCCCCACCCCCCACTAAAGAACCCCCAGAATCAAGAATTCTGTATTCTTTATAGGATAACAGTAATGAAAATGTTTATGGCTGAAAATTAGAAATAAAAATAAATTGTTTAGTTTTACTCACTATTTTTAATTAAACGTTCATTGCAGAGAAAAGTAAGGAAAACATTCTGTATTTACTTGCTTGCATTAACTATTATTTTTAACTCTTTTCTTCTAAAATTAGAATATACCCTGAGGGGTTTTTTTTCCTACAGAGTCTTCACTAGAAATTGCTGCCTAACAATTACAGAAATTAAAATCTGTCCAGTTACTGTTCAAAATGTGGTAAAGCATTCTGGTTGAGGAAATGTAGGTAAGTAGAATAATGATTGTGTTGCTTTGCTTGTTAGATGTATGCTCACAAGTTTCAGTAAACAGAGGCACTCTTTACACTACAGCATTTTATAGACGCTTTCTTATATTAGAAATCATTTTTAAATTTTGACTATAGGTAGGAAAAGGAACAAAGAGGAAAAGACAGGGAGCCATAATTCATCCAGGATGCAACAATTCAAGGCCACAGTAATTTATACTGAAATCCAAGTAAAATGGATGAGAGGGCAATATTAAAATCATAGGTTTTATTCCCCCGCCCCTGTATTCCTGATGGGTAGAGGATGAATGCACAATGGTACAATCTTATTTCTTTTTCTTCAAAAGAAAGCCCTACTGAAAAAGTATTACTCTTGTTTTTCTGAGGATCTAGTGCAGTTAAGTTCCAGGGAATCCTTTTCTGAACACAAAGATGGGGATTTTGTGAAACATACTGTTCTTGACAGAAAAGTCCACTATAAGAAAGTTTCAGGAGAAGTTGCAATACATTAACACACTATTTAAATTCTCCAATAATTCCAATAACACTTATCTCTTCCAACCCTCCAGATTGCCCTCCCTTATCCTATTGTTTATTTTAGCTCCTTGCACTGGCCTTTGTAGAAAAAAATTAGAATTGCTAGCAGAAATATTGTTAGATATTTTACTTTCAGTTGCATTGTGCCTATAGATTTTGATGTTTCTTTTCTTTCCTTCTCTTTATGGTTTTATATATTATAGGAACAGGATTCCTGGGCTGTCAAATTTTAATTTTTATCTACGTTATAAAGGTTTTGTCCTTTTTTGTTTGCAAAATGATAGTCCCCTTGAAGAAAATTGAGTGATCCATGTACAAAAATATAATTCTGTTAGCCGTAACAGTTTAATAGCAATATTGCAGGTTCAAATGAATAAGATGGCAGCCGTGACCATGATGCAAACATAGGAATTCTCTATATGTCATTAGGTGGCTTGTAACAATATGTAATTTGCAAAAAGTTAAATACAATTTCCTGATTTTGTTGTTTTTTTCACAATGATACAGCTTCTAATGAATTCAGAATATCATTCAATCAGTAACAATTATCCATCAATACAGAGAAGCAAAAGTTAATGAAACGTGCAATGGACAAGTGATTTAAACTGAAGGTACTTTTCATTTTCCTGATCAAATGAAATGATGTACTTGTTTGAAGTTCTAGAAAAGGTAGTGTCATTTTTAAATGTCCATGTACAGATGAAATCACAAATCCTACAAATGAGTTCCTGCTAGAATTAGGGCTTGATTTTATGCTTTTCACAGTTTTCATTCTGACTGGGACTAACTTATTCCTTATTGAAAGCAAAAGGAACTCAAGATGCTAAAAATGCAGATACTAGCCTATCTGAACTTTGAAGAGTGCTATAGCAATTCTCCAGAAAAATATGCATACAATATTTTGTAGATAAAGACTGGGGATTTAAAATGCCAAGGTGTATGATCTTGTTTGATGGTTCCCTATTCCCTGCCCCACCCCTGGTTTTTGAACTTATGAAATGTGAGATTCAAATATCTGTAATCATAAAAATATGTAGTGTTTTGATGAATTGATGGCTGGTTACATAATTAAAGACTTGGATGGCTATAGTTTATTATGAGCTGAATTGCAAGACAAATATTATTCTGTCAATAGACCTTCATTTCAAAAATTTGTATTTTAGGCATTATGTAGCAACTGAAGAATTAAGGTTATGTCCATTTATTTCTGCTGATTATTTCTAGAAATTATTACAATGAATTATACATGGGTGGGACAAGGCTAAAGATTAAAAAGCTACAACATTACAATACAATAGATGCTGTTCATCATTTAAAGCTTAGTTTATATATACAAACAAGATTTTGTATGGAGAACAACTATTTTCTTCATCCAACAGCTCTCTATACTGTAGAGATTTTCTTGAGAAAATCTAACTATGTAAAAGGAGTCATACTGCTAATTGTGTATCCAACTAATATTTTAGTGCTTGTGTTTATGAAAGTATTATTTTACTTCTCCATTTACCATCTCTCTGGATTGCAATTTTTATCCTTTTCTATTCATTCAGTGTTAGATTGCACGAAAGACAGAAGATTGGAGATGAGAGAATGTGACCACAATTACTTATTATAAGACTGTCTTTTTACATTAGTTTTCAGCCTGTATCTGAAGAAATAGATTCTGGTCCACTAAAGTTCATTCCACAAATGCCTCTGCAATTCATCTCTACAATTCCACAGTAATCATTTTTGCTGCAACTAGTTTCTAATGACTGCCCTTCTTCCTGCTCATTTAATTTTTCTTCAGAATAGCTTACATTCAACATTATAATTATTACAAGAATGCTACTGAAATTACCTTTACAGAGCTGCAGATCATTTCAGCAGTTATACTGTCTAGTTCTCCTGAATCATTTTGATGTCAGTGCCAGCCATTTAATGGTTGTGTGAAAATTTTCCATAATTGGTATGGAGTGTGCTTAAGCATTACAGCTGCTGCTGGCTTTAACTGCCCGAAATGGTTGTGGAGGAGAAGTACTGAAATGGTGAAGACAGGAAATCAAGCAAAAGAGTAAAAATCATGTTGTGATGGTAGATTCAGGAGAAAATTAAAATGGATGAATGTGAACACGAGGCAGTTTCCAGCAGGGAGAATAAAGTACAACAAATTAGTCAAAGGCAATATAATGACCTCAATAAATTCAGGACCACTACTCTCATAGTCCCTTGCTTTTGGTTATCTTGATTAGAATTGATGAAGTTCAGTGTTGTTGAAGGACATCCTCTACAGAAGATGGATTGCCTTTAAGTTAGAAACTATAGACAATATATCATCAGGATGGCTTTTGAAATTATTACTGCATTCCATGAGTTGGCTTACCCTACCTTCTTTATTAAGTGAATGAAAATCTTCAGTGAAAAAAAGCTAGATGGAGTCGTCCTTTCTAAAAAAAAATATTTGAAATGTCAGCTTAGGAATTGAAATATTTGAGACAAATGTATGAAAGGATGAAGAAATTAGCTCATCTTTGCTTAACTGTTCAGAATTGCCTTGATAAACACCTTCCTTTGGGCCAATTTTAATATTTTATTTTGATATTTTTTTTGCACCCTTTTGTCCTTTTTTTGTAAGGGTGTTTGTGTCAAGACTTATGTAATTGTGAAAGTTCCTGATGATTTATTGCAATTTTGAGCAGTGTAATAATGTGCCACAAGGCAAAACAGGAGGCTTCTGTTGCCTAGAGATGAATTATCATGATTCACAAATGCTACAATTTGTACTTGGAAACTTTGCAAATAATGAATGACAAAAGCTTGGAAATGTTGGTTATGAATGATGTCTTCAGCATTTCATTCAATTTATCAGGGTCCTGTTATCTCTTTGCTGACTTAATCCTGCACAATATTTGCACTTGTGAAAATATGTTTTCTTCCTTCCTAGTTTTCTATATGCATCTAACAGAAGAAGTTACTACTTTGGAAAGATCGTGTTATAGTAAATTTGTTATGTTGCCTTAAGTAATCATGTTTACTGTACTCAGAAGAGAATTTTGTTGATTGCAGTGGTAGTTTTGATTCAAGTGCTTTGCATCGAATAGTTTGATTCAAGTAGTTTTGCTCACTATTGCCACATGATAGTTCATAAATATAATTAGAGTCTACAGTGGAAGCTTGTTCACTGTTTTGTTTAAACATACTATCATCTCTCCCAGGCAAAATTAAGAAGAGCCCATTTTGTCTCTTGGCAGCAAAACCCCTCTTTACACAGTTCTTGATTGCATGACTTTATCATCTCCTATATTCTCCATTAGTTCAAACTGAATGAACTCTCTGTTTTAAAGTAGATAAATGGATGATTAATTTAATAAGCAAATTCTAAATAAAAACGCAGACTGCCCACTGATATAATCCAATCCAATAATCAAACTGAATCAACATTTGATTTGTTTACTGACTCAACTATTATTTATACCGAGGACATAAAAGGAAGTTGGAACTTGATAAAGAAAATATACTAGAAATGTTGGCTGTTTATGTGTGTTTATGTGTGTTTGTGTGTACACACTTATTTTTAGAATTAGTGTTTTGAGTGCATGTAGTATACAGCTAGCAGTAGATGATCAGGAGTTGTGTGGTCCTTAATGTAATTCAGGCTCTAATAACTAGTGGCATCTAGGGTTTTTTGACTTGCAAAATATTCAACTATCATGGTGATTGCCACATGGGTAGTATTAATATCAAGGCACATTGGTAGTATTAATATCCTGTTCAGCATATGTGGAGTTCTATATACATTAAGGGTATCAAACTCACATTGTCACAATGGTGTCTGGTGAAGTATTGGACTTTTCCCCCTTTATTAAACTGGGCATGGGCATGGCCATGGCCAATGCATGATGAAACCAGCCTGCAGGCCAGGAGTTTGACAGCCCTATTAATGAACAGGAGATCAGAGATAGAATCTTTCTCTTTGTCTGAGTTTTTCCTTGTAGGAAAAAAAATGGAATGCTGTAATAAGCGAAGAAATATAGAATTGCTTACTTTAAGTGGAGGCAACACTCTGTTTTGGGGAAAGGTTTTGCATTTATCCAAGGAGATTAGATTCTGAATTCAGAACTCCTTCAACTCCTTCTGCCTCTTAGCTGTTAGTCCATCACATTGAAATAATTGTTTATCGTATTAGGCTTCTGTAACAAAATTCTCACTAACCAGTGAGAATTTTCGGGGGAACATGGTATATTCTTTGAGTATTGGATCTTTGTCAACATTTAACCAAAAAGAAAAAAGAAAGAAAGAAAGAACCAGACCTGATAGTCTATTGTGACTTTTATTCTTTCATTAACTAGATTTATTGCTAGCACTAGTTATAAATAACAATAACCATGTGAAATGTTCCATTATTTGGGTTCTGTTCTGTTTTTCTATTTGAAAAAACTGCTTCAAATCCTAACAAGAAAAAAAAACAAAAACAAAACATAGGAATATATTTAAAATCATAGCTGAAGTGAAATACAAAACAAAGGGTTGCAAAATGTTCTAAGCTGGAAAATATCTGAATTAAAACAATTGTTTGAATTGTTCCATGTTCAAAACAAAAGAAGGCATTTTTATTGTTTTCCTTGCTGTTTTTTATATTCTAACATATCATAGACTTTTTTTTAAAAAATCATTGAGACATGTAGAGTTCATAGTCAATAAAATAGGTAGCACAGGAGATTTCTCTCTCTCTCTCTCTCTCTCTCTCTCTCTCTCTCTCTCTCTCTCTCTCTCTCTCTCTCTCTCTCTCTCTCTCTCTCTCTCTCTCTCTTGCTATTGGATGAAATTAGCTGAATGAAAGATGAAGCTGTGGGAGATTTAGTTAAGCACTTGACCAGGGACTGGCAGTAGTTTTAGGCATGAAAAAAATAAAAGGCAGATGCCTAGCTGATGGATTGGTGTAGGTCTGCTTAAAAATTCCTTGCTATGGGAATGTGATGGAATTTTTCGAGTATAGGGACATAAATGGATATTCCCAAAACATTGCAGAGCGAGAACAGATTGATATTATTGTGTTACGAAATAACTATTTAGCACATTCTACATTACATCAACAAGCTGTTAGTAAAAAGAACAAAGGCAACAAGGAAACCTCACCTGAACGTATAATGAGAATGAAGGTTTTAGTTTCTAAGATTCGGTAGCTGAACCCTTTTTCACTTGCAGGAAATCTGATTACTCAGAATCTATGTTTGAATTTTGTGTGTGTGTGTGTGAACTGCTTTAAACAGCTTGACAGGAGAAATTAGTTTACAGGTTACAATGCAATGTTTTCCCTGTGTGATCTCAATATAGAAACCATTTTTTCCCCAGACACATTGCCAAATGTGGTGGAACTTTTTTTAAAAAAAAAGACTATTTTTGTTCCGTGTTGAAATGAAAGGACACATTTTTGGGGATGAATCTGGTAGCTGTTTCTACAGGCAGATCAGAATTGCTCTTAAAATCTGCTTAACTGTGGCATGTATTGTTTTCTTTAGAAATTTGAAAAGAAAAGTGTTCTAAAAATAAAAACAATGCCCTGGCCAATTTTTCTATGGGTGGTGATAGCTACTAAGGACTCAACTTCACCAAATATTGCTACTCTGGAATGGCAAACACAGAAGCAAGGGATTCCTGTATGATCTGTTACGCTCCAAACTTGGATAGATGCATGGGGATCAGGGGTGAGTTGCTGCCGGCATTACTGCTGGTTTGGCGTGCAAAACATTTTGCGGTGAAGATCGTTCTGCGCATGTGCAGAATCGAAAATCAAGATGCTGCCACCACCAATAGAACTGGTTTGGGGGCGTGACAGGCCGAGTTACTACCTACTTAGCCGACCTGGTCCAAACCAGTAGGAACCCACCTCTGATGGGGAGAAATATCCACATACATACCTACAGAAACTCTCACACCCACACCCAGGATGTATTAAAAGTCAGGCCTGATAGATCAATCGCAATATGTTTATTAATTACTTTATTTTCGGAGAAAATGTTACTGTATTTAGAAATGTTCAAGTAAGGAATTGTTAAAATGGCAACCAATGCAAACATTTAATTGAATTTATATCATAAATTATCTATAAAGCCTGGCTTTTGGTACACTCTGTATTATCACAGACAGACATGTACTTTATATCAGGAATTCCCACTTTCCCCCTAAAAATGAATATATGGTTCTATATCATCCAAGGACATTTGGGAATAAATATAATTTTCAAAGCTGGTGTTTTGCATTTCAACATGTCAGTTCCTTTCTACATTGTGAATACATTTTTAAAAATCTCAAAAGTGTAATAGGGAATAAGTGGCTGATGGGCCCCAAAGAAGGCACCCCTGAGCACATTGGGTACTATATTGGAAATTCCAGATTCTGTTGTATATAAGGCTGAGTGAATAGTTAGCAATTATTTCTAATTTAATTAATATATCCAGGAATTTAGCTGTGAAGAAGATGATAGCATTTTGAAGAAGGTAAAGTCTAGCTTTATAACGTATGTATTTGTCAGAGACTGCTGGAATTAGAAATCATCTTCAATTACAAATCCGACTGTGTTCCTTTTTGCTCACATATTGATCAGTTCATCATGCTTCTGTGTTCCATGAAATGCAACCTCCCTGGGTTTACATTTCTAAGACTTGACCTTTCATAAGCTGAAGAATTTAGACCTCTTTGTCTCAACTGCAGATACTATTTTACCAACAAGACAGCTCAGCTGACTTGTTTGTTGGCTATTAAGATGGCATTGAGTGATACGTTTGTATTCAGTGTCATTCAACAACCCTAAAAGGAATAAAAAGATACAATAGTGTCCTTTGGAAACTTAATTAAAAATTCTGCTTATTGAACTGTTTTAAATTTGCTAGTCCCGTCGTCCCCCGTCCCGTCCCCCCCCGAATGTACTTGCTTAGCTGCCGCTTGGCTAGTCTCTGGTGTTGTTGCATTGCTAAGCCCTATAGGGCATCAGGTTTGACCACTCCGTGAATGGCAATTGAAAACACCTTGTATTAGATTTATCTATGTACACTGTTTCCACAGTTCAATCCTTTGGGGTTAATGGATACATTTTAAATGCTGAGAATGTAATATGACACTTTGAGAAAAGGAATGCCATGTTGGTTGTGACTATGCACATTCATCACAAGGCACATTGATGAAAGCCTATAGTTTCAGGATATTTTGATGAATGAAAACCATGGAATCGTAAAATTGGAAGAAATTTAACCAAAACACCCCTCTCCTTAAAAAGAAATTTGGAAAACATGAGTGCTGACTGAAATATGTAAAATAGTACTAGAAAACAGTAGTTTTTACTTTCAATATCCAAATAGATTTAATATTTGACAGTAGGTAGACACTTTTCTGAATATTCCTGAAAGCTGGTTGCTTTCATTTCAACAGACCACAATAAATAAGTTGGAAGGGACCTTGAAGGTCTTCTAGTCCAACCCACTGCTCAGGCAAGAAACCCAATCTCTTCTTAAAAACTTCCAGCATTGGAGCACCCACAACTTCTGGAGGGAAGTCGTTCCACTGATTAATTGTTCTGTCAGGAAATTTCTCCTTAGTACTAGGTTGTGTCTCTCTTTGATTAGTTTCCATTCATTGCTAATTGTCCTGCCTTTTAGGGGCTTTTAGGGAATAGGTTGATTCCCTCTTTTTATTGCAACCCCTTAGATATGGAACACTGCTATCATGTCACTCCTAGTCACTCCTTCTTTTCATTAAATTAGGCATACCCAATTGCAGCAACTATTCTTTATGTTTTATCCTTCACTCTTCCAAATTATTCCACTTAATTTTTAGCCATAATGATTTTTAAACATTGAAACTATAAATAATGGCTTGTTTCTGACAAATTAATTTTGACTAATTTTTCCCTTTTGCTCTAAGTTGACTTGCAATGGAACTATCTCAGGAGCTATCAATGAATGCACTGAAGTCAATAATAATGCTAATGTTCTAGAAAAGACCACATTGCTTTGGTCTGCATGAGGAGTCTGTATTTCAGTATTTCCAACATTTTAGAAACAGAAACACAGCACAGATTAAAATGAGCAGAACATTGTTTTATCAGCTTCTCAATGGAGTTTTAAGATCACCTAGTGTGATGCAGTCCATTTCAGAATATCAGTACCTTTTACTGTCATTCTACTCTGCAGAGTTATTCACGGGGTATTGTCAAAAAGTCAAGATGGTGACTGTGATGGTAGAATTTAAGTGCCACTCAGTTTTTATGTGTATTGTATTAGTATTTTTTTTTTATCACATCTTGTGCCCATCCTCACTAATTTATGTTTACACCAGGCCAAAGTTGAGTTACAAGAGTCAACATTATCTTTCCAAGTATTGATTCTGAAATAGGTTTGATTTTTACAGCCTACATCTGGTAGCTTAAATTAGCATGAATGCTTTTATGAAGGTCAAACTTAAGTAGTACTCCCGGGAGCCTCTTATTGATCAGGTTACTTTAATTTGGCTATAGTTTGTGGGTTCATATTCAGGATACCTAACATATTCTAATACTCAGAGTACTTTTTGTGGTGCTACATGTTACATAATTGTCACTTTGCTAATCCAGTGATAATGTCACCAAGACATCAATATAACTTAAACATTATAATCTGTAGTCGTATTGACTTCTGATTTTCTTTGTCAACAGACATCTCTGCACTAAACATGCACAAGTGATTTGCAGTTTGATGTGCTGTTATTTTTGGTTGGTTTTCTTTGGTGGTCCTTATATGATTTTTTTTAAAAAAAATTGCATCTGACTTTATCACAAACCCATTTGCCAATTGGGTTAATACTTTTAAGTGCTACATTTTCTTGCTTAAGGGTAAGTGTCTATACAAAATAGCTTTTACCTCCGTTTAATGCCTGCTCTGGGCAGAAGAAGAAAAAATTGAAGGAAGTTATCCTGTAACTCATGGGAAATTCCTTTGTTTAATTGCATGCTTCTAAAGCAACATGATATTGATGTCATTGGGTTATTGCTGCCTGCATGGATTTTAAAGTTTTCTAAATCTTTTTTGTACAGTTCGGGAAAAGAACCCACCAAGAATCTTATTCTCTTAACATTTGTCTAATTCGGCAAATATTGACGTGTGTTTTGTACTAAACATGATTTCATCTCACAGCTGCCATGCAAATAAGCCAGTTATGTGGGCAGATCCTCAGTCAGTGTAGCAGATTGCATGAAATCCCAGAAATATGAATTAATAATATTAATTGCTTTACTGTGGAGGCTTCATTTAATTGAGTAAATATGGCAATTACCCTTTCCAAACCACATAGAGCGATGTCAACCTTGAGGTTTTTATGGTATATTACATTTTATACTTTAGGAAGCTTCATTTCAGATGACTAGACAATGAAGTATTACAAAATCTCTTTTACAATTCTTTTTAGATTATTGAACAGGCAGATATATATTTTTAAAAGGGAAATGTACAAAAATGGAGAATATCTGTACACTCCCATTTCTGTAAAGTTATCCACTTGGAGATGGAGATTGTACTCAGTAACATGCAGCAAAATCCTGTGCATATTTACTTAAGACATAAAACCATTAAATATGTTGGGATTAATTTCCTGTTGTTTATGTTTAGAATAACAGTCTGAGAGTGAAATTCTATCCAGGTCTCTTCACAATTAGTGAATTTACAATTAGTTAGTGGAATTTACTCGGAAGCATGTCATAAAATGTATATGCATCTGATACAAACTATAATGATGTAAAAATGATGACTATCACAACACAAACCCAATCTTCCTTCCTTCCTTCCTTCCTTCCTAACTTCCTTCCTTCCTTCCTTCCTTCCTTCCTTCCTTCCTTCCTTCCTCAGTGAAACCCAGAAACTTCTCATCTCTCTCACAGAGGGACTTTTGTACTTCCGTCAGACTTTTGTTCTTCCATCAGACTTCTGAAGGCAAACATATATTATGTGGTGTGTAAACATACATACATACCATGTTTCCCAAAAAATAAAACAGGATCTTATTTTTTTTACCCCCAAAATAAGTGCTTGGCCTTATTTTCAGGTTTTTTTATTTTTTATTTTTGAGGTGCAGGAGCCAGCGAGTGTGATCACCTTATGACTGCTGCTTTGTTGCAATATTTTTAGGGAGGGCTTATTTTCAGGGACGACTTATTTTAGCGCATGCGCTCAAAAGCCCAATTGGGCTTATTATCTGGGAAGGTCTTATTTTCAGGAAACAGGGTACTTCACTTATCATGCCGCCTTATGCACCTCTTCTTCCCAGATGCCAATGATAAAGTTCCTTCTAAATGTCTAAACTAATCCAATACTATCCAATAAATAGTCTACTCTGTAAACTTGCTGCTACTTGTGATACCTAATAAATTAAGAACCATTTGTGCCACACTTCTTTTTAAATATTTGTTAGTCATTTACAATGTATTGGATGCCTTTAGCGAGATCTATACAGAAATACTGCAAGACAACAACTTCTTCCACTTTTTAACCCCAGTAAGTCTTTTTAAAATTAATTTTTATTTACCATTACATTTATATATCCATCTCGCTGTTTGGGGCAACTAGGCTATTTTTTTAGTTTCCTTTTAAGTATATGCCTAGTTGCATATTTATACAAAATATGCCATTAGTGAGTATATTGTATACTCACTACTGTCACTACTGTCAAATTTAGTAATGAGTTTTAAAAATCCATAACATACATACATTTTTGTTTTTTCATTCATTTTCAGGCAAGTTCATATTGAATATTTTTGTTTCTTATTTTATTTATTTATTTATTTTATTTTATCAAATTTATATACGGCCTATCTCCCTGAAGATAGGGGAGCACAGAAATATAACTTGCTGCTACTTGTGATACCTAATAAATTAAGAATCATTTAATTACTTTATCAACATAGATCTTAGACAGAGCTTTAGTTAATGTCAACTATAAAGAAGTAAAGAAAAGTAAATATTGTATAATAAGCATTGACATTATTTATTAATATCTATTAATATCCTAGTGAGATGACTTGATAACTAAGTGGAGTTTGTAATTTCTCAATTTGGAACAAATAATCTGCAGGATTAGTCTTCTCTTTCATTGAATCAAATGCAAAATGGAAGCTGACATATATAAGCCTGAGGCTCAGTCTTGAAATAGTACCATAAATCATTTTTTAAATTAATCTAAATCATGCCTTTTCATATATTTTGTTTTAACAAGTACTAACTTAGTTGGTACATGAGACACTTATTCCACTTGTCATTTGGCTTAACTGCCTGTGGCCGCCTGTGGCCTTCCAGGTGCGTTTCAAGGTCTTAGTGACCATCTTCAAAGTGCTCCATGGCATGGGACCTGGTTACTTGCAGGACTGCCTCCTACCACATACCTCCATTCGACCTGTCCGCTCCCACAGGGAGAGCCTTCTTAGGGTGCCGTCCGCCGGACAATGCCGGCTGGCGACTCCCAGGGGAAGAGCCTTCTCTGTGGCAGGCCCCGCCCTCTGGAACGACCTGCCCCCCGACCTCCGTACAATCACGAACCTTCGCCTCTTTCATTGGGCATTAAAAACATACTTCTTTCATGCGGCCGGCCTGGCATAGCTGTTTTATGGCTGATTTTAGTTGGGTTTTAATTATGTTTTTAGCACGGGTCCAAATTTTATTCAGTTTTAACTACTTGATTGTCTATATATTTTTATATTTTTATTGTTCCTGTGCACCGCCCTGAGTCCTGTCTGGGAGAGAGGGCGGTATAGAAATACAATAAAGATTAAGATTAAGATTAACAATTTAAACTAGTCTTCTGCAACTTCGTGTTTTTTAGTTATATTGAAATAACTTTCAGAATTCTCAGAAAAATGTATTATGAGCCATGAACACTTCAGAATTTTAAATACCTTAATTCTATAATATGCCAGAGTCATTTGATCTTACCTTGATGTTGCCTTTTTGTCGTCTTCAAAAAAAGGTATCCATCCTGGATTTTCATATTATTTTTAAAATGTATGAAATAAGGAAATAAATTAATTATCACAGAAACTGTAGCTATTGAATGTTCCTTTCCCTTCCCTTCCCTTCCCACATTAATTGAAATATAAAAACCTTGCATAGTTGCACTCATCTAATCATTTTCTGTGATAATCATTAGGCCATGTTAGCATGGAAATTCTGGCAGCTTGCATCAGGCTATCACACATATTTTACTGAGTTTTTGAACTTGGTTCAGATTTGAAAGGTGGTTGACATATTTTGTAGCCATTTTCAAGGATTACCAAAAGCTATAATGGAAAAAGTTAAATATATAAATGATGCTCAGTGTCGAGTTCCACAACTTTCTGTTCTCATTATTGTGGGTAGCATAGCAAAAATACAATTGTTAACCTGTATTTTGTAACAGTGTATTAATTTGAAGGAAGATGTTAATCATGGTAATTGATTTTGAGAAGTTGAGAATTTCACAGTTGAGGAAATTGGGAGATGGCAATAGGAAGACCAGATCTGGACTTCAGAAATACAGAGAATTATTAGATAGAACAAATAAATAGAGAAAACTCTAACTCAACTGTCATTTAGTGGCTTTTGAATTTTTTTGCACTCTAGCTCTTTCAGATCAAATGAACTATCCATTTGCTTTACCATCATGCTTTTTCCACATTAACCAAATTCTGAACAGCCATTTTTCATTCCCTTTTCAACCCAT
Organism: Rhabdophis nuchalis; assembly: GCA_039707465.1. Taxonomy (NCBI): domain Eukaryota; kingdom Metazoa; phylum Chordata; class Lepidosauria; order Squamata; family Natricidae; genus Rhabdophis; species Rhabdophis nuchalis. Next base: position 116,095,693 of record CM077643.1, on the reverse strand, counting down.
CTATGGGTTATTTTTGCTTTTAGTTTGATAGTTTTTCATTTAACATTTGAAGAACAAATGCAGTGGAAGAGGGGAATACTTTACTTTGACCTTTGTTTATTGCCAGTACTAAGGTTTTCAAAGTATATAAACATTTTTGCAAAGCTTGAAGAAAATGTGACACTTTTAACTTGCTTATTTTAAAGGTGTAAATCATAAAACCGATTCTCTCTCCCACACCAGTTGCATAACTGTATTTAATGAATAACCTTTAATGATGAGTAATGTATCCTTAATATAGAAAACAAATTGCTAGAGCACTTCGAAATGGAAATGCCTTTTTTTTTCTCAAGCCCTTTCTTGATGAAGTTATTCTTTCTGTGTTAAGAGTCACTGCTATTAACAATAGCTGAATGTGTGTGTGCATGTGTGGGAGGGGAGAAGAATTATTTCTCCCTCTCCCAGTGGGAAAAAATCTAAGTAATTCACATGAGATAAGAAATATACAATAATATTAAAAAAAATAGTTTTGGCAGACTAACTCAAGCCACCATTTTAGTTTCTTTAGGTATCTTTGGAGGGGCACTTAAATGTTCCACTAGTGACATGCTGGGAATCTGGGGTAAATTTTCAGTATACACATATGCTGGAGCACAATGGCTCAGGGGTTAAAGACACTGAGCTTGTGAGCTGGAAAGCTGATAGGCTGGGTTCAAGACCTAAGCATTGTGTGACAGGGTGAGCTCCCATCCTTGCCCCAGCTCCTCCCACCTAGCAATCTGAAAGCATGCAAATGTGAGTAAACAAATAAGTACCACTTTGGTGGGAAGTTAACAGCATTCCGTGTGCCTCGAGCCCTCGACATAATAGACATACTGGCCATGGGACCATGGAAATGTCTTCAGACAACATTGGCTTCCTTGGCTAAGAAATAGAGATAATCACTGCCAAGTCGGAAACAACTAGACAGGGGAACATTTACCTGAATTTTGGTAAATTTGGGCAGAGAATTTTTTTCCATATAGAATTGCAGCTGTTCCTCATGGCAGGAGTGGGGCAGGCTTTGAGTCAATGTTGACTGCTTGCAACTGACTGGATTAATCCCTGCAGTTTTCTTGGTGTTGCTTTATTCCTAAGGCTGAGAGAGAGAGACTGGCTCAAAAACACCCAGTTAGCTTTGTGCCCAAGGCAGAACTGGAACTTACAATATTGGAATCTTGCATGTGGTGCTTTGACCATTGCACCAAACTGGCTCCCTGCTCCTTGTAGTCTATCTAGTTAATGGGTTGGTTAATTCAGGAATCTAGAGGTAAATGACTCATAATGAGCTGCAGTGGAGCAGTGGTTAGAGTGCAAGCTAGTTCTGCTGATCACTGGATGCCTGCAATTTGCCAGATCGAATCTCATCAGGCTCAAGGTTGACTCAGCCTTCCATCCTTCTGAGGTCAGTAAAAAATGAGGACCCAGATTGTTGGGGGCAATATGCTGACTCTGTAAACCACTTAGAGAGGGCTGTAAAGCACTGTGAAGCAGTATATGTCTAAGTGCTACTTGCTATAATGCAATAGCTCATCAAGGAAAACTTCCTGAGACAATGGATTATGCACACACATACTGTATATTAATATGCGTGTGTGTGCGGGCGCACACGACACACAGTCTTCATGGTAAAAGTCCACATTTTACAGGTCTGTCACATAGATGGACCGTTCTTAGATACTCTTTTGACTGATTTGGAAAGCAAGAATGTAAACATCCTCTAACAGAAAGGAAGGGGTGACAAACTACAACATATTAGCAGGAAATGTGGGTATAGGACTCATTGAATTTAAAATTTGACTGGATATATACTGGATAGTGTGTTATTTACATTTGGAAGTAGAGTTGTTTTTTATTTTGGAGATGCATAATTTTCAGTCTTCCTTGTTTTCCATATAAATATTCTAGATCACTGTTTCTCAAGCTTGGAGGATTTAAGATGTGTTAAATTCAAATCCCAGAATTCCCCAGCCAGTCATGCTGAGAAGGGAATTCTGGGAGTTGTAGTGGTTTTTTAATTTATTTATTTATTAAATTTCTAGACCGCCCCCTCTCCCCGAAGGGACTCAGGGCGGCGTACAGGAAAAATTAAAACATCTAAAAAACATGACAATAAATACATAATTAAAATCAAATTAACTAGCCCTGTACAAATTTATAAGACATTAAAACTATATCCCATTAAAACCAAATAAAACAATTTAAATTACAGACTGGAGCGAGAAGCATAGATTAGGCCAAACCTAATCATCTTAAAGTTGCCATGGTTGGGAAACACTCTCCTAGACAGTTATGGACTAATAGAAATAACATTAAACATTAAATGTTTTATATAGGATAGTCATGTAAAGGTAAAAAGAAATGATCCTAAACAAACTTCTGCTAATGTAGAGCTTTCAGATTTTCTTTTGTAAAAGTAAAAATATAAACATTTATTTGCTTACATGGACTTTGCCATCTTACACACGAATAGAAATTAGTAGAATTTTGGATTACAACGTTTTTGTGACCCAATCCAGTACGGATTTCCCACTGCAAAGATATTAGAGTAGCCATGCATATGGCAATGATTTAGGCCATGGGCTAAGATATACTGTATTTTTCGGAGTATAAGACACACTTTTTTCCCTCTAAAAAGAGGCTGAAAATCTGGGTGCGTCTTATACATCGAATAGAGCATTTTTTTGCCTCCTGAAACCCTGCCCCTTCATCAAAATGGCTGTGTGCATACCGTTATGGAGGCTTCCAGAGAGCTCCTGGGGGCTGGGGAGGGCAGAAATGAGCAAAAAACAGGGCGTTTCCCCCCCCAGCCCCCAGCAGCACTCTATAAGCCTCCATAAGGCTATGCATGCTATTTTTTTTTACCAAAAAACAGCCCGTTTTCGCAATACATGTGCTGGTATTTTGCTCATTTTTGACCCCCCCCCCCAGGAGCACTCTGCAAACCCCCTCCCCCAGGCTATCCATGCCTTTTATTTGGAAAAAAAAAACGGGCCCATTTTTTGCAAAAAATGGGCCGTTTGGGGTAAGTTTGCAAAGTGCAAAAAGTTTTTTCCCCCTTTCGGAAAGCTGTTTAGTTAAAGTGATTGATGAGAATTACATTGGTCAAGTACTGTGCCTGCAGAAACAAAGATTTGTTCCAAAGGTGGTCAGTGATTTCCTTCTCCAGCACATGGGTAAATACACCTGGAAACATCTACCTACCTATCTATTTACTCTCTCTTTCCCTACCTATCTACTGTATTTCTCTCTCTCTCTCCCCCCCTCTCTCTTTCTCTCTCTCTTTCTCTACCTACCTATCTACACTCTCTCTCTTTCTACCTGTCTACTGTGTTTCTCTCCCCTCTCTATATACCTACCTACCTACTCTCTTTCTCTCCCTACCTATCTACTGTATTTCTCTCTCTCTCTCTCTATCCCTCTACCTACCTATCTACACTCTCTCTCTTCCTACCTATCTACTGTATTTCTCCCCCCCTCTATATACCTGCCTACCTACTCTCTTTCTCTCCTTACCTATCTACTGTATTTCTCTCTCTCTCTATCTCTATTTCTCTCTCTCTATCCCTCTACCTACCTACCTATCTACACACTCTCTCTCCCTACCTACCTACTGTATTTCTCTATCTCCCCCCTCTATCTACCTATCTACCTAACTACTTACTCTCTCTCTCCCTACTTACCTACTGTATTTCTCTCTCTTTCTCTCCCTCTCTATCCCTCTATCTACCTACGTACTTTAAAAAAAAAAGCCTCTTCAAAACCTGGGTGCATCTTATACTCCAGTGCATCTTATACTCCAAAAAATACGGTAGATATATTAGTGCTCCTACCTCATGTTCCTATGTGACACTGATTGTGATCAGTACTTTGTTGAGCTGAACAGCAATTAGCATGGATTTCTGTTGTGCTTAAGAGAATGTGGTAGTTAATTGTTTTGTTACAGCAATATGGATTCTAGCCAGCCACATTAGAATACTCTGCACATTAGAATGCACATTTAGAAAACAATGTTTATCTCAATAGGAAGCAGAAAAAGATGATAGAACATGACCTAGTTATATCCCTTGTCTGACACCTGAACCCACAGACTGACTGATCAAAATGGGCATTGACTTTAAATACCTTTATCGTTCAGCCAGTTTCTATGAAAACCAGAAAAGATTCATTTAGATTACTCTGTGAGGTCCTTGTGCTAGTTATGTTTGGAATTGTCTTCTAGGTAATTATTTATTTAGCTCTATGATCAAATGTACTTACATGTTCCAGTGTATAATGAAGGTAGACAAGGGAGATGTCTAATAAGAGATTTTCCATTTCCTTTAAATCAAATTATAGTCAGCTGTAGGCTCTAGTCACTTGATTCTCTAAAAGTCCATCTTAAGCTTATTGTGGGTCATCTAAATTTAGGATTGTGTTCTGAATTTGGCTCAACTGGAGTATTGTGTTTCATGTTAGATTTAGATTTTATAGAAAATTTAACTTATATATAGGATTCACTTCTTTTTTATCCCACTAGTAGAATCCTTGAAACCCTGATTAAAGAATATTATTTAGGATTATAGTTACACATATTCCCTCCCTCCCTCCCTCCCTCCCTCCCTCCCCCCTCTCTTTTTGGGAGCCTTTATGCAGTTTTTAAACTTGCCTTAAATTTCCTTTCAATTGCCATCCAAGAGTATGTCTGTTGGACTTAATTAATCAGTCTATTGGCACAGTTCCACTTTAATGGAAAAAGAGTTTTGCAGTGTGAGAAAGAGCTTGCAGATATCTCAACCTGACACATTCCTCTTTCATTTGTCAGAGGTAGAGATTGGAAGTGATGCTTTCACTTTTAAGCTAACTACACAGCTCCTGGGTATATTTAAATTTGAATAACTGTGCCCTCTAGTTGTAAGGACAAACCAGAATTGTTCCAGCAGCTGTAAGAATTAGAGATTACTATATGAAACAATGTTATAAACTGAGATTGTATTGAATGTTGCATTCAGTTCCAAGATCCTACTGGAGAATAACAGAATGCCCTTGATTTATGATGTAAATCATAAATCATACATTTATGTATGATTTATCATACATTTGCATTTATGATGTAAATCATAAATCATAAATCAAGTTATATCGCCTAGTTATATGCGAGACCGCCTCCTGCCCCATACATCCCTTAGACCGATACGCTCCCACAGAGAGGGCCTTCTCAGGGTGCCGTCGGCCGGACAATGCCGACTGGTGACACCCAGGGGAAGAGCCTTCTCTGTGGCGGGGCCAGCCCTCTGGAATGACCTACCCCCTGAATTACGTACCATCACCGACCTCCGCCTCTTCCGCCAATGTCTCAAGACATATTTGTTTCAACAAGCCGGCCTAGCCTAACCTCCCATGGGGACTTTTATGTAGTTTTAAATTGGGTTTTTAAAATTTGGTTTTAGCGCAGGATAGGTTTATTTAATAGTCTTTTAAATTATATTTATTGTATTTTGTATGTTTTTAAATTTCCTGTGCGCTGCCCTGGGTCCTCTGTGGAGAAGGGCGGGATATAAATTTAAATAAATAAATAAATAAATAAAATGTACTTTTAGTTTTTTCTTAAACAAATATTGATAGAGAACACAATCCAGGGAATTACCTTGAATAAATTCTACTGAAATAAAAGTTATTATTCCAGACTTGTTGAATGATTCCATTTTGTTTCAGTGTAACTTTTCCAGTGCTACCAGTATAGGAAATGGTTCATGAGAAAGAAAATAATACATTAATAAATCTGCAATAAGCATGCTTGTTGCTGAATGTAAGAATTAACAGAGAATTATTTCCAAGAAATAGCCTTGGGTTTGCTGCTTAAAATGTAAATAAACTCCATTCATCTTTGTGGAAGACTTCTGAGTAAACATGTCTGAGATCAGGCTTCACACATGGTCTTTAACAAGAATTTTAGTCAAGTATGATCCTTCATGGAATGTCAATGAAGGGGAGAAAAGAAGAAGTACTCAGGTTCCATGTACTGGGGGGTGTAGGTTAGACAAAGCTACACAGAGAGGTCTGCTCTATTTATAGTCTGTCCTTATGGTTGCAATGCTAAATATGCAAGTTCTGAATCATATGTAAATAGGAATAGCCTACAGCTCAAATGTAGGGTTTCCAATTCAGATATTCTTTGAACACTCTAAGATGGTGGCTGGATAGCAGCATGGTAGATTGGTCTCTCTCAGATGTAATGACCCTAACACCCATATTTTTCTAATTGCCACTGCCTTACAAATTTTGTGCACAACGTAACTCAAGCGGTCACTTATAATGGTTCTCAGATAGGTTTTGAAGGGGTTAAATGCTTAGGAGAAATAAGGCTAAATTCACCAGCATTGTCTTTCTAATTATATAGTTAGCCTATAAATCCACTGTACATTTAAGAGTCATAATATATAGGAACTGCTAATTTTAAAACAATTTTGGTAATGTTGAATAATATCTCCTCTTGAAAAATGGCTACAATAAATGACTTATGCATGTTGATCTAGATTTTAATATTTTATGGCTTTCATTTCCCCCCTAAGAACTAAAATGAAGACTCTAATGGATATATGCAATAGAAGTAGGCAGATGTTACACTGAACCAGTTATAATTTATAATACAGACAAAATAGTTTTACATTGCAAAACACAACTGCTTTAGCTAAAAAAGAGAGCTGAAACAATGTAGAGTTTGAGATGAATCTTATGACCATGTCCATGACTAATTTCTGGACAGCCAGTTGAGTGTATATCCTAACAAGAAAGCAAAACAAAACAAAGGTCATCCTCATTATTATGAAATTGATGAAGAACCATCGACTAGAAATGTCCCAAAGATACTTTTCAAAAGGCAACTGGACTTTCTTAGTTTTTTTCCCCTTGAAAACATCTCACTTCTCATCCAAGAAGCTTCTTCAGTTCTGGAGAATTAAAAAAAACCTTCTTGGATAAGAAAACCCTAAGAAAATCCAATTGCTTTTTGAAAAGCACCTCTGGGACAACTGTAATCTGGATGACTCGAGAATTTCCATAGACATCCACTAGAAAATATGTGCTTCCCTCTTTGCCAAGGAAGTAGCTTCAGGTAGATTCCTAACCTATCTACATAATATCCTTTTAACATTTGCCACTCTGCCTTAACCTAGGTACCTTTAAAAGAGATGGATACAAAGAGAATTTGAAGTTGTGTGGTACCCAATTTCCAGTTATTACTTCTTATCTTGCCTTTAGGTGCTCCCTCTTCTTTGTGACAGCCTGTCAAATATTGGAAGACTGCTATCATGTCACCCCTAGTCCTTCTCTTCGTTATACTAGACAAATACTGTTCATCATTTCAGCCTCCAGACCCCTAATCATTTTTGTTGCTCTTTGTAGTCTTTCTAGAATTTCAACATCTTTTTTTATAGTTCCAAGTGTGGTCTTACCACAACAGTATCAGTAAATAAGATTCACATACTTTGAATTTAATGCTATATGGAAGTCTTTGGTATCTATAGAAAGAAGCAAGGAGGAAGTCAACCATCTTACCTCTTCCCAATTAGAAATGTTCCAATCATAAAAATATCATGGTTTATTAAAAGTAGATTGTGAAATTAAATTGTATCTATGTGTACATTATACATAATTGACATTAAATGGTTAACTATCTCTGTTCTATGGAAACACGTTACATGGATTTCAATACAGCTTACTTTTAATACTTTGTAGTTAGAATTACAGATGATTTAAATATGTTCTTTTGTTTAGAAGTAGAAGCAGATTGATGTCCCACAGCTCCTTACATAAGGCCAATTAAATTGTGCTATACATTTTTATTAAATAGTTACACCAGATGAATGAATTAGAACAATAATCAGAAATGGGAGTTGTGGTAGTCTATAATAAAGGCTGAGTTTGTGACTTCTTGCTAGCAACTGTAAACCATTTGCGGAATGGTTTTGAGATTTCTCTATTTTTTTTCTTTCTGTTTTATACTTTAAATGAAAAGAGAAGGAAATTAAAAGGATTTGTTTTTGCTCTAATCCCCATCTGCTGCTTTTTGGTATGATGAGTCTTAGCTTGTCATCCAGAGGTCAGAAACGTTGTGCATATCTCTGTCTTAAAATTTAGTATTGATGGGAGGAGTTTCTACTGTTAAGTATAAAATATCCCTAACCTTAACTGATATCCTTATCTGTTTCAAGTAGCCCTAGAAACTCAGTAGGCATCTGAAATATAGCAAAGATCATGGATATCTTTGAGAAGAACCAAAAAACAAAGATGGTAGCCATGAAACTGAAGTTCCCCCCTTTTTTCTATATGTTGTAAAAAAAGGTGATATTTCAGCTGAGCAGTTGTGGGATCGATCTTGACTTTTTTACTCTTCTTTCTTCTGAGGCACTGGGTCAATTTTTGTTACTTAATGAGGACAGTAAACTGGACCATGTTGAGCTATACTGTAGATTTTAACAGACTATTAAGCTGTGGTCATTCAAACCTGTACAAGACATAACATATTCATTGAATCTCACATGCAACTGCAATGTTACATACATGGATGTCAATGTTTGAGGTAGTTATATAAATCACAGATTTATATGATGATATTGCTATCCATGTTTCCTTATTAGCACCTTCTTGTGTCCACCCTCCATGGACACACTGTTGTTCCTTAGCCAAGCCAGCTGTCTATGTCTTCTAGATCATGTAATATGTGATCTCTTTATTCTACCCATTCATTATGCAAATATGTTATTCATTTCTATTTATTATTTATTTATCAAATTTATACCTTGCACCATCTCCTAAAAAGGACCCAGGGCAGCGCACAGGCAATATTAAAAAAACCATACATAGTTACAGAAATACATTATTAAAAACCATTAAATTATATCCTGTGCTATAACACTTATAAAACCTTATAAATTAAAATTTATACAAATAAAAGTCAGAAACGGGGGGTTATGCTAGGCCGGCTTGTTGAAATAAGTGCGTTTTGAGGCGCTGGCGGAAAAGGCGTAGGTCTGAGGTGGTGCGTAGATCGGGGGGCAGGTCGTTCCAAAGGGCTGGGCCTGCCACAGAGAAGGCTCTTCCCCTGGGCGTCGCCAACCGGCATTGCCCGGCCGACGGTACCCAGAGAAGGCCCTCTCTGTGGGAGCGGAGCTGTTGAAGGGATGTATGGGGCAGGAGGTGGTCTCGTATGTAGCTAGGCCCCGAGCCATGGAGCGCTTTAAAGATGGTCGTCAGCACCTTGAAGCGGACCCGAGAGGCCACAGGTAGCCAGTGCAGCTCGCGCAGGAGAGGTGTTATGTGGGATTGCCTTGAGGCACCCATAATCACCCACGCGGCCGCATTCTGGACTAACTATAACCTTCGAGTGCACCTCAAGGGGAGCCCCATGTAGAGAGCGTTACAGTAGTCCAGCCGGGATGTCACGAGTGCTTGAGTGACTGTGCGAAGGGCCACCCGGTCCAGTAAGGGGCGCAACTGGCGTATCAAGCGTACCTGATAAAATGCCCCCCTGGCCATGGCTGTCACATGGTCCTCCATGGACAGCCGGGAATCCAGGAGGACACCCAAGTTGCGTGCCTTCTCCACGGGGGCCAGTTGTTCACCCCCAATGGCCAGAGTTGGACTTACCTGGCTGAACCGGGGTGCCGGAAACCACAGCCACTCAGTCTTGGACGGGTTGAGCCTGAGTTTGTTACTACCCATCCAAACTCGTACGGCCTCCAGACACCGGGACAGCACCTCGACGGCATCGTTGGGGTGGTTTGGGGTGGATATGTACAACTGAGTGTCATCAGCGTACAGATGGTATTCCACCCCAAAACCACGGATGATCTCGCCCAGCGGCTTCATATAGGTGTTGAACAGGAGTGGCAAGAGGATCGACCCCTGAGGAACCCCACAAGTAAGGGGCCTCGGGGCCGACCTCTGCCCTCCTGCCAACACCCATTGCGACCGACCAGACAGATAGGACGAGAACCATCGTAATATGGTGCCTCTCACCCCCAACCCCCCCAGTCGGTGCAATAAGATACCATGGTCGATGGCATCGAAAGCCGCTGAGAGGTCTAATAGGAGCAACCTCTATCCCGTGCCCTCCAGAGATCATCCACCAATGCGACCAATGCCGTCTCGGTGCTTTGACTGGGCCGGAAGCCGAATTGGCGCGGGTCTAGATAATCAACTTACTCCAGGTGTCGAGGGAACTGTTGAGCCACCACACTCTCTACAACCTTCGCAAGAAAGTGAAGGTTGGAGACCGGACGGTAATTTTCCAACAATGCTGCGTTCAGGGAAGGCTTTTTGAGAAGAGGTCTCACCACTGCCTCTTTCAGGGCAGTAGGTAAGTACCCCTCACTCAAAGATGCATTCACAATGTCCTGGAGCCAGCCTCGTGTAACCTCCCAGGATGCCAGTACAAGCCAGGAGGGACACGGGTCCAATAAACATGTGGTGGCCCTAAGGCTCCTCAACAACCTGTCCATATCCTCAGTAGTAACAAAGTCAAACTCCTCCTGTCTCAAGACCAGCATCGGACAAACCGACTGGGCAACTTTCAGTGGAGGGCAGCTCGTTCCGAATCTGAGTGACTTTATCCTGCAGATAGACTCCAAATTCCTCTGCTCGACCCTGCAAAGGGGCTTTCCGCGGCCTCTGGAGAAGGAGGGAGAGGGTCACCCCAAACAGGGCGGCAGGGCGGTTATCTGCGGACGCGATAAGGGTGGCACAATACTCACATTTAGCCACTCTTATCGCCACTAAGTGAGTCCTAATATGGGCTCTTACTAGTGTTCGGTCAGCTTCGGACCGAGAGGATCTCCACCTACTCTCTAGGCATCTCTTGCGGCGTTTCATCTCCCGCAGCTCCTCGGTAAACCAGGGAGCCTGGGTGATTCGACGCCGCGTGAGCTTGCGCATGCGCGAAGGAATGGCAAATTTCTTGTTCCATATTAGGCACTTCAGCCTTCTGGAAGGATGAGTCCACAGTATCTGCTAATATACTGTAGTATAAAATGTGAATGTAGGAAATAGTCTGAGGGTAGCATTTTGAGCTGAAATGATACCTGCAGACATACTTTTCAAAATATAGTGAATGGGGACAAAAAGTGCATTTCATTCCATTGCCATGTCAATGTTTAATTAATTTAATTAATTAGTTTAATTCGATGTTATTAAAGTTAAATTCAGTTAATAAAAAAGCAGGAGACCATGACTTCAAGTCCCACCTTAGTCATAAAAGTCAGCTGGGTGACTTTAGGCCAGTCACTTAGTCCCACCTCACAGGATTGTTCTTGTGGGGAAAATAGGAAACAAAAAGTGTGCTCACTGCCAACAAACCAATAAATAAAATAAAGTGAAATATACATGCAAAATGTAAAGTGTAAATTTATCTTTAAATAGAGAACAGGAACATAAACCTGGAGGTGTGACTTCTGCAATATAACTGTGACCACATGTTTAAAACTGTGAAATTGGGTATGTTGAAATTAAAATTCAAACTGCTTAATTTTTCCCAGTCTGTTCTCCAAGTGCACTAATGTTCTGGAATATATTTGTACAGAATTCAATTCCCACATTCACCCAATTTGGATAATAACATGTATAATTCAGAACCCCCTTACCTTAATGCAGTGGTTCTCAGTTATTTTCTGTCAGGCCCCCCCTAGGAAGAAGAAAACATTTCGCGCCCCCCCAGCCCCGGAAAGCGCCCCCCAGCCCCGGAAAGCGCCCCCCCAGCCCCGGAAAGCGCCCCCACCAGCCCCGGGGCTGCCCCCTCCCTTCTTTCCCTCGCCTCCTTCCGAGCCAAGGATATTTATTCTCCTTGGTGCCGCCGTTGCCTTCTCCACATGGCCCGAGCGCCTGTTCCTTACTGCGATGGTCTCAGCAGCTCCCAGCGCTCCCAACGCAGCCAGTCGAAAGCCGGGAGGGAGGCCGCTTTTCCACGCCGTGGAAGGGGGTCGCCTCCCTCCCGGCTTTCGACTGGCCGCGTCCAGGCGGGCGGCGGGCAAGAGCCGTGAGCGGGCAAGTCGGGCGGCGCGCTGGGAGCTGCTGAGCCGGGCGCGGGCGCGCTGGGAGCTACTAAGCCGGGCGGCGCGCTGGGAGCTGCTAAGGAACAGGCGCTCGGGCCATGCGGAGAATGCAACGGTGGTATCGGTCTTTCCGGGTGTGCAGCTCCGCGCCCTCCCTTATGGAGCCTCGCACCCCCCTAGGGGGGTGCGCCCCACTATTTGAGAAACGCTGCCTTAATGTCTATATTTCCAGTGCTACTCTGGAGATGTCAGGACCTGAATTTATCAAAAGATGAACTCTGCTGCTATGTCAAGTCAACCAGGTTGATCTGGAAATAGGGAATCCTTTGGATCCTTAACCTCCAAGCCTAACACTAAGTCTCCAGAATACAAACATTAATATAATATATAAAGTAGCCTTCAAAACCCAGTTCAGAACGGTTCTCTTTTTTATTCTTTTATCAATTGCATTTGTCTGACATTTTAAGTTATAGAATAATTTGTTTCAATGGAAACTTTCTGCGTTTTGATTTATTTTTCTCAACATCTCATTCAACAACCTCGGTTTATACAATCAGTTACTGGTAATAGTATATTTGCATCTATTTCTGCTGCAATGGTGGATCATATAGATTCTAAGTGCTTGATATAACTAGGGGGTTGCCTGACACATAAATTGTAGACGCAGTTTTGCACAGACTGAAAAGCTTTGCTAAGTTTTGCTAAGCTATAAGACAAACATGTTGTAATTGTTATTTATTCGACCTGGATGCTACTTTTTATCCAGTGGTCAGGTTTTTTGTTTTAAAGATATCATACCAAACCGGGTTGTTATATTTATTATTTGCAGAATGAGGTATGTCCCTATATATAGTTCAATTGTATGAGGGGGAGACATCCTGTGGCTCTCCAAATATTGTTCAATGATAACTGATAATGATGGATGCAACTTTGTCTACAAGTTTCTACAAGGCCACAAACATATTTATTTTTATTTATTTATTTTTCAAATTTGTATACTGTCCTATTCTCCCTAGTGGGACTCAGGGAGGTGCACAGAAAGAATAAAAACCCACAACAAATAGACACAATAAAATAGAATTAAATAGTTAAGTCTGTGCTAAAAGTAGTTAAAACAATTAAAATGTTAAATTTAAAATTAAGCCATTGATCTATGCCAGGCCAGCCAGATGGAAGAAGTGCATTTTAAGCGCCCGGCGGAAGAGGCGTAGGTCCGTGATGGTGCGAAGGTCGGGGGGGCAGGTCGTTCCAGAGAGCCAGACCCGCCACAGAGAAGGCCCTCCCCCTGGGGGTCGCCAGCCGGCATTGACTGGCAGACAGCACCCTGAGGAGGCCCTTCTGTGGGAGCGGACAGGTCGAAGGGAGGTATGTGGCAGGAGGCGGTCTCGCAAATAGCCAGGACCCGTGCCATGGAGCGCTTTGAAGATGGTTACTAACACCTTGAAGCGCACCCAGAAGACTACAGGCAGCCAGTGCAGCTCGCGCAGGAGAGTTGTTATATGGGAGTACCGTGAAACTCCCAGAATCCCCCGCGCGGCCTCATTCTGCACTAGCTGGAGTCTCCCGGTGCATCTCAAGGGAAGCCCCATGTAGAGAGCATTACAAGGGAACTTTGGGATCACAACCAAAGTTTTCATCTAGTTCTGAGGTATCTGGTGATATATTAGATCCTTTTTTCAGACCTTTTTAATTCCTCAGTTTTAAAAAAGAAGCCATTTTAAAAAGAAAATACATAAACAAACATATTCCCTGAACCTACTCTTTTTTTCTGTAGCAAAGCTTCTCATATATAAATAGAGAATGGATTATAATAGTGATCTGGGAAAGATTAGAACTAATGCTAGTAAAGCAATAGACGCAGAATATTTTGTTTATGGAAAAGGGTTCAGCATTCTTCCATTATTTATTACCAAGCCTTGGGATGACTTTTAAACACTTTGGCTATTCATTTCATGGATCCATAGAAACCTGTAGCAAAAATAACAATAACAAAAAAGGCTCAGGAATAAACATAATCATGCAGTAGTTCTCAGACATTTTGGTCTGAGGACTTCTTTACATTCTGAAAAATAATTGAGAATCCAAAGGAGCTTTGGTTAATTAATGTATTAAAATTAAAACTGAGAAATCTTAAAATATTTATGACTATACAATTATACTTTACCAATTTGTCAATTTACTGTGTCAATATGTATTTACATGACTTGATGTATCCACTGAAAGGATCTCAGGGACCTCCAGGGACCCCCAGACCACATTTTGAGAGCTGCTGGTCTAGTGATCAGACATCATACACATTTTGCAATAAATTAATTTATAAATGAAGCTCCAATGTCCCTTAAAGTTCAACTTTAATGAATTAAAGTTCATTTCCTGAAAACCTTCAGCTTTTTCTTTTTCAAAATGGATTCTTACTTATCTTGGGAATGGTTCCTGAGGTTTGGAATTTAGTTTCCCTGTGTGACATTTGGACGACGATATCTTCTGAAGGAAAAAGTACTATATGTGTTGAATTCCCTTCCCTTCCCTTCTGTTTCTTTGGAAGAAGGCTATATCCAAAGATTAGAATAGAGTGCTATGCAAATGTAAAGGCAAGGAACCAGTTATTGTGCCTGTGAATTCTTTCCATAACCCCAACATATTTACTAGATCTTCTGAACAAAACCTCTGGGCATACACGATTAGAATATTTTATATTTAAGTTTCATTCTTCTGAATTCAATATTCACACTTTCCTGTGTGTTAAACATTACAAATCAAATGTGTGCATGGATGCCTGTGCATGAAAGATTTAGACATTCATTAGAATTATATAATTCTTAAATTTATAACTTGAAATCACTGAAATATGATTATGGCAACAATGGTTTATGCAATGCTATTGGCCTTCAGACACATTTCTTCAACAAGTTTACCCATTTTTTTTAAATGATGAATGCTGTTTCATAGCTTCAAAAAGGATACCCTCCCTCCCCAATTCCTAACCTGTCACATTTAAATATGAAAACAATTTGGGTTAAAAAAGTATTCAAGCTGTATTGTTATGATTTTTCTTTTTCTGGAGAAGTGAGACAAACACAATATTTATTTTGGTTTGGTTCCTTTTGAAAAGAAAGATCATGAGACAATTTCAGGCCAATGTCTTTTTTGAGAGAAGTGTTCCCCTTTAGATTAATATGGGTTTCTTCTTTTCTCATTCTGAAGAGTCCAGGGCAATAACCCCACCAAGAATCAATCTTCCAATTATTTTGTGGTTGTTGTTGTTTTGCACTAGGAAATATCAGCTTGCTTATTTGTTTTGTTCAGTTTTTCACTAAGCCCCAGCACTGCTTGAAGGCAATCCCATAGCAATCTGATAGGAAACATAAAACAATATGTATCAGATACTGAAACATGCAATAATGAATGTCATAATATTTCCATGCTTTTGAAATACATCTTTAAAATTCATGCTTCGTATAAAAATGTTTTAGGAAAATTAGCAGGGTCTATTGAGACTAAGTAAGCTAAAATAAAGGTAATACTTTACCTACAAAATACTAAATGTGAGATGATAGCTAAAAATGGTGATTCTGAATTTTTTTTATTTTTTATTTATCTCTTTCTTCATCTCGGCCGTCCCCCCCTCCAATCCATCAATTTTTTGTTTGTTTTCCATTAGTGCTTTCTGTGTCTCCAAAAGTTCCAATTTTGAACTAACATTGTCTTTCCTGATTTCTTTAATTTCTTTCATGATGTTTTGAATCTGCAGATAACTGCCCTGCTGCCCTGTTTAGGGTGACCCGTTCCCTCCTTCAACAGAGGGTGCGGGAAGTCCCTTTACAGGGTAGAGCAGAGGAATTTGGGATTATCCACAGGATAAAATTGCTCAGAGTCGGAGCGAGTTAGCCTCCATCGAAAGTGGCCCAGTGGGATGCCCCGAGGCGGGTCTTGAGACAGTTTTGTGGGAAGAGTTTGACTCTGTTACTTCCGAAGATATGGACAGGTTACATGGGCGACTGTGAGCTACCACATGTTTATTGGACCCGTGTCCCTCCTGGCTTGTACTGGCATCCTGGGAGGTTACACAAGGCTGGCTCCAGGAGGTGGTCTGGAGTGAGGGGTTCTTGCCCACCGTCTTGAAAGAGGCAGTGGTGAGACCCCTCCTCAAGAAGCCCTCTCTGGACCCAGCATTTTTGGTAAATTACCATCCGGTCTCCAACCTTCACTTTCTGGCGAAGGTTGTAGAGAGTGTGGTGGCATAACAGTTCCCCCGTCATCTGGAGGAAATTGATTATCTGGACCTGCGTCAGTCCGGCTTCTGGCCCGGGCACAGCACCGAGATGGCATTGGTCGCGTTGGTGGATGATCTCTGGAGGGCCAGAGATGGGGGTTGTTCCTCCATCCTGATCCTATTAGTCCTCTCAGCGGCTTTTGATACCATCGACCATGGTATCCTATTGCATCGGCTGGAGGGGTTGGGGGTGAGGGCACCGTGTTACGGTGGTTCTCCTCCTACCTCTCCGGTCGATCGCAATTTGTGTTGGCAGGAGAGCAGAGGTTGACCTCGAGACCCCTCACTTGTGTGGTGCCTCAGGGGTTGGTCCTCTCGCCTCTCCTGTTCAACAGATATATGAAGCCGCTGGGTGAGATCATCCGTGGTTTTGGGGTAGAGTACCACCTCTACGCTGACGATACGCAGCTATATGTATCTACCCCAAACCACCCCAACGATGCCGTAGAGGTGATGTGCCAGTGCCTGGAAGCCGTGCGGGCCTGGATGGGAAGGAACAGACTCAGACTCAACCCATCCAAGACCGAGTGGCTGTGGTTTCCGGCATCCCGGTACAACCAGTTGACTCCATCACTGGCCATAGGGGGTGAACATCTAACCCCTGTGGATGGGGCACGCAACTTGGGCATCCTCCTTGATGCATGGCTGTCCATGGAAGATCAAGTGACGGCCGTGGCCAGGAGGGCATTTTACCTATTGGATCAGGGTGCCCTCTGCACAGTCACTCATGCCCTCGTGACATCCCGACTGGACTACTGCAATGCTCTCTACATGGGGCTCCCCTTGAGGTGCACCCGAAGGCTTCAGCTTGTCCAGAATGCAGCCGCACGGGCAGTTATGGGAACCTCTAGGTTTTCCCATGTAACACCGCTCCTGCGTGAGCTGCATTGGCTGCCTGTCGTCTTTCGGGTGCGCTTCAAGGTGTTGGTTATCATCTTTAAAGCATTCCATGGCACGGGACCTAGCTATCTGCGGGATCGCATCCTGCCCCATACATCCCTGCGGCCGATTCGCTCCCACAGAGAGGGACTTCTCCGGGTGCCGTCCACTAGGCTGTGCCAGTGGGCGACGCCCAGGGGAAGGGCCTTCTCTGTGGCGGGCCCGACCCTCTGGAACGACCTTCCCCCTGAAATTAAGACAACTATGGACCTCCGCTCCTTCCGTCAAAAATTAAAAACACACTTTTTCTGCTTGGCCGGCCTAGGATAATCAACTGTTTTTAGGGTTTTTAACGATTAATTTTTAGTTTTAATATGGGATTTTAGCGCAGGGTTAGTTTAATTTTATTTTATATTGTACTATGTTTGTGATTTTATATGTATTTTAAATTCCCTGTGCCCCGCCTCGAGTCCCTTCGGGGAGAGAGAGCGGGTTATAAATTAAAATTTATTATTATTATTATTGAAAAGTTTCCTCTATTGCTGATAACTGTGTAGCTTCCACCTCTGTTTCTTTGGATAACATTGAAGTAATCTTAGGTTGGAGTGGCTGCTTTTTTGAAGCCATAATGAAAGTGTTAAGTTCTTGTCACTAATATGGCGTCTGTTGGAGAGGTAGTCCGTGAGGCAAAGAGTTTAAGTCCAGCCAGGGTTTTTTCTAAATCTTTCTATCTGGAACTATTGTAGAAAATTAATATCCTGCTATTCAGTTAAATGGTTCATAATGTTTCAGAGCAATGCAAGCTGAGAGTTATTGTGGAAAATTTAAAAAATCACTTACTGTTGGTACCGCTATAGAAATCCTTAACCTCTATAGCCAAAACCTAAAATTAGTGAAAAAGGATGGAAGTATTTTGTTAAAACATCATTCATAAGGTTTAAGAATAAACATTAATTCCTTATAAGTGAGCTCATAAGAAAATGGTTAGCGCAGTCATACATAACTAGAGCATCTTCCCACAGAGCAACACTGCTAAAAAAACTGTCAGGTAAGTATAATTTTGCAGACCAGTTGCTTAGCTCTGTTCTGCCACAGCAACAAAGCTTATGACTTACAGTTTGAACAGAACCAAGTCAGGAGTGAAATCAACTTACTTTTGCTACTGGTTCGCAAATGTTAGAGCATGCGCATGCGCACTTCACTCGCACACGTCACCTCTGCGCATGCACAGGATCTTATGCACAGAGCATTAAAAATGGGGCATGATTACATCTGGGTGGGTGGCGGAGCTTTCCGCTGCCACCACTACTGATTGGCCCAAACTGAATAGAACCGGCTGAATTGCTCCACTGGACCAAGTGAAGGAATATGATTGCTTCCCTGTCAATCAATCAATCAATCAATTTAATATTTGTAAACCGCTCCCTCTCCCCATAGGGACTCGGGGCGGTGCACAGGAAGAATAAAAAACAATAAATATATACAAACATTTCTTTAAAAAACAAATTAAACCTAAACCTGTGCTAAAATTCCCCATTAAAACTAAGCTATACTAAAAAACTTCCCAATAAAACCCCAGAGACAGAGAGACTATCCTAGGCCGGCCAGACAGAAAAGATGTGTTTTTAATTTAAGACGGAAGGAGCGGAGGTCCGTGGTCGTCCTAATGTCGGGGGGAAGGTCGTTCCAGAGGGCCGGGCCCACCACAGAGAGAGCCCTTCCCCTGGGTGTCGCCCGCTGACAAAGTCTAGTGGACGGCACCCGGAGAAGTCCCTCTCTGTGGGAGCGAATCGGCCGTGAGGATGTATGAGGCAGGATCCGATCCCACAGATAGCTAGGTCCCGAGCCATGGAGCGCTTTAAAGATGATAATTAACACCTTGAAGCGCACCCGGAAGATGACAGGTAGCCAGTGCAGCTCGCGCAAGAGCGGTGTTACATGGGTAAACCTGGCGGTTCCCATAATTGCTCGCGCGGCTGCGTTCTGGACTAGCTGAAGTCTCCGGGTGCACCTCAAGGGGAGCCCCATGTAGAGAGAGTTACAATAGTCCAATCGGGATGTCACGAGCGCATGAGTGACTGTGCGAAGGGCGTCCCGATCCAATAGGGGGCGCAATTGGCGAACCAGGCGAACCTGGTAAAACGCCCTCCTGGCCACGGCTGTCACTTGATCTTCCATGGACAGCCGGGCATCCAGGAGGACACCCAAATTGCGCGCCCCATCCACAGGGGCAAGATGTTCGCCCCCTATGGCCAGCGATGGAGTGAGCTGGTTGAATCGGGCAGCCGGAAACCACAGCCACTCGGTCTTGGTCGGGTTGAGCTCGAGTCCGTTACTTCCCATCCAGATCCGCACGGCTTCCAGGCACTGGCACATCACCGCTACGGCATCGTTGGGGTGGTTTGGGGTAGATATATACAGCTGAGTATCATCAGCGTAAAGATGGTACTCTACCCCAAAACCACGGATGATCTCACCCAGCGGCTTCATGTATGTGTTAAACAGGAGAGGCGAGAGGACCGACCCCTGAGGCACCCCACATGTGAGGGGTCTCGAGGTCGACCTCTGCTCTCCTGCCAACACAAATTGCGATCGGCCAGAGAGGTAGGAGGAGAACCACCGTAAAACGGTGCCTCCCACCCCCAACCCCCCCAGCCGATGCAATAGGATACCATGGTCGATGGTATCGAAAGCCGCCGAGAGGTCTAATAGGACCAGGATGGAGGAACAACCCCCATCTCTGGCTCTCCAGAGATCATCAACCAACGCGACCAATGCCGTCTCGGTGCTATGCCCGGGCCGAAAGCCGGACTGGCGCGGATCTAGATAGTCAACTTCCTCCAGGTAACGGGGAAACTATTGTGCCACCACACTCTCAACAACCTTCGCCAGAAAGGGAAGGTTGGAGACTGGACGATAGTTGTTTAATAGAGCTGGATCCAAAGAGGGCTTCTTAAGGAGGGGCCTCACCATCGCTTCTTTTAGGGAAGCAGGCAAGGAACCCTCACTTAAGGATGCGTTGACAACCTCTTGGAGCCAGCCACGTGTCACCTCCCAGGATGCCAGTACAAGCCAGGAGGGACACGGGTCCAATAAACATGTGGTGGCTTGCAGTCGCCCACGTAACCTGTCCATATCTTCGGAAGTAACGGAGTCAAACTCCTCCCAAACAAGATCTGTCTCATTCATCCTATTAAATCTTGCCTGCCAGTAGGAAAACAATGAATTATTATTTTGCTTATTAATATGGAGTAGGTGTTGACATTTGTCTTGCAGAGTATATTTGGTCACTAACTAGTGACAGGTATGGAGGTACAATGTTAAGCCACAGAAGCAAATGCCTTGTTGAATACCCAGGACAAGAAAAAGGACAAATAGATGTCAGTGGGTAGAATAGAATATACCAAATAGATTTCAGTGGGTAGAATGTAAAGCTACATAAAATAGCAAAGCCTGGATATTGTAAAATAGCAAGAGATACTGTCTTATTACAGGGCTTGGGCCTGAGTGATTTTTTTTGCCTCAAGTGCTAAATTTATTTGGCTGTCCTTGGAAACTGTGCTTGATTTGAAAAGGTGAACAGAGTTTACCCTTGAGCTGCTTTCTTAGGTAGGGAAACATGAAGCCTAGCATAAGAGATATGTGAATGCATCAATAATACAGTATCCTTTTTGGATAAGGAGGCAGATGACTAAAAGTGGCTAGTACTTTACCTAAGGTGACCAGATTTCAACTTGACTAAAGCGGGACACCATCAACCGGGGGAGGGGGCAGCGGCCTTTCCCAGCTCCGTAGCCACCACAGAGGCTGCCTCGCCACCCACTTCCCTCCCTCCCTTCCCCCCCCCCCGAGCAGGGCCACCTGCAGGTAGGCGTCTGGTGGGGTGGCAGGGGCCGGGCGGGCGGTGGGCGCTCTGCACACGTTCAGAGGCATGGGCAGGAAGCGGCGGGCTAGCGGACAGGCAGAAGGGGAGGGCCGGCGAGGGAGGAGCCAGGCCCAGGCAGGCAGCAGGCGACGGAAGGGGATGAGAGCCAGTCAGAGCCCGCGTGGCCCTGAACTTCTTTGCGCCACGCCGCAATGCGCTGAGAGCAGCTGGCTGGAAGCCCCATCGCCACCCGCCCATCCCACCATGGCGCAAAGAAGTTCAGGGTCGCGCAGGCTCCGGTTGGCTCTCCTCCTCTTCTTGGCTCTCCTCCTCCTCTTCCGCCACCTGCTGCCTGCCTGGGCCTGGCTCCTCCCTCACTGGCTCTCCCCTTCCGCCTGCCCGCCAGCCCGCCACTTCCTGCCCACTCCCCGTGCCTCTGAGCGCCTGCAGAGCCCCCGCCGCCCGCCTGGCCCCTGCCGCCCGCCCGGCCCACACCGCCCGCCCAGCCCCCGCCGCCCGCCCAGTCCCTGCCACCAAAAAGCGAGACATTTTTAAGAGGACGCAGGACACGGGACAGATGCTTGAAAAGTGGGACTGTCCCGCCAAAAGTGGGACATCTGGTCACCTTAACTTTACCTTCTAAATTACATGTGGCTGTTTGCATATTTTCAATAGGGCAAAGGTTTGCCTTATTGAGAAAAATGAAGGGACAAAAATATATTTCTATCTCTGGTTGCATTCCTAAGCAAAACCCTCCTTTTTTAATGCTAATCTACAATATACAGTAGAATGCACCTTTTTGTATGACTTTTCTTTCTTTAAAAAGAATATATATAAGGTTTGAAAGAATGGAGAAATGAGAAAGAAAGTACAGTAGAGTTCAATGAAAGAAAAATCAAATCAATCAAGCTACTATACAGCAGCCCAAATATGCATGCTAAATTCTTTTGGACAAGCACACTTTGGTAATTTATATATTTTTGTTGATAAATGCATCCTTTCTAATCTAGATAAAATTAGTTCAGACCCATTCAGAGAAAGGATTGATTTAACCACAAGCGATGTTACTCGTGTAGACATTTAGTTAGCTTGGCCTCTCCTGCCCACTTCCAATATTTAAAAACAAAATAATTTAATAATATCAGTTAGAATCCAATGAAGCAATAATTAGAGGGAAAGCAAAATAACATAAATAATGAGAACAAGAGCTTTAATATGCATTCTTTAAAGCCCTTGAAATGAAACTGATATGCAGATGCAGACACAAAAACACAAACATATAATTTAAACAGTGGGCAGTGGGAAGAGTGAGGAGGAATATATAGAAGCAGCAAGTTGTATATGTGTGGGGGGAGACTAATGCCAGTCAACCAAGGGGCAAAGCTTCAGAGTTAGTTGGCAAGGAGGCTGATGTTTTGCTCCTTTGAAGCTTTCTTCTTCCACCCTGTAACAAGACAGCGACTCAGCCCCCTGCTGCCCTCAACTGGAGATTGTCTGGAGAGGGTAGTAGAAAAGAAGCAAAAATATCAAAAGCAAATTGTGCACTTCATTCACGTTGATCAAAGCTTCTTGGAGTTTTGATAGGTAAATTAGTAACAAGACAGAATCCCAGGCAAAATTTAAAGGAGAGCTGTGATTAACTAGGCTCAAACATCACCCAAAACTTTGCCTCAACCATCATGGGTTGAAGAACAGACTACAATCATAGGCATCTTCAGAATCTCATGCTTTTATCAAATGGATGCAAGTGGTAATGCGGCTGTTGTCATTTGAGCCACCCGCAGATCCTCTGGTCTACGTTTTGAGATTCTGATTTAATTCTAAATTCACAAATAAATATGTAGAAAACCAATCTTGGTAGGTTCTAACATCATAATAAACTGAAATCAACCAGACATAAACAATGTTAGCTTGTCACTATGACAGATAATATTTTATGTTGCTAGATATAACTGGCATTTTGTGACCCTATTTGAGAGCCCTCTTACAAAATGACAATTCAGGGGTTTTGTTTGTTTGTTTGTTTGTTTGTTTGTTTGTTTGTTTGTTTGTTTATTTATTTATTTATTTATTTATTTATTTATTTATTTATTTATTTATTTATTTATTTATTTATTTATTTATTTATTTATTTATTTTCTATGGCCAGAACTCTGGGAAGTTAATATTCCCTTGAATATTAAATATTACAAAATGGCTACTGTAGTAGATATGTTATGTCACAAACAACCATTAACCTACATGCAAACAGCTGACGTAATTCTATCTTTTCTAGTCTTTCCTAAATTCTCTTTACTATTTGAACTCTGCCTTTTTCTGGACAAGTTGAGACATTTTCAAACTAAGCACAAATACACACACACGCACGCATGCACGCCCACTAAGAATACTTATAGGATCTGTATAAAATATAGAAGCATTTTTTAAAAAAAGTTAATAACAAGTGGATGCATTCTGTACAGCATGTCAAATTCTCCCCTTTTCCTCTTCCTCTTCTTCTTCCTCCTCCCCCTCTTCCTCCTCCTCCTCCTCCTCCTCCTCCTCCTCCTCCCCCTCCCCTATAATCTTCTATTTAAAACCTTAAAGTCAGACAATGAGACATGTCCTGCCTACATGTGAGCCCAGCCACTGACAAAGGAAGAATGCTGGAGAAATAAAGTACCTTTTTTTTTTTTCTTAGCCTCTCTAGTCACTGGAACAGCAAGAAGGGTTTCAAACGTTGAGTCAAATTCTTAATTTGTTTTTAAAAAGTAAGAAGTAGCCTCTCTACATGGGGCTCCCCTTGAGGTGCACCCGACGACTACAGCTAGTCCAGAATACGGCCGCGCTGGTAATTATGGGTACCTCCAGGTACTCCCACGTAACACCGCTCCTGCGCGAGCTGCACTGGCTACCTGTGGCCTTTCGGGTGCGCTTCAAGATGTTGATTACCATCTTTAAAGCGCTCCACGGCACGGGTCCTAGCTATCTGCGTGATCGTATCCTACCCCACACATCCCTTCGACCGATTCGCTCACACAGAGTGGGACTTCTCCAGGTGCCGTCCTCCTGGCAATGCCAACAGGCGGCTCCCAGGGGAAGGTCCTTCTCTGTGGTGGGCCCAACCCTCTGGAATGACCTACCCCCCGAACTTAGATCTACTACGGAGCTCCGCTCCTTCCGTCAACAATTAAAGACCCATCTTTTCCAGCAGGCTTTTTACGTTATAAATTTAAACGAGATATTTTAACACAGGGTAAAACATTTAATTTAGTTTTAATTATTTATAATTGTTATATATGTATATGCTCTTAAATTCTTGTACACCGCCCCGAGTCTCTTTGGAGAGAGGGGGCGGTCAATAAATCCAAATAAATAAATAAATAAATAAATTTTGGAAATGATCTATTTCCATAGGGCCATCCCAGCTTTAACTACTGTTAGTTTAGTTTTAGGAATGAGATTGCATCGTTCTTACACCCTTTTGCATATGAAACTTGTGTTTTGTTCTGCTATCTCTTTGTTCTACAAAGTAAGCCACACACACACACAGTGCTGCCATATAATGATCATACACTAAAATCATAAGTATTCTTTAATTTTCTCTGCCACTTTATGTTTTTTGTTATGTTAGAATGAAATTGTTTCCTGCATATTTGTCAAATAGCATTTCAGTTGTATCGTTTGATCTCTGTAACCAGCAAATTTGGGACTGGTTGCATTTTGATAACTATAGGTATGAAGGCTGGCTGCAGCTTTAATGTTTTTCAATGTTATGCCAGCTTACAGTTGCCCTCGGCACTAAAAAAATCAAGCTTTCATCATTTGCCAGAGATGTGGATGCCCATGACCTTGCTTTTCAAATTCAGAACTGTCTGCTTTTATCATTTTGAAAGTGCCATCTAATGATTCATTTAATGAGGTTCTTGGCTTTCAGGTGATGGTTTATAAAACCGCTGAGAGTCACAGTGTTGCAGATTACAATTCTGGAATCGTAGTTTTGATGCTAGAATAATTTGGGATATTTGGCAAACTGTCATGATAGTCTGACCAATGGAATAACATTTGCATTATACACAAATTAATAAGAGGGTTGTTCCTGTTATTTCTCCAAACATGTAACAACGGTTCTGAGGAGAGCAAATAACTAAACAAGCAGAGTTAAATTTTAGAAATCTACATTAAAATCATAATGTAGATTTGCCTGCGCATCATGTGGCTCTTTTTAAAGGGGTTATCATATTTATATCTTTATTACAGAAAGATAAGATTAGATACTGCATTATCTCAGAGACCTCAGCTTCCATTAAATATCATGAAACATTTTTTACGCGGTGCCAAAGGTTGCTATTTTTAGCTTCACTTTGCAACATCTATAACAATGTGCAAAATGCTTGCTAGGAGATAGGAAGATTGGAAAAGCTGTATAGCAACTACAATGAATAAAGGATAAACTGTTTATTTAAAAGATTATTATTCCATAACCTTTTGTTGGAGCACAGGGGACAGAAAGAACCAGGAGGCAACAATAAATAAACAAACCATACTTTGTAAAGCAATAATAGATATATAAAAAATAAAACATCAATCAAGAAGAATCACACAATCACAACTTCTAAGACTGGCTTTTAAAGTTTCATTTTATATATGTTGATATTGTCTGATCAAGATGATTTTTTGCTTGAATGAAGTGAGATGTGAAAGGGTTGGTGGTGGGTTTTGTGTTTTTTTGGACAATAAACTGAAGTAGGAAGGGAGGAGACTTCTGTGTCTTCTTCTGGATATGCCATAGATAGTACTTAAGTGGAATTTTATACATCTCTCATTGGGTAGCCCAACAAGTGAAATAAAAACTGAATGGTACATTATAATAATAGTAAAGCTGAGGTACGTCTTATGCAGTTTGGTAAAGATCAATATAGATATGGCATAAACATTCAAGATCTTGGACAGATAAACCATGTAAAATGGGCAGAAGTATTAGCAGGGATGAATCCTCCCCATCCTTTTCAATAATCAAATAGCAATAGTTTTTCTCTCCTTGTTTTTAAATTGAACTAGCTGATAACCCGGTGCTTCCCCGGTATTTATTTATAGGGGGAAACATAATTTGTAATGTTGGATTATCCCCCTTACCAGAGGGAGCCCCCTTGTGGAGTATTACCAGGGCAACTATTACCAGGGCAACTCCACTGCACTGTACGGTAGAAGCCACTTTACAGCAGTACAGTAGAATCTATTTTAAAGCACAACAGGCTGTATCTTAACAGA
Source organism: Rhabdophis nuchalis (assembly GCA_039707465.1). Taxonomy (NCBI): domain Eukaryota; kingdom Metazoa; phylum Chordata; class Lepidosauria; order Squamata; family Natricidae; genus Rhabdophis; species Rhabdophis nuchalis. The sequence continues at coordinate 116,069,382 of CM077643.1, read as the reverse complement.
ACATCCCCCCCCCCCCCGAGGGGTGTTAGGGGTGTCTTACCCCCACAGTATTTTTTCCAGAGAGTAAGTCATCTGTGTACCAGGTTTGGTTGAAATTGCTTGAAGCATTCCAGAGATATGTTGGAACACACACACACTTTAGTAGCTATAGCGATAGATAGATATCAGCTTCATTATTTAATTGAATACCAAGAGTTAATTAGCAAAAGCATATAGTTAAAAATAGTAATCTATTATGAATAAAAGTGAACTCTCTCTTGAATTGACATTGACTTTTGGTGATTAATGAACATATACACCTTGCTTTCTTGGTAAGAGTATAGCCATGGCTTACCACTGCTTGTTTCTGGGATTGTTTTTCAATTGGTACTCCAGGCCGTTGCTTTGGGGACCTCCTACTGGTCCAATACCTATTGGTATTGGGTCCTGGTCTCTCTAAGTATTAAGGCCAGACACTGGTTGGCCTTTTTTTAAAATTGTCAATATCACAACTTGATGTTTCTTCTGCTGAATTCATCCTCTAATCTGATGGACATCTTTGATCATAGAAATTTTGAAAGAATTAGAGTGTTACATTTTGTTTGCCAAATTAATTTAATACACTTTAAAATATAACCGATCCACAGTAAGATATACCCTGTTTCCCCCAAAATAAGACCTTCCCAGATAATAAGCCCAATCGGGCTTTTGAGCGCATGCGCTAAAATAAGCCCTTCCCTGAAAATAAGCCCTGTCCAAAAAAATTTGCAACACAGCAGCAGTCATGAGGTGACCACACTCGCGTCTTCCTGGACCTCAAAAATAATAAGACCTCCCTGAAAATAAGGCCAAGTGCTTATTTTGGGAGTCAAAAGAAAATAAGACCCTGTCTTATTTTCAGGGAAACATGGTATTTAGAATTCTACTCTTTTAATAATGAGGCCAGTAGCTAACAACAGGAATAGCTTTCATTGCTTTTGTTTCTTCAATTCATATATCTTAGGAAAAGAAGACAATAAACCAACGTTAGGATTAAACTGTGAAATGATTAATTGGCTATTGCCATTAAAGATTATAATATATAATTGGTTGATAATCCTACCAGCACAATTAAGAAATGTTACAATCTTATAATGTACTCTTGTGAATTATTTCATGGCCAGTTCTAAATAATTTTCCTTTCCTTTCCTTTCCTCTCCTTTCCTTTCCTTTCCTTTCCTTTCCTTTCCTTTCCTTTCCTTTCCTTTCCTTTATTAGCAGTATTTTGTCTAGGAAATACTATTGCTTAACTCTTAATCATTCAGTCCTACACTCCCAATCAACATGTAGAAAGTAAGGAAATCATCTTGATGAAGATATACAGGAACTGTTACCTGAGCTGAAGGGGCTAAAATCATGTTTTTTTCCCTCCCCAGGCTCCTAGAAAGCCACTTGAGCCTGGGGAGGGTGAAAAAAAACGTGCCAAAAGCAGGGAGAGCGCTGGTTGCGCGCGCATGTGTAGGGAGGTGTTGCACGTATTGCATTAAGGGTGTGGCATGCTCGCACATGACCTCCCTGGGCTCCCCCCGCTTTTGGCATGGCAGACAAAAAAGGTTAGTCATCCCTGGGCTAAAACATTTTTAAAGTCCAGAAAAACTTGATTACATTGGCATGACTTGGGCAGATATCTTACTAACCCACTGAAATATAAGAAAGAGGAGGTGGAGGGACAGTACAATCAGACTTGCAAAATTCTGTTATTATGATCAGTCTTAATTAATTTTAGCCTTCATCTGGATTTGCTTTTCTGATCTGGAACTCTTCTATCTAGAAGAGTTAGCAGCTGGGCTAACTTAAGAAATCAATTGGTATCCAGGCATTCCTTTTGGAATGCTGCCATTGTCAGAAGATGGCTGAAATGAGACAGCAGGGACTGAAATGGTCCCACAGTATTATGGCCTGTGCACTGTGTTTGATTGTAGCAGTAGGGAAGAAAGTTCTCATGCTGTTTATGCTACAGGTAGTTTTCTTTTAGTGACCATAATTGGACGTGGTTGTTAAGCAAAGCAGTTGCTATGGGAAAAATTATATGATCACGACTGTGCTTATAGCTTTATTTGTTTTTCATTTTATAGAACTTTGAAAGGTGTAAATGTATGCACAATTACTTTTCTATCACTGTTGTAATTGTGAACAGTAGCTGTCTGAAGCAGGCACTAAGCAAGGGCTACCAGGAAATGATTGCCTGGCTTTTCTATGGTCTGACAAATGTAGACTTTCCCTATCTGTGGGTGCAATTTGTTTACTTCTAAGAGCTTGCCATTTGTTCCCAGTTTTACAGCCTAATCTGTCTCCAGTCTTGGATAATGCAGGCTACTCATAAATTTCTTACCTTTCTGTTTGGAAATATTTTCATCGGCTTGCTGCACTTCCATACCCAGGCACTTTACCAACCATCATTTTCAGAGTTTAATTTGAGAGATGTTTACTCTGGCATGGCTAAAACTGTTCTGGGCTAATCCATCCGGGCAAGTAGTTGCTGCAGGTTAATGAGCCTTGAGGTCAGAACAAGGGAATAAAACCCACAGTATCTACCAGTGAAAATGATTTTGTTAAGAATAGGAATTATAGCAAAAGAAAAGAGTGGAGCTGGAAGTCTCTGCATTGCGATAGAAGAGAGAAAGTCTCTGTATTCTTTAGACATGGATTAAAATATGAGCTGAAAAAATATTTCTAGCTTCAGGAACCTCTGACTTTTCTTTCTTTCTTTCTTTCTTTCTTTCTTTCTTTCTTTCTTTCTTTCTTTCTTTCTTTCTTTCTTTCTTTCTTTCTTTCTTTCTTTCTTTCTTTCTTTCTTTCTTTCTTTCTTTCTTTCTTTCTTTCTTTCTTTCTTTCTTTCTTTCTTTCTTTCTGAATGTCCTAATGATGCAGTATGGTTCCATTGCAGCCAATATAGTAGTGGGAAGTGAAGAAGCTCTTGAAGGGGAAAAAAATACCTAAGAGGTTAGCTTCTGAATATTTTTGTGGAAGACAGTTTGCCTTCTTCTTCTTCTTCTTCTTCTTCTTCTTCTTCTTCTTCTTCTTCTTCTTCTTCTTCTTCTTCTTCTTCTTCTTCTTCTTCTTCTTCTCCTCCTCCTCCTCCTCCTCCTCCTCCTCCTCCTCCTCCTCCTCCTCCTCCTCCTCCTCCTCCTCCTCCTCCTCCTCCTCCTCCTCCTTCTTCTTCTTCTTCTTCTTCTTCTTCTTCTTCTTTCCAAGACATATTATTTCTTCCATTATTGAATGTAACAGGATGTATAAGGGACAGAAAGAGCTGGATTGTAGCCATTTTTCTGAATTTTGGATTGATTCAGAAAATTATCCAAATGTTCTCTTTGGGGAAGAGGAAATTCTAAACAAAATGTCCAAGTTAGTCAGAAGAGTTTGATGCAGGGGTGGGCTTCAACATTTTTTAGCAAGGGGTTCTCTGCCAGTTGCTGGGTGGATGTGGCCATGGTGGGTGTGACCTACTCAGCCTCCTGTACCAGAGCAGGGGGGGATTTTTGCCCTCCCCCGGTTCCTGATACTTTTTCGAGTCTCCAGGAAGGTGAAAATGGCCTCCCCAAGCTCCGTAGGTTCTCTGGAACTTCTTGAACTTCCAGTAGGCCTGTTTTTTGCCCTCCCCGAACCTCCACATGCTCCCTGCACTTACCTGCATCCAAAATGGGCTGTGTGGGGATTCCTGGGAGGGGAGGGGTAGGCAGGGCCAGCCAGGAGTGGGGATTTGGGGGTTCTCCAAACTGCACGGAATCTTAGTTAGAGGTTATCCTGAACCTCTGCGAACCCCTAGCAGCCCACCCCTGATTTGATGGTTTTAGTAACGGAACCATAACAGAACTTACTATTCAGATATGTAGTAAGAGCCTATATTTGGCTCCCAGGTTTTAACTCTCAGATTGCTACAACTTTTAGGTAGGTGAGACAATGAGAATTATCTTACAATATGCTACATTGACTACCGCCAAAGCTGAAGCTTGAACATGAAGCTTGCAAACATAGCTGTGAATATGCCTTCCAAACAGGTTCAAATTCCTGCCTGATCTTAAGTAACGAATTACAACCTTCCGTCATATGGAGATTTTTGCAGGTGTTATTTTTTTTAATTTCCGTTTATTTAAAGAGGCTTTTTGGAATCTGCTAAAACAACTTGACTATCTGTAACTTTACATTTTCTTTATTGAATGACTGTGAACTTCACTTAGGCCCTACAGTACACCCAGAAACCAGCCTTTTAATTATGAGGAAACCGCTGCCTAATGTATTAGGAGATGAAGCATAACTTGACCAGGAAAAGCAGAAAACTCACTGCTGAAAAATCAAAATGGATTCCACATTGTTTCAAACATATTCAACAGTTGTGTCTTTATGCATTATTTAGCCTGCTTTTTTAAATAAAAACCAGTTAGAAAATAAGCTTTCAAATGCACAATTTCATGATGCATTAGAATGATCTCTTCGTAATATTTGGTCTTATTAAGAATTAGTTTAAGTCTATTTAAAATAGAAGATCATTCCTTATTTTATTTTAATAATGGGTGGCCAGTAGCAAAGTTTTCATATACTGTAGATTGGGAAAGAATAATATTATTGAAACCTTAATGCACTTCTATTATTTTGAGTCAAAATTTATGACCAAAATTGCTATGCCATGTAGTTTATATGTGTAAGTGCTATTATATAGCCCTCTGGAGCGACCTACCCCCCAAACTCCGGATCACCACGGACCTCCGCCAACGTTTGAAGACCTATTTCTTTCACCTAGCCGGCCTAGCCTAGCCCCCGAGAGTACCTCCATAGACTGAATCTTAAATTGTTCTAAATTGATTTTAATTTGCGGGTAATTTTTAGGGAATTTTTTAGCACAGGACACTTTAATTTAATCAGATTTTATTGTTCGTAGTCTTATTTATTATATGTTTGCTTTTTACTTATTTGTTTGTATTTTCGCTTTTTAACCTCCTGTGCACCGCCCTGAGTCCCTTCGGGGAGATAGGCGCGGTATAAAAAAAAAATAAAAAAAAATATTCTTTTGGTCATGAAATTAATTTCTACTTATATTGGTGGAATTTAGTAAAAGAGATCCACTCAAATCAGATTTTAACCATAAATTTAGGCAAGAAGAGATCTATTAGTGAGTGAATTGGGTCTTATAAAAACAGCATGTGGAGCAATGGAAAAGAGCATTTGAAGAATATATTTATATTACATTTGCATGCAACTTACGTATGTCATCTAGCAATGACTCTGAGAAGCTTATAAACATCTCCGGGTGACTTATAAACATAAGATTGTTGGGTGAAGTGATGAATAATGTAACTAGCTTTGTTATTTCATGATCAGGACCCCATAAATCCTTTTATGACATTGCTGGGTTATCTGAGAAACCACCTCTCCCTGATTGACCTACCCAACCTATCAGGTACTGCAGGAGAGGCATGTTGCCGGAAATGTCTGTTAAGGAGTTCTATCTAACAGGATCCAAGAGATTAGCTTTGCTGCTGTGTTTTATCTCTCTGGAATATCATCTCCCCTGAGGTAACGTTAACTCAACCCTTATGGCCTTTTGAACAGCCCTCAAAATATGGTTTCTTCATCAGGCCTTGGGATTCTTTGACAGCAGAAAGCCTACACTCTGACTGTGCCCCATTTAACCTCTGTGTAATTTTCTTTTTAATTTATGTTAATTATTTAATTATTTTAATTGTTTTTATAGCAGTTTTAATAGTTGATTTATTTCATGATGCCAAGAGCTATCTTGTGTGAGATGGGCAACTATATAAATTTGACTTTAAAAAAATCTTAAATAAATTGCATATTGATTTGTATACCAATTATGAAAAGGATTCTGTGATGTTCAATATAATGGGAACTGTTTTCATTCACTGAATGTCCCTCCTCTCCTTCACACCCACCCACACAAAAGCCCTTGTGGTACATTAGATTAATAAAAAAAACTTGGCTGGAATTTTTGTCTGAACAGATCTAAAGAGTAACAGATAGAGTAGGTTATTCTAAGGGAACAAAACATTTTTCTCAGTCAACAATGCCCCCCCCCCAACACACAAACAGAATAGGCTATTAGATGTAGAATTATTTTTTGAAATCTATTCTTTTAGAAAACCCAGTGGTTCAAAGCTGATGACATTTAACCCATGAGGCTGACTTTGTTTTACTTTTAATTTGCACTGATACAAGAGAAGCAAAATGTGAATAATGTGGATATAGTGAATACATTAATCTTACAGTTAATAATATTTATAATATTTACACAGGATTTGAGTTAATAGTATCAGATTATTTATGTATTTAATGAATATACTGTTCTTAATCACAATTGTCTGAAAAATAAGATACAAGTAGTTGAAAATCTATAACAGTCACATATTTTATAGTTTACATATATTAGAGATGTTGCTATAAGCCTGGAGATTCATATAGCAGGATTTGCAGTATATAATTATTATGAAACAAAAATATTTTACCCTGAATTATATGTTTATCAACTTTGAGATTATCTAAGAGAGGAATAAATGAAAGCTCTTCACTGTTAGCCTAAATTCTATAAGAACTTGTTAGCTAAAAATCCATCTTAAAAACTAATTTTAGGCAATTTCAACTTCACAGTTGAATTGTACTGCGGCTAAAATAGCTAAACAATTTGAAATGCCTACTAGTGTCTAAAAACAAATTGTTCCAAAATGTTCTGTCACAATAGGAAGAAGCAGTAGTGCAATTCCCTGCTTATCCTGTTTTTTGTAAATGGACAAGGTTCTATATTTCATAAATATGTGCCTGAACTTATAGCATCATTGTATTAGAGACACCATACTAATGGCACATATGTGTTGTCTGAACACATACTTGTTGCCCATGTTATTTGAAGGATTAGTACTGGAGTTGAATCAATGTCAATAATATTGGAACATTTTCTTTGGTTGCCCTTTTTGATGAATTTCATCTATAGCTATAGCAATTTCATAGAATTCATTTTAAAACTGAAAGAAGGGAAGTTAAAAAAAGCAGGCACACAAAAGGATTAGAAATCCTGAAGGCAAATAGCTAAGGTCTCTCTTCTCTTCGCCTATTACCAATACACATAAATATAATGGTTTTTTTTAAAAAAAGTAGACATTATACAGTAAGATAAAGTTTAGACTGAAAGAGTATATGGGGTAAGGACTATGGTTCTAACTTACATTCGATTCAAGGTCACCTTGGTGACTAGTTCATCCAAGATCTCTCATGCGAGGTTTTAGAAGCAGGGAAGAGTTACTGCAAGTCATCTGCAGCATCCTATTATCTAAAAAAGCTGACACTAATGTGGGTCATTAAATATGTAAAACAGATCCCATTTTATATAGCCAAACTGTATAGTGGTGAAGAGAAATAAAGCTTGCTAAGATTAAAACTATTAAATATCTTTAACTAGAATCACAGATAGGCAAAAAACCCAACAACAAATGCACAAGCAATCCCTTTAAAAGCTCTCTCTCCCTCTCCCTCCCTCCCTCTCTCTCACACACACATACACACAGAGCAAATCATAGCACCTCTTATTTCAAAGAGCAGTTTTGCTTGTTTGCTGTTGTCATCAGTCAATCAAATGGCTTTGCTGTTTCCTTAAAGCCCAGGGTATTTAACTTACTTTTCCAATTGCTCATTTGAAAATTGCATCTTGAAGGATATAGACCTGCAAGATCAATACCAATATATCAAATGCCTGGTAAAGAAAAATTGATTCTACATCACTTTACAATTCCTTCTTGTTCTTATATTAATTAAATTTATCGTACCCAAGGTGACAACAACTCTAACACTTCTATAGCTCTCCAGCCATTACATTTATCCCTCCAACCAATCTATCTTTTCAAGTTTGAATCATGAAGGTCCTATTAGGGATATATTCAATGGCTCATAGCTTGCCCTCTTCTAGTTACCACTTGTCTAAACGGATGGTCAGATATTGTGCTTTATTTTTGGATAAAGATTATTTATTGTAAACATTTATATAGCTGCTCATGTTACAACAAACTCTGGGCAGCTGCTGGTTAAAAATTATGCAACAGTGTTCTTAGTTATGCCCGCACTTCTGAGAATTTGAGGTGCTCTAGTCTTTTATTGCACAAATGAAATGTGGACCATTAACTCCAAAAATATAAAGACCAAGGGACATGAATGAAACAGATGTTATATAAATGAGAACTGATAGAGTGGGACAAGATTTTAGGTAGCTGACATTGTTGTCCAAACAATTGGATTATGGTGGGCATATTCTACATTGGGAATTCTCAGAAACTCTGTAGATTCTATTATCTCATGATAGGACATAGTTTACCATCAGCTGTCAGGGTGTGCAAATATTAAATGTCAGCTTTTTTACAGTGCTCGGGTATGTAGGTATAACTCATTAGATCAGGTGTACCAATTGTAACTCATTGGAGAAATCCAAGTCAGGTTGCTAAGAACTTTGTTACATTGATTGATTGATTGATTGATTGATTGATTGATTGATTGATTGATTGATTGAATCTGATTGGATACATATTGCTTGTAGCTGAATAATTTAACATGAATGGAATATTCATTCATACAAATGCAACACATGCCTTGTTATACAGACACATCACATTGATTACTCTTATATGTTAGTTCTAGCAGTAAAAGTTATTCTCTCTCCCTCTCCCCCTCTCTTCCCCCCCAAAAGATGGGGAGAAGATAGTCTAGTTCAGCTGCTTTAGGAGAAGAAAGGCCAATTTTCATTGAGGTTTAGCAGATCTGCTAACTTTATGCTCTGAAATCTTTTTGAGAGAAAGTGTCAGATCCATTAAGATAAATAACATTCAGATCTATGTGAAGCCTTCCAGGCAAGCAGCCAAGGAGAAAATTTCTATGAATCAATGAATAATGAAACATTCTCTTTCTTAGAGGATATATGGTTTGCTTTCTTAAAGAAACTTTTACTTACTTTTAACAGATTGGCTAATGATTCTTGGTGCAACAATTACAAAAGAACAAAAGGTAATGCAGGCTAGGAAGACACATTTCTGAGGTTTGGTCACCTGCGAGTTATAAAACTCAGAGCAAAATCTTTAAGGCAGATTATTTTGGAACATAGTATAAATATGAACCTTGAAAAAATTCATAGGAGGTAGAAAATGATACAGGTATCAAAGGAACAAAAATTCAAGTAGCTCAAATTTGTATAAGTATTTTCAGGAAGATTAAAATTCAGATACATTTAATATGAGAGGAAGAAAAATTGAGACGTACCAGCTATTTTATGCAGATGACAAAATGCTAAAGGAAACCACAAAAAGATAGAACTGTTAGTTTCACTCTTTCTTTTCTGAGAAGAGGATATTGCAGAAACAGAATTCTAGCTCAAGTATAACAGGGATGTAGTCAGGGAATATCTATTGGTCTTAAAATCTACAGGGCCAGATTGTGATCAAGGACACAGAATCTGTTAGTGGAAAAAGAAAAAAGAAATCCAATAATCAAGAAGAAAAATCTCTAGCAATTTTTGTAAAAAAAATAACTGTTTGAATAAATACATTTTTCTGTCAAGCAATCTCATCATGCTCCTCCAGAATTCATGAGTTCCACGGAACACTGAGAAATTCAGTCCTAAACTCTTGCTGATGATAAGGTTGATTGATTATGTGTCATAAAATCACTGTCAACTCTTAGCAATTACATAGATGGATTTTCTCCATGACCATTTGTCTCTAATCTGGTGCTTCAGGTTTTCCACTGCTTTACTCATTATCACTAAAACTGAATCTAACCACCAAGATCCTAGTATTCCCCTTTTTCTCTTTTTATCTACCTTTCCCAGCATGAAAGCCTTCTCAAGAAAACTATTGTGTTTGTCCTAAAATAAGATGGACCCCAATAAGAAGCAAACGTTTCATCACCATTCGAAGAGACATTGTCAGTGCATTTTGAACACAGAAAACTTGAATGGTGATAAAATGTTTGCAACCAAATTGCTAACTCAAACCAACAGGCTAGCTACCATTCCGGGCTCCTTATATTCAAATACATTTTGTCCAAAGTATCTCAGGAGTCTTCTCCAATAACGAAGTTCAAAATTATAATACACTTCCTAAATTGACTCTTCAGAGTCTAACCTTCACATCTGAAGAGCATCACAGGGAATACCAGTTCGTATAATTCTGATCTTTGTAGATGTATTCACATCATGGTATTTAATATCTGTTTGGCTGTTCTACTAAGTGCTAGAATGAAGTGTTTTCCTCAACTGTTTTCTCTTTTATTTTGGATACACTAATTGATCATAAAAGGCAAAGCTATCTATCACTTTGATATCTTCATTATCTAAGCCTGAGAGTTCTGCCTGTGGTTCTTATTTTACTGCCATTTTCTTTACTGCTGTTTTCACTATGCACCTTGATTTTTTTAAACTAGAGTTTGCATTTGTGACTACAGGATAATGTCACAGCATAATGCTGTGTTACTGGGAGTTGGCAGAATATAAAGGTAATACATTATTATTAAAATATGCAAAAAATGTGAAATCACAGCTAGTTCTTTAGCTGGTGTTGGCCTTCATAAGCTTTAAGTTCATTCCAAGAATCTAGGACCATGATGGTGAACTATGGCACACATGCCACAAGTGGCATGCAGACATATGAAGTGTTGCCCAGCTCAGCTCCACGACGCTTGCGTGTGCACCTCCAGCTGCCCAACTGATTTCTGGATCTCTGTCACACTTGTGAGAGATGCATACGCATGCATGGGGGTGGGGTGTGTGTTCATGCATAGATGTGTGGGGGGAGAGAGCATGAGGGGGTGCCCCCATGCCCCATTTTTGGTCCCAGGAGGTTTCGTGGAGGCCTGCCAGGCCCAAAATAGGGCACGGGGGGGGGGGGGGTGTCACACGTACATACGCAGGGACGCAAGGGGGCACAGGGGTTGTTGTGCGTGCATTGCATTGTGGGTGTGGATGCACACACGCTGTTGCTCATGCTTTCAGCACGCAAGGACAAAAGGTTAATCATCACTGATCTAGGATCATAATGAGGTGGTATAGTATATAGGTGGATCCAAATAGTGTGGCTTTTTGTCCAGTCCAGCTTCCCTTATACATATGCAGCATATAGGTTGAATACATAAGAAGAGCGTATAAAGACTTGTCACACAACTTTGCCAACCCAGAGCCTCCATGTTCTGTACGTACAGTAGCTGATGATCTGTCTGTCTCTAAATCCATTATCTTTTTGAGAAATCCTAAAGATTTGTAAAATACCATGTGAGTAGAGGAGGAAAGATGACATTTAAGTGCAACCACATTCATTGTACAATAATTGTTGCCTTTGGTTTGTGCTAAGATAATACTACAGTGGCCTCACATCTAAAGCCACGAGCTATTTCATGGGGGAAAGTGGGAGATAGAAGATACGTTGAATTTTTTCCCCAGTGCCATTTATATAGAAAGAAGTAAGGACCCATCAAGGAGGAGGTTTGTTGCAAATGGTTCTGAAGTTTATTTCTCTCTTTTAGAAATAACATCAAAAGGGAATATGGGATTGGAAGCGTGTTTGTTGTCAAAGATAATCTGACAACAATTAATATGTTCAATTGAATTTCATTTTCTTAATATTCTTATGTATTCTTAAGTCCCAATGCATAAGGATACTTCTTTATAAGTTTTAATTAAGTTGTTCATTAGCATTTCTTATTTGTATCCCAAAATCACTGGATTTAATTTGTTTTGGTGTTGATTGCCGTCTAAATCCATTTGCTCAGTTTTGTAGAACAATGACTACAGCAAAACGTTGCCTACATGATTCTGCACTGAAACAAAGACTTACACAATCAATATAATTGTAATTGAATACTTCATAATTAGCAACTGAGTGTCTTGTTAACATTTTGGATAAATTCCAAGGTGTTTTTTGATAGTTTTGTTCTGCCCCAATAATCAGATTTGCCCACCCACCCACCCGCCCAATTTTCCTACCTTTATCTTCTCAGCTGATTAGCACAGCAAAGCGGATAGCTGAATCAGCTGTATTATTCCTCCGTAGAACCCCGGAAGTAAAGATTTCTTTATAATGCGTTACGTGCACAAATCACACAATCACCAAATCAGTTGTTAAATCAGGAGGATCCCACCACTGAAAATACCACTTTACAAACACCTTTTAGTATACTGATTTGAGAGCCAATTGTTTTGTTTTCAATCTGCATTATCTAAACACAGGCATAAATATGCAGTCTATATAATTGTTTCTCTTCTTCCTTCCATTCCATCTCTTATGAAAGTTTGTATCATCTGGAGGTACAATTTATTTGTATATGAAGATGCAGGTGTACAGTACATTTGAGTTCCTTTCACTTGGGATAAATTTAGAAATATCAATGGATAATATATGGAATGATACTAAGTGTGAACAAACCATCATCGCTCAAATAACACAAAAATAATTTGAATATTTCCCTGATATTGTTTCAAATACAGTGCTTTTACATGAGTCAATCCTGAAATTACTGCACCACCATTTAAGGATATATGGAAAATAATTAAATGATATGCACAGCTGGACATTTGCAAAATCATCTACAAAGGCATTCATTTAGAATCATGTTTAAGTAAAAATACAATACATTGTTTTTTACTTGTTTATCAGTTGTCCATGGAGACACACATCTCATACATTCTCATGTAGCTTTCATGGTTGATCATCTTTGCATCAACTGGGATTGAAGAGAATATAATCCAGAGGTGCCATTCAGCCGGTTCCTACCAGTTCTGGCAAACCGGTAGCAGAAATTTTGATTAGTTTGGAAAACCAGCAAATATCACTTCTGAACTGGCCCTGCCCCCATCTATTTGCTGCCTCCCAACTCCCAGCTGATTTGAGTCCTAGCTGATCAGCTGGATCTTCTTTTCTTGCCCTGCACAGGAGAATGGAGCTGGAAAGCAGTTTAGCAGGCTGAAGAGGGAATGGGGACTCCCCTGCCACACCCACCAAGCAACGCCCATCAAGCAACGCCCACAGAACTGGTAGTAAAAATTTTTGAATCCCACCACTGATAATCCATATGACATATGTTACGCAGAGTTTGGACATGATTCATATATACAGCAAGGCAACTTCAATTGATCAGCTTGAGTTTCACTATGGAAGAAATTGAAATATCGATGTACTCAACAAAATCACAAATACACATTTGAAGAATATCATCCCAATCTGGCAGGGCTTTAACATTTCTTCATTTCTCCACCTCTGTTATATTCAGATCTAGCAACCTTATCATTTGAGGTACTTTAGTATTTGAAGCACTGTGAACTAACTATTTCTCTCTCTGGCTCCTGATGACTGTCAGAGCTAATGAGGAAAGAAGATGCACAGTGAAACTGGGCAATGTGAGTGATTTGCAAGAGATTTCCACTTTAACGATGACAAGCCTGAAGAATATTATTAATTAGGAACTTAATAGTCCAATAGGAGATGATGTCCGGTGATTCAACAGCCATGGTTGAATACCACTTTTGGTTATGGATATCATAACAGGGATAACAATGTTAATAGCCACTGTAGAATGATCTCATGTATTCTGCCCTTAAGTATAAACGTAGTTGTATGAATGATGGTTTGCTTCTCTTTTAATTCTTCTAACACCTTTTATGTCATTCCAGCAGAGATATGTAATTCTGCAACAAGATAATATATCAAAATATTAATTCTCTCCCACGTGGAACCCTCCATTTGTCACTATGACCCTTTCTCGTAAGTTATCGGAAGGAGGTTGATGCTACAGTTGTCCTAGGATGGAGAAGATAGCCATATAAACAAATACATTTGTACAAGATTAAATTATAGCCTATTCTGTATCTTCAAATGATATGTTCTCTGTTTCTTTGCAAGCTCTCTGAATAATAACCTTGTTTGAGTTTAATCTCCTTAAATAATAACAGTCTCATTTTGTACTGTTCAGGATATACTGATCTTTTCAACTAGTGAATCTCATACATATTTTGATATTAGTTTGCCATGGTGAGATTTACACCCATGGAATTCTTCTTTATTGAATTTCTGTCCTGAAATTCAGCTGTATCTCCACAAACCCCATTCTGGAAGCAGGTGAAGCCATTGTTTTTCCAGAGAGCCTTTTGGGTTTAATGGCTTAAATAACTGTACTTACAACGGTAATTTTAATAATATAATAATAATAATAATAATAATAATAATAATAATAATAATAATAATAATAATAATAATAATAATAATAATAATAAATTTTATTTATAACCCGCTCTCTCTCCCCGAAGGGACTCGAGGCGGGGCACAGGGAAATTAAAAACAAATTAAAACAAGCAAAGTACAAGGTTAAAATCAAATTAAACTTACCCTGCGCTAAAAAACTTCTATGAAAATAAAACTATCCCTAAAAAACCCCTTAATAATTTAAAATTTAGATTACCCTAATTTTTACCCTAAAATTAGATTATTTAGATTTTAAAAACACAGGTGCTATTTAGTTATTTATTTTTGTACATAATCGTTTATGTCATACCCTTGTAATGTGCATGTACCACTGAAGGCAGCTAAATGCAATTAAACATTCTGTATAAAGAAAAACATCATGCAAAAAGAACATAAATGAACAAAAACAGGTAGGCGCAGCATGTAATATAACCAAGAAATGTTTATATTGCTTTTCTAAACAGGAAAGTCTATCATTTGGGGGTTGAAAAAATGTCATGTTTCTAATATACAAAACTAACTTTATTGCATATCAGAGGGTACTGTTTTATAAATATTATCCTAATTACAATAAGGCAAACATTTCTTTAAAAAAAATGGTTCTGGATTATGGCCAGTAAAAAATCCTGCAGCTAAATATCTTTTCTATAAAATGTTTTCTCCCAACTATATGTTCCAGTAAAATATATTCTGGGCAACTATACTGTGAAATATTAGAAAAGGGGAAGGAAGTAAAACATAAACACCTCTTCTCAACACAGGTGAATTAAGTAGGAATAAGAAAAGCCTAGATAATGTAAGAAAGATAAACTCGGTATACCAGTACTGGCTGCAAAAATCATCTGTATTTTTCAGACTATAAGATGCACTGGGTATAAGACACACCAAGATTTTAAAGAGGTAAATGTAAAAAAAAAGGTTTTTGACCTTCCTGGTCCCCAGGAGCACTCTGCAGGCCTCCCAAACCTTCTGCACACCTCGTTTTTTGTGGGAAAAGGGGCATGCAGAGAGTTCGAGAGGCCTGCAAAGTGCACCTGGAAGCTGTGGAGGGCAGAAAAATGAGCAAAAAAATGGGCCACTTTTTGCAAAAATTGGTCCTTTTTCTCCAAAAAATGGGATGTGCAGAGGGTTTGGGAGTCCTGTAGAGCAGGGGTCCCCAACCCCCGGTCCGTAGACCAATGCCAGTCCGTGGCTTGATAGGAACCGGGCCGCAGTGAGTGACACAGCTCTTAGAAAGGGCCGGAGAGGAGGGAGGAGGGAGCAGCCCCCTGGGCAGAGCGCATGTCGGAGCGGGAGAGCGCAGGCGTGGCTGCTCGCACCATTGTGGGCCCGAAAGGGGCGAATGAGCCGACTCACCCCCTGCATGCGCCACCTGTTCCCCCTCCCCCCTCCCCCTCTACGCCGGCCGAGCCATGACCACCGGTCGGTGGAATTTTTTTAACATGAAACCGGTCCCTGGTGCCAAAAAGGTTGGGGACCCCTGCTGTAGAGTGCTCCTGGGGGATGGGGAGGACAAAAACAATCCTGTTTCTGTGAAAAATGGGCCCATTTCTTTCTTGTTTTTGCCCTCTTCAGCCCCCAGGAGCACTTTGCAGGCCTTCCAAACCCTCTGTGCATCCATTTTTGAAAAAAAAAAAGAGATGTGGGAGCAGAGTTTTGGGAGGCCAAAAATGCTGTATTCAGTGTATAAGATGCAGCAAAATTTTCATCCTCTTTTGGGGGGGGGGGGCAAGTGCATCTTATACTCTGAAAAACATGGTATATGAGATTGTGTTGTTGTTAATTGTGAAGTCATGTCCGACCCATCGTGACCCCCTGGACAATGCTGTCCATGGGGTTTTCATGGCAGAGATACTGGAGTGGTTGCCATTTCCTTATCCTATATGAGACTAGATGGAAACAAAAATGTAGGAAAGCTCTCATTCTTTGTTGATATCTTATACTTGTCTGCATTTTCACAGCTCAGATATACACATCCTCCCCTCCTCCCCATCAATTCCAATCAAAGCTTTGGCTATTGACTATCCAACAATTCTGTTGGATTTTCCCCAACTCCTATTTACTTTTTGATTTAACAATACTGGTCTTCTGGGAGTTGAAGTCCACAAGTCTTAAAGTTGCCAAGTTTGGGGAGCTCTGCTCTTGGGGATCATTGTGGAGGACTTGAATCTATTGCAGAGCCTTGCATTGAGAAATGAAACACCTACTTCCCTTCTATTTGTATGCACTTTATCCTATATTCATCCTGTTCTCCCCAGTTTACTTTCCAATAGTTGTCTTGGATGCAACCATGTCACTGAAGTCTTAAAGCAAGAATTAATGTTCCTCAGCTGATGAACCCTTTTCTCATATCTTTCCAACGCCCACATAATTTAGCACCATTCATATACTCTATTACTTGAACTCTACTTTTCTTCCTCCTGTGTTTGTGCTGCCTTGCTTGGTTCCTCTGGCTTTGATCTCTAGATGCTCTTTTAGACATTTCTCACTAGCTACTCTGACAGCCACTGTCTGGGATCTTCCAGATGGTTGTTTTAAGGACCTTTCTCCCTACTGTTGAGGGTGGGAAAATACATGCTGCCAGGATTATGTTAACCCCATAGGAATCTGTGCCCTCCTATGCCTCAACAATGAACATAGATAATGTTGTTGTCCTTTACATTTTGAAGGTGGAATTCCTTTTTATCTAATGGAAGAATCCACCATCTATTGCCTTACAAGAATACATGGCAAGGCATAGTTCCCTCTCAGAATAGCCTGTTAACACTTGGCCTGCTTTTTGCCATTGGACTATTGATGACATTCAGAATTTATAATTTTATGGGCAGGTAAATAACAACAATAAAAATTACCCCTGAGTGAGAGGGCCAAGAGAAGAACCATTATTTTACTTCTGTTTCAAGGCAAGAGAACTTTTCCTTGGCCAAGCATATTATATCATTCAGTCACTGGATTTAGCTGGGTGGTTATAGAAATTGGATGGATGGATGGATGGATGGATGGACGGACTGTGTTGCCAAGAAGAACCAGTAATTTTTAAAGCTGCTGAACTGGAAAGCTTCCACTAAGCAACCAAGCACTTGGATGTGTTTGGGGTACAAGAGCTCCAATGTAAGTCCTCTAGAAACTTGCAAGAGGTGAGTAGTTATATTGCAAGCAGCTTCTTCTCCTGAGAATAGCCAGTAAGAAAAAATTGGTTGGGAAGAATTGAAATAATGCACTCTGACCCCAATTGCTCTAAAGAGAAGCACTCTCACTGGGCTCTTCGTTTTCTTGGACTATTGTATGCTACCCTGAGTGACATTCCATGAGATGGGTGGCCATATAAATTTGATTAATAAATAAACAAAATAATATCACTTTTCCTTTTTGTTTCCTTGATTTTTTTCCTCCCTAAAACCTTCCTTCTCTCTAACTCTAGTCTCTTCTATGCAATTTTCCTGCTTCTTTCCAATTTCTTCCATTTGTCTTTCTGCTCAAACTTCCATCATGCTGTTTCTTCTCTTTCTTACCTTCTATATTCTCCCTTCAATTTAATAATTCTATTTTTCACTTTAATTTCATTTTCTTTCTTTCTTACTTCTTGGGAAAACCCTCCTACCTGATGCCTCTTTAAATTTCATTTCTCTTTTTTCTCATCTTTAGTTATATACTACATTGACACCAAATTGTCACTGTCAAATTCCAATCAAAAACATTGGAGTACATACTTTAACATAATGTCACACTATAGGATATTTTCCTCCTGTAATCCAGCTACCCGACCTTGTTCTCCACTATATTCCTCTTCTGGGTTTCTGTTTAATTTTCAATAGATACTCAGGACCAGTGGTGGGATTCAAATAATTTCGCAACTAGTTTTCTGCTCTAATGATTTGTTCCAACAACCACTTCACCAAACTGCTCAGAAAGTTAACAATCAGTTCTCCAATCAGTGGAGAACAATCAGTTCTCCACTGCAATCAGTTTGCAGTGGTGCAAACTGGCTGAATCCCACCACTACCCAGGATGCTAAAAAGAAGACAGTTTGGTCTAGTACAGTGGTGGGCAAACTTATTAGTCAAGAGAGCCAAATATCAACAGTACCACGATTGAAATTTCTTTTGAGAGCCAAAAGGTGTGGCCTGTTTTGTGGGAGTGGCTCATCGGTCATGTGACCGGGTGGGCGTGGCCAACTTGGAAATGTGGTGAAACTCACTTAACGACAGTCCTGCTTAGCAACCAAAATTCTTTCTTTTTCTTTCTTTCTTTGCCTCTACCACTTTCTTTTTCTTTCTATTTTTCTTTCTCTCTTTCTCTTTTTGTCTCTGTCTATCTCTCTCTTTATCTGTCTCTCTCTCCTCCCTCCACCCATCTGTCATTCTGTGTGTGTGTGTGTGTGTGTCTCTCTCTCTCTTCCTTTCTCTGATTCCCTCTCTCCCTCCCTCTCTCTGTGTCTCTCTATTTGTCTCTTCCTCCCTCCCCCTCCCTCTCTCTCTGTATGTCAGTCTCCCCCTCCCTCTCTCCCTCTCTTCCCCCCCAAGCAGTGGAAAGCCCGGCACGGGTTTTCATGCAGTGAGCGGGCGGGGGAGAACCCGAGGCTGCGGCCATCCAAGCACCACGGAGGCTGTCCGGGCGCCGCATGCCCACCTCCGTCCCAGCTGCACGCAGCGGCCAGCCCCGGAAAGCATGGCTCGGCGCTCTCTGCAGGTGGCTGTTGCTGCTGCTGGCCCCGAGCCCTGCGACAGGCAGCTCCCGCCGTCCGAGCACATCGGGCAGGACAGCCGGCCACGTTTCCATCAGGTCCCTCTTTGGCCTCTCGGGTGCGGCTCTTCCTCTCTCCTCCCTCCCGGAGGCAGCGGAGGGCCCGGCATGTTGGTTGGGGGGGGGCTGTGGCTGCCTCCCCCTGGAGTGAGCGAACAAGCAAACGGGCGGGGGTAGCGCCCGGTCTGCGGCTGCGCCGGAGCCGTCCGGGCACTGCGCGCCCGCCTCCCCGTGCGCGCGGTGCCCGGATGGCTCCGGCGCAGCCACAGCCCCAGGCATTCCCCCCGCCCATTGGCTCGCTCGCTCGCTCCAGGGGGAGGCAGCCAGAGCCTCCCCAACTGACATGCCGGGCCCTCCGCTGTCTCCGGGGGGGGAAAGGAGAGAGGAAGAGCCGCACCCGAGGGGCCAAATCGCGAGCCGCGGTTTGCCGACCACTGGTCTAGTAAGTAAAGTACCAAGCTAGACTGTGAGTTCTACTCCTGCTTTAGGCATGAAAACTGGGTGGGTGACTTTGGGCCTGTCACACACACTTTTTAAAAAAATATTTTTTTTAATTTTCTTTAAACATAAGTAATACGAACAGTACATATACAACTGAATACAAACAAAAAAAGAAAGACAAAAGAAAAAAAAGGGGGGGGCGGGAAACACATATTACAGTCACATTCTCTCAGCCCTCAACATCAGCTAAGGTAACAAGCCAGCCAGTCAGTCAATTCCTGTCACAACCAATGGATCAATATTTTGTTGATCAGGGGAAAAAGCATATTCTGCACTTGCAAAAAATGGTAGAAAGAAAAAACAACCCAGGATTCTGTGAAAGCTTGAAAATTGATTGTTAACACATCTTAGAAATGCTAGTGGTTTATTCCTATTTTTACAGGCTTAGATTTATTGTGTTGTTGTTCTGCAGATTTCAGGATTCCCCAGATGTGTACTGTTTTTGCTCATTTTGGCCACAATCTCTGGTGCTATTCCCCAGCTATTTTGGCAGTAGGCAAAGCAAGTAAACCTGCAACAATTTAGGAGTGATGGTTCAGGCTTCTGTCTATATTCAGTACATCACATGAAGCAGAACCAAATTTAATTGCTGATATTTTCATGGTCAGGAATAAACCTGGAAAATATTTCACCCAGTTAATATATTCTACCTATGCCCTTGATGAATTGCTTCCATTTGGAGAAGACAGCACCAGCTTAAAATATGATCTCAAGAAGGAGACACCGACCTGCTCAAAACTTAACACTGTACTTAGTTTTTAAGATGCTGCATTAAAAAAAAAATCATCTTCCTACATATTTATACCTCTTCTAGGGCTGCATTTTTGCATTCCCAGCACACAAAGAGGACATTTTAAATGATTCTCCCTGATAAGTGCCTCCACATGGCACATCATTCAGACACAACTGCTCAGCTGATGCCTTTAGAGATTTTCTCTGTCCTTTTCCACCTGAAGGGCAGCCTTTGAGGCAGCCACCCCTGGGTAAAGAGCAATTTTTAAGTACCTTTCATGCAATGCTTCTATTGTGTACCTTACTCTGGCATCAGGATACTTGATAAGGTCATGCATACTGATAAAGGAAAATGTTTGTAGTTCAGAGTTGACATGAGGGGTCCTTAGTACTCTCTGAGCTTGCTTGTCTCTCTGCAGACATTTCATTACCCAAACTAGGTAACTTTATCAGTGGTAGTGATGATGTTACCTAGTCTGGGCAATGAAACATCTGCAAGAAAACAAGCAAGCTCAGAGAGCTCCAATAATGTCATGCATCCTCTGTTGAATGCCTGGTCTCAACGAGAGCTTGAGATCCGCAGGTTAGATTTTGTATACATAAAATAAAACCATATCCTGGAGAAAATAGTAGACTTTTTGACCTTGGTCAACCTGTATGAATGGAAGCAGGTTAGATTCTGTATAAATGGAAGCAGGTTAGATCCGCAGGTTAGATTTTGTATACATAAAATAAAACCATATCCTGGAGAAAATAGTAGACTTTTTGACCTTGGTCAACCTGTATAAATGGAAGCTGGTAAAAAGATTAGTGTTCTTTGCATCCCATGATGGTTTGGGAAAGGTACCTCTATGAATACAAGTCAGACAGATAACAAGGAATTCTGCATTCTGTTGTAACTCTAGAAGCTGAAATTGGCCACAAGTGAGAAATGCAGTTTTTAAGGAAAGGATAATCCACCAAAGCATTTCATTTATCTTCTTCTCTGAAGTTTTAACCTTCACCCTGTGGGTATTTCCACTGCAATAAATTACTGCCTTAGCCACAGTGCCTGGTGGAGCAGGAACAGGTACATTGCATGTTGGAGTCAAGGGAGGGTGTGTGTGACTATTATCTATTATATTCTGATTTTCCATTCAATTCTTCTCATGAGGTTTGCCCTATTAAATGCAAAGTGCATTCCATATATTCTGAATCGGGCAGCAGAATTGCTGAAGCCTCATTCACTGGCAAAATGTGACCTTGGTTGATCTCAAGAAATTAAGCAACTAGGCTTGTTCTAGTTAGTACATAGAGGGCAGGACATCAGGAAATGCAAGACTTTGTCTGGCCTTATAAGTCACAGAACATCCCTAAGTAAGTCAATCATGAATCGCTTCTTTGTTATCAGTGATATAGCCACACAGACGTACACATTAAATCAATGAAACCACCAGAGAATATTTATTTTTATCTTCTCTCAGCAATCAGGTAGTGAACGTTAGGATGCTTAGTTACAGTTGACAATGCATGCCGTGCATAGGTTGTAATTAACCCTGTCACATAAAGATACAAAACCTTTGTTTTGCTCAAATGGACCAAAAATAGCTCTCTTCAAACACTGTGCTCTCAAAGACCAGAAGTGCCTTGATTTCTTTCGTTTCAATTAATTAAACCTAGTCTACAATGCTTAAGTTATGAATTTGAATTGAATGAGCCTCCAATTACAAATTTTAAATTTGAACATGAGCTACTCCGCACCCTATTGTTTTATAATCAAATCAAAGTTTTAATTTATAGGTTTTAAATTTAAATTTATTTTAAGCAGGGTATTGATTTAATTTAGTTATTATTTAGTAATATTTTATATTTATGTATATATATATATTTTTTTTTAAATTTATAACCCGCTCTCTCTCCCAGAAGGGACTCGAGGCGGGGCACAGGGAATTTAAAATACATATAAAATACAAACAGTATACAATAATAAAATGAAATTAAACTAACTAACCCTGCGCTAAAATCCCATATTAAAACTAACCCCAATCTAAAAAGAGACTACCCTAGGCCGGCCAAGCGAAACAGATGTGTCTTTAATTTTAGGCGGAAGGAGCGGAGGTCTGTGGTTGTCCTGATATCGGGGGGAAGGTCGTTCCAGAGGGCTGGGCCCGCCACAGAGAAGGCCCTTCCCCTGGGCGTCACCCGCTGACAAAGTCTAGTGGACGGCACCCGGAGAAGTCCCTCTCTGTGGGAGCGAATCGGCCGTGAGGATGTTTATCTTAAATCTCTGTTCGCCGCCCCGAGTCCCTTGTGGTGAGATGGGTGAAGGGTTACAAATGTGAATAATAATAATAATAATAATAATAATAATAATAATAATAATAATAATAATAATAATAATAATAATAATAATAGCTTCTTAGAGCAAAGGAATAATGATTCCTTGGGTCTTTCCTGCAACATTCTCTTGCTACTGCTTTTCCAGCATAAGAAAAGTCTTGTAAATGCTAAACAAAAGGTTTTCTAGGTACTTTCCATTGTCCAGGTGCTTTTGGAAATCTCACAAGGAAACCTACTGATTCAAAGTATTGAAACCTTTCCCTTTGTACTTTTAGAATGACATATTTGGAAGTTTATGAGTGATAGATGAAAAATTCAACTGAAGGAATTCCTTTGAATATATAGAAATATATCTGAAATATAACTAAAATATAGAGTGATTCTGAAAAAAGAATTACAATATGAATTACCATATTATAACATAATAATGCCATATACCAGTATTTGGGTTTGGCTCTAAACATGAAAAAAAACTGGAATCTATCTGTTTGGGAGGCTGCATGAAGTAGATAATATAGGGCAGGGATGTCAAACAGGTGACCCATGAACTGGAGGCATCATACACTGGCCATGCCCACCCCTGCTCCTCAAAGGCAAAAATCATCACGATACATCATGTGATGTGATTGAGTTTGACACCTGTGATATAGGGCTGGAAGAAACAATGCAGCTTATCTCTAGAAGCTTCATTTAACCCTGTTTTGCAAAGTATCAGTCTTTATCATCCATATTAATATTTAAGCCAGTCTAATTGCTTCCCAGATGTGCAGAACTACAAATCCCAGCACTTCCATCTTTTGGCTTTACTGAAGGAAAAATTTGAGGAGTTGCAGACCTTAGACCTCTGGAGGACATTGGAGGCTTGCCTATGTCTACTATTGGCTAAACTAACTTGCATTTGATAATTGCCATTCCTAAATGTGCTGTGACAGTTTTATCCATACAATATGAATGTGCTCAATGAAAGCACTACTGTAATTAGTAGTGTTTTGAAATCTAATCTTTGTGCAGTGTATTTCTATAGGCAGCATATTACTATATACCCGTGATGGCAAACCTATGACACAGGTGCCACAGGTGGCGCACGGAGCCATTTGTTAGGGCACATGAGGCGTTGCCCTGTCAGCTCCAGTGCACATGTCCAGCTGACTTCAGCCTTCTTTTGAGGCTGTTTTTCACCCTCCAGAGGCTTCCACGAGCCAAAAACGGTTCGCCATCACTGCTATATACAGTACAATCTATGGTCATGACCATAATTTGTTCCATAACTTTGGTTGCAACCCAATTTGGTTGTGACAAGAACCTAATTTTGGAAATTTGGCACTTACAAAAAAAATGGTGCAGAAGGGAGTATTGGCCACAAAAAAAATGTGAATTCTTTTGGTCGGAACCCAATTTGATTGTGGTCAGAAGCATTCATGACTAGAGGTTACAGTGTACTTCAGTGCATAGAATGTATGTATGTATGTATGTATGTATGTATGTATGTATGTATGTATGTATGTATGTATTTATTTATTTATTTATTTATTTACCAAATGTATACCATACATCTATTTAGTGACAGTCTGGATGGTGAACAGAGTAAAAGCATAATCAATCCATACCTTACTTTAAAGTATGGATTCCCTCCTCTGGAAATCTCAGATCATACACAATGTTCCTGTACCCAAACTGAGTTTCCATAACTAACATTCTGGTTCCAATGCCTAGTAAATATTTCAAAGGCTCATTTAAGTTATTTGCTTAAGTGCTGAACTAATTCCAGAAAAAAAATAAAACCAGAGTTTGAATAGGAATCAGATATATATGTATCATTAATAAATGGGTAAAGTCCAGTGGAAGCTGATCCCTTTCAATTTGTGGGAGGCAAATATTTCAAATATTTGTAGGCTACCCATTGTGATAAAATGCATGTTAGCTCTGTGGTATTCTTAAATAAAGAGAAAAGGAAAAGAATCTCCCTTGAAAGCAATACTTAATTAAACAAACCGATACCAAGATCCATATTCAGAATGGCATTTAGTCTGACAGATCAATCCATGGAGATGATTTGTGGTTTGGATGCACTGTTGCTTGAATATTGATCTCAATGTATGAAGCTCATGTTTCTAATTATAGTTACATTAAATTTAATAAGGTCTCATATTCTGAAACAAATAATATGTAGTATGTTCATGTGACCTAAATGGCAAGCAATGAGCTGTTCAGCATGGCTGTTTACGCAGATTAATTTGAGCAAGAATTGTTTTGCCTAAGTGAAAATAAATATATTAAAAAGATGTCCTCGCAGCCTCACTGCTATGGGTTGAACTTGGAAAGAGAAATTATTATTTTTTCTTTCTATATGACTGCCTGTAGGCGGAGGGTGGTGCTAATTTTCTATCAGATCATGAATGTTGATGTTCCTGCTAATATTTATTATTGTAAGTTATTTTTAATATAGCTTTTAGGGTGGCTTGAAACATCAAATGAAGGCCTGTTCACTTTCCAGTTCTGAATCGTCATCCTATGATTTGGAAACTTGGTAGGATGGAGGTGGAAATGGTTGCAAATCATTGCCTCCTACTCCTAGAGTCTTCCTGAACAAAAGTCACTGTTACCTCAAATGCCTTTTTAATGGCATTTAGATAATTTATGGGAGGAAATTTTCTCCACTTCATTTGGAGAAGTGCTTAGAATGCAAAGATTTGTGTGTGAGGGAGTGATAATTATTATTGCTTGGCACGATATGGAAAGTCACATTATTTTCATGTGGGGCATTTTCAGCAGCCATTCATATTAAACTTGGCAGATGGAACTTCCATAAGATAATGGTCATTATAATTTGACCATTGTCCCAGGTTTATTACAGTGCAGTGAAATTATGCCTCATATCGTGATTTCCAAAAGTGTCTGAACTATTAATCTGCCTTTGAAATTAAGTTTAAAAGCCCCTCACTCTGACAGTGGTTGGTGTACCCTGACTGCTTATGGCAGTCTCAGAATACCAACTTCCAACTTCTTCAGGAAGAGAAAGCATTTGAAGTTTTTCTGATTCTTCAATCTCAATCTAAGAAGTTCAAACCAATATTGTGGCTTTTTCACTTTAAGGAAAATTTGTTTATTAGTCTATCAATCATTTGGATAGTCTAGTGAAGAGAAGGACCAGGGGAGACATGATAGCAGTGTTCCAATATTTGAGGTGCTGCTACAGAGAGGAGGGGGGTCAAGCTATTTTCCAAAACACCTGAAGGCCAGACAAGGAATAATGAATGGAAACTGACCAATGAGGTCAGTTTCCATTCATTATTCCTTCAACCTAGAAAGAAGGAGGAACTTTCTGACCGTGAGAACAATCAACCAATGGAACATCTTGCTCTCAGAAGTTGTGGGAGCTTCATCATTTGAGACTTTCAAGAAGAGATTGAACTGCCATTTGTAAGAAATGGTGTAGGGTCTCCTGCTTGAACAGGGGGTTGGACAAGATGACCTATAATGTCCCTTTCAACTTTTTAATCTGTTAAAACCTGTATTAAACCTTCCTGGCTCAGTAATTCCTTCAGGAAATCTCCTTGTTCTTTGAGATACATATGAGGTGGTGGCTTTTCTCATTCCTCTTTCAGAGTCAGGCACCCCAATTTATCACAGTGGACTTACATTAAGAAGAGAGGGAAATGGAGATGTAGTGAGGCTGGAATCTGTTCCTCGTAGTAATACTTCTCGACTGCTTGCGATTCACAAATCCTATTACAGGTTGATGACAGGAGAGTGCTGTGGTATATGTACTATATTATACATATGTAGAATGATGTACAATATTATAAGTTCATGACAGAGACAGTGACGTTCCTGAGAGCTAATCAAAAAGCCACATAACAGCTTGATCGTAGTTGTGGGAGAATGTATGGAGTTTAATTGGAGCTTGGTATCATTACTAAACATTGATACATTTGTCATTTATATTGTGACTTTTAGGTTTTTTGGGAAACCCTGTGTTGTCCTCAAAACCAGGCAGAAATGGCCATAAAAGCAGCAAAATAACTACTGTTAATGCCTTCCATATACTTCTCCCAAATAAAAAATCAAAACCTGTTCTGAATCTCTGACATATTTCTGTAAGTAAAAAGATACTATTGCACTTCAGTGGTTGGTTTGCATTTTTTTTACTGCTGGTTTCGCTTGTGTGTGCTTGTGTGCTCACACGTGAACACTTTTGTGCATGCTCAGAAGCTTCTGCACATGCGTAGAAGTCTCTGGGCAGGTGGGTGGAGCCTCCCGCCACCGCTACTACTGTTCGCCCAATCAGGGCTGAACCGGGACCAGTCAACCTTTGTTGTACTTCATTTTTTTTGTTCCTTCTAGTCATTATCTCCCGCAGTTTTCTTAGCAATATTTTAGAAGTCAGTTGCCTCTGTCTTCTTCCCATGGCTGAGATAAAGTGAATGATCCAAGATCACCCAGCTGTCATGATCTCCTGCTTTCTAGCTCAGTGCCCTACTGGTTCTCCACACTGCACTTTGTGCTGCTTAGGATCTAAGCTGATTTTCAGGGGAGGTACAATTACCTCTAAAGTACATGCCCATCACATGTGTTTAGAAGGTGGGCAGGGTACACCCAGAGAGCTGCATTAAAGTGCTTTCCTCCATGAATGGGCAGGAAAATTTGCTAGCATAAATTGTGCTGCTTTATTGCCGATCCCATTCTGCCTTAGTAATAAGGTCATCGAGTGGTGTCATCCTTACTTAATGTTGGACAAATTAAAAAGCTCAACTGTTGAATTCTCCTGGCTTCATTTCCCCTCTTACTTGAGAGTATCAACATTGATTTCTCTCTTTATAAGTGGTGGGATAAGGATGAGCTTAGAATAGCTATTTTAGCTACCAGTCAATTTGCCTATTGCATTGCAGATGCAGAAGTGCTCTGCGCCTGCCACCAGTAAATTAGGTTATTTCTGAACATGGGACTACTGCTTTTGTGAAAGGGCACTTAACCCATATTCAGAAATAGTCAAGTAGGCCAGATTGCAGACACAGAAGAGGGGTGCGGAGTGGAACAGAAGGGAGTGATTGATGATAAGTGGGCTCAAGTCTTGCATAGTAATGAAAAAGGATGGCAGCATTAGTAGAATGTAGAATTGTCAGAACATCCAGAAATAGTCTGTAGGGTAGGCAAAGTGGGACTCCAAATAATAAAGCAGTAAAGGCTAAAATTATGTAAAACCCCAGAAGTCATGGAAGCAACAACCCCCAGCAGCCAGAATATAATTCTATTTCCCAGTCCAAATGAACCTTATTTCAAAACTCTCATTTAAAAAGCAAGCCTAGCACTCTAAACCCATAAGCTCTACAGCACAAACCCATGTATTTAAGGAGCCCAAACAAGTCATAATAATCATTTGGGAAAATGTCAATCAGCTATTTCAAATCCAGATGCCCCTGTAGAAACCAGGTGTTGATTTCTGCTAAAACCTGAGCTGAAATAACCATGGACTACATTCAACCATGGACAACCATGGACTACATCCAGTGGCTGGATGGAAAGGAATGACTGCAGTTGTCTAAAATGGTTATTAAAACCAAGGCAGTTCTCAGCACCATGTCAATGGGGTATGTTTGTGCTGTGTTTAGGGACTGTGTGGATGAGATCTGGTCTCAAAAATCCTAATAGAGATCCACAGACAGCAATGTTCTTTTCCTTTGAATCTTATATTTGCTTCACCAATGGATTACCTTGATAAAATAAATTCTGGCTTTATTCATCAGTGTAATCTCTTGAAAGGTTTTCAGAGGTAAACTGTAGTGGAAGCCACAGCAATAGTTCAATCTCAAAGTTGCAAGGGCATCAATCATAGCTGCAAAGTCAACACGAGAGAAGAAAGGTCAACACCTCTTGGATAAAAAAGGCAAAGCAGCCCAGAGCATATTTCTTCTCTGAACAGCCAGAGTTTATAACCAAGCTCTCGCTGATTGATCCCAATAGACATGATGTGGACAGTCAAGCAAAAACCTAGCTTCTTACCAATGTTTCTATTGTTTGAGAAAAAAAAGAATTAAGAACGCTTTTCTATAAACATACCTTCATTTATCACCATGTTTTGCTGATACCACTGGCCTCTGCTTGTGCTCCTATTTCTGAAAGTTATTCAGGGCATAATATATACTTGCATTTACTGTTTCCTGACCTCTTCCCACCTGCAAGCTACCTAAATCCCCCTCTAACTCTCTTTCTTTTGATTTGAGATGTTGAGTCAACTCACAGAGGAAACCTGGATGGAAGAAGATACATGTTCTCTCTTCCTGTCTTTTCTGAAACTATCCTTGGCCATTGCTTTTATGTGCATGCCCTGGGGAAGAGATTCTAATCAGCCAGAGGAAATCTAGTCCCCTGCCACTTTATAGAAAATAATTTTAGGTCAGTTCTAAACCTTATGTTATAGTTGTATCCTGATATTAAGATTCATCAGTGGAACAAATTATCATGAGTTCCCTTTTCCAGAAAGTGTCGAAGCAGAAGCAGGATATACAGCATCTTTGTAATCCATCTCTACAATTCTGTGTCTCTTGAAAGAATCCTAGAATTTCACATTCATTTAGCATAATCAGTTGAATCAGATAGTGACAGACAGAAGAATGTGGAGAAGAGAGAGTGCTCCCAAAAAGCCAGTCTCATCAGCTGCAGCTTTTTCATCAGTGATTATCCATGAACCATGGTGGCGCAGTGGTTAGAGTGCAATATTGCAGGCTGACTCTGCCCACTGCCAAGAGTTCAATCCTGACCAGCTCAAAGTAAAATGGGGATCCAGATTGTTGGGGACAATATGCCGACTCTGTAGACTGCTTTGACAGGGCTGTAAAGCACTATGGAGCAGTATATAGGTCTCAGGGCTATTACTATTGCTATCCAGAAGATATTATATTAGTCTGCAGCATAGAGAGAGATAAGAAGTAGCTCTATGCTACCAGCTCAGTTGAAAGACTGGCAACAACTATGAACTTTTCTGATTTTTAGAGCAATCTTCCTTAATTCATTAATTGAGTTTATATCCCATCTTTCCTCTGAGATTCTCAAGATGGAGTACATAGAGTCACCTCTTTGTTTTAACCTTTTCAACAACCATTTGAGGTTTTTCTGAAAGAAAGTAAATGACCTTTGTTGGATCTCTGGTCCCAACTTAAGACTTTTCACCTTGCAGTGATGGTGATGAGAAGATCAAAATCAAGTAACATTACAGCATACAGCATAACTGCATGTTATGGTAAATTACATTACAGGTAGTGTGTGTGCATATACTATCTTGTTGTATATATAGTACATGTTGTTAATTGTTAGATCTGACAGCAATGACTGTGTATTTTTGTGTGTATGGGTGTGTTTGATTCCTGAATTGTAAACTCATGGAATAAATGCATTCATCAAGCAAACAAATATTTATGCATATTTCACTCATGGTTAATTGGATAATTGGTTTGTAGCTTTAATGCTTCATAAATGCATATACATATTTTAGTCATGGTGGGAGCAAAGTTCGTAGTTCTAATTAGTAGGAAGAAAAACATAATGTGCATTCAGCATTTTGAGCATCACTAAGAGTTGGAGCTCGAACTTAAACACCATAGAAAATAGGAGAAAGTTGGAGAAAATGCATTGAAATTTAAAATGGGAAAGATGGTACAATTGCTTTAGCTTAAATTTACAGGACGGCTATGGTTCATTTATTTATTTCTTTAATAATAATAATAATAATTTAATTTTATATCCCGCTCTCTCTCCCCAAGGGGACTCGAGGCGGAGCACAGGCAATTAAAAATACAAATAAGACCACAGACAAAATACAAAATACAAAATTAAAAATGGATTAAATTGATCCTGTGCTAAAACCCATAAACTAAACTAAAAATTACCCCTAAAACCCCTAACCTAAAAAGAGACTACCCAAGGCCGGCCAGGCGAAAAAAGTGTGTCTTTAATTTTAAGCGGAAGGAGCGGAGGTCCGTGGTTGTCCTGATATCGGGGGGAAGGTCGTTCCAGAGGGCTGGGCCCGCCACAGAGAAGGCCCTTCCCCTGGGCGTCGCCCGCTGACAAAGTCTAGTGGACGGCACCCGGAGAAGTCCCTCTCTGTGGGAGCGAATCGGCCGTGAGGATGTATGGGGCAGGATCCGATCCCGCAGGTTTAGCATATTTGAATTTCCATTCTCATTTTTAGCACCTTCTCAGTGCATCTGCAAAGTGAGTTCTACTGGCGTGAGATTTTGTGGTATCATTCTCATTAGCTGCTTCATCTGAAAAATACATCAGGAGCTGCAGTGTAAGTCCTTGAAGGTGCTAGAAGGAAAACACAGTTTTAAAATGCTGAACAAATAAATCAATCCTTGCCAAGGTATAAGGATAATTGATGCCTTCTGCCACAAATATATTAAGGAACTTTTCTTTTCCTGGAGATGAAGGAAGAACTCTCTCCTTTCAAAATGTGAGAGTTAGACTTTTCATCATACATGTTTTATATTAAAACAAGAATATACTTTGACAGATTCAAATTCCTGGAAATTCAAATGGGGTTTGAGTATATGTATATTATTCTGGAGAACAAAATCCACCGTCATACTAAAATATGATTTAGAAACAAAGAAACAAACGGCATATGCATAGAGCGAAAACTTCTTTATATCACCTCGAGTTTTATTTTTATTTAGTTTTATTAAATGCATTTGTTAAGTGCATTCCTCAAAACATAATTCTCCCAAGAATGCAAACATACTCTTGGAAAAACATGGAAGTTGTATAAAAATATATTTTAGAATATATAATGCATTTCAGAATGGCCTCCCACATATTTGAAACATTTAACTTTTTTTTGACAGTGAAACTAATTCTACACACTTTTCAAAGTATAGTTTCTTATTGCCTTTTCAGGAATGGTTTCCCCCCCAAAAAAAGGTTTATCTATCATGCAGCTAATTAATGGCACAAATATCCTGTTGAAGGAATGGAGGAATCTGCAAAATGTACAAAATATCTCAATGCTATTGCAAGAGCTTTCATTTCTATAGTATGCCCTCAATAAATCTCATTTTGTCTTGTGTTATGAGTAATTGAATCCTAGAATGTTGAGAAAGAAAGGACATATAGGTCATCTAACCCAACTCTTATTCATTGCAAGGATCCACTAACCTAACCAGGACAACGGCTATCGACTTCCTTTTTGAAGATCTGCAACAAAGAATATTGGAAGAATCCATCACTCTTCTATGGTGAAAGCTTTCATTGCTTAACAATTATTATCATCATGACAATAAATTAAAAAATAAATAAAAAATAAAACAATTCATCCTATTATCCAGATTTTGTTTTTTTATTTCCACTGTTTTCAGTTTAGGTCATTTATAAAGACACCTAGCAAAGAGAAGGACTAGGAGGCTGACATGAGAGCAGGTAATATGATACTTGATGGGCTGGCACAGATAGGAGGAGGTTGATTTATTCTCCAATCACCTGAGGGTAGGACATGAAGTATCAAATGGAACATTATTAATGAGAGTGCTATCCTAGAGTTAAGGAGAGATTTCCTGACAGAACAACAATTAATCAATGGAACAGCTTGCCTCTGGGAGTTATGGGTGCTCCAACACTAGAGGTTTCAAAAAAGGATTGGACAACTATTTGCCCAGCATGGTACAGGATCTTCTGCTTTAGCAGCAGGTTGGACTAGAAGACCTCCAAGGCACTTTCTAATTTTGCAATGCTACTCTACTCCACTCCACTCCACTCCACTCCACTCTATTATATTTGTTCTGAGTCAAGGAGTTCGAGACTTTTCTCCAATATGATGCCAAACCATTCATTAGCACCTATGCAGTGGCGTAGCGTGGGTTGTCAGCACCCGGGGCAAGGCAAGTAATTTGCGCCCCCTAACCCTCCCCCAGATAGTCCCTCGCTCCGCTTTCAAACCACAATAAAAGTGGGAAGAGACGGAAAAGTGCGCGCATCGGGGGTGGGGGGGGAGCGGGAGGGGACGCCCTGCGCAGGGAGGGGGCGCGGCGCTGGGGGTCCCAGGGGAAAAGGGTGGGGGCGGAGGGAGATGAGCGGAAGGGGGTGTCTGGCGGGGGGGGGCGTTCCTCCCCCCCCTCCTCCTGCTCGGCCGGGGTGTCAATTTGCAGCAGGAGCTCCTCCTCCACCTCCTCCTCCTTCCCGGCCCCTCGCTCGCATTCTCGACCCTCCCCGGGTGGGCTGAGCAGGGGACCCCTCCGGCCGCCGGAGCTAGCGACTTCCACCCAGGCTCTCTCCACCGCCTCCGCCCAGGCTTCCCCGTTCGGCGCCGCCTGGCCTTTTCCCGCCTCTCCGCGCTCCCTCGATGCTGCAGGAGGGGAAGCTCCGTGGCGCCTCCGCCTCCCTTCCCGCGAGTGTCAAAACTTTGTCGGGGCGGCGTCGGCGGCGGGACGGGGCTGAGGCGGGAGGCCGGCCTGAGGCAGGCGGGGTGCGCGGTGTGAGCGCCCCCCCCAGATGTTGCGCCCGGTGCGGCCGGGCCCCCCTGCACCCCCCACGCTACGCCTCTGCACCTATGGAAGAAGTTGTTCAAACAGCTGTAAATTCCTTGGACCAAGGTGGGTATACACAAGAGCAAGAATATATTTTAGATAGAGCTACATTTCAGCCTCAGGAGAATTTGACTAGATGAGCTAATTCTACTTTATTGTAAGGCTACATTAACAAAATGTTGCAAGTCTGAAGGTACAACTTCCTGCCACCACTTTTAACCACTGGAGCAATAAGGTGGATCCTTCTTAAATTTCTTCCTTTGACCGCTGATCCTTTGGGGACTCCTATGTTTCTTGTCTATTTGCTAAGCATTGTCTCTTGCCTTTGTCCCCCAAGGTCATCCACAATTCCATTCCATTATATTTATGTTCCCACACACTTCCAAATGCCCTTTTGACTTCCAGTTTGAGGGGAGAGGGAAATAAAGCCCTCTAGAAAACAGAGCTTGGAATGAGAAGAGGACATAGGCTATAAATCTATGTTTTCTATTCCTCAGGAAATGTCTGAGGAATCTGTGAAAAAATGCTCATCTGCTGGATGGTAAAAGCATTTATCTTACTTCTCTTTCCTAATTAATGACCTCAAAGAAGCAGTTCTATTTTTATCTTTGATTTCTGAATTAATAACTGTAGTCTCATCTTTCAAATTAAAGCTCTTGTTCTTTATTTTTATTAGATGGTCCAAATACAGAAATTAATCATAGTATTCTATAATGAGATTAAGCAGCTAGAAAATTTAGGGAAAACTATTCTTCTACCTGCACAGAAAGTATATTATTGAAATAGATCACAGGTATCAAACTCGTGGCATTTCAGGTTTTCAGCCTTTGCAGAGCTGGGGTTGTCATGGCTTGTGCGTGATGCATCTGGTCCATGGCCCACAATAGATCAATAGATCTATTGTGGGATAGATCTATCCCCTGCAATAGATCAAGGATATAAAGAACAGGATGTTCTGACCTAGGTTTCCCGAGACATTAAAAATTACACACTTAAGTCCCCCAAACCCTCTTTTTATTTAAAAAACTGTGAATTATGTTTATTCACAACCTGTAATGATTCACAACCAGTCTGTGAAAAGTCCAACAGAAGTCTGCCACAGTCTTTCAGGGTAAGGCTGATGATAAGCACCCACCTTTATCTCCCTTGAAATGCTGCCAGAGATCTAACTGCCAATTAGTTTTGCAAGGCCAAATTGAGTCAAATGGAGCTTCAGAGTTTAAACAGACCAGAATGAACACAATTGCTTTCTGCAAAGGCTCACGTCCATTTGCTTCTCTTTTATATCTTATGGCAGGGGCGAATCACCTCCAAGCCTTACTCCAGAGTTGCCACTGTTGTCTTAACTATTCTTGCCTTCTGGCAGCTCTGTGCATGTGTGCACTGGGAACAGGGTCCCCCTGATCCTCTACCTCACTGATGTCATACTCCGGAGGCTCCGGATGGCCCTGGGCCCCCCTCTGCCTCTGACTCAGAGCCTTTGCCCAAGCCTTCCAAGACTCCAGAACTGGTCCATGTTCCTCTCGAACATCCTCACTGTCTGACTCTGCTGCAAACTCCGCAGACCACAGGTAGACCACAACACTGGGAGCATCCAAGGTGATAAGGAGTAATCCCCTTTTTAATTAGGAGCAGCAATTTTAGGTTTTTAGATTTAAGTTTACATAAGATTTAGGTTTTAAATTATGAGTTCCAGAACTTATCAGCACTTGTTCACGCTGTGGGAGTACGTTTTAAATTTTTTTTAAATCACCCAAGAATGCAGAAACGAAGGCCAGTGGCAAAAGCAAAAAGGGTCTTGAAAATAATACTTAAAAGGAAGCATAAATTGGAATTATAGTCAGGAGGAAACCCCAAACACAGACAACCAAATATAAAGGACTAACCAAGATAAGTTATAATTTTAAAAAAAATTGACTATAAGAATAATTTTTAAAGACCAGTGTGATTTGGACTTATTTAAATCTATCCAACCTGATGTACAATCTGAAGCAGTATTAAGAAATAGAGTGTTTTATAGAGGTGATAGCAGTATTCCAATATTTGAGGGGCTGCCCCTAAAAGAGGGGGGTCAACTTATTTTCCAAAGTACCAGAAAGCAATCCATGAAATAATAGATGGAAATTAATCAATGAGAGAAGCAATGTAGAATTCAGGAGAAACTTCCTAGCAGTAAGAACAATTAACTAATGGAGCAGCTTACCTTCAGAAATTGTGGATGCTTCGTCACTGGAGGTTTTTAAGAAAAGACTGAACAGCCATGTTTTTGAAATGTATAAGTTCTCCTGCTTGAGTAAGAGATAGGACTAGGAGATCTCCAAAGTCCCTTCCAGCTCTATTCTGATTGATTAATATAAAAATATCAATGTTACTCAATGCTATGATTTGGAACAAACAACTGCTGAGTGGAGTGCAGCTATTCAGTCTTCCTCCCATTGTCTTCCTTCACAATTCTCTATCCCAGGGTTTCTCAGTCTTGGCAACTTTAAGGTATGTGGACTTCAACTCCCAGAATATGGGCTGGGAGAATTCTGGCACCTGAAATCTACAATCTTAAAATTACCAGTGTTCAACTTTCAGAGGCCTACTCTTCATTTGCTTTCTTGGGAAAGGCTAACATGATAGCACATGTTTATAAAGATTTCACCCGCTCTTCCAAATGTTGACTACAATAATTCAGCACTGGACTTTGCCGTTATAATTCTTTCTAACGTAATGCCACTGTACTATGAAGTGCCCAAATGTGAATCTTCTTTAAAAAATGAATTCGCCCTATTTTACATTCTGAATTTAAGAGCTACTTTGAACTTTTCATGTAAATACCATTTTATTTATTTATAATTCTTTACACTGCACTGTACAGTATTACAAACCTGAACTTTGTTACTGCTTAACTTTCTCCCTGGGAACTCTGATTAATCACATTTTCTTTCCTGGATCCCATAGTGTTAGCATTCTTTCCACCCACTAGTCCACTGGCTGAAATCAAATGAAGCAATTTTGTACTTAAGGCAGATCTCTATGAAGGCCAGAAAAGTGCAATCAGTTTTGAAGATGAACTCCCCACTGATTTCCATAAGTAGCTTTTAAAAGAAGAAAAGTCAAAATGACACAATCTATTCCTAAACTGGCGGGATTTAGCTCCATCTTACATAGATCCTGGCTCTTCTGCTCTGGAGTCTCGCAATGTCAGGTGGTAAAATAACAATAGTGGTGTGGGCTAAGAGCATATGATTTAGTGCAAGCAACTAGGACTTTAATTTGTTGACTTTCATGAGAGTCCCAGTTTTATGATGCTGTACACGCTTTGTTTCATTACAAAACCCTACAATGATTGACTCTCCTAGGAAGATGTGTTAATTAACAGTTGGACAGATTTACATTCAGCTCAGAAAGGGAGGGAAGCTTTTGTTACATGATGCGTCATTCCAGCTATAAAGTGCTAGAAGATGGGGAGGAATAGGAATGCCAGTATTCTAGTTGGGAAAGGATTCTAACACATTTATTTAAAGTCTATTTTAATAAAGGGAAGCCTAAAGATAAAAAATTACTTAATTAAGCCAAAGCAATCAAAAACCAACATGCTTATAAAAAGGAAACTGCAACAGGAGCTTACTGAGAACCTTGGTGAGCTAGCATACAGAACTGTGATTTATACAACCATAGATTTATATAGTTGTATAGGTTGCAAATGCATAGATTTGGAAAAGGTAATTCCTTTATGAATGTTGGGAAACAGCTGTCATAAAGTACCTTAAAAAAAACCCAATCAATCACAATTATTTTGGGTTTTTGTTGTTGTTATTTTTATTTATAAAAATAAAGAAAAATTGTTTAACCACGGGATTTGGTTTAAGTGGGCGATGCCAGAAGGGATGTTGATGTTCTGGGAAGGAGGAAGAGTAAGGATTAAAACAGTTGTTGAGGCGGAAGCCTTTCTTAAAAAACATTCCTCTACCCTGGGGGAAGATCCGGGAGGGGCAGAGGGGCCCCCGCCCCCGCCCACTGGGGGCCAGGAAGGAGAACAAGAAGACACAATTGCTAAGAGACTTAGATCTAAAAAATGACTTTTATTTTTACTTTTATTAATACAGTATAATTTTTATCTGGATGTTTGTACACGACTGCCAGCATAGAATTTAGAATTGATATGTATGCATTTATTTTCACCTTGTTGTTTTATTGAAAAATGTATTGCCAATGTCTTATTAAGAAGCCCGGGAGGGGCCAACGTTCCCGACGTGAAAGTTCTCAAAATATCTTTTCAACTCACCTTACCCTACCCTTTTTGTTAATTTTTTTTGTAAAACTCAATAAAACTTTTTCAATATAAAAATAAAGAAAAATTGTAGCTTCTAATATTGCCCTATTTTGTATTGCCAATGATGATAAATTTTCTAGAAATAGATAGATAGTGTGTTTGGCCCCTGTTAGCAATTATAAACTTATAAAGCATTGTAGACTTAGCTTTGTTCGGTGAACCGAACAGCTGTATTTAATGTATATTCTATATAGAACTGTATATCATCTATCTATCTGTTTTGTATTGGAATCTATATCAAAATCTAGTATGTAATAATTAATTTGATGTGAGTTATAACAATGCTTTTTCAATGTTATACTCAAATTCAAATGAAGAACCAGAAAAACCTATGCTTGCAATAATATTTTAAATATTGTAAGATATTTAAATAACAGAATGTTAGTAATTTTTGAATCATATACAAGCATCAATGTATGGAAATAACATAATGTACTGAGATTTATGAAACATAATAAAAAGGGAAAAATTAAAATGAAGAAAAAAGCAAAAAAAGCAGCCAACCAAAGAAAAATAAATAAATAAATTCCCCAAAACCAAAATCAATATATCAATCAAATAAAAATGTAGAACATTTGATAAAAAGAAGAAGAATCAAAGTTATATTTATTACTAGCCATTCCTGGCCATGTGTTGCTGTGGCCCAGTCAGGAGGGACACAACCCGAGGGTGGAGTTTCCCCCCCTCTATCTATCCCTCTACCTACCTACCTACCTACCTACCTACCTACCTACCTACCTACCTACCTAACTAACTAACTAACTAACTAACTAACTAACTAACTAACTAACTAACTAACTAACTAACTAACTAATTATCTACTGTGTTTATCCCTCTCTCTATCCACCTACCTACCTACCTACCTACCTACCTACCTACCTACCTACCTACCTACCTACCTACCTACTGTATTTCTCCCTCTCTCTATCCCTCTACCTACCTACCTACCATATTTCTCCCTCCCTCTCTCTATCCCTATACCTGCCTACCTACCTACCTACCTACCTACCTACCTACCTACCTACCTACCATATTCCTCCTTGAAATACAGTAGGTATTACAACATTTTGTATTATGACATCCTGTGGCTCTCTGCTCTCTCTGTATCCATCTACCTACATTTTTTACACTTCTGCTGCATGTCCCTGGCACAGGTGTGATGTCTACACAATTTATATATATCATTGGTGCCGTACTTGAAAGGAATGTTGTGTGAAAATTTGGAAGTGATCGGTGCAGTACTTTCGGAGATTAGCGGTTTTGAACAAACTCTTGTTACATTTTTATTTATATAGATATCTTGATCACCAGACATGGTGGGTCACCAAGGAAAGTCACTTGGACACACCCTTCACCTCATGGTCCCATGATCAGGAATGCTTCCATTCGGTTTCAACCAAGTCTCAGTATGCTCTCCTATGTCCAGTCCATTTTTAAAAAAATCAGCACTAACATCCATAATCTGGTCCCAACTAAGCATATAACCCTTAAACATGTAATATCACATCCAAATCCATGCAAAATAATTGATGCTATGATTATTTCTTGCTGAAATATAGGCTTTGTTCAGAAGACTTGCATTTAATGCACTTTGCTTTTTTTCTGAGAAGTTAAAAAATAACTTTTCTCCTATAGTGATCACAATTAATCAAAGCTTATGCTGTATTGTTACTACTTTTATAGGAATCCAATTTTGTCTAGAAATTTGGAAAATTGACTAAATATCAAGGTGAATAAAATTGGTCAATTTCTTTTAATTGGGGCATAGATTTTATGCAGTAACAGAAAATAAAGACCTAATAATATTGCTCTTTGAATTTAATTGTTTCATTTCACCGGAGCTTTGCAAACACATTGCAGTTGGGAAATAATTTGTTGCCTCCAAAAATTTCTTCTGGAAGCCAGATTTTCTAGTGTTGACATAGCCTGTCAAGGAGACACACCGTAAATTATCTAATTTTTATATTCCTACAGTTGTGCAGACTCCTGAAATGTGGAAATGACCTCTGATCATAGCCAAATCACTGCAAAAAACCTTTGCAACTCATTACCTTCCATCTGCTGCTATTTGACTTGGGAATATTCTTGTTCTCTTCATTTCCTTAATAAAATTAGTTACTTCTTAGTCAGTTGAGGCTACCATTAGTACTGTCAGAAATATAATGCTTCTTTTAGTTTGTGGCTCCATCTAGCTAGAGCAATGACCTAAGGATTATTCCTTTGCCTCAGAAACCTTAGAACACTATGAGGTGTATTTTGTACTTAGCAGAGTCTCAGGTTGTATAACATTTGTAGCATTTATAAGCTTCAGAAATTGTAAATGAATTGAGAGAATACCTTGGGGAAGGTACGAAAGAAAGATTAAAAGTAAACAAGGGAACAAATTATTGATGGGGGACATGGAAAGCCATTAGAGAGGAACTTTGAAAACTAAATCTCTTCAGTTTAGAGATTGAAGCAAACGGGGGGAAATACTCAAAATAAAACACTTTGAATTTATTTAATGTAAGAGAGACAGAGAGAAACTGTGACTGGCTTCCAAGCTTTCTGCTTTTAATACCCAATAACATTAAAGTTGCATTCCCTCACAATATTTGTTTTCTTGATCTGACCTCTCTTTGCCTCTCTTGAAGGTGTGGTGATAATCTCAAAAGCCTTTTATCACAGAGGCACAAAAGGTGCTTTCAAGTCTGGAAGATGGAGACAGATCCTCCAGGCATTGTTATGACAACAAATAAATATTAAAATAGTGAACTCACACAAAGCCATGATGCAGAGGAATGGGCACACGGCTTGCCTTAAACAGGAGAGAGGCCCCACAACTTATTTTTTTTAAAAAAAAATTATTTACATGGCTTATATAGTTGCCCATCTTATTTTTGCATGACTCCAGGCAACTTACAATGAAATAAATAAAAGCACATAATACATAATATAAATAAAAACATATACCAGGCAGGTATGATTTAATCTATTATTCATACAACCTAGAGGTTGTAACACTCAACCCATTGCCAAGGGCCGAGGTTTGAGCACAAAGACAAGTTTTCAAGGCCTTATAAACGACTAAGAGGATTGGGGTAAACTAATTTCAGGGGGAATTATGTTGTTGCCATGGAAGAAAAGGTTCCCTTTCTCGGCTCCACCAGCCAACATTCCACAGTTAACAGTACCTGGTGCATGCCCTTCCTGCCAGATCTGATAGAGTGGGTAGAAACACTTGGGGATAGACAGTCCTGTAAGTAACTTAAAATGTGAAGGGTTTTAAAGGTGAAAATCTTGAATTGCACTGGAAGCACACCAGAAGCCACTGCAACTCGGGTAGCACGTGTGTTGAATAGCTGGCACCAGAAAATACCTGCATAATTGATTTTTTCACCATTTGAAACTTTTCAAGGGCAACCCCACATAAATCGCATTATAGCAGTCCAAACTGTTCAAAAATCCATTGCTGCTCAGTTTGATTTGAGCTAAAGCCTGTTGCACCCCACAGTCTCTGATAGTAAGACATAACCTCCATGGTTATGATATTGCAGCATAATAATAATAATAATAATAATAATAATAATAATAATAATAATAATAATAATAATAATAATAATAATAATAATAATAATCTTTATTGTCATTGTAAAAATTACAATGAAATTGGTTTAATAATAATAATATTAATAATATTAATAATATTAGTAATAGTTCACCCCAAACTATCAAATGACCTCAACCAGAGGTTTCATGTACAGTAAGTGTTAAATAGGAGTAGAGCCCTGAAGTAACCTACAAATAAGAGCCCCTGGGTGGCTCTTTTCTTGATATCAATACTGACAGGAACTCACCTGGAGGAAGCAGGAAAATGAGCACATTATGCTGCCTCCCACCTCCAATTCCTGGAACCAATCCAGAAAAATACCATGGTTGATGATATAGAATGCTACTGAGAGATCAAGAATAAAAGGATGGATGCATCGCTCCCATCTTATTCCCACCAGAGGTCATCCAAAAGTACAATCAATGCTATATCAGTCCCTTACCCAGGCCTGAACCCTAACTGACAGGGTTCAGATCAACTGCTTTTTCTTCCAGAGTCCTCTCAAGCTGCAATTCTCTACATTGTGGAAAGGAAAGATTTGGAAACAAACAAAATTTGTTTAGAAATTTGTTTAGATTTATATCCCTCAAGGATGTAAATCACTACCTTTTTTACAGAGAGTGGAACTGTTCCCTCCCTCAAAGAGGAATTAACCGTTGCCAGAATCCAAATACAGTCCCTTTCCTGAGCCCTTTACCAGCATTAAGAGCCCTAAGAACCCTGTCTACTTCCTCAGGCACAACAGAATCAAATTATTCCCCATATCATCAAGCTAGACCCAGCCCCAATAACCTCTACAGGATCTGCATCAAACTTGTAAAATTTACATTCTTTTGTCCATCTGATGCCTAGCATAATCCTCACAGTAGCCTTGCAGTTAAACCTCAACACAACTCCAACCCACTTGTAAAACATTCAGGATATTCTTTCTCATGGAAATCTACTGCCAAAGGTGAAGGGTAGGATGGTCAGAATTAATTTCTGGCTTTCATTAACCAATATGAATTATTTATGGTGAATTGATGAGTGGTGTTTCTACAGATCATTTTAAATGTGCATTTGTTCTTTACATGACTGAAAGAGAGACCACCACATGGGCTGTACTGAGGTAGCAAGGGACGATACAGAGGTCTAGGGCTGGCCTAGGCCTGAAACATTGGTCAAGTAAACTTTGGTCAAGAAGTAAGATTGCAATCTATGCTCAATATACTGCTGTATTTGCAAAAAGGTCCTGCCCCAGACAGCATCCTGTTTGCTGGGTTGCTCCCACGATCTTTTCCCAGCAACTTCCCCATTTATCTCCTTGCTAGCCACAAATAGCCTCTGAATGCATATATCTTGTCGACCTAAGCAAACTGTGTCAACTGGTAGGTTTTCGAGTCCCCCAACT
This sequence comes from Rhabdophis nuchalis, assembly GCA_039707465.1. NCBI lineage: Eukaryota > Metazoa > Chordata > Lepidosauria > Squamata > Natricidae > Rhabdophis > Rhabdophis nuchalis. Next base: position 116,027,042 of record CM077643.1, on the reverse strand, counting down.
CCATATTTGGGCAGATGTAGGAGAACGGAAATGTCTACGTCACCGAGGGTATAAGAGACAATCCTTGTCAATATTTGGGGGTTCAGACATGTTGGTATGAGCTGCGGGCCCATCTCTGAATCTGTGCACAATAAACTCTTTGCTGCTTTGAAGAGCTTGTCTGTGTGTCTTGGCTTTCCTACAACAGTACCCCTTATTGAAGTCAATGATCCATTGTGTATTTCACCCAACCTTCGCCTTACGTTTTGAGGCTGGTTTTGATATTCTGTCCAGAAGAGCAACAGAAAATTGAGAGATTTACAAGCTAAAGCTGAGTTTATACATATATACCTGGTTTTCAGAGATGTGGGTGAAATGATTTACGGAAATCATTAGTATAATTTAAGGAAGGATGTGCTGATACACTAAGAGATGAATTAATGAGGAAAGGCACAACAGAGAATTGGATAATTTTAAAAATGTTATATGTTAATTGCAACAGGGGGAGAGGGGGAACTTTTCCATCCCACTCTTCTCTGCCAGACTTGTCCATTGACCTTGGCAAACTACTGGACCCATTTACAAATGAAAGATGAAGGAGTAAGTCTGCAGCCAATGCCTTAAATAACTTGCTTGGCTCATCTTTGTATGCAGGAGGGTAAAGTGTTTCTGATGGGGAAGATATTGTAAGGAATTTAGAGATAACCTTGGGAAAGGTATGAAGTCATTAAACAGATTCTTGAACAAGAAAATACAGTCCAGAGATGGGAGCAGGCATGGGGAAGAAATTGAAAATAATCCCACATTGACTTTATCTAGTCTAAAATGGAACATAAACATAAACATACTTAGATAGGTTTTCAAAATTCTTCCTGCACTTTAGAAAAAATAGTGTAGTATTTATGGAATATTTTCAGTGTCTGTTTATTGATCTGGCCTAACTTGAAGGGCTGATAGAAATCTAGGCTTCAAATTCATGAACAGTATTCTCCCTTTACCCGCCCTTTTAATCTTTTCTTTCAGGTCCAGACAGACATCGGTAATGTTTTAATTTGTGGTTAGTAAATGCATTGCTGTGGTGGAATGTAGTCTGGATTCCCATGAGGAAGTGGCTGCATTTCAGAGAGCAAACAGATAGCAAAGCTTGGTTAGGGGAAAAGGGGAGGAAGAATTAAGAAGACTCCTTCCTAGCAATTCCCAAAATATATCAAGAGTAAAGCAAATAGTTGGTTTAGTTTGGCAAGATTTCTATCTATAGAAGAGGAACAATAAAGGAAACTGCTCAGAAGTAATTCTATGTGTCTTTCATGGTTCTTCAAATTACAATCACCCTCTAATTTTACTTTCACGCTTTCTCGCTGAAAAGAATGAACTAATCTTTTGGAAGAAATGGTGCTGTCCTTGGTACTGATGTCAGTATCTCTCTGAGTATTTATAGTTCAGGATATTTTTAGCTATTTAGAGGTAAGTTCCATTAGTAATACCCCAGCCAACCAAAATTAGATTCTCCGCCTAACTCCAATTTTTTCTGTTTAGATCTCCTAATTTAGTTTTCTATTGTACTTTATGACACTGTGCGCTGGAGACTTTCATTCAGATAAAGCTGCCGTCACTGTAAATTAATCCAGGATTGGGTATTTGATTGATTTTGATAAATAGGATGCGAAGATCAAAATAAATCTTGTCTTCCTCAGTGCTGTATGTTCCTAGATAATATTCCATTCTGACAATTTATCTGAGAGTTTAATCTTTTTACATTAAAGTGTTTATTAGGAAAATTGTACATAATATTAAGAATTCTGAATAGTTCACTACTATCTTTAGTATCTTCACTAACCAATGAATAAAATATCTGAATGAAAGATGGGATATAAATCTAATAAACAAAATTAGTTAAATAAGATGGTTATAAATGAACACTGTTTTATTTTGTATCAGTTTTTCCAGCAAAATTAGAACAGCTATCTGAGAACTCTGGCACTGCTGTCATACAAAGTACTTTGAATTACTTCACTTCAAGTAAAGTGAAATGTCTGTGAATCTTTTATAATTCCACTCCTATTGATAAAATATTCTATTATGGAGATCAAAGGCAGCTGGGTTGGGAATAGATTTCCTACTGTAGGTACATCTTTCTAAATAAATTATCTCCTGGTGTCCTTGATTTAAAGAAACTCAGTAATGATAAAAAGCCATTGAAATATAATTATAAGTAAGAATTACTTACTTATCATTACTAACCTGACTTTTTCTTTTCAGCAAATGTTCAAGTCAGGATTTGTTGTTAAATAATCTGGGTGTTCCTCATGGTAGTATCCTATATACATAGTCCACAGGAAAGCAGAAAAAATTCTTCAGTTTTAGTCACATTATGAGTCAAGTCTACAGTAGGTTTTAATTTTAATTTTCATATGAATTCAGTGATTCGTGGGATTTTTTCTCATTTGTCAAGAGGGATAGAAAAGTATATTGCATAATAGTAATTTCATATAAACATCTAGGCTCTCATTATCTTTGTGTATGTTCATGATACTTGCTAGTGGTACTAGCCATTACTATTTATAACTAAATCAAAGCACACAAGCTTTTATGCATGTGCACACACACACACACACACACACACACACACAATTAAAGCCACTGTAAATCAATGCAGTAACTTTGAAAATGTAATCCTTGTACTTTTTTGGGTGGGGGAAGATTAACTTCTGAGTTACACGATTTGAAAGAACAAAAGCAACCAACTTAATTGAATTAATTAAATTCTTTAGCTCCTAATGTACTGTAACTATACAATTAAAAAGAGTTGTAGAACTAATGATCCTATTGTTAACATTATTCAGCAGAATGTATTTGCAATTTTTTTTTTTTTAATACAGCATAATTAATTTGGAAACAAATGCAGTTTTTAGAAGAAAGTGCTCTAAAATCTTAATTCTTTTTAAATGATTGAATTATAAGAATATAATTAAAGCTTTTGTATTTGCACTAAGGTTTGCTTTGAAGGATGAGGTAAAGAAAGTAGTCTTATTGGTGGGATCCAGTATCTTCTGCTCCTAAATGGGGATGTTGCTAGGAGATTTTATAAGATTATTCTTTGTGTATTTCATGATCTCAGACCAATTATAGCTAATCACATGACTTTCTGTTGTGAGCCAATTCCCAGGACCCCAGAACAGCACCTGCTTGTTCAAGAAAACATACACATGTTTGTCACATACATGCACAGAAACACAACACACACAAAATCCCCATTAAAAAAAGAAAAGAATACACAACTATAGGCATCTCCCAGAAATTGAATATTTTTTATATGACAGTCAGTATTAAAATGATTTGTCACATATTTTGAGACTTAAACATTTTTATAGAATTTAGCAGGATTCACCCCTACTCACCCCCACCTCCACCCACCCACCGACCCCTCTGCATTTCATCTGTGAAACCTGAACTCTAATCAAGGGGCATTGATATAAGTCGAAAATCTAAAGCCTATTAAAATTCCTATGAACCTATGAAATTCAGAGTTCCTGAAAAATATAATATCACTATTTTCATTAAGAACTAAGTAATTAAGTAATCTATGAGATGAGTTGCTAGGAGGAAACTAAAAATTCCATATCAGTTCTCATGGCAATTAACACTTTGTATTTTATCTTTCTGGTATGTTATCTCTGAGGATTGGATTGGTTTGGATATAACACTAACCTGCTTATTATTCATAATACCTCATAAATAAACACCTCTCTCTCTCTCAGTTTCTCTGAGAGAAAGCAATGCTTTATTTATTAGATTAACCATAGTTTATTCTGTCATCTAAATTCTGACAAAATATATTTAACTATAGCTATGATTGATTGAAATAAGCCTTTTCATAATAGTTTATGAAAATGTCTTGTTTCCACTTATTGTAGTTACAGGAAGGGAGGGGTATACAAATCTAACATTATAAAATGTCATAAAATCTATGTCATAGAGAAAAAAATATGTTGAATCATTTTTTTGATTAGAAAATAACATTGCCTTTTTAGGACGGCAGTGATTCACAAGAAAAAATGTATGAGTCAATGACTACTGCAATGCTCTCTACATGGGGCTCCCCTTGAGATGCATCTGGAGAGTCCAGTTAGTGCAGAATGCGGCCGCGCGGGGGATTCTGGGAGTCTCATGTTACTCCCGTATAACACCTCTCCTGCGCGAGCTGCACTGGCTGCCTGTGGTCTTCCAGGTGCGCTTCAAGGTGTTAGTTACCATCTTTAAAACGCTCCATGGCATGGGTCCTGGTTATTTGCCAGACCGCATCCTACCACACACCTCCCTTCGACCTGTCCGCTCCCACAGAGAGGGCCTCCTCAGGGTGCCGTCTGCCGGTCAATGCCGGCTGGCGACCCCCAGGGGAAGGGCCTTCTCTGTGGCAGGTCCGGCCCTCTGGAACGACCTGGCCCCCCAACCTTCGCACCATCATGGACCTACGCCTCTTCCTTAAAACACATTTTTTCCATCTGGCTGGCCTGGCATAGATTAATGGTATAATTTTTAATTTAATATTTTAATTGTTTTAATCTATTTTTAGCACAGTTTTAACTATTTAATTCTATTTTACACTGTGTGTACTTGCTGTGGGTTTTTATTTTTCTGTGCACCGCCCTGAGTCCCACCAGGGAGAATAGGGCGGTATATAAATCCGAAAAATAAATAAATAAAATACTCAATTTTTTAGTTAGTAACAAATAGTGTATTAATGTTCCAATGATCAGAGGGCTGCCTAATTACAAATAGAACTAGAGCAGGCCTGTCAAACTGGCAGCTCATGGGCTGGATACGTCATGCACAGGCCACGCCCACCCCAACTCTGCAAAGGCAAAAAATGTCACGATACGTCATGATCTGGCATGTGATGCGATTGAGTTTGACACCCATGAGCTTGAGTTTTATGGAACAAATGGCCTATAGAGAAAGAATATTCATCTACTGGAAGTTTAGAACACATAACAGAAAACATTGAGTGAAAATTAAGGTTTGTGCACTTGTTTTATAGGAACAGTCTTGTTTATTGAAATTATTAATTTTGGGTAATCAAATGATGTAGGGACACAGAGTTACATCAAAGTAGAAAGAGGCAATCTGTAGGAGTGAAGGGAGGCATGTGCTATAAAAAGTTAATGCAGAATAGAATGAGGGGTGAAATACTAAGGGAAAGAAGGGTTCTATCAAGTGATCAATAGAAATATATAGGTTATTGTTAAGTGCTGGTCATTCTATCATAAAAAAACTTTGCATTGAACTGACAAGGAAAGGCTCAGATTCATTGAAATTCTGATCATTTGACCAAGTGGACAGGATGATTCTTTGGGTGCTAGAAAATACTGGATGCTGGACATAGCAAAGAGGATGAGAAAAACTGTGCTGAAGGGGACCTTATTCAGATAGTGAGGAAACTTAATTAAACAATATTTAGATTGTACTATTGCACATTTCTTTTATTTTGGCTGCTTGTGATGTTACAGTATCACTGCTGTGAAGGGAGTGTGCATTGTGCAATGCAAAGCTTCTCTGTGAATTAATTTTGGCTGACAGTGTTCTTAACAACTGACAGTTCTAAATATAGCCTGATGAGCAAAAAGACATTGCCCTTAGGTTGGCAAATCACACTGCAGTTTTAATATATATATATATTTCATATATCAGTATGAAAAAGTAAATTGTTCAGAAACCAGGACCTGAAAGATTTGAATCAACTTTTTTTTTTTTTGCAGATGGATTTCTGTTCTTTGTTAAAAATACTTACGAGCCTGAAATAATTAATTTTGCACCAGATTGTTTTGTTCTCTTGCTAAGCTGTACGGTATGTAACACTATGTAAATCAGTCGCCATATACTATTTTTTCAAAGCATTAGGAAACAACAGTTGAGAACTCATGACCCTAGCTTTTTAAATAAATGCTTATTATGTATTTTCTAATGTACTATATATCCATGCTTTATGGACCTGTCTTCAAAGTATTTTATCCCCAAAAAAACCTAACATTGATCAAATTGCTTAAGAAGTCAATGGAATAATCATTGCAGTATTTAAAAATGGCAGAAACCATTAATCTATCATCTACTAGTCAAACAACCATTAACTGGTAAAAACTTTTCTAAAGTTTTTTTTTTTAATTCTTGTAAATGCCAAGAAAGATGTGATTTCTTGGAATATTCACTCACCTTTAGAAAAGCTGTGAAATTGCATGCTATTATTTTTTTTTCCAAAAATGTATACCATCTCCATTCATTTTAAATTCATGTGATACATAAATTTTAAATGACGCAATTCTTTGGGTGGCAAATGCATCTCTTGGTATACTGTACATCCAGATGACTTAATTTTCCCCTACAGCAAGCGTATGAAGCATCTACCCAAATTTAATCCAATTAAATTTTCTAGAGCAAATGTTACAATTGTTTAAAGATCCAAGAAGGTCTTCTTTGTTTGTCAATTTTTGCAAGGAATTATTTTCTGCAAACAGCCTTTTTTTAGAGCCTTAAGGTCACATTTTTCCATATGTTTTTTCTGCATAGTCTAATTTTAATTAATTTAATTTAATTTAATTTAATATTAGACTTATAAACTGCCCCCTCTCCCTGAAGGGACTCGGGGTGGTGTACAGGGAAAAAATTAAAAACCATATAAACAGACAATATATAACAAAGCTAAAAACGAATTAAATTACCTGTTCTAGAATTTAAAAATATTAAAATAGGAACCCTCCTAAGCTAAAATTCCCTAAATCTAAAATCCATTTATGTCCTTGACAGAAGTTATGTTATAAAATCAATACCATTTACGCAAGACCAGCTTGTTGAAGTAAATATGTTTTAAGTGAGCGGCGGAAGAGGGGAAGGTCTGTGATTGTGCGAAGTTCGGGGGGTAGGTCGTTCCAGAGGGCCGGCCCAGCCACAGAGAAGGCCTTACCCCTGGGCACCGCTAGCTGGCATTGCCCGGCGGTTGGTACCCTCAGTAGGCCCACTCTGTGGGAGCGTATCGGACGTAGGGAGGGATGTGGCAGGAGACGATCCCGTAAGTAACTAGGCCCCGAGCCATGGAGCGATTTGAAGATGGTAACAAGCACCTTGAAGCGCACCTGGAAGGCCACCGGTAGCCAGTGCAGTTCGCGCAGGAGAGTTGTTAATAATAATAATAATAATAATAATAATAATAATAATAATAATTTTAATACTTATAAACCGCTCCCTCTCCCCATAGGGACTCGGGGCGGTGCACAGGTAGAATACAAACAATAAATACATAGAGACTTAGATCTAAAAAATAACTTTGCCTTGATTTTTCTGAATAATATTGCATAATATCTGTATTTGGATTTTTGTAAATGACTGATAGCATAAAACTGAGAACTTAGGTATATGTACTTGCTTCCACTTTGTAGTGTTATGGAAAATGTTTTTTTATTGTTATCAATGTATTTTGAAGTCCCGGAAGGGCCGACGACTTTGACGTGAATGCTCTCAAAATTTCTTTGTATCCCTTATCCCATCCTATGAAAAAATGTAAAACCAATAAAACTTTTTCAATATAAAAAATAAATAAATAAATACATACAAACATTCCTTAAAAACAAATTAAACCTAACCTGCGCTAAAATTACCCATTAAAACTGAACTATACTAAAACTACCTAGTAAAACCCCAAAGACAGAGAGACTATCCTAGGCCGGCCAGACAGAAAAGATGAGTTTTTAATTTAAGATTAAAATGTTACGTGGGAGTAGCGAGAAGCTCCCAGAATCCCCCACGCGGCCGCATTCTGAACCAACTGGAGCCTCCGGGTGCACCTCAATGGGAGCCCCATGTAGAGAGCGTTGCAATAGTCTAGGCGAGACATCACGAGTGCCTGAGTGACAGTGCGGAGGGCGTCTCGGTCCAGAAAGGGACGCAACTGGCGTACCAGGCAAACCTGGTAGAATGCCCCCCTGGTCATGGCCGTCACATGATCGTCTAAGGACAGCTGGGAATCCAGGAGGACGCCCAAGTTGCGAACCCTTTCTGCGGGGCCAATGACTCGCCCACGATAACCAGCGATGGAATAAGCTGGCTATGCCGAGACGCCGGAAACCACAGCCACTCGGTCTTGGACGGGTTGAGTCAGAGTTTGTTACTTCCCATCCAGAGCCGCACGGCTTCCAGGCACCGGGACATCACTTCGATGGCATCGTTGGGGTGGTTGGGGGTAGATATGTACAACTGAGTATCATCAGCGTACAGATGGTACTCTACCCCACAACCACGGATGATCTCACCCAGCGGCTTCATGTAGATGTTAAACAGGAGGGGTGAGAGGATCGACCCCTGAGGCACCCCATAAGTGAGTGGTCTCGAGGTCGACCTCTGCCCTCCTGCCCTCCTATTAATTGACTTCAAATCCCACAGGACACTGATACATATCTGTGGTTGTTTTCATGTATATAATGTTCTATCTACAGAGATTTGGAAGAGTCTAATATTGTATTATTTTACAGAGAAATTCAAAAGAGTTCATAAAAAAGAATCTGGTTAAAATGTAAGTAACCTTTGGATGTTCTGTACTGGTTTAAGCTTTCGGCTTATGACTATTGATAGATTATTGTTTCTTTTGGTTTGCAAAGATGATTTACATAATATTACTATATATAATTTGTTTATTGAAAATAAACAATTATAATAGTAAAATCTAACACAAACTAAAGAAAGAAAAAATAGAAAGGAATAAAAATGTAACAAAGAAAAGGAAAGAAAGAAAGAAAGAAAGAAAGAAAGAAAGAAAGAAAGAAAGAAAGAAAGACGTCATAACATAATATATAAAGAAATGATTTCCAGCTTTCATCCCAGCAGGTATAAGCAAAATTAATACTTTATAATTAATTCAAAATCTTATTGTAAAAGTTTCAATATTCCAAGTTTATTTGGAATCTTAGTTTATTTATAGCATGATAAAATAAGAATCTTATCTATCTTTTTGCTGCAATTTAAGACACTTTACGTTCTTAAATCTATAATTAAAGTTTTTTTCAATCAATTAAGGGCAGATTCAAACTTGTCATTCCAAAGATCTTTAATATCTTAGAAGGAGTTAAGGAGAAGTTTCCAAAAGTGATTAGAAAAAAATCCACCCATCATCACTGGGTGCTCAAATCGATGGAAAATTACTGTCTTGTGGTCTCCTTGTGATGAGCAGCCAACAAGAATGCATATGCATGATCTCCCATCCTTTCCTTATGCAGAGAGGTGCAAAGAAACTGCTTTACTTACCAGTCCCTATTTTTTGCCTGATTACTGGCTCCATTTTTACAGAGCTGTCTTCAGTTCACTGGAAGCTCATCAATGAAATATTAATTATTGTGCCTTATTGTGCTTGTGGAGGCTTGCTTTCAGGGGAAAAAAAGAATGTAAAACGTCAAACAAACAACAAAAATAACTTACATTTTACAATATGGCCTGGGGATGCATGTGTCTGCCATCAATACTTCTGTGTGCCTCAGAGCTGGGGGTAAGATGGAGCTTAAGGGGGTGGGGGTCCTTTTTCCATTTGCTAATAGTGCTTACCTCTGCTGTGGCCATCAAGAAAAGAAGTTGTTTATGCTGAAATTTTCCATATAAAAAAGACAGGAGCTTTTAATCAAATTAAATAATAGAATTAGGTTGCAATCAGTCTTTTCATTGCATAAGAAAATGTATGAGTTTTTCATTTAACAAAATGAAACATGTAAACATTAAACAGGTACAGAGTTGGAAGGGACCTTGGAGGTCATCTAGTCCAACCCCTGCTCATGCAGGAGACCTGTACTAGGGATTCGAACTGCTGACCTTTCTGATCGACAAGCTCAGAAAGGTATGGATCTTATTTACAAAACATGGCACATGTTTTGCCTAGAGATGCAGAAAGAAAATACATTTATTTTTTTATGCCATGAATGGGGGAATCCTACAACATGCATAGCACAGTATAATCTGTCGCTATTGTGGTTCCTGCAGGTAAGTATCACCATACAGTTGGTGTCACTTCAGGGCTCATATTCCTATAAGCAGGCAACATGATGATATTTGATTTAACTAGGTTTTTAAACCTCCCATAGCTATGTTTCTGCTTCTGAGAAAAGAGCATTTCCCATTGCCTGAGAACCTAAGAATGAACCATTTTTTTGAACAAAATGCAATTCCTTTGGCTCTATTTTCACATACATATCTGCTCTCATATCCACAATGCAGATTTCCTTTTGGGTAATATACTGTTAGAAAATAATTAGGAAATGATATAATTGCTGACAATTGGGAACATAGATGCTGTGTGTTTTGCAAATGGTGTATATCATCATTTATCCTAATTGCACAAAACTTTATTCATGCATACGTCTAATGAAAACACATTTATTTTCTTTAGAGCATGTATTCATTATTGCTAAAGCAGGAAGAAAGAGTCGAAGGGGACAAATATAGAATCCAATTCCATTTAAACATTATTCTGTTTAAAAAAGCATAGGCTAAGAAAATGTGTAATCACAGGATTACTAAATTAATCTAAAATTCACTTCACTTTCTACTATCAATATTATATTCTCTACTGTGGATTACAATGCTTGTCCATTTCAAAGCTCAGAACTATTTTTATGTCATCTAGAAAAATCAAATCACTCCGATTCTACACTCATATTTTGTCCCCATAATCACTGCTGGTAAGCCATTGGTTCAAGTCCAAAAATTTAAAAAAATGACAATTCTGTGTTTTACTGTTATCTTTGCCCCCATAATCATTGTTAATATTGCCTCACATTAAGTATGTGCCAAATACTGCTGTTGTTTTCAGTTGAGCTGTTCAAAGTTGTTCCAAATTTAGACAATCCAAATTCTTTCTAAGTCTTTGTGATATTACAACTAGTTTCCCAACAGCAATTGATGTCATTGTTGGTGACTTCTTTAAATCTGAATATTATCCTACCAATTTTTTGCCTTTAAAATTATTGTCTCTTGAAATGGCTTTGATTTTGGATAAGGAAGGAAGGAGTGAGCTGTTACAGAAAAAAATGTAATTTAGAAAAATTGAAAAAGCGATGCACTCCACAAACATTTTTGAAAGCTGCTGAAGGAAAAATTGGACAACACAAGAACCTCAAGAAAGCGGAAAATATCAGAAATAAACTCATAACTCTGTTTTGATTTGATTTTATTTAGTACTAGCTATACCCGGCCACGCGTTGCTGTGGCCCAGTCTGGTTAAATGGCCAACCAATCTGTGTGTAGATCTACACCTGCACGCATACACACAACCACCATATAAGCCCCAATCTACCTACCTACTGTATTTCTTTCTTTCTCCCTCTACCTACCTACCTACCTACTGTATTTCCCCCTCTTTCTCTATTCCTCTACCTACCTACCTACCTACCTACCTACCTACCTACCTACCTACCTACCTACTGTATTTCTCGCTATCTATCTATACACCTACCTACCTACCTATGGTATTTCTCCCTCTCTGTCTATCCCTCTACTTACCTACCTATTGTATTTCTTGCTTTCTCCCTCTACCTACCTACCTACCTACCTACCTACCTACCTACCTACTGTATTTCCCCCTCTTTCTCTATTCACCTACCTACCTACCTACCTACCTACCTACCTACTGTATTTCTCGCTATCTATCTATACACCTACCTACCTACCTACCTATGGTATTTCTCCCTCTCTGTCTATCCCTCTACTTACCTACCTATTGTATTTCTTGCTTTCTCCCTCTACCTACCTACCTACCTACCTACCTACCTACCTACCTACCTACCTACCTACCTACCGCATTTCTCCCTCTCTATCTATCCCCCATCTACCTACCTGCCTACCTACTGTATTTCCCCCTCTCTATCCCTCTACCTACCTACCTACCTACCTACCTACCGTATTTCTCACTATCTATCTATACACCTACCTACCTACCTACGGTATTTTTCCCTCTCTGTCTATCCCTCTACTTACCTACCTATTGTATTTCTTGCTTTCTCCCTCTACCTACCTACCTACCTACCTACCTACCTACCTACCTACCTACCTACCTACCTACTGTATTTCTCCCTCTCTATCCCCCTATCCACTTACCTGCCTACCTACTGTATTTCTCCCTCTCTGTCTATCCGTCTACCTACCTATCTACTGTATTTCTCCCTATCTATCTATCCATCCCCCTACCTACGTACCTACCTACCTACCTACTGTCTTTCTTTCTTTCTTTCTTTCTTTCTTTCTTTCTTTCTTTCTTTCTTTCTTTCTTTCTTTCTTTCTTTCTTTCTATCTATCTATCTATCTATCTATCTATCTATCTATCTATCTATCTATCCACCTACCTACCTACCTACCTACCTTATTTCTCCCTCTCTATCTATCCCTTGGGGGTCATCTAGTCCAACTCCCTGCTAGGCAGGAAGCCCTATATCCATGATGGCGAACCTATGGCACGGGTGCCACAGGTGGCACACGGAACCATTTCTTAGGCCACTCGAGGCATTGCCCTGTCAGCTTCAGTTTGTATGTGTGCCCTGGCCAGCTGATTTAGGCCTTCTTTTGAGGCCATTTTTTGCCCTCTGGAGGTGGGGGAAGGCTGTTTTCACCCTCCCCAGGGTCCTATAAACCCTCTGGAGCCTGGGGTTGACGTAAAAAGCATGCCAAATGCAGGGGGTCATGCACATAGCATTATGGATGTGGCACACCTGTGCACATCGCCCCTGCACTCCCCCTGCTATTGGCACGTGAGCCAAAAAAGGTTAGCCATCACTGCCCTATACCATTTCAGACTAATGGCTATCCAACATCTTCTTGAACAACTTCTGGAGGCAAGTTGTTCCACTGATTAATTGTTCTAACTGTCAGGAAATTTCTCCTCAGTTCTAAGTTGCTTCTCTCCTTGATTAGTTTCCACACATTGCTTCTTGTTCTGCCCTCAGGTGCTTTGGAGAATAGCTTGACTCCCTCTTCTTTGTGGCAACCCCTGAGATATTGGAAGGCTGCTATCCTGTCTCCCCTAGTCCCTCTTTTATTAAACTGTATTTCTCCCTGTCTCTCTATTTCCCTATCTACCTACCTACTGTAATACAATAATACAATAGCAGAGTTGGAAGGGACCTTGGAGGTCATCTAGTCCAACCCCGCTGCTCAAGCAGGAGACCCTATGCCGTTTCAGACAAATGGTTTTCCAGTCTCTTCTTAAAAACACATCCAGTGTTGGGGCATCCATAACTTCTGGTGGCAAGATGTTCCACTGGTTAATAGTTCTCACTGCCAGGAAATTTCCCCTCAGTTCTAGGTTGCTTCTCTCCTTGATTAGTTTCCACCCATTGCTTCTTGTTCTGCCCTCAGGTGCCTTGGTGAATAGCTTGACTCCCTCTTCTTTGTGGCAACTCCTGAGATATTGGAAGGCTGCTATCATGTCTTCCCTAGTCCCTATTTTATTAAACTGTATTTGCTGTCGGATGGGTGATTCTTTGTTACAATTTGGTTCAGTTCGTATTAAACAGTTTAAAGCAGCTGCCTGCCTCCTTTTTTTTACCTCAGAGAACAGTCCTGAGCAGAATTCCCCCCCCCCCTCTATGGGCCACCTGGGACTTTGCTATCCTCTGTGCCTTTTTGGCCCCAAGAGGCCGCCGTATGAGGCCTTTTCCAACACTGACAGTTGAAAAGCAGTTTGATGGGCGTGGCTACAGGCATGTTAACACACATTTCAGTGGGTACTTTTTTGTGTGTAATTTGTACACAACACACGCGTGCTAGACATGAAATGATTAGCTATTCTATTATCGGAAGTCCTTGTCTACATTGTCTGAAAGTTTGGTGTAAATCGGCCCAGTAGTTTTTGAGATTAGTGGATTCGTACAAACTATTTTACATTTTTATTTATATAGATAAGATGGCACTGAATGAAATTCTTTCAAAATTCTGCTATTCTACCTAAGTATGATAAAAAAAATCATCTTCTGAATTAATGAATTTCATTTTATTAAGTTAAATGATTGCATGTTTATTAAAGCCAAACACTTTACTTGTGAGCAGTGTTTAGCAGTGATCAATTTATTGATCTGTCATATGGTTATTGATCACCCATGTGAAAAATGATAGGAGGTAAAAGCGTTCAAGATCTAAGACAAGCATTGATACTATGCACTCATTCTTCCCTTTAGCTTGATTAATGTAGAGCCTTTCAAAGAATAGATTCAGTTGTTCTATAAATAGAACAGAACAGAATAATAGAGTTACAAGGGACCTTGGAGGTCTTCTAGTCCAACCCCCTGCTCAGGCAGAAAAACCATATACCATTTCAGACAAATGGTTGTCCAATCTCTTCTTAAAAACTTCCAGTATTGGAGCATTCATAACTTCTGGAGGCAACTTGTTCAGCTAATTAATTGTTGTCGGATGCTTCTCTACTTGATTAATTTCAATCCATTGCTTCTGGTCCTGTCCTCAGGTGCTTTGGACAATAGCTTGACTCCTTTTTTGTGGTCATCCCTGAGATATCAGAACACTGCTTTCATGTCACTCCCAGTCCTTCTATAAGTTGCAGATCTACATAACAATAGCAAGTGTTCAATTTACATTTGGCTCCCATGGGTAGAAACATATCACAGAAACTTGGCTGAAGGCTTCATTGAAATGAATATTTACTATAAACATTTCCATAATATACCAATTGAAATAGAGTTTAGTCTGGTGTGACTTATTCTATCATCCAGGCTTTCAGTAATCAAAACAATTCAGTAAACAAAACAATAGCAATAGCCTTCAGACTTATATACTGCCCCATAGTGCTTTACAGCGCTCTCTGGGCAGTTTACAATGTCAGCATATTGTGCCCAACAGTTTGGGTCCTCATTTTACTGACCTTGGAAGGATGGAAGACTGAATCAACTTTGAGTCCCATCAGGATTAAATTCCTGGCAGTGGGTAGAGTTAGCCTGCAATACTGCTTTATAATCATTGTGCCACCAGGGCACCAACAAGCTTGGAAGATATAGGATAGCCCCCTAGGATAGCCCCCTGTTCCTGACTTAAAAAATAAATAAATTATAATTTGGGAAGGTTTTTAATCATGGGTTTTAGCACGGGTTAATCTAATTTAATATATTTTAAATTGATATTTATTGTATTTTTGTGGTTTTAATAATGCCTGTGCGCCGCCCTGGGTCCTAACAAGGAGAAGGGCGGGGTATAAATTTAATAAAATAAAAAATAAATAAATAAATAAATATAGAATTACTCCAATGTAGCACTGAAATAGTAAAATAGGACCATAATAGCGATATATCTCCCTAAGTTATATTGAAGCTAAAGATATTGGAAATTGTTTGATTTCTGTTTTAGTTTAGTTTATTAAAACATGCATACATATTCATTTTATTAACATTTGATTACAAAGTGTTTGGAGATAATTTATATTACATGTGATAAAAATGTGACATGTAATATAAATGACCTCCAAGCAGTTTGCAATCAAATTTTAAAACAAAAAAAAAGTCATGAGAGATAAATATTACAGATGTAAGGGAGGAGATCTGTTTCCACCATTCGCACAGAAAAATAGTTGGTTTTCAAAGGGCATAAAACAATGTAATAGTATATGCCACTGAATATCAGGGGAAGAAATATCATCTCAATACATTTTGTTGTCTGACATGTAGCTATTTATTTTTGCTGCGCTATTCAGAATCAAATTTTAATGGCTCAGGTATCTCACCCAAAACTTATTTATATTACCTTAATAAGCTTGACAGGATTGGCATTACATGTGGATACATTGATTTTATATATATAAGGGAATAAGTAAATATAATATATTCTGGAAAAAATTTGGAATATAATATATTGTGCAATAAAATGATAAACAATGTTTCAATGTTTTGAAAAAAGCTGAATTCCAAAGAGAAAATTGGAGGGTGGGTGTGACATGACTGCGCTAACTGTCCAAATGTAGGGATGGATTGCTTTCAATTGATGCACATCAGTTGCTCTCTCATGGTACAACAATCCTTCCTGCAAAGAATTGCTTCTAATGAGTCATGGTGGCACAGTGGTTAGAATGCAGTACTGCAGGCTACTTCTGCTGACTGCTGATTGCCAGCAGTTTGGCAGTTTGATTCTCACTGGTTGAAGGCTGACTCAGCCTACTATCCTTCGGATGTTGGTAAAATGCAGACCTAGATTATTGGGAGTAATAGGCTGACTGTGTAAACTGCTTAGAGAGGGCTGTAAAGCACTGTGAAGCAGAATATAAGTCTAAGTACTATTGCTATTTCTATTGCTATGAGGAACAATATTGTAAGAGAAAAGCCATGTTAGCCTATGGTAAACCCAAAATCAGAAGGAATCTAATAACATCTTTTCAAACTAACTCTTTATTAAAAAGCATAAGCAATCACAAACCACAGATCTGTTGATCAAATGTGGGAAGAGACTACATTGATAAAGGGTGTATATTGATATGAGTGGACTGGGGAGAAAGACATGAGAAGATAGGTAGCTTATAAGAAACAAATTACGTTCTCAGTTAACAACTATAGTGTGTTAAATATTCATTATCTTTGTTGAGAACGTCCAAGATAGCCTGAAATCTTTCAATGTGTATACGTTCAGCAATCTCATTTCATTATGCTGCCTTTTTCCAAAATGACTGTTTTGCAAATTTGCAATGCAGTGTCCTGTGATATTGAGATCCTTTGATATTACATTGTCCTTGTTTTGATTCCTGATGTCAAAGTTGTATCCAGTAATTCTTTTATGTAAAGTTTGGCTTGCTTGTCCTTTGGAAAATCCACAGGGACATTGTTGTTAAGTGATGGTATGTATTATACCAAAGGAAGAAGACTTGAAGTTGCCTCTAATTGTACTGGCATGTGAGAATGACCTTAAGGGACAAGGGAGGAGATGCTGCCTAGGAAACAATCTGATAAGAGAAGGGAAAACCCCCAGTGCTTTAACAGTCAGAAGAAAAATCTTAGGAAGGACCTGCCCTAATTGATCAGGTGGTTAAAAGAGGAAGCTGGAAGTTTTTGCCTCCAGACTTGTAAGATTCTGTTAATTTAGCCTTACAATAATGTAGGATTAACCCATCCAGTTATGTTTCCTGATTGACGGCTGATGCTAATCCTCTATGTTTACTTGTTAGGGTCTGTGCTATTCCTTGCTGGTGTAGCTGCAATGGCGAAGTAGATACATATGAGTTGGGGACAGAGAAAAAAAATAGAATCATCTGATTAAATAATTGAAATACTAATCCTTTGGTTTTGTTTTGTTTTCATTTATAACATTTATTAGAATTCTTTATGTTAGCAAATATATTCCAATTCTGTTGCATTTTGTGGACAAACTTATATTAGAGGAATATATAGCAGAGAGATGAAAGAATAAAATAAACAATAAACCATTTGGATTGCAACCCATTTTTCCAGGAAACATTTCAGAGATCATACAATCACTTGGACATCATCTTCCATAGAGTTTCAGCAGATTTATTAGTTGCCACTGGTTCAGATACCACATTACCCTTCTTCTTATCCTATACTCTTCTTTAACTAGAAACTGTCCAGTTCATTAGATTGCTCAGAATTCTCAAAGAATTAAATAGGATTGTTCTGCCTGTTCATCTTTGGCTTTTTTCCCATATGAAGCAAGAAATGCAAAAAATGTGGAATGAGCAGCAGTTGTCATGGCAACTTCTATCATTACACCTTTAAAAAATATTTAATGCTTTTCAAATGTTTCCTGCATGCCCCCTGTTACAGTGATGCAACTTTTTAAAATTAGTACAACTTTCTTTGCTGAAGTATACCTAGAGTATTAAGCATAGTTGTAAAATGGCATTAATTGAGGATAATCCATTTATACTTCATTTTCAGCAGGAAGAATAATAATCCACTTTATTATTACTGTAGGTACTATAGATATGGATTAGTTTTCTAACATTACATAGTCTAACAATGGTTCACTCTTAACTTTTAAAGTTTCACTTTAAAAGTTTCATTTTAGCTTTACTAATTGAAACTAGAAGAGGAGGAATTATTGATTTAAACTAAGTAATTTTAGCTACAGAACATTTGATTTATTATTATTTTCCTCTCTTCATTTCAGTGGTAACTCTATGCTCTTTGTGTTACCTTGTAGGAAAGTAGTTTTAGTGAGTCACGTTTAAAATAGAAAGTCCTCTGCTGTGTCAGGGACGATTGGTAATTAAGGAAGATTGATAATCAAGGGGGACTTATAATTAAAATGTATTCAAAAACAAACAATAAAATTTCTCTATATAACATTAAGTGATTTTTGTTAAAACATATTTGTCTGATACAGGTTGTTTAACAACCACTTGAAGCTATGACAGCGCTGAAAAAAGTTACTTACGACTAGTTCTTATGCTATTGTGGCATCTTCCTGTCATATAACTAAATTTTAGGTGCTTGGCAATCAGCATGTATTTATGATGGCAGTATCCTAGGGTCATACGATTGCTATTTATGACCTTCTCAGCAGTATTTCAACAAGCAAAGTCAATGGAGTTGACTATGCAAAAAATAAAAAGGTAATAAAATCAGGCACATAATGGCCACATTGCTTAGCAATAGAAGTTCAGTCCCAATTGTGTTCCTAAATCAAGGACTGTATGTAAATGTTTATAATAAACTTTTATGTTCACTTCTGTGACACAGTAATCTGTGAATCTATGAAACAGATTACTGAATCTGTGAAACAGTAATCTCTTGAGGTTACTGTTGGATTTATGTGACTCGGGAACAGGTTATTTTTAAAAAATGAGTCCTAGAAAAGGTTGTGGAATTTGATAAATTAAGTTTTAATGCTGTCTGGAAGTAACTTTCTCATTATTTTCAGCTCCAAAACTAAAGGTAAACATGAAATTTCAAAAACAGAATTTGATTCTTAAATGAGAGAACTGAAGAAGTTTCTTGGATGAGAAGTGAAACATTTTCAAGGGAAAAAAACAAGAAAGTCCAGTTGCCCTTTGAAAAGCACCTTTGGGACAACCATGACCTGGATGCTTGAGAATTTCCATAAATGAGAATATATGCAATTGTTCTCTTATCCCAGTTCAAGATGCTGTTTTTGATTTAAAACTGTAGATAGCATTGTCCAGTTTATATTCCAAACCCAGCTTGTTCTGTGGCAACTTTCTGAAGAATTTAAGTCAATGCCAAGGCCCATCTCTTTTAGATAGTGGTTCTCAAGATGCTACACAATGTTACAGATACAGATTAACCGCGTTGGAAGGGCCCTTGCAGGTCATCTAGCCCAAGCAGGAGACCCTACATCTGCCTCTACCTAGGATTGAACTCACAACCTCCTGATTGGAAGGCAAGAGCTCCACCTCTAGGCCACAGCAGCAGATGTTGTTTAGCGTGGTCTTCAAGTTGATGGAAATTGCACATCTCTACATACTCCAGGCGTTCTAATTGGATACATGAAATATAGATGGCTCATATTTTTTCTTGTTTCCGTATTCTTAATCTCAATGAAGAAATGAATACCTTTTCATCAGATCTTATAGATAAAGAAAGGCTTCCAGGGTTGTGAATGCCCCAACCCTGGAAGCCTTTAAAAAGATGTTAGATAGCCATTTGTCTGAAATGGTATAGGGTTCCTGCCCACGCAGGGGGTTGGACTAGAAGACCTACAAGGTCCCTTCCAACTCTGATATTGTATTGTATTGTATTGTATTGTAATCGGATACATGAAATATAGATGGTTCATATTTTTTCTTGTTTCCGTATTCTTAATCTCAATGAAGAAATGAATACCTTTTCATCAGATCTTATAGATAAAGACAGGGAAGAGTTTTCACCCCTCACTATTTGCATAATATCAGCAATGAAACAGTACCTAGGCTACAGTTTGTTCTTGAGCACAAATTATGCATATATGAGCAAATTCATTTGGAGGGATGAATTCCCCACATGTTCTTTCTTCTCCACAAATATGTTTCTCATATTTGGGTTCTTTGGTTCAGAAAGGGCTGTCATTACAGTGGATTTTATAATGTGAAGACAGGGTGAAAATATTTTGAATTGTTCCTCACCTCTTACTTTGCTTTCACTCTAATATGCAAAACAGTAAGATGTGCAAGCTGCAGATCCTTTCATCATCATCATCATCATCAAATTTAATTTGTAGAACTGCTCCCTCTCCCCACAGGGACTCGGGACGGTGCACAGGGAAAGTAAAAACAATACATATACAATATAAATACATAATATAAAACAAATTAAATCTATTCCTGTGCTAAAACCCGTTAAACTAAAATACCCAACAGCTATAAATAAATTTAAAACCCCATAGAAAGAGAGACTAGCCTAGGCCGGCCAAGCGGAAAAAGTGTGTTTTTAATTTCAGAACTAAATATGCTCAACTAAATATATGTGGCAGATGAGGTTGCACACACTGTCAAGAGAGTGTGCTTCAAACAATAGTTTTACACTAGGGATTTACATATTTATATATTTCTAGCCCATTTCTTGTCTTTAATTTTTTTTCAAAAAGAGTAACTCTTGAGTATGGTGAGAGTGATGAATACAGTGTGTCTTTGAGCAGAAATGAAATGCTAGCTTAATTCAGTGCCTGGCCACAAAACCTTTGAACAGCAAAAGATAAAGCTGTGCAAATGAACAGAAAAGGTAGAAAGAGCTAAGCACAAGAGAAGCATCTCCTGTAGAAAATGTTCACTGGCTTAGCATCTTGTTTGTTTGTTTGATTCTTTTTTAGCTATTTGGCAAAGTCTAATTAGAAAGAAAGGTGTTAATGGGAAAGAAGCTAGAAAAAGAAACCTGTGATCGTAGGTGATGTTTCACTTCTGTGTTCATCAGGTAACAACTTTTATTTGCCATTAAAAAAAATAAATCCAACAAAACAAGCTACCCTTTTTTTAAGGACAGCCTGTTTTCCCCAATAAATTAAATAAATTATAACTTAAATAATATCGATGTAGGCAAGAATATCTCTTTATAGATGATGTTCTGAGTATAGGGTATCATATTAAACTATAACTGCCTCTAAGATATGTTTTAAAATATGAAGGTGTATGAAAATGAAAATGTGTTCTGAGTCTATTTCTCTATTTATTAATATTTGTGCATTAGAGTTGGAAGGTGGAAGGGGAGAAAGAGAGAGAGAGAGAGAGAGAGAGAGAGAGAGAGAGAGAGAGAGAGAGAGAGAGAGAGAGAGAGAGAGAGAGAGAGAGAGAGAGAGAGAGAGAGGCAGAGACAGAAAGAGAGTATGCCACCATTCCTTTCCTATATTTATTTATTCTCCATATCTGAAATCAGAAAAAAATTCTATGCATTTGATAATCAATAGCAATAGCACTTAGAAATATACCTTAGCCTTATATACTGCTTTACAGTGCTTTACAACCCTAAGTGATTTACAGAGTTGGCATATTGCCCCCAACAATCTGAGTCCTCATTTTACTGACCTCAGAAGGATGGAAGGGTGAGTCAACCAATAATCAATGTTGTGTTGTTTGGTTTACAGCAAAGAACAGGATTTCTTTCATCTTTCCTAAAAAGTATGTGGACATCAATGTATTACTACTCTTTCATTATGAAGATTTGTTTTTTAACAAATGTAAAACAAGAAGAGTCTAGCGAGTCTAGAACTTACCAATTAGGAGAACTCTGCCATGCATATTCTGCAACACAAATGAAATATTATTTCAGATGCTCATCAATGATTGCTGACGGAGCATGTATTATAGCTTAATGTTTAAAGGTTTCCCCTATTGTGACCTACTCAAGGGGGCAGTACGCACCTCCAATTCTCAGCCAAGGGAATCTGCTTCTGTCATCAAGTGGCCAGCATGAAAGTATGGAACACAGTAATCCTTCCTCCTGAAGCAATACCTATTTATATACTCACCTTTTCATACTTTTGAGCTGCTGGGTGGGCAGAAGCTGGGTTGAATAATGGGAGCTCACCCCATCACACAATAGTCATGTCTCAAACCTGGGGCTGTCAGCTTTCCAGTTGACAAGCCCAGTGTCTTAATCACTGAACTGTAACACTGGCTCCTACTGTATCTTAAGTATCTCCAAAGCTAAAGTACAAGATGTGTAGTGGAAAGTTGGTGCATTTACCAGAATGAAGTGTGTAGTTAAGGGATGCAAATTCTATAGCAGAAATTACTTCCTAATAAAGTAATCAATTTGCCTGAATGCTTAATTGATTGGTAACAGATTTAGGCATATGGGTTCCTAGTTTTAGTATGTGCCATCCTACTAAGGAAGGAATATTTGATAACAAACATATGTAGGTAGTAGCAAAATTACTAGTAATTTATTTTACAAAATTCTACAGTTAGATGCAACATCAAGAATTTAATACAATAATTTACTACATTCTAATTAATTCTAAGAGCTGAGGTGGCACAGTGGTTAGAGTACAGTACTGATTGCTAGCTGCAGTTTGGCAGTTCAAATCTCATCGGCTCAAGCCTTCCACCCTTCCAAGGTGGGAAAAATGAGGACCCAGATTGTTGGGGGCAATATGCTGACTCTGTAAACCACTTAGAGAGAGCTAAGCAGTATATGAATCCAAGTGCTATTGCTATTGCTAATTTAAGAACACAATTATAAAGCCTCTATAAATGATATGCCCCCATAAAAGTTAAAAACAATAATTAGAATATATGTGTAAAGAGTCATACATTTTCACATAAATAATTCATTATTTAAATCAACAAAGAACTTCTATCTCCCCTTCCTACTTCATGTTTAAATTTTTAATAAATCAAATTCCGAACTCATGCTAGATGGGAAACTTCTCAAAGAGTTCATGACATTACATTGAAAAGCTATGCAAAGAAAACATAACAACTAAGTTCACATAGCTTGTTTAATCATGATTGTAAAATAGTCACTTTGGCCAGGTTCATGCATAATGATAGGCTGTGTGCCAAGATTTACAATAGCCAGTGACTCAACTCACATACTGTTCTAGACCAAAATCAAATTTCATTACAGTCAGCTCAAGATGTGCTAGGGAAAGGCTATATACAGCTTAAGTTTGTTAGTTAACATTGGACCTCAAAAAGGCAAAAATTAGCACATGGAATTAAAACAGGTGCTATACATTACATGTAAGTATCCCACTGAACTAAAAGTCCTGACATGCTTGCTCATTAATCAGGTTTTCTAGGACTGTTAGTTTAAAGCCATCAGAAATGCCACAGAAAGAGGCAACAAGAAACCACTGTAGAATGGAAGTAACGTGTGCATGAGAATAAACAGAATCTCCTAAACTCTGCTGAAGATGTTACCTAGTCTGGTAATGAAATGTTTGGAAACCAACCCACAAGTTCGGAGAATGAACCTTCACTCACAATAAACAGAACGTTAGATACTGAGCAGGGAATAAGACAAGAATGTAAAGGTATTTCTAGACAAGTGTTTATAGAATGCTTGGAATAACATCAGAGAAGTGTTAGTTGGAAACATTTATTAATGTGTGTATATATTTTTATAAGTAGCTGTGTTGTTTACTTTATATCTATGGAGATTCTCCATCATCCAGGACATGGTTGTCTCAAAGGTGCTTTTTCCAAAAGGCAACTGAACTTTTTTTTGTTTCATTTCAAATGTTTCGCTTCTCATTCAAGAAGCTTCTTCAGTTCTAACTGCATAATTCTTTTGTGTTTTATTATATTTACACTTAAAAATAAAGAAAATGATACTGACATCATTTATTCCAAGCCTATTTTCCACAGATGATGTAATCAGCACTTTAATGCACTTCAGCAAGGAGCAGAAATAGATAAACATTATAATTTTGCATATTCCCCATCCTTTTTTTTTTAAAGCATCCAGCCAGACAAATGCAACTTTCTCCTGCTTAATATTTCCTGGATTCTTCTTTATACCTAGTGACAAATGCAAAACTGAAAACTGCAGTCGAAGCGCAGCTCCTGATTGCATTTTAATTTTAGAAGGAATGAGAAGTCAGTAGAATGGAAAGAGTGAGGGAATTAGTCCTGGGTTACTATCATAGGCCCATTTTAAAACGGTCACTGCTTTTACTGGGGGAATGAAAAAGAGAGGGGAAAATATAATGAGCTCTTGGTAGACACAGTAATGGAATTTTAGGCTTCTTTGTAAAATTTAGCACTTCTTTCCTTGCTTGAGTAGAACTGAGGACCTAGTATTTGAAGGGTTTTTTGGAAGGTGTGAATGCACTCTTTCACCACTTCAACAATGTCAGCGGTATCTTACGCTCTTCTAGATTACCCCATAACAGAGCTGTAGACTTTCATCTTATTCACACATTCTATTTTCATTACTCAGACTCTTGCTGGAGGAAGGAATTGAGGAAATGTATTTTGCCAATTTCCTCTTCTGTCTAGAGCCCCCTTTTCACACTTTTGAAATAAGTCTTTTTCAACCTAAATGGCTAGAAGTTACATAGATAGGAGGTGATTTCCTTTGCTTTGAAGAGATTTAGAGAAATAAAATGACTCAACATTTTAATAGTAAATTTATGATGTTTGCTAGTTTGTAAATGGTGTTTTTAAAAAAAATATTTTGTAGTTTGGAAAAGTGGACTAAACTGGACTAAACTGGACTAAACTATGTTACCTTCTTTGGTAGCATACTGAATTTCATTTACCTTTTCTTTCAAGGATTTTAATTGTCCCTGTTCC
Source organism: Rhabdophis nuchalis (assembly GCA_039707465.1). Lineage (NCBI taxonomy): Eukaryota > Metazoa > Chordata > Lepidosauria > Squamata > Natricidae > Rhabdophis > Rhabdophis nuchalis. The sequence goes on along the minus strand of CM077643.1, from coordinate 116,002,363 downwards.
TTTATTATTTATTTATTAAATTTACATTGCTGCCCATTCACCCATGGTGACTCAAGGCAGCTTACATAATTTAAAAATCACATTAAAAAACAATAAAACAAATAAAAGAATTAGATAAATTAATGTAATAAAATCACCACCAACCCCTCCCCCCAATAACAGCAGATTATACGAGCCATTTAATGGGCTCCATCCCACTCTGGGTTCCCCAGGCCTTCAGTGCCTTCCAAAGGGTATTAGAGTGGGGGCCATTTTAATCTCTGGAGGAATGATGTTCCAGAGAGAGGGAGCCATAATAGAGAAGGGCCTTCTTCTGTGTCCCACCAGGTGTATCTCCCTCAGGGATGGGAACCATAGCATTCCCTGCCTCCCCACTCTAATGGGTTGGTAGATGTGACAGGCAAGAGATGGTCCCTCAGATATATTGACCACAAGAAAGGAAGGCACTACATATTTGGAATTGGTGAGACGTAGGTAGCCAGATAGTATTCTATGGGTTTCAAATGGTACATACAGTCCATCTTCCCTTAAACAGTCAGAAAGAAAAATATATAGATATTACATTTTGCCATGTCTCATGTAGGAGGTTTTAAGTTGCATAAACGGCATAGAAATGGAAATCACATTACTCAAAACAAGCTTTTCCGCTGTAACTGTATATATCACGACACTGTAGTTATAATCAGAAAGCTTAAATAAATTTACAACATGTAAAATTTGTCTTGGTAAAACTAAAGATATTTTAGTCAAAGGACAATTGCCCTTCAGTCAAAATATATCAGTTAATTTATTAATGGTTGTACATGAGGAATTTTGAACTCTGCTTCTCAACAGCTTAAATTACCCTTTGGGTGAGTGAGGTGAAAAGGTGAGACAGATTTATATTCTCTATAGCGCTGAGGCAGTATTAATTCATTTTATTATTTTTTTGAGAAAAAAAATCCCTGGAATGTTTTATAATGTATATTATAGGCTTCAAGATGTAGGGTTTTTGTTTACAATTATTGTAGTTTATTTTCTGTTAATGATTGCGAGCAAACAACAGCACAATATTATTTAGAGAGTGGAATCTTCTTACATAAAAGGGTTGGTTATGTTTTCCCTGTGTTTGGGTTTCAGAAGACTGCTAAAATGTGCAAGATTGATCAATTGATTGTGCAAGCTTCCCACGAAGAGGTATTAACAAAATATTAGGCATTTACGAAATATATGAGAAAGATTTGTGGAATGAGTTACTAATTAACACTACTCTGGTGAGTATGTCTAATCCTCTGTGAATACCTTGGCCATCTTACTTTATTAATATTTCCTTTCATTTTGGGGAAAAATATGTGGGAGTACCATTATGACATCTGCTAGAACAAGATGACCTGCGTGCCTATTCTTTGTTCAATATTGTATGAAATTCTCACCATCTGTTAGAGCAATCTCTCCACCTCAGGGAAGGTGCAAGAGGGTGTAGAGTAGTGTAGAGAATGAAGGTTTCCAGTGTAAGGTGGAATATAAAATTGCAGAGAAGTGGCCTAAGGTAGTTACAATTTTTAGAGAACCTCTGGTGTTCAGGTCTATTATGGTGAAATGAATTTCCAAGACAAGTGATTGATTATATCAGGTTGTGACTCTATAGGGAAAGGAATGATTTTTGTTTGCTCTTGGTAGGGTGTCACTGAATCCTACTAGCTTCAATAGCACCCTATTGTCCCCTGAAAATTGCTTCCAAGGGTTGGACAATAATGAGGAATGAGGAGAATTGGTAAAATTTGGTATTCTACCTGAATGCTTCAAATTGCTACAATAAAGAACAATGGAGTGTTTTAATTCAAAGTATAATGTCTGGGTTCATGCAGCATCTTAAATCCCAAACCTGGATTAATAAAACCCAGTTAATGTGTTTATAATTGCGCATATGCTACATCCAAACAACCCAATATGTTGAAGAATCCAAGCCATTGACTTAATGCATTATGCAAACCTGGCCATCATTATTTATTTAATCAATCAATCAATCAGCCAATCAGTCAATCAAACAATAAACTTGTATAGCTATCCATCTAGAAGATGATAAAAGAAAAAGGGCTTTTATTCCACTCATTGTAGCAGAGGCAGTGCTATCCGTTTTATAACTTATTAAGGGAAGAGTGCTCATTTTTGTTTCTAGACCATTGAGCCAGTGATATCTAAAGACATTTCCATGATCATGTGGCCAACATGACATTACACCACAGCACAAGATCAGGTGGCAAAACACAGAGAACTGTTACCTTCCCAGCAAAGTGGTACCTATTTATCTATTTGCATTTGCATGTTTTTTAGCTGTTAGGTTAGCAGGAGCTGGGGCAAGTAATGGAAACTCAATCCATCATGTGATGTTAGGAATTGAACCCCTGGAGCACAGGCCTTCCCTGGCATCCTTTAAGGTACCGAGCCACCATAAGTCTTCTCCAGAAGGTGATGGCTGTGACTAAATATATTGCATATTTTAAGGACATTTTTTTAAGAGTGCAGATAAATATGGGAGATCATCCAGAAACAAACCTATTCTCTATTTTAAAGCAATAAAAAAATAATTTGCACCACTGACATTTAGGTGCATTGCCACTGTATTTATTCTCAGGTACTAGAAGACACAAATAAAGCCTTTAGGTGCAAAATGCAGCTGTTTGATCATGGTTTGCCCCTCTATGCAATATGCAAATGCTAAATTTGTTTAGGTTGATATAAACTTCAATATATTTAAATAATACTTATATATTTACTGATGATAGTGGTGTGATTAATGTAATGGTCAGTGGTGGGATTCAAATTGGGATTCAATTTTTTTTACTATTGGTTCTGTGGGCTTGGCTTGGTGGGCATGGTATGGCTTGATGGGCATGGCAGGAGAAGGATACTGTAAAATCTCAATTCCCACCCCACTCCAGGAGAAGGTTACTGCAAAATCCCCATTCCCTCCCAATCAGCTGAGACTCGGGAGGCAGAGAATGGAATGGGGGCAGGCCAATCCGAAGTGCTATTTACTGTTTCTCCAAACTACTTAAAATTTCCGCTATTGGTTCTCCAAAACTGGTCAGAACCTGCTGAATACCACCTCTGGTAATTGTAGAAACTGCCTGGGGAGATCCAAGTTCAAGTCACTCTAAATAACAGAGCTGACTAGCTGTGTCTGAAGTAATCACTTTCTTCATCCATTTTTATTGCATATTAGATTATTAGATTTTTATACCACCTTTATTACTTTACAAGTATCCCAAGCCAGTTACACACTTTAGTATTACTTCTTCTTCCTGTTTCTCCCACTACAGAAATCCTGAGAGGTGGGTTTGGCTCAAAGAGAGAGGAAGTAATTGGTGAAAGGTTACCCAATCAGCTTTCATGCTTAAGGCAGAACTAGAACTAACAGACATCTTGTTTTTAGACCAGCATCTTAACTACTAGACCAAATGGGCTCTCGTGTTTCTCTAAGGATAAAATAAGGGGAGGTCAGCCTATTTACCAACTTGAACTACCAGGGAAAAGCTGGGGTATATTATGTCTTAACTATTTAAATTTTAGCACAGGGATAAACTATTTAATTCGATTTTAATTATTTATACTTTGTATTTGTGTTGTTTTAAATTTCCTGTGCACCGCCCCGGGTCCCTTCGGGGAGAGGGTGCAGTTATATAAATTTTATAAATAATAAATAATAATAATAATTCATTTAATTTAAATTAAAAAAATAGTTCTGGACTAATCTCTAACAAAGGATGCTTTCAGAACTTCTGAAAATAGCACCAATTTTCCTGATTTTCATTTTAAAAAATATGATCTTAAAAGATTCAGTGGTTTCCCTTGTCTAGATAATGTATTTACCTACTTCACTGCATTATGAAGGGTTCCCACTTCCTAATAAGCACTTGAGTTAAAATACATTTCAAATAGCAATAAAGCTCAGACCATCAAAATTCATATTAAAAAACAACAGAAGTGGCACACCATAAAGTAGTTATAAAATGAGAAACATATAATTAGAGATCAAACATTAACACAGCATTAAAGGGGGGGTTGTTACCAATGCCGTCTTAACGCATAGGCCCGTTGGGCATTTGCCCGGGGGCCCACGATCATAGGGGCCCCATGCGAATATGTTGTAGGGTTTCGGAAAACCCGTATAAAATTTAGTATTATTTTATAAAAATCTCATAATTTTGTGTTTATATGCGAATGGGCCCTTTAAGTTTATCAGTTACTTCCAACCTTGAACCTGGACCAATGTTCAGGAATGTCATTTACCACATTCTGTAGATTGAGGTTTAATCCCTATAATTATTTTCCCTTCAAAGAAAAGCTTTATCGCAAGTTAAGGAAATTTTGGGCCCGGAATAGCAATGCCTGTGGCTGATGGGTAAATAAAACCTGTTTTCCCTGTATGTCCTTGTCTTGGCCGGTTAGAAAAAATTCTCCCCTCCTGTTTCTCCCTAGCTGTTCTACGGGCATTGTAGTGAAGTGAAGTAACTCCGCCCATTTGTAAATTAATATTATCAACCATTTATTTTTTATTCCTGCGGGGGGGCAGCACTCTTTCTTTGCCCAGGGGCCCAAAATGGTGTAAAGACGGCTCTGGTTGTTACTTTCCTTAGAGCATAAAGAAATAGAATCACAGAATTATATAAGACAATTTAGATTGCTGGTTTCAACCACCTGCTCAGTGCAGAGATCCAAATGAAGTAATTTCATCTCTATGGAAGGGTGTTCAGTACTAGTGAATACAAAAAAAGCCCTCTCTTTCTTCCATAACAGTATAATTTCTATAAGTGTTTGGATATGTGATAAGAAATTTAAGTCATATTCATGGGGGAATAAGCTTTTTCTGAGATCCCAGCTCTCCTTTTGACCTGAATAAGTAGGAATTGAGACAATCCTGCTGGCATTCAGCTAAGTATTTCTCTTCCTCCATTAACTGACAAGGTGATATCATGCTGGAAAGGTCTCTTTTGAGACAGAACCATCATTTGAGCCAGCATAATTTGGTCCAATGACTGTTACTTTAAGATTAGAAGTAAAAATAGTGATTAAAGCATAAATAGCAATTAAAAATGAAAGAAGTGCAGGACTGTTCAATCTGAAGATGAAAATAGGAACATCACAAGGGCAAAAAGCCAGAACTAACAGAGATACTAGATATAGCTGACAAGCCTGAGTGGGTAGATAACATCTGATTCCATCTCAAAACCTTATTGTGAATGTGAAGGACATTTTCACAGATACAGTCCTGATAAGCTCATTTGTCTTTCTGCTATGGTTTGTACAATATGTTAGCATCCCTAATGTGGGATGGAAAAATGTAGTGAACCATTTCAAAAAAATTCATATAATCTTTAATCAACACAGAGATTACGTTCAACATGGAAAAAGAGATTGTTTGCTGTTTGAGCAAATTGATTCCAAGTTGATTGCATTTAAATGGATCAAAATGCAGTAGGTCCAAATAGACCAAAATTCAAAAGGTGCCAAATAATGCATCATAAAGAAAAAGAGAAATTCAAAATATTTTGGTCTGTTTCCTATTGCCTAGGATTCAAGAAGGGGCGTCTATGTGGTTATTTAGAGGATGAAATATTTTCTCTATGCCAAAGATATTCCTTTGTCTTTTTGTAGATATAGAAAACATATGTACACATACCATATGTATATTTATCAATGTAAGAAAGATTATAATTTAAACTGGAATTCCTAACTAGATGAGGAAGACTCGAAGCAGATCAAGTGTAGGCAAATATAATTGGTTGTCTAAAAATTAATGACTGATGGGCAATTTTGAGGCTTAACTAAATTAATCATTAAACAGAGAACATACCGTATTCAAATAAAGGATTATAATATGTCATGTAGAAGCCATAGCATTCCCCTCCTGACTTTTTGGGATTTTGTTTCTTCAATTTAAATAAGCATATCACTTATTGGATTTCTAACATTTGTTTCTAATTTCTCTTATTATTTGCTATAATTTGCTATGCATTAAGTTTACATTTTTTAAGGTTTTTATTGCTGTTTTCTTATTTTTAAACCATCTAGAGTCCATTATGATTGGAATGATCAATAAACAGTATTAATGCAAGCAGGCAGAAAGGAAGACTGGAAGGGAGGAGGGAGGGAGGAAACAATTTTAGGGTTTCTCACATGGTTACATGGTATTTATCTCATATATTGAGCTTTTTAAATAGTTTTCCAAGTTGCATTTGTTATATATTTAGTGATGTACATTTTTTAAAAAAAATTTTTTTTACTTTAAGGTACCTATCTTGGACACTGTAAATTCTGGTCCCCTCTTAAGTATGGCTGGCTGATTTTGAGTAAGTCATTCTTTCTCAGCCAGTCTACTTGACAATTGGGTTGTGGGAAATATTATGTACAAGTTTTAGTTGTACTAAAAATAAAGGCAAGTTATAAGTCAAATTAAATGTGCATTGTTAAAGTATATAACAAAATCAAGGTGAGATAAGGCAATCTAAAAGTTTGGTTGAGAAAGGACTTTTATTTTAAATTGATCTAGATCCTCTAATCAAATATATTGTAGAAAATAGAGAACTTTTTTCCCCCCATAGTGGTGCAAGAGGTAGAATGCTACTATGAAGGATTGGCTTAAGAACTAGAACTTGAGAACTGTACCTTATTAGATATTTTACACTGGTGGCATAGTTAGTGTGTTAGAATATGATCTATGTTACACATATCACATCTAGAGAGCAGAACTCTATATAAACAAATAGATGACAGTAGAAAGTACAGAGAAACACTTTACTACTATCTATTTATTCTCTATTGTCCTACTTCTGTAGCAAAGTTTTATGTCTCAATAACCGAAAATGCCCCCATTATGTTTGGTTATATACTCCCACAAAGTGTATTATGAAAATATGTTCTACAGATGATTATTAACTGATTCTAAAATATATAGATTTCTCCCCATGTCTATTAGTGAACATTTCTTTCAGAATCCATATATTTGGATTTGGATATTATTTTTCTACATCATCTAAAGAATATTTTCATCTTATCTAAGCGGGACTCAAATTTACTGAAATCACAATAAACAACTTTTCTTTTTTAGTCCACTAATACGTCCACTAGCAAATGGAAAACTACAATGCTTGTATTCTTCCCAAGGGTGTTTAGTTAGAAACTGTAGGTAGAGTATTAAATAGTTTTGCTTCTGAACTGATCCACTGGAATTATTCTTCTGTAACACCTAGTTCAAACACATTAAATTAAATTAAGGACAAAACTAATCTTGGTCCAAATTTAGGCAACTGTCTTTATATACAATTTAGAAATAGGCAACCTTCCATTTTTCCTGACTGTTTTATAAAGCTGCAGAAATCACCTAAATGGTGATGTGTGACCATTTAAAACAACAACAACCCTGTTTTTGACATTTTTGGATGTTTTAAAGCTTGGAATAGGAATGAAAGACCTTTGAGAGGCAAAGTTGTTCTATTTTCATCCAAAAAGTCATCCTCAAATCCTCAGAAGGCTGACAATGTGTCAGCAATGTTCAGCTACCTTGCATTTCTGTGATGCAGGTTTGAGCCACCAGGAAAGTGCTACTATTTCCCATTTTGAAAATAAAGTTTCAGGGTTATTGTCCAGCTACATTGACATTGATTTTTGCTGGAAAGTTGAGAAGCTGGGTGCTTGACATAACCTGTTGGGTGAAGGGTTGTTCATCATTGCTTCATGTGTATATTATTTTTTGCATATACAATGTTCTCCACCTGACCAGAATAAAAGTCTAAAAGAAATAATTCTTATTCTTATGAGATAAGATATGCTTACAACTTTAACTTTAATATGTCTTTATCAAAGAAAATGCAGAGTAATAGCATATAATGACATCATTATAAATCAGTATTAACCATGACATTGCCAAGAAGAAAGAAGGAAGAGATAGAGAAATATTCTTGCCTAAATGATAAGTGGTGGACATGGGCAAAACTGTAAAGGCTTTCAAGGCCATTCTCCAAAGAAAAGCAACAACTGATACCTTTGGGAAGCTGTGCACAGGCAGCCTCATTGTCACAGTCAGTTCCCTTTCGTCTGATAATCTTCTGCATGTGAATGAGAAGAAGATAGGTCTATGGTATTCCTGGGAAAGCAAGCTATTATTTATATCCAGAAGTCTTGAGTTGAACATGCCAGGTTTTAAACTGAAGCAATGCTCAGAGACAAATTGTCCCAGGACTCAGATCTGAGATGGCCTCAGGAAGGAAAGTAATGCTCTTCAGCAGGACTGGTAAGCAGTAGGAAGCAAGATAATATACTCTATCCCTACTGTGTGAAGATCATAGCAAGGAGAACTCAAGTATTGCTACAGTGCTGTTGCTTTAATTCTGTCCCTCATATACGTGGCTGCTTGCTTTTCTTAATCAGCACAAATGAATGAAAAAAAAATGGCTTTCAGAGTCAGCTATTTGGGCTAATGTCCCAGATAATGAGAGGTAAACAAATGTGACAAGCAAGTAAAAGAAACAAAATAAGTCATGACAGTAATTGTTTCTGCAAAAAGAAAAAAAGGGGAAAAAAACCCACCAAAAAAAAAACAAAGAAAGGGGATTCCTTGCCATGATATTCCAGGAAGAAAAAAAGGTGGCAGATTCCTGGAAATAGAATGGATGTTCTCATAATTGTCAAGTCCCAGGGGAAGAACAGCTCCTGTGGAAATTATGAGATTGGACATTTCCTGGAGTCAAAGCGAAATTCTCTTTCAGTACAAAGAGTTGCTTGTAAAAAGAGATGATTTTGTCATAATTATGACAGTAAGGAAAAAGAGATCCTTTCTCCATCTATCATGGTTTTGTCTGTCCACCTGTACTTTGCATAACTAAACAAGCTAAACAGTAAGCAAAGCATCTTTATGCTCATTACTTATATCATTAAATCTATTGGGTGTAGCTTGGTCCATGGATGAGAGTCCCAAAGATCTATCCATATGGGGAAATAATGTATTACAATACTTTTTTTCCCCCCAACAGAAAGTACCCTGAAGCATCTTGCTAAATATGGAATCTTAGAAGAATTACACCCACAGGTACCTCCTACAACAGGGCTGTCAAACTTGTGGCCTGCGGCCTGGATGCAACACGCATTGCCCATGCCCAGTTTAATGAGGGATTAAAAAGTCACGATACATCACATGATGATACTGTGATGATATGAATTTGATACCCCTCTCCTACAATATGAGGCGAAATGAGATAAAAGTATTTATTTTAAGTTATTATTACTACATTTCTAGTTGCAGTAGAAAGCAATCTCACATTACTACTTCTTGGGAATGTTCATACTGATTGCTACAAGATGAATCACTCTCTTGATTGAACGTGAGTGGTTATAGTATGAAGGTAGCTGAGTTGAACCAAAGTTGGCTAGGTGCTACTCCTTACTTTGGACAGAAGCAACATTTAAAAAGAAATGTTTGATTTTTTTTTTTTAGAGAATGTGTACATGCCTCAGTGCTTGCTTTGAAGAGAAAAAGACTTGAAGGACATGTTTAATAGATTAGAAAGAACTACTATCTTCCCATAATATTAGGGGGGAAATCAATTCTCTGTTATAAGAAGAGTCTACTGATTTTGAATGCAAAGAATGGCAAGCTAAAAATATGGGTTATGCTACCTTTAAAACAAAGTCCTAACATATGAAAGTTGAGTTTGTATATACTATTCCTTCCCTCTCTCTTATATGAAAATATCAAAATGAACAATGATTCATTTTAATGTGTAGCATTAGGTAATCTCTGCCAATAATCCATTTCTTTTTCAATAAAACTGATAGGAATGTGCAAAACATTCAGAAGGCGGGTTTTCTATTAGCATGAATAGTAGCATACAAGTGTGTTAGCATAGGTAAGCAATTAATCCCCAAAGAATTAAAGCAGTCTTGATCTCAGTCAGGATGAAACATGGATGATTTGAAGGAATTTCTGAACTCTTTGCATGTATCTGTACGTGTAGAAAGCACATTTCCAGAAGAGCTGGCAGCAAAATAAAATGCTTGCCCCTTACACATGCCTCCATGAATAGCCTTTGAAGTGATTGTGTAGGTCTTTCAAACAATGTGACTGTTTCAATGCTTTAAGAAAGGTTGATTCACCCATATGCACACTCTTTGTGAACAATCTTTCTGAATGACTCACATAGACCAAAAAGTTCTGGCTAACTCAGTAAATCTTTGCTAAATGTTCAGATGAAAGGCAGGTCTATCATTCGGCTTTAGGCAGTCTGAACACACTAGCAAAATTAGCTTAATTGCATATTCTTAGTTAAAGTTGTAAGGAGCAGTACTGCTGTGCCAAAAGTAAGAAATAATTCTATTCAGAGCTTTATTTATTTATTTATTTATTTATTTATTTTTCTCTAAAAATTATTAGTACCAATTAATTCTGAATCATAAATAATTTCAGGTCTCACAGCAAGTATCATGAATTGATTCAGTAAAGCTCAGATAGCAATAAGTTACTCTTTTTGCCTAAGTTGAATAGAAATACATTATTCATGGTGAATGTTCTTTAGCTATTCTCAGTTCATCACTCATTTTTCCAAATGAGAGCTCTCATTCCTATATTGATAAAGAAGAGCCATTGTTGAAAACACCAATGCATAATAGTGTATAATGATGCAATAGTTAAAGCATTGGACCTGAATGTTAAAATCTTCTTTAGGCATGTAAACGTAATGGGAGAAATTTACTCTTCCCAAATTAATACGCCATCACTCTGCTAAACAAATAATTCCTCACTGCTGTCAAACCATTCACTATGGCTGCATTACTATTACTATTAGTCCTCTCATCATTCCTATCGCCCATCTCCTCCCACTTATGACCGCAGGACTGTAACTTTGTTGCTTGTATCCTTACGATTTATATTGATATTGATTGTTTTCTGATCGCTTATTTGTACCCTAAGATTATTATTAAGTGTTGTACGTACCTTATGATTCTTAACAAATGTATCTTTTCATGTCTTTTTATGTACACTGAGATAATATGCACCAAAGACAAATTCCTTGTGTGTCCAATCACACTTGGTCAATAAAGAATTCTGTTCTATTCTATTCTATTCTATTCTATTCTATTCTATTCTATGTAGAGGACCTAAGTAGGCAAGTAAAATAAACATTGTAGCAGAATAAGAGAATAATACATTTGGAAGGAACTTTGGAGATCTTTAATCCAACCTGCTGCTCAAGCAGGAAGCCCTATACCTTTTCAGTCCAACCTCTTCTTAAAAACCTCCACAGTTGGAGCACCTCCAATTTCTGAAGGCCAGTCCTTCCACTGAATAATTGTTCTAACTGTCAGGAAATTTATCTTTAGTTCTAGGTTGGTTCTCTCCTGGATTAGTTTCCATCCATTGCTTCTTGCCATGCCTTCTGTTGCCTTGGAGAATAGGTTGACCTTCTCTTCTTTGTGGCAGTCCTTTAGATATTGAAACACTGTTATCATGTCACCTGTAGTTCTTCTTTTCATTAAACTAGATCAGGGATGTCCAAACTTGGGAACTTTAAGACTTGTGGACTTCAACTCCCAGAATTCCCCAGCCAGCATAGCTGGCTGGGGAATTCTGGGAATTGAAGTCCACAAGCTGGCTGGGGAATTCTGGGAATTGAAGTCCACAAGTCTTAAAATCTTAAAGTTCCCAAGTTTGGACATCCCTGAACTAGATGTAGCCAATTCCTGAATTTATTCTTCACATGTTTTAGACTCCAGTCTCCTAATCGTGTTTGTTGCTCTTCCCTGCATTTTTTAAGAGTTTGAACATATTTTTTATATCACGGTGACCAAAACTGTATACAATATTCTAAGTGTGGTCTTACCAAGGCATTATAAAGTGGTACTAACACTCCATGTGATCTTGATTCTATTCATCTGTTAATGCAGGCTAGGACTGTGTTGGCTTTTTTGATGGCTGCAGCATATGCTGATTCACATAAGTGATTGTCCACTAGAACTCCAAGATCTCTCTCACATTGTGACAAAGGTGCTATTCCTTCTTCATTTGTATACTGATGCCACATAATCATACATAAGGAGAAGAACTTCTAGACTCTTTGTATTCTGAGAACAACACCAGAAGTGTTTTTTTAAAAATTTCTAATCTACCCTATGGATCTGTTTCAGGGAAGGGGGGAGGAACAGAGTGGGGATACAATGAAAGCTAATTCTGTTCCTTAAGTCTAATGAATAAATCGAGTGAGCGGTTTCTCAGAATTAAAGAAGGACAAGATAGATCAAGGTGGACCTTAAATCCAAAGGCTCAAACTAATTATGATAGCATTAGGATATACATTTCCTCTGCTACATTTTTTTAAAAAAGGTTTTAATACATGAATAAGTGAGGACTGCTGCCAAATTATGCAGATCTGCTTGGGGTAAGCTTGATTAAAACTCAGCGGAACTATTTTAAAATGTACAGGGTCACAATTTTCATTTTATTATTATACCTTTTGTATGTCCAACATGCTATTATGACTTTCTTAATCAGAAGGCACTTAAGTGTCACTTCTAGGTCTCTCTCCTTCCTTAATGAATCCAGTTTTGCCTTTCCTGAAATTTTATTATAATCCGAGGACAAGGCATTTGGGGTTTTACATTCATTCTAGAGTTGTAATCTGCTTGAATCCCCTTTCAAGATGGTATCATTAATGACTAAAGGCTCCGTTTGTTCCCCTTTGGTCACATTCTGCTATAGGCTCATTGTCATTTAAAAACATTGGAATAAGGAAGCTAATAAATTGAAATCAAACAATAAAATAGAATATAAATCTCAGTAAGGAATATAAAAGATGTGGGTCATGGACAGAAAACTGAAGAAGTTGTATACATCTATTCAAAATGTACATTGGCACTTTCCTTCTGTAACTGTTATTTTCAGGCATGGGTAACCTTTTCTGTAAGTAGGCCAAATTAAATGTATTTAAATATTATTCATATATGAAAGTGGAAGATGTGTCACTAGACGGGATTTACGTACCTTACCTTGTCATTAAGGCAAAGCAACTAAAAAGATCTTCCTAAAATGTAGGTTTTTGGAGCATACTAAGCACAAATTATGGCCAGTTCTTCAGCCAGAATTCTCAGCAGATTAACAGAAATCCATAAAGCATCCTGTGAAAGTACCACACTGTTCTCAGGAAACAGCTGGCTCCAGAAATATATATTTTTGACAAGTTTAAGATGGGTGTAACTTTCCCTCCTCCCATAGAATTATAATGCCTTTGGGAAAAAAATGACATTGATAACTAAGTAAATGTGGCACTGTTAGTAAATCGTAAACACATTGAAGAGTTTCCTTTTATTTATGGTGAAATAGTAGAGTGACTGTAGGCACATTAGCCTACTTGGCTTACCTTTGACTTCTCTCTATGAATAGGCTTCATTTCTTCTTATTGTAACTTAACACTGGCATCTAGAGACAATATCCCAACTCCCGTTTCACTTCAGACAGGTTGAACAGTTTGCACTGCCAGTGCAGCTGGATATCCCAAAACATTGTCCCTTAGGGCCATAGAGTATCTTATTAACTTGCTCAATAGAGCTGCGAGAAGACAGGTGTAATGTGTCCCTGTGGAAATTATGAAACTCAAGATCACAGTCCCTCCCCAGGGACACAGCTGTTTTTAAACAAGGCACTCTTCCCTCCCTTCCATCCCTATTGGAGATGCACAGCTTTCTAATATATATATATATATACATATACATACATACATACATACATACATACATACATACATACATATATTATTATTATTAAAAATGTGAGTTTGGTTCTGAAACAGTATTGTCATCTACCTTATGTTGTCTCTATTTTTTTTTTTCATTTTTCATTTTGACTTTGTGCATCTGCCAATGTTCCTCTGGATTTTTCTTTTCAAGGGTTTAGCAACTTGATGCTGCTTTGAGCATCCATTCAGGCTGAAAGGAAAAGCATGGGAAATATTTCGAAAAAATAAATGCAAATAGATATGATGCCTATTAACATATTTATGCATCTTTTTCTTTCATACTCGTACATGGTCAAATATATATGGGGGAGGGGAGAAAGAGAGAGGGAAAAACAGAGAAAGAGAGGGAGTGAAGAGAAGGAGAGAGTATGTGTGTGTGAGTGAGAGAGGGTGGGGGAGAGAGAGAGAGAGAGAGAGAGAGAGAGAGAGAGACTCTTTTATTGAGTTTAGATAGTTTTCTTGCCAACAATATGTAAATTATGTAAAAATAGAGGGAAATCGTTTCTTAGTGCTTTCTTCCACTTTTTTAAAAAAAATTCCACTATAACCAGGAGATTTTCCATGGAAATGCTAAACAAGTCTTAGAATAACTATTACAGATGTGCAAATGTGTTCACTTAATCCTGATGTTGTATTTTGCATAGCAGAAAAGATGCCTTCTTTTTGGGGGGGGGAGGTTCAGAGCAATGGAACTTTTGTGAAGCACCAAGGGGAAACTGATTCACTTTGCAGGTGCCTTTTGCCTGGATGGATAGTTTAAAGAAACCCATTTTCATTGAGGAAGACAAAATGGCTGCAGTGAGACTTCTTCACACATTATCACCACTGTTACCACTTTGTGATTTTTCTGAATAACTGAGTTGGACCAGATGCGACTAATAGTATTCAATGCTAAAATTATTGTTTATGTTTATGTTTAATTATTATTTATATTTATTATTATTCCAGTGAGAAAGGACTCACTGGAGAAGAGCCTAATGCTGGGAAAGATTGATGGCAAAAGAAGAAGGGGACGACAGAGAATGAAATGGCTGGCTGGAGTCACCGAAGCAGTAGGCATAAGCTTAAATGGACTCCAGAAGATGGTAGAAGACAGGAAGGCCTGGAGGAATGTTGTCCATGGGGTCACGATGCGTCAGACATGACTTTGCAACTAACAACAACAATTATTTCAAAACAATTATTTCATGTACCCTTTCAGAACTCTGGACTTAGGTGCTGCTTGGGAGCTTAAGCACACAAATTGTTCATTCACTCCTACTTTAGAGTACATACATTGACATATATATCCCACACAGCCTCCAGTCATAAAGATAAGACCTTTGATGGTATCTCTATTCTGGGTGGCAGTATGGAAACGAATGACTTCAGGCCAATGGATGACTTTTCTCATCTGATTCATGTCAATATTACAATACTATATTGTAACCCTTCCAGGATTGCAAATATATTTAAGAAATAAATAAAGTTTAAACCATGTAGGAGAGAAACCAATAGAAACCATACTGAAGTTTCCATGAATGTGGCCAATCTTCCCTCATGCACAACAACTGGAACCATCCATTTAGGGAAGAGAGAACAACTGTAAAACAATATTGTCTGATCCATGTGGACAATGAGAAAGGAATGATGATTGATAAGCATGAATATTATAAAAAGTTGTAATGGGTCCAGAAAGGGTAAACACTCTCTCCACTGAGGTTATGAAACAGGTCAACCATCAGAATGATTAACTCCTGACTGCACATCTTCTAGAGCAGTTCTCCAAAACTCTCCCAAAAAGGGAAAACTGGAAATTAGTCCAACATTGTCAAAAATGGCTGAATCAAGAAATAGACTCTTTAGGATGGGTATATTAGTGCCTTATCATCTCCTGATTGTAATATATCATATATCATACCCAGAGTCACTTTAGACAGTGAGATGGGCAGCATATAAATTCAACAGTAATTAAAAAAAACTAAAAGAGCCCTGTCAACTCAGGTTCATCTAGTTCAGTATTCTATGTTACATAGTGGACAACTCGATGCATTTGGAAAGCTCATAAACCTGGATAGAAGTCTGATATTTCCTTTCATTCTTGTTTCCCAGGAAATCAATATGTATGCTATGCAACCTATGATTCAGGAGCTTGTAAACAGCCATCAATATTAGTAGCCATTGATAGCCTGATGCACTTTGTCTCTGGGCAATCTCTTCGTAAAACCATTTCAATTGGATGCTATTATTCCAACTGCCAGCAATGAACTCTACAATTTGACCATGTGTTATGTGAAGTATTTCCTTCTGTCAACCCTGAATCACCTTGAATATACTATCAATGTTTGTGAAGTGTAACAGCGAGAGGCAGAAAAACAAATCTCTTTTTCTATTCCTCTCAATGTTAGCTATACTGTGCATGATTTTATTCACCTCTCTCACATTTCTCCTCACCTTTTGTCAATCACTGCTAAAGACCCCAATTGCTAGAGCCTTTCCTCATAGGGGAGGTGCTGCTACCTTATGGATGCTGGGTTTTTTTACACCTCTTCTAGCTCTGCAAAGTATTTGTTAGGGTGCTAGGCCCCAAAATGCACTAACCTCTTAAAAAACAACAATAAAGTAAAATTATAAATGAAACACATGAATGCAGTTGCCAACTGGAAGCAATCTCTTGGCTGTTGAGTGTTACATGAATTCTCCCCAGGGTTTATTGTAAGCCTGTGTCACTCTTTACACAAGGGACTATCATTAAACCCTGTCAACAAGATGTGCTTGAACCTAATAGTTATTTTGTCTCCAATTTAAACTTCTGTAGATGAGCCTATTACCTCATCTAGTTCTGTCATAGATTGTGTTAAAAGTATTTTAGTTATCACAGTAATGTAGATGTTTTTAAAGAAAAATACTGATGTATTTTTTTACTTTAAAGCTTCATATGTGATAACTGTATTTTTTGATATAAATGCAAATCAATTTTAAATTGTAACTATAAGAATATTATAAGCACATTTAAAAAAAAAACCCTCACAGCATTCTTTACAGAACACTTACCTTTGAAAAATAGGAAAGCATGTTCCTTCAAGTTATGTGTTTGTAGAAATAGGAAAGGGATATTATGATGGAAAGAAACAGTAAACCCATGTTTCATTTTAACATATGTCATTGTAATGGCATTGAGGAACATCTGCAGTGGAATCTCCTTGTCCGTTATTAGTCACATTCTGATCTCATCCTGGACTGGAAATGTTTAATCCCAAGAAAAATTCCCTGAAATTAGTAAAATGCATTAATAAAGGTGCTAAGGTAATGACACAAGAAGTCTAATGTGTGTTTTATTTTGATTCTCATGCTGATCCTATGTAAAAGGGAAGAGGCTGATTTTTTTATTTTATTTTTTTGTAAAAGAAGGGAAGACTGCATCTGTTGGCTTTCCTGGAAAGGATACTCCACTTCATAATCATAACAATAGCAATAATGGTGCATTGGAAAATCTGCACTAAATACATTTACCTGCAAGCCAAAACTGGTGGGTCCACAATGCAGATAAAATAATAGAAAATGAAGACTCTAAAAGGGCCTTGGGACTTTAGAATTGAAGTAGATAGGCCACTGCCACATAACATCGCAAACTTAACAGTTGTTATAAGAAAGAAAAAAACCCAACAACTTTGGATAGTGGATGTTGCAGTATCTGGAGACAGCAGAACAGAAGGGAAAGAATTGGAGAAAAATCACACACACAAATATAAAGACCTTCAAATAGAAATAGAATGATTATGACACTAACCCCCACCCAAAAAAGCAAATTAGTAGCAATGGTAATAGGCATCTTGAGTACAATTCCAGAATATTTGAATCACCAATTTTGTATGCTACCAGCATTTACAAAATCACCATCAATCAATTGCAAAAAGACAGTTTTACTCAGAGCAACTTCCATCATGCAAATATACATTTAACACCTTTAACAATAGCACTTGCATATCCCTGGTGTTTGAGAGGGATTTGATAAATGGACTAAAATGCCAAATCCAGTCTATAAACATCTAGCTGGCTATGTAACCAACCATAATTTATTAAATTTATATGCTGCCCAACTCCTGGTGACTCTGAACACTTATTAGCCTGAGAACTAGCTGTCATTTATCTCCCTTTACAGAGCAAGCCAAAACTAATGTTGGAGGAGTCTTACCTGGGAGCCTGCCAAACTGTCCTTCCAATGGCCAAATGTAATTTTAGAAGCATGCCTTTGTCCAAATAAAAGATATCACATTCCAGGCTCTGAGAGTAGGAGTTCTTTTTCTCTTTTGAATGTCAGAATATGAAATATGTAGTATTAATGCCAACCTCTCTTGCTGAAATACCTAATAAATACGTATATCATCAGGCGCTTCAAGGTGTTAATTATCATCTTCAAAGCGCTCCATGGCTTGGGACCTAGCTACCTGCGGGATCGGATCCTGCCCCATACATCCTCACGGCTGATTCGCTCCCACAGAGAGGGACTTCTCCGGGTGCCGTCCACTAGACTTTGTCAGCGGGCGACGCCCAGGGGAAGGGCCTTCTCTGTGGCGGGCCCAGCCCTCTGGAACGACCTTCCCCCCGATATCAGGACAACCACGGACCTCCGCTCTTTCCGCTTAAAATTAAAGACACACTTTTTTCGCCTGGCCGGCCTTGGGTAGTCTCTTTTTAGGTTAGGGGTTTTAGGGGTAATTTTTAGTTTAGTTTATGGGTTTTAGCGCAGGATCAATTTAATTCATTTTTAATTTTGTATTTTGTATTTTGTCGGTAGTTTTATTTGTATTTTTAATTGCCTGTGCCCCGCCTCGAGTCCCCTTGGGGAGAGAGAGCTGGATATAAAATTTAAAAAGAAAAAAAGAAAAAAAGAAAAAAAAAGGTGCTTGAATAAAAGACATATGGCACTTCATTCTAGGTGATCAGGTTTTAAAGAATTTAGGTGATCAGGTTTTAAAGAATTTAAGTTAGTCTTATAATGGCACTTCAATTCACAGCTTGAATGAATATTTTCAGGTAGTGGCATTCATTAGGGTAAAAGGTCATAACTGGCAAAATGGCAGGCATGGCATTGCAGTCCAAGTCCTGCCCATTTGGTATGCCCACAAAAGGATGGGTCTTGGATCATGATGTGCTGCCATCTTGTAGATTTTGATAACCTGCAGAAGTTCCAATTTGCAAATAATATGTTATCACTGATAAATTTCCACCAGTGCAGCCTGGATCAATTAGAATGGCTATGGAATCATTGGTATTGTTATTTCCTCACGTTAATTAATATCAGTTTATCTTATTATACCAAAGGAGAAGCAAAAGTGGGCAGTCCGATTCCTTAGAATCTGTGGTTCAAAAATGGAATCAGAATACCAAAATGGAGGACAGTTTAATTTGAATAGATGGACACCCCCCCCCCATTTAACAGACATATCTTAATTAGGCATCTATGTGGGGTTAATATGACTGAAATGTATGTTTAGTTTTATTTGGTTGTATTTTTTACATTGTTAAAAATCATTTTCTTCTTTAGTTCCCCCATCTAAGTAGTTTAATATAGAATTACTTTTCCATATACATATATACACATAAATACACACCACACACATACATTACATATCTATAAGGAACTTGGTTGTTTTCTTTCTTACATTTCATTACCCAAACTGTTCACTCTTTATCAGAGCTATTCATTCATCACCAAAGATCCCTCATTTCAACCCCGAGCTACAAATGTTCTCCTTTATTGAGGCAAACCTATAATGCAGGGGTCCCCAACCTTTGCAACTTTAAGTCTGAAGGACTTCAGCTCCCAGAATTCTCCAGCCAGCAAAGCTGGCTGGAGAAGTCTGGGAGCTGAAGTCCTTCAGACTTAAAGTTGCAAAGGTTGGAGACCCCTGCTATAATGCATACATACCTCTACTCTTTAAAGTATAATGTTTATATTTAATTATATAGTATTACTGCTTACCTATCTATAATACTCCAACTAATAACCCATATTTTCTAAAAATGTGTACCCTAATGTTTAATAATAACTTCACAATGAATGATTTCTACTATTTTCTCCCCTGTAAGATACTGTGTGCTTGTTCCCCAGGAATCCTGGAGATCCTATAATAATCACCCTTTTAAGAGTATTTTCTTTTTGTAGTTGAAAAATAAAAGAAACAATGTTTTTTTTAAAAAAGAAATTTATACATCTAGCCTTCTTTTGATGATAACGGGAATAAATCTCACTCATTTCCAAAGTGGAATTGCTTTGGCCAACATTGTCCTCTGAACGATTGGGGAGAAAAAAATGATGTGTGGCAGTGCTGTCAAAATCTCTGATCTTGCCTCTATGAGAGATGGAAAGCAGTAAAAGGCAGGACAGTTTACACCTTGCATCCTTTTGTGCCACACTGAGAAAAATTCCTTCCTGCCAGTTTCATGCAATATTTTATCTCTATGAACTTTTTTAGATGCTTCCTCAGCGTGTGTGAGACGCCACACATGTAGCGTCTCATCAAGGAACTTCTCCTTAATAGGGGGGGGGGGGGGGATAAACCCCTTTTAGTTAATCCCTTTAATTTTCAAATCAGAGCTGCTGAGAAACAAGTATGCCTGGAAGCCACCCTTTCTAGCCTCCCAGATGCACAGAGCAATGAGCAAACTGTGTTCTTTTGGCACACCATTTAATGTATTCAGTTATTACTCCACATGGACTAAAGCAGAGCTTCGGTAAGTCCTGGCAGGAAATGATGCCGTTTTGATTTATTGCACAGTGCTTGGAAATCAGTGCCCATAATACAGCAGAGGAGTTCTGCCCGCACATATGAAGCTTTCCCTTTTGCCAGCTACTTGAGGGGAAAGACTCAGTGTTCTACTGGTGCTCCATATGCCAAAGCTGGCAAATCATCTCAGTAGTTAATAAGTAGTCTGAGACTATTCCTGTCAGCCCTGTTTGATCATATACTTTGCAGCTATGAGCAGGAGAAAAAAAGCAAAGAATTATTTGTTCTTAATACAGTGCTATTACATTGCACAGCTCTGTACAAAGTCACCTAAGCCAAAGAAAGAACAAAACAAGTGTAAAAGCTTAGCTTATTTACTTGGTGGATGACTTAGCAAGTCACCGGGATATTGCTAGGTATTTTATTATGGTGACATAAATGGGGAATTTGGCTTTGTGTCTGGATTTCCCCCACCCCTCGTTATTTCATAGCCTATAACTTGTATGCTGTGAGTCATTTTGAGTGCCTTTCCTTGCCAGGGGATACGATGGCTAACCTATAAATAAATGATATAAAATGTAAAGTAAAATAGAAGGAAGCGAAGCTCATGTCCAAACAAAGGAGCTGTTTAAATTGCTACATTAGGGGAAACAGCAGAAAGAAGCGATTTAAAGGAATGACCTGATTTAGTAATTTAGTAAATTATTATTCTTGCTGTTACCATTGAGATGTGTAGGTCATTTTACAAAACATTACTGACCAATATGCCTTACTCAATGAAACAAGGTTAATATTAAAAAAGCAAATGTAACAATAAACCTGTGATAGCCTCTCTTTAAAATAGTAAAGTTTATATAGAAAATGTCATAGTAATTCTAGCACTGGGATGAAAACTTCTACTTTTCAAAAAGCTGTAAGTGCATAAGGTTTTTTTTTTTAAATACTTGACAGATGTGTCTGTCTGATAGATTGCAGAAAGAACAACTCTGCATCACCTTAGACTTTTTTTTTTTAATGTTGCCCTTGGGAAAGTAAGATAGTAGTCGGATTTCATTCTGGCTAGCATTCATCCCACCATGAAAGTGCTGAAAGGAAAAAAATATCCAAATTAATTCCCAGTAGGATCTCTAGTTTTTTTCCCTAAATTCCCCCCATGAAGATATTAAGTGCATTACGACTGTGTGTTATCATTCATAGTGTTTCTCCAAGTTAAATTCATAATTGGGCCTTTAAATTTGAAAGTCTACAGAACACATAAAACAGGAACCAGACAAGCAAATGTGGGTTTCGATGGTCCTTTTACATTAGCCCCTTGCACAGAATTGATTGGGTGAAATGTTGGAAGGGTCAATGACATGTGCACTCATCCACATTAGAGCATGTTTCTCTCACCATTGTCCCATCCTTTCCTGCTCAACATTTTACTTGCTTCTCTCCAGAAAGCCAGAACCACCAATTCAAAAGTCTTGGGTATTTATGTGAGACGTTGACCTTTCATTTATGCAAGAGGAATAAATGGTAATTTACTTCAACCTTTTAACCAATGATACTTTTCTCCCTCTTGACCTTTATTCTTTTTTTGTGAAGAAAGGATGACTTTGAGAGGGCAGAAGAAAAGCAAGTCCTTAGGAAGAAGCAAAGTACATAAATTGTCAGGAAATTGGAATTGATGAAGGCACACAAATATAAGCACTTAAATTTGTTTTTCCCTCTGTTCCCTTCCTGATCAAGCTGTGACTGGACAGCACAGAATCAGATCAACAGTCATTGCTGAATTGATCCAGAGAATACACTTCGTATCTGTTTTGCCTCTTTATAATTACACTTCAGCAGAAGGCATTTTACCAGTATGCAAGGGTGAAGGGCACTTCATTTTTTACTGACATATGGTGGAATGATAATTATTCAGCTAATAGAGTGGGTTTGTCAAGAGGCCAATATGTGTGCACTAAAAGGGTATGAAAAAAAAAATCTCTGCAATATTTAACCTCCTTAGAAAAATAGTTATGAAGTCTGTAGAGAAATCAAAACAGCACGTCAGTATAAGGATAATGCTACAAAGGCAATGGTGGGATTCAGCCAGTTTGTGCCACTTTGGGAGAGCCAGTTGTTAACTTTCTGAGCAGTGTGGTGAACTGGTTATTGGAAGAAAACATTAGGGCAGAGAACTGATTGTTAAATTATTTGAATCCCACCACTGTAGAAAGGCCTTGTCTGAGGACAAGAAAGGACTCCAACATTCCTTTTCTTTTTTCTTTTGCACCATGTTAGTCTCTAGGAAATGCACCATGTTAGTCTCTAGGAAATCCACAGTGAACAGTAGATCTTATTTTTCAAACTAGTGACCAGCACTGGGTGTGACATGGATTGGTGGGCATGGCTTGGTGGGTATGGCAGGGGAAGGTTAATGCAAAAATCCCCATTCCCTCCCAATCAGCTGGGACTCAGGAGGCAGAGAATAGATGGGAGCAAGGCCAGTCAGAGGTGGTATTTGCCGGTTCTCCAAACTACTCAAAATTTCTGTTACCGGTTCTCTGGAACTGGTCAGAACCTGCTGAACCACCTCTGGTGCAAGGAGATCAAATCAGTCAATCTTAAAGAAAATTGACCCTGACTGTTCTTTGAAAAGACAGATACTGAAGCTGAAGCTCAAATACTTTGGTTACCAAATGAGAAGAGGTTTTAAAGGTTAAAGAAGCTGAGAAAGATTGAAGGCAAAAGAAGAAGGGGACAACAGAGGATGAGAGATAGTTAGATGGTGCCATCACTGCAATGAACATAAATGTGGGCAAACTCTAGAAGACAGTGGACAATAGGGAGGTCTGGCGTGTTGTGGTCCATGGAAGAGTCACACATGACTTAGTAGCTGAACAACAAAAATGATGCAACATTTTGTCAAACCGAAGGTGGAAAGTATCAAACAGACACAAGAATGTTCATAATATATACAGACTAGATTATGGAAATGCTGCCAGGATGTTATATGTCTGAGTCTATTGATATTTCGTATTTATTAACTAAGATGATCACTTCTTTTTCATACATACATACATACATACATACATACATACATACATACATACATACATACATACATTGGTCCTATCTACAGGCTCACAGAAGCAATAGAAAAAAACCAACACTGGGTGACTGTGCATAACTTTGGGCAAAATAGTGTCTGGGATTTAAATCCCTGCAACATCTTTGAAAAGAAATCAGCTCGCTTCAGGGAGAACAGTTGGGGGTGAAGTGGCTCATAAACAAATGATCTCAGAGGCTACATTAAAAGCAGAAGAGAAGATGTATTTCATGTCTGTGAGACTTTCAAGTTTTAGAGATAACTTTTATTCAGATCTTTTTTTCCCCTCTGAACTTGACAGAGGTCATGATATTTAAAAAAAAAAAACTGCAACTCCTTTCAAGGCTAAACAGGTATAAATCTTTTCCCCCTTAGGATCCAGTGATGATGATCTTTGTCTACATCATTCAGATGTGACTATAGCTCAAGGTGGAGATATCAGTTCTAGAATTTGTGATTCCCTGAGATTACAAATCCAGAAAACTAGAAGTATAGCAATCCAATGGCACTAACAAATTATGCTGCAGAGATGTGTTCCTGTTTCATCTTTCCTTCCCATTTGTTCCATCCAATACTAGAATTGTGCAGCATTTGGACTCAAAGGGGAAAATGTACTTTGAAGTGCTCATGGGCAAACATTTAGTACTTGTCATTAAATCAGATGGATATTTACCTAGGTTCCTACTGCAGGCCAGAGGACTATCTAGTGATCCTAGAAAATTATATGACAATTTAAGGATTTGCCAATAGGTATTATATCAACCACCCCTCTGCTTCAATTCCTACTGAATCCAAAGCAACTCAAAACTCCAATCCACATAACTTTAAATCAGGTTACATTAAGAATCCTTTTTGCTAATACTATCTGAAAGATCCCTAGCTGAGAATCTTCTCTCTCTCTATTTTTTTAATTGAAAATGTTACATTTGCAGATGAAGCATATGCCATGTTACTGAGCTACAATCCCTACCTCTTTTACATGCTATGCAACAAATTTGGCGTCGTGCTGGCTACACTAGCTAGAGAAAAACATTCCAATGGGAAAAAAAGACAGATGATACAGCAGCTTTAGCCTCAGTTGCTATTTTCAGAGCATTGGAGGTGCACTGATTTTTCATCTAATCAAAGGTAAACACAGGTGGATATATATTTTAACAGCATTTCACAGCTCTGCTGTCTCCCTCTGTTGTTATAGTGTTGTTTCTTCTGGTGAGATTTTTTTCCCCTTTTCTTGAGTGATGATGAAGGAAAGATACAATATTGTCAAGATGCCATGCAATCCTTCAGATATGGCTAAAAATCTTGACTGTGTGATCCATTTGGTATTGATTGAGAAGAGAGAGAAGATAGGCAATTGTATTACACAAGTAAACCATGAACATTGACCAGATTACTTTGATAAAATGGGATGGGCCAGGGCATCACTCCTCTACCAATTTTTGTTCCAGTGAAATGTAAGTTCAATGCAATGCAATGCAATGCAATAGCAGAGTTGGAAGGGACCTTGGAAGTCTTCTAGTCCAACCCCCTGCCTAGGCAGGAAGCCCTATACCATTTCAGACAAATGGCTATACAACATCTTCTTAAAGACTTCCAGTGTTGGGGCATTCACAACTTCTGGGGGCAAGCGGTTCCACTGATTAATTATTCTAACTGTCAGGAAATTTCTCCTGTAAGTGGGATTTTTAAATAGTATTGTAGTCACAAATGTTCCAAGCCTTACCATGTCATACACCTTTACTATACTGTGTCAAGATCTTTGCCTTCCTTATACAATGGGGCTTGTGTAATTTTCTCTCTCTGTCTCTTTCCTTTTATTCTTTATTTCAGGGGTGTCAAACCTGATGGTATTGAGGGCCACATCGTGACATATCAGAATGTTTTTTGCCTTTGCAGAACCGGGGTATTCTGCCCATGGGCTGCCAGTTTGACAGGCCTGCTGTATTTCATCCAGCCCAGAACTTCTACTGTCCCCAGAATAGATTTGAAAATACACACAAAAAGCAGAGATTTCTCAATGAAGATCAAACAACCAAATGTTACATGCGACTTCATATAATGCTTCAGTTGTACATGAGCAAAGATTCAGAATATTCCCCATTATCCATATAACAATTTGTGTTTGAGCTGATGGAATGCTTCTTCAACTGATTATTTTTCAAGTAGTGGAGAACTATTGCAGTACAATTGCAATAGGATATACATTATTTGTCTTCAATTAGCCCTGAAGAGCATTATCTAGACTTTCTTTAGTTTTACAATGAGACCACCATTTATTTTTACCCTGGAAGTCTTTAAAAAGATGTTAGATAGCCATTTGTCTGAAATGGTATAAGGTTCCTGCCCACGCAGGGGGTTGGACTAGAAGACCTACAAGGTCCCTTCCAATTCTGCTATTGTATTGTATTGTATTATATGACCCTGATATACCCAAAATTTCATCCATTTTGAGTAACAATTTTATTCTATCCCCATTTATCTTAAAATGCAGAACTTCTAACTTTTATATATACATTGTTTTCTGTTAACTTAGATGCACAAACACATATATCAGCTGCAGATGTTTGTTCTGTTTTTAATGTATTTTATCGGTGGTCATGACACACTCCTACAGTTGTAGAAACTGCAAAAGCAAATCCCTTCTGCCTACGTAAGATTTTGAGACATGGTACAAACACACAAACACACACACACACACCACACATGTGCACATGCACACACAGAAACAGAGAGAGAGTAAGCTCATAATAATTCTAGATGCAAGATTACTCATACTGGCCTGGAAATCTATGACTTCCGAAGCAGTCATTTTTCCCATTCTGCCACCTAGAGGCAACTGTAATCATGGTTAATCATCTACAATATGTCTAATTGGCTGTATGATTCATTTAACCATAGCGATCAAATAAATATCTTCAGAAACATTGTTGAAAAGCACTTTCATTCTCCCAAATTCAACATAGCATAGCTTGATGAACTTTAAAATGGGATGCGAAACCAAGCCATAACGCTTAACTGGGACTCTTATCAGGATTTTAAGAGGTCTGGGGCAGAAGGTAAATTTGAGCTCTATCCTTCTTACTGCACTCTATGACACTTCATGTCGCCTCCTCTTTTTTATCCATTAGAAATAAGAGTCCAGTAAAAGGAAGTGCATGAGGATAATTGAAAGATATGGGATTATATGGATTGAAAAAAGGATCACATTTTGGATGGGGATGGACCATCTTGCGTAAGTAACCAAGAGCAGCTGCCTTTAATACTGTTCTTTACAAAATCATTAGATTTATCAGGTGATTCTGCAATTTTACCTGTATTAGAGATGACATAAAGAAAAGAAAGGCTTCAGAGATGATGTTTTTGGTTCCTCAGTAGAACAACAATAAAAGCAATTCTAATGTCTCTGAGCTTACAATGGTTAATATACAGATTTCTGCCAAAACAAAGGCTTCATTAATCTTTTCATTAAAGTCATTTATTTTATTACTCACTTGTTTGCCTAATGTACCTCATGGGGTTGTAATGAAAGGATGGGAAAAATTTGAAATAATTAAAATAATAGCTACAGATGTTCTGAAGAAGTGTTGCACCGACCCAAGGAATCTGAAATACAATATATTACTTCCTTGGCTATGAAATGTACAGTTCAGACATAAGCCAACCATTATTTCGTAATTTAACTCATATGATAGAGGACACAAAATACAATAAATTGCATTGTGTTTATTATATTTTTCACTGCTTAAATAAATGGCACACTATTTGAAACATTTTGCTCCAATTATAGGAATAAAGGAATATAAAAGATCTTCCGTCTTTAACTTAAGTGAACAAACAAGCAAGTAAATATAACTCTTATGAATATTTTAATTGCTGTCTTAGTTTCTGGTTATAAATTTGTCTGCTTACCCTGATAAGAAAATAACACATTTTGCCAGGGGGTAGGCTGCTTGTGATGCTTTTTTTTTGTTTTTATTTTCTGCTATAATTTACAAACTTACATACTGTATTGCCTTTTAACTTTGAAAAATGTGTTGAAAATTTTAAACACAGATGAATCCAAGACACCTAATCTATTTTCTATGTGAATACATAATAAAATACCTTGAGTATTTTGTTTGTTTGAAAACCTATATTTTCAGTATGGCCAAATTCAAATCTTTTATAGTCAACAACCATGCACAAAATCGAATGGTAAATGTAGGCACCAAACTGACATCAGTAATGAGGTAACATCTGAGCAGATTTAAGATCATATTAATAATTCTTCTGATTAATGATCATGGAACATGGCACACTGCTCAAAATAAACTTCATAAATTTCAAGGTGATTTAAACTCACTGAATAAATAAATAAATAGTACTAAATGTGTGAGGCCAAATTAGATCTATAATTACAGGAGGAGATAAGTTTACATTCTTATGGGGGTTGCAGTAGAACAGAATAGAGGCTATTAATTTCGTATCCCAGAATCATATCTACTCTGTATAGCTTCTCCAAATATAGTAGCTTCATGTATCTTCCCCAGGAGAATGCTGAAATAGAGTGGATTGGAAAATGCTAACGATATTATTCTTCAGTACTTAGAGTGAGGTGATATGGTCCAGGTAGTCCTCAAGTTATGACCATTCATTTATACAACAGTTCAAACTGAAAAAAGTGCCCAAGTGACCACTTACAACTGTCGCAGCACCCTCATGGTCACGGTCAAAATTCAGGTGCTTGGTAGCCACTATGTATTCATAATGTTTGCCACATCCTGGGATCATGTGACTGACATTTGTGTCTTTCCTAGCTGGCTTTTGGCACGCAAAGTCAGTGGTCAAAGCCAGATTATCTTAACAACTGCATGATTCACTTAGCATAATAGAACATAAAATTGGGTGCAGCTCCCTTATCACTTGTGATGGACATAACAGATTGTTATTCTGCTCTTATTAAATTGAGGATCCTTTGACTAATAAACATTTTTGCTTACTGAATCTAAAGAGAACTCATATTAGAACAATTTCTTCTCCAGCATGTCTTTCCCAAAGGAAAATATTTTATCTTTCAAAAAACAGAGGTGCCAAATCCTGTTTCCAGAATAGGAATTTCAAAAAAAAGTTAATCTTTTGGGTTTATTAGAAAAGAAAATTGCGTAATCAGAAAATCCATTGCTTCATATTCCACATGGTAATTCCCATCTTCTATCCTTGTTTATGTTCCTACACTGTATTGTTTTGTTTGTAATGGATGGTTTTTATATAGCATTCTATGATGATATTAAGAGTGTTATTTATTAAAATGTATGTGATGGAATATATTTGATACATACTGGCTTTTTAGATAGTTTGCTAATCTTCCACTTATACAAGATATGCCATTGATTCTTGCTCTCTTTAGCCTTCCCATGAATCTCTTTATTTGTAAGATTTATAAGTTGCCCTACAGCTAATAACTTCATGGGCAACTTCACAGATGCAAGAAAAAACGGCAAAATCCAAGATTTATGCAACTTACGTTAGAGATGGTTCCATACAATTAGGATAACTAGAAATTTGCAAACAAAATAGACCCTTGGATTAAAACAGCGTATGAACCTGCTGTTTGTTGCAAAAAATTAACAAAGAAAGATGCAAGACACATCCCCCCCCCACCCCAATCTCTGACCTTTCAGTGTGCATATGTGTGTACATTAAAAATCTAGCTAATGTCACCATCCATTCTCCACAAACTTCCCTGATGACTAGCAGGAAGACCTTTATCTTAATTTTATTGCAAGATCTGATTAATTGATTTGCTCCTTTATTGAAGATAATAGACTAGCTGTCAGCCGGCAGAAAAGACAATAATGTAACACTTTACAAAAACTGTGACACATCTGCTCAATGCTGCATATGGGGAAGCATTGCAGGTGAGAACAGATAATAACTAGATGAGTAATGGGAAGGTCAGCAGAGGCTCAGGAAATGATACCGTTGAATTAAAAAGGAATTTGAGCGTTTTTCAGATAAAGTAATTTTAATCCCTCCATATGTAAGCTGATTGCTCCAATTATCACCCTGGCATTTAAACTTTGGGTTCAAGTGGTTGGTGATTACTCACCAGTAGGGTGTCCTACAGATAGCAATCAATTGCTTTAAAGTCAGGCTTAGGTACTTATATCTAAAAAGAAGGTTGGGAAAAATGATTATAGACATAAGTATAGCATGAAGGTTTCTACTGAACTAAGATGATATCAATACAGAAGTCATCCACCTGGTTTCTACTGTATGTCTGGCAGCTTTTCTTAAGATGCTTTTAAAATAAATTAGAATAAATTAGAAATTAAGCATATATTTATTCATGCAGTCTTTGTTGCAAAGAAGAAAGATGTGCAACCTTTGATATACAAGGAACTTAAAAAACGAAAACAAATGAATTCGAAGGAAAACTTGGCAGCCAATGTGAGTGGCTATCCCACTGGGAAAAGTTTAGCTCTAGGAAATCAATCATTTCTCAAAATTCTTCATTCTTCTGCACTGAATTTCCCTAGAAAGATGTCAAAGTTATGGTGCAATCTAGATGTGGTGAACACCTAGGTTTGCTAATGCTGGCTGGTTGTAAAGCTAAAGCATGAAATGAAATGCAGTGGTAAAGCTAATTCTGACCAAACTGAAAGCTTCGTGATGATTGCCCATGACTTAAAACTGCCAGTTTTATTTCCTGCTCAAAAAAGGCTTACATATATAATATAACCATAATACAGCATCCTGAGTAGCTTCATTCAAAAAGATGACAATAGATCAGAGGTGAGAATCTTATGGGTACAAAGATGGAAATATACACTAATGTTCACAATGGAAGAGTGGATGATAAAGTGGGTGAAGATGTCAAAATTACTGTGAGGTATGTATGTATGTATGCATGTATGTACGTATGAACGTATGTATGGTATGTATGTACAGTATGTATGAATGTATATATGTTTGTTTGTTTGTAAGCTGGCCAGGGTCTGTTGGGGTGGTTGCCGATAACAATTTTGAATTAATATTGTTATTTTTCTAGCAAGGAAAAGCATTATGTGTTCAATTTCTACAAAACATGGAGAGGGAGCTGAACTCCTTTATCAGGCAGCTCTTTCTGTCAGCCCTGGAGGCAAGAGGCAGTGGAAAACCAAACAGAGACATTAACTTAGTAAGTTAAGGAGAGAGGGGTGTCTCAGGAGAATGGGCAAAGCCCTGGGAAGCCAGTAGAAGTCACGTACAAATGTCTTCCAACTCATGGGCTGAAAATCCTACCTGGATTTAAGCAGGAGCATTTTTAGCTTCTGAGAGAGCCTCTCAGGGTCAACCACACTCTCCTGAGGCACCCTGCACTCCTTACCTGGGTCTCTATTGACTTAACAACCCATACGTAATGACCACAGGTGGAAGTGCTGGGATTGCAGTTGTTGAATGAAACAGTCATTTGATATCTTGTTTAATGTCCTCTTCATTCAACAGCTAAGATTTCAATCCGAATTTGGGTCATAAATTGAGGACTACCTCTGTAATCCAACCTCTGTAATCCAATTTTTAAAAGTCTTAATTCCTAGAGTCCTGGATAGCTTTGGTAGGACAATTTGAGACCAGCAAAATTATAAGTTGCCATACAAGCTATGAATCTCTCAGGACATAACTCTGATGGTAACAGAGTTAACATCATTCATTTGTTTTATACTAGTTTCTTTAGAAATGGTGATCTGAGAAAATTGTCCAAAGGCATAAATACAGTATGTTTTCTCCATGAGAGTGACATGAAAAGAAAGTTTCAGTTTCTGATATCCTAAACATTTAAGATTATAATACATTGGACTTCCGCTTCCGCCTTCCAGCGGCGACGGACGGGTCCTGGACTCGTCCGCCGCTTTGTCCTTTTTTCTGCCCCCCGAGGGGGGCGAGACGCCCCTCCTTGGGGGTCTCCCATAGGGTTGGCTTGCTGGGGCCGTTTTTTTTCCCCTGCGGCGGTGGGGGAGCGACCCTTGTCTTCGAGCTAGGTGAGGAAAGGCTGGCTGCGGGGGGGAGACGCCTCGTCTCTTCCTTCGCCAATGGAGAACGGTAAAGCTTTGTGAATGGGGAGGGAGCCGGACGTTCGGGTCGGAAGGCTCTCCCGAGGCTCGGCTGCGAGGTGAAGAGTGAGTGTTGTTTTTTTTGTCTTTGCTGGCAGCGCTGGACTAAAGAGCTTGGAGAGGGGTGTTTTGCTTGTTAAACCCCCCCTCGGATTTAAAGCGGCGCTCGGAAATGGCTCCTCGTTGCGATTCTTTCTATGTGGATTGCCTGGAACTTAATGAAAGCAAGTGAAAGTGGTATGCGGCTTGCTTTTTTACAATGTTTCTAAGTTCGACTGGCTTGCAACAACTTTTCTTTTGTAACTTTCTCCGGCTGGCTCTCAGTTTGGGCAGTGGAAAATGGCTACTCTTTGTTCCTGAATGACTATTTCATTTATGGAAAATTACCAGCATTTCCTTGTGATTTGGACTTCCTCTTGCCATTAATGAAGAATTTTTTGGATTAATTGATTCCTTGTCTGGAGTGCCTTTTCTACTATAATTATTGATTTGGAAAAGTGTTTCTCTTCTGGTTTTTGAACTTTCTACAACCCTGACCTGAACCTTTCATCTCCTGACTTGCCTCAGCGGCCCCACCCCAAAAACGCCATTTTAGTGGCACTGACTTTAACAGCTAACCATGGCACAGAAATCAGAACTGGCAGGTTTGGAACAAAGAATGTCTTCTCTGGAATCTGTATTACAAACTTTGGTGCAAGAGATCAAGGCTCAGAGAGAAGAAAATAGTAACTTTAAGAAGGAACTTCTGGAAACACGGAAGCAAGTGCGGGAGAACACACAGAAGACTGAAGAGTTGGAAGGGGGCCTGGCTGGGGCAAAGGGAGAGCTTAAAAATGTTACTAATGAGGTTGTAGAAATAAATGGGCATGTGTCTAGGATTGATATGGAAAGGATGACATATTTTTTAAGATTTCAGAATATTTCTGAGGAACTGGGTGAGTGTCTCCCTGAACTCATGAGTACAATTTTAGCAGATTATTTACATAAACCTAAGGATGAGATCAGGGGGGACATTGACCTAGTGTACAGAATAAATTCCGCATATGCCAGGATAAATGAAGTACCCAGAGAGATACATGTTAAATTTGTTAAAAGGTCAACCAGAGAGGAAATTTTGAAGGCGCAGAGAGGGGGGCCGTTAATTTACCAACAAAAGGTTGTCATCATCTTGAAGCAGATCCCAAAAAAGATTAGGGAGATGAGAAGGAGGTATTCCTTCTTATCCAAAAAATTGTTTGATCACGGGATTTGGTTCAAGTTGGCGATGCCCGAAGGGATGCTGGTGTTCTGGGAAGGAGGAAGAGTAAGGATTAAAACAGTTGTCGAGGCGGAAGCCTTTCTTAAAAAACATTCCTCTGTCCTGGGGGAAGATCCAGGGGGAGCAGGGGGGGCCACGGCCCCGCCCACTGGGGGCCAGGAGGGAGAAAAAGAAGATACAATTGCCAAGAGGCTTAGATCCAAAAAATGACTTTGCTTGCTTTTTTGCTTTTTTTATTAACTTTTTTTAACTTTTTTGTACCAGGATGTTTGTACAAGTCTGCCAGCGTACAATGGGAAATGTATGATGTATTCACTTATCTTTATCTTGTAGTATTTTTTGATAAATTTTCTTACCAATGTTTTATTATGTAGCCTGGGAAGGGCCAAGGACTCTGACACAAAGGTTCTCAAAATGTTTCTGTAACCCCTACCTTACCCTTTGGAAAATTGTAAAAACCAATAAAACTTTTTCAAAAAAAAAGAAAAGAAAGATTTTAATACATTGGATGTTAGTTTTTTTTACAGCATGATCCTAAATATGCTTAGTTTGAAATAAATATTGTAGAATTCAAGGGTGCTTTTTGCCCAATCAGTATTTTAGAAACAAAATGTTTCTGTATTAACATGCACAAATTATATATGACCTGTCAAACCAATATTAGTCAGGTCTGCTCTTGTTCTCTTACATGTTTTGATTGACCAGGTTTGCCGTTGATTTTCTTAAATTTTTCTAGCTGGTTGTAGTGTATTCTACCAGACGGATCACTCATGTCAGACAGGTCTCAACAGAACAGCTAGACTAGTATATCCATCAACCCATTTACCATGGTAAGAAACAGAAAAACAGAAAAACAAGATCAACTTATTAAATTTATATTGGCTATAAGATACTTTATTCTTTAGCTGAAAATTATACCTTCTTTTTCTAGAAGAATAGCAAAGCACACTATGGGATATACATCAATGTAAAAAAAAAAAAACCTTCCCAAAATCAAATCAGATTTAACTTAGACTGCATAAAGAACAATATTTGTAGCTCAGGGTTGAAATGAGGAGTCCTTGGTGTTCTCTGAGCTTACTTGTTTTCTTGCATAAGTTTCCTTACCCAAACTAGGTAACGTCATCAGTGCTAGTACTGTTGCTAGTAGTGTAGTACTGGTGATGCCTCCTAGTTTGGGTAATGAAATGTCTGCAAGGAAACAAGCAAGCTCAGAGAGCACCAAGGACCCCTTAACTTAGAACCATTTATTGATTGTTATTTTGAAAATTAACTTGTATGTGAATTTTGGGCTTCTCTTATCACTGTCTTATGCTCTGGGATGTCAAGCCACCTTCTATTATCCTTCTCATCTTTCCTATTACCTTACCTTCTTATGAGTATAACTTTGTTGTTTGCATCTTATGATTTATGTTGATTTATTTAATTTAGTATCCTATCATGAGTTATATTGACTGTTTATTTAAGATCCAATGACTATCACTGAGTGTTGTATCTTGTGATTTATGATGATTGTGTTTTATGATTACGCACATGATTCATCACTTGTTGCTTGTAGGTACACTGAGAGCTTATACACTAGAGATAAATTCCTTGTGTATCCTATCACACTTGGCCAATAAAGAATTCTATTCTATGAGGCACTAAAATATTAAAGCTTGATAACATCAAGAAAATGCACTATATTTCACAGAGTGATAAAGCATTAATAAAAAAAATACAATTACCTTTGTACAACTGCAGCTTAAACAGGCTAATTATAAATTAACTCATTACTCAATCATGCAGCATTTAATATTTCAGAGTTTAATGACTTATAGTTGAATATACATTATCCACATTAACATAAGATAAAATAAAGTTTCTGTTCTGGGAGAGATAATTACCCATGCAATGTATCATAAATTATTATAATAGTCAAGGGATGTATTATACGTATATAATGTTAACTCACTTCCAGGGAAGCACACTATAACTGTTGAAAATCTCAGGTTTAGAATCCCAGGTCTTATTCATATCTACCTGAAAGCAAATCTTATTAATAACAGGGAAACAATGAAATTAGTTGAGAAAGTAATGCTGAAAATTGCAAGTCAATTTTAATATAAGGCAGTTTTTCAAAGTCATAAACATTGTTTTACACATCTTCCTTACAGTTTTGTGAGAAAAGCATTGATATTTTATGACTGACGAAATTAATGAACGAATGCAGTTTGATCCCAAGTCTCTGAACAATTTATTACTATTAATAACTAGAGTGTGAACCAAGGTTGAAGTCTAACACTTCCATTGATTTTTTTTTTTTTACATTTCTTTTCTATGTTTACTACCCAGCTGAAAAATGATGGCATTTCATACATTGGCAACTTCTTTTCCATTTATTACATACATTTCACTAGAAAAATGGAAAAGATTATTAGATTTTTCTTTCCCCTCTCAAGGCAGTCATGTTGCCAATTGGTTTTCTTTTCTGCCTGTAGATTATAAATACTGAAGAAACAGAAATGTGATCAAATATACCATATTTGCTATTATCCAGGAGCTAGAATCCATTTTTATCATTATTTCACCTTCTTGATATTTTTTCCTTAAAAAAAGCAATCTAGAGGAAGTTGTAAACATGTACTTATTAAATATGTATTTATTAAGAAATGAAAAGGCGTCTGACCTTACTTATCCACATGAATACAGTTTTGAATTCTTAACATTCATGGAATATACCCAGAACAATGATTTTTCCAAAATATTGCATGAAGATGATAGTGAAATATTTTTATGGTTAAAAGTAAAGGTTCTCCTCGCACATATGTGGTAGTTGTTCCTGACTCTAGGGAGCAATGGTCATCTCCGTTTTAAAACTGAAGAGCCAGCGCTGTCCGAAGATGTCTCTGTGGTCATCTGGCCAGTATAACTAAATGCCGAATGCATATGGAACACTGTTACCTTCCCACCAAAGATGGTTCCTATTTTTCTACTTGCATTTTTACATGCTTTCAAACTGCTAGGTTGGCAGAAGCTGGGACAAGTAAACGGACGCTCACTCTGTTACTTAGCACTAGGAATTCGAACTGCCGAACTGCCGACCTTTCTGATCGACAAGCTCAGTGTCTTAGCCACTGAGTCACTGTGTCCATTTTAATGGTTAGGTAGTCCCAAAGGAAATATTTTAGGGGATTAATATGCACCCAACTTTAATTATAAACTATATGTTAAAAATTTTATAAACCTCTTTCTAAATGTCAATACTATTTCTGAATTATTTGTATTTTCTGGTATGCTTTTAAAATTGTTAGGTCGCTTGATTAGTTGGTTGAGTATAGTATGAAAGAAAAAAAGAAAAAAAGAAGAAAGAGGAAGAAAGAAAAAAGATAGATAGATAGATAGATAGATAGATAGATAGATAGATAGATAGATAGATAATCAGATCTGCACTGTTTTGTTTATGAATTCAGTATGGCATGAATGCAGTCAGACACTACATAAATAACATTGGTATGGCAATTGGAAAGGTGTACATGTACCTTAACACTCTGCAGGTTTATGGGAATTCCCTTGCAGA
This sequence comes from Rhabdophis nuchalis, assembly GCA_039707465.1. Lineage (NCBI taxonomy): Eukaryota > Metazoa > Chordata > Lepidosauria > Squamata > Natricidae > Rhabdophis > Rhabdophis nuchalis. The sequence continues at coordinate 115,965,922 of CM077643.1, read as the reverse complement.
CAGGTGTGATATAGCTGTTCTGGTTCATGAGAATCATTTGCTAAATTGCCGTATATGCTGTGGCTGAATCAAAAAACTCATATTCTTCATGCGTTGCCTGGAGATGTTGGCTAGAAGCTGGCTAATATAAATCAGTCTTCTCGTGCCCAGGCAAAGCCAAAACCATGACAAGATGGATCTCCAGACTTTGTGATTAGTCTGGGCAGAGGGAGGAAATGTGAGGTTAGCTCTAAACAGTATTGATAATTCTAGTAGTTAAGTATCTAATGAAGAATTCAATTCCATTAATTCCTTTTTATATAACTTGATGTGCTTCATGGAAGATATTTTTCCCGTATTTTTACATGTAGCTATGTCTATTTAGTTCAGTAGTACTCTGGCCATGAAATTGTATTACATTAATTAAGCTCTTTACAGAACTGTAACTATTAAGTTTAGAATTGCAGTTCTTGCCTCTTAAGTAGTAAAGCTTTTGTCATTGTTTTAATTTATGTGTATATCATATCAGCAATATAGAAAGAGTGAAGGAAAATTGAAAACATTGAAAACATTCTCTCTCATCATTCATACTTTCACCATCCATACTCAAAAAGTATATTTTCCCTTAAGAATTCAATTTTCTGAGAATCAAATTTCTTAACCTTTTTTTTTTAAATTGAGAAACACCCATCCAGATCAAAGATAATTCTTTATATAGAAGGGCTTTTTTCCATGCCAGTCTTACATTAAAAACTCATTTTTCAAGAGTTTCAATCCTAACTTCAGTTCTATTATTTGGAGCACTGTATGGCATCAATGTAGTGAAGAAAGCCAATGAAGTTTAATATTTAGGGGTTCATTGCATCACAAGTTTGTGAAGCTCTTTCTTATTGGCTCTGTGTTTTAATATTTGTTGCAATAATATAGCAATAGCACTTAGACGTTTATACTGCTATACAGTGCTTTACTGCCCTCTCTAAGCGGTTTACAGAGTCAGCACACTGCCCCCAACAATTTGGGTCCTCATTTTACCCACCTCAGAAGGATGGAAGGCTGAGTCAACCTAGAGCCTAGTGAGATTCTATCTGCCAAATTGTAGTCAGCCAGCAGTCACCAGAAGTTGCCTGCAGTACTGCATTCTAACCACTGCACCACAGTGGCTTATATAGCTCATATAGCTTTTTAAAAAGTTGGTATATCCTCCTTATAGGCAACCTTGATATAACACATTTTGAATGGAATCATGACAAATTGGAGTCTGAAGAGGAAGCACAACATTCCAACTTATTGGAATAAATTATGGGGCACTGGCATGTCTATATGGAGAGTCAAAACAGTCAGAAAGATATTTGCAATCATGTGATCAAAGTCCCACCCCTCTTACCCATGTTATGTGTATGGTACACATTCTGGACTCTGGAGGATAAATAATACTCTATCCCAGGGGTCTCCAACCTTTGCAACTTTAAGTCTGAAGGATTTTCCCCTTGTATAAGGCATAGAAATGTTATTGCAACGTTTCGACAAGATCTCTCAACCAAAGAGATATGCTTGCCATTTAACTGAGCTGTTGACAAGTACTTGGGCAAACTCCCAGGTCCTTCATTTCCTGAATCAGGTCTCAACTCTTCAGACATACTGTCCCCTATACCATGGGTCCCCAACCTTTGCAACTTTAAGTCTAAAGGACTTCAGCTCTCAGACTTCTCCAGCCAGCTTTGCTGGCTGGAGAATTCTGGGAGCTGAAGTCCTTCAGACTTAAAGTTGCAAAGGTTGGAGACCCCTACTCTATCCTTTCCTTAGTGGTCCTGAAATGAGCCTGATGATCCTGGATGGGAGGAAAACAGATCACAGTAAACATGTTTTCCCCTGGTGTAAAACTAGAGACTACATGGATATAATAAAAGTCTGGAAGGTGCTAGCATCAGTAGAAGAGAAGTTGGAGTCTTTTGAAGAAGTGGAAATTTAGAGGCATTGGGTCAGATCACAGCATGATATCATTATTTATATTGCTGCTATATAATAGTCTGCTTGGCTTGGGGGTTTGGGGTTTTTTATTTTGCATTCTTTTCTCTGATAGTCCAACACTAACTACTGTATAGTAGTTGTGCATGTGAATGAAATACCCTTTTTTGCATCTATGTCCACATGCTCTGGTTCTGGTTCCTTATTTAAAGTGGGCAATATATAAAGAGATAGGGATACAGTCAGATAATCAACTTAATTTTTTACTTTCCCTTCGGATGGCCTTAGAAGTTATTCTTGTTATTATTATAGTATGCTCTTTCATTAATACTGGTTTTTTTTTCATTCACATCATTCACTCTTTGCCAGGAGCTCATAGAACCACTCTGTGATTCAATTAGATACTGAAATAAGTGTCCAGTGAACCTCTAGTTAGATTCCCCTCTCCATATCAGAGTACCAGACCGCAGTTGTAAAACAAGAGTATTAATTTTAACATTATTGTGTGGAACAGATTTGCACTAGCAGAATTGGCTTGATAGCAGGCTTTTCCCAGGTGCTTATAGGATATTGGAGTGACTTAAGAGTGGCTTTCTTTAGGAATAATAGGAATTTCATATGTTGGATTTGAAATCGTAATTAATTTATAGCCTCTACTAAAAGGCAGAGTCAAAAGGAGAAGAGTCAGCAATGGTCCAAGTAGACTTCATATTCATTGGTTACATGTACGCCCATTCACCACAAACAATGTAGCAGCTGCTTGGCAGCATAATCCATGACTTATCAAGAGCAGGGAAATTAATTGGACATTTAACATTCATGAATAAAAATGATATGTGAGGGCTTTGATGAATGTCCTGTTTCAGGTTTGCTCTCCATGGTCTCCTTTCTTGATTGCTTAAGCTTTTACATTCCATGGCCATAATACAATGAATAGTCCTGATGCACAATGTTTCGAAATCAACAAGCATTTCACGCATTTACAATATACTAGATTCTAATTAGTGGTTTACCTCAGCAGAGCCTATCATGCTATCAGTTAATAGAAGAAGAAGAAAAGTTTGAGCAACAATATCAAAAGGCCATAAAGCAATTGGATCACCATGCTGCAGTCCTGAAACTTCATCTACAAAACTGTTTTCAACATTTAATGACTGTAATATAAAGCATTCAAGCATAAGATGATTTCACTCTGTCAAAGGGAAATTAAACATCTTTAGGAAATTATGTAATAAAACTTTACTGTTGAAATCACCCCGAGAAATCAAAATGGAGAGTAAAATTTATTGGATTTTGGAACATTATGTGAAGAGCTAGCTCTCTGGGGAGGTGTATAAGGCTGGGAAAGGTGGGAAAAGGAAAGGAGGGTCATCAACATTAAGGTGGATGCATTATTGGAGAATTTAAGGGACCAGGTTGGGGACAGTTTCTTCAGGGGAAAAAATTGTCTAGGTCAGTGGTGGGTTCCAGATCCTGTCACAACTGGTATGTTGCGACAAGGCTGGGCATCCACCATGGGCATGCATGCTGCGCATGCGTGCGCAGCCATGTGCACCGACTGCCTATGACACTCCATCTTCTCGGCGGAGGTCACGCAGGTGCCGTACATTGTGTGTGCATGCACAAATGGCTCAGTTAGCACAAATAGATGTAGAGAATGTGGGCGAACGGGCCCTCCAAAGCACCATTCTGGTACAGTGGCCACTGCTCCCAGATAGCACTGACCATACCGGGGCGTACCACCCAGAACCCATCACTGGTCTAGGTGAGCATTAAGAATCAGCACTGATTTAATGGTACACAATCATCATTAGTGAAAAGATAATGGATAAATGAGCTATTTTGGGTTATAGTAAAAATAACCGCAACTGAATAAGCTTCATGATCAGAACAATGGTTGTTCATCAAATTTCATTCTTTATCAAATTTTATACCATTCTTTGTATCAACATTTCTGCAAATAGATAAAAAAGGAATGTAATGTAATTGAAAATACATTCTAATATGTATGTGTCATTTTTGAGCAAATTCTCAAAAATAAATTGCTTAAACTAAGATAATAAGAAATGGGAGGAAGAAATTTTTTACAAGCAACTGATGTATGTTGGAAATAAACTGATTCCTCTGTTACTAAGAATTGACTTGAACACAGTTTAGTACAGGTACATAGGAAAATTACATCTCAAAGACTTTTTAATTTGATTTGTTCATATGCTCACTATAAACAACTCAATTTAATTATTGCAAAAAAGCTATCTTCATATTGTTTAATAAAGAGTATCATGGGCTTTGAGGTGGTCCCTGACTGCTTCCTTTTTTATTATGAAAAGTAAGAAGATCCTGTGAGCCTTTGGTAAAACCTTTGGCTTCTAGAATGAGCATACACAAATAGTAACAAAAAGTAAATATTCATACCACAATATTAAAAAAAATTGAAACCAATGTCAACAGACTGAGAGTGAAATCTTGCTATTGTCATGTTGTGATCTACTGTAATTTAGTACAACCTCTTGCCCTTTATTTTAATCCATACCAGTTCAGAACTAAAATGAACTGTGTTCTACTATGGTTGACAGCTTTGACTGCAACACGTTTTCCAAGCAGGCTCAAGGGGACTTTAAATACTTAAGGCAGTCCAGTCCTTCAAAACAAAAGTCAGTAGCATGGCTACTTCAATAAATGCAATCATATAAAGTTGTTACTATTTCAATTATGCTAGTATTTTTTACAGAATTAAATATGGAGAGGGAGAGGACAATAAAATATGCAATACAAAAATTGGCAGATAGGATTAAAAAAAAAAACAAGAAACAAGGGCAGCATGTTTATTAATTCTTAAAACAGAAAGAGAACACTAAATCAAGGCTGAAATAACCAGAAGGGATTGGACATTTACAGAGATAACCATATTCTAGCACAGCCAGAACAAATATTGTACATTCAGAGTGAGATTTTGAATTTATTTATTTAGATGCTGTTTGGGCAGATCTATCTAGGCAGTAAGAAGACAAGAACATTTATTTATTTGGTTTTTGACCTGAGTACCAGATGAAGATATCAATCTTAGTTTCAGTTTCCTAGTTTTCCAATATATCTATTTCCATGCCCATATGCAAGCTTTTCTCTCTTCACATTCAAAATCTCATTTTCTTATGACATTTTTGTCATCAATGCATTTTGGCAAGCCTTAATAAAATCCACTTCTGCATATTGCTCTCACTGATATATGGATGCTCTTCCCTGTAAAAGTAGCTATGTAAACTATTTTTGACTGGAACATTGCATCAAACATTTGGGGGAAATGCAAATAGTATCCTAGCTGTTTAATTGGTCCTAGGAAATAGACATTATCCTTCCAAATAGTCTTTGATGATGGAAAACTTTTGGGAAAAATGTGGAAAGTGGAATACCAATGATAATATATTGACAACAAGAATCTTTAGTTGTTCAACGTGGAATTAAAGTTTGTCTTTATTAGATATGCAGATTATTGCTTTTGATAACAATATGGGCTGTATAGTATTAAGGAAAGTTGCTGTTGTTAGAAAAAATACATTCAGAAGAATTCTACTGTGGACACTAAAGAAGCTTTATCACTCAGTTAACACTGAGAGAGATCAACTTATTCTCCAAAGAATCTGAAGGACAAGAAGTAATGGATGGAAACTAATCAAGGAGAGAACTAAGAACTAGAACTAAGGATAAATTTCCTGAAAGAACAATTGATCAGTGGAATGACTTGCCAATGACTTGCCTCCTGAAATTGTAGGTGCTCTAACACTGGAAGTTTTTAAGAAGAGACTGGGCAACCATTTGTCTGAAAAGGCACAGAGTTTCCTGCTTGATCAGAGGGTTGGGTTAGAAGACCTCCAAGTGACGGTCCAACTCTGTTATTCTGTTACTTACTGAAGTCTCCAGCAGAAGTTTCCAAAGGGAAGTGAGGGACAGAATAAAAAACAAGTAAAGATAAGACAAACAATATAAAAAAAGATATTTTGTCATAAATACTCTATTCTCCTAATACTGCTCCCCATGATGGGGACATTAGATAAATGTCAATAACAACCATGCATTCAGGCTGGGGAAAGGCTGATAAGAGAGAAAAGAAGTTGAAGTCTAGAAATGTTTAATTCTGAACATGTTTGTAAAGAGTGTTGTTTATGTAGAATGCAACGTACTTTCATTTACCTCTTTTAGTGTAAAAAAAGGGCACATCAGTTTTCCCATTATACACTGCATTTACAAATGCTGTGCATTTAGGAGGCTGGGCTGCATGCCAATCAGGGACAGCAGTTCTGCAGAGAATGTAGTTAACAGCATGTTTCCATTCCAGTTACCTTATGTGTGGTGGAAGGAAAGACAGAAACTGTTAAATATGTACCCAATGCATTAGTGTAAATTGTCTCACCATTTAAGAGAACACACATCATGCACGCTATCTCCATTAGATTTGGAACTTAAGAATTTGTGGTTGTTAGGATTGATTGGGAAAATATTCCTTCTTGCAAGTAGGTGTACAGATCTGCTACTCTACCAAAATAATAATAATAATTGATGTCACCCTTTCTCCCTTTCCCCATCTGAATCCAAGCAATACACACACACAAACACACAAGTGGAGATGAGTATAGGAGAAAATGCAAATCATTTGATGGAAAGTAAGAACATGTCAAACACGTTGGTGGTGTGATGGAACATCATTTGCATTTTTCAGATATCAAGGGAATTTGGTTTTATGAAGATGCTATTAGCGTTCTGGGCTCATGACAATAATGTGTGTTTTTGCCTGACTGGCTTTGGATTTTCTGGATGTCAATTTTCTATGATATTTTGACAAGCAAGATTTGTCTTTTGACAATAAAATTAAATGTTGATGTCCACATTTTACTGGTTTCCTTTAGCTTGGAAAAATGAAGAGTGAATTGGATATTACATTACATTGCGGAAAGCACTCTTATAATGTGGCCAAATTGCAGTGCCAAGTCTGAAAATATGGAACAGAAATTAGCTTTTTTTTGTTTTAGATTTGTGTTTTGACCAAAAAAAAACCCCATTAAAACAATAATAATGCCTGTATGCTGTTCTGATGCCTTACGCATACGAGCATTGTTCCTCATTTAAGTTCTTAAAGACAACATGAGAAAAATTCACTCTCTGATATTTTGTAAAATTCGTATTTATGAAGATCTCATTATTTTTAAATTTTTGTACTCCATGCTTTACTTCTGTTCTGGCTGGAATTTTATTTCTATTGCTACAGTAGATGGCAAATAATGAATGCCAGAAGCAACCTATATGATTTTAGGTTTCTGCAAATGAAGGCTGAGCTCTGGAAGTAGCTGTAGGGTATAATTGAATGTTTGCAGAGTATTGAATCAAAGTCCTGCAAAAAGAGGCTGTAAACTAAGGTTTTTCAAATAGATTGCAATATCAATTACATTTGCATTCCCATTGGCCTTTAGACACACTGCAATGCCTTTGACCTGTTGTTAAACAGATGGTTAGATCCTCTAAGTGAATAACACTTGATACTTTGGCCATTCATTCCTTTGTTTAGACTATTCCTCTCCCCCATATGGCATTACACTATGACTGTGATCTAATCCCAATAATATATTTTAACCACTGCTGACTTCACTAACAAATGCAGTGCAATCTATGGATAAATGTTTAAGAGTAGCCCTCATGAATTCCAACATGGATTTGAAACAAATTTGGTTAAAAATGATAAACCAATTCTTAGATACTGTGCTTTCAGATACAGTACCCTTGAAATAAGTGCTTGGCCTTACTTTTGAGGCTGTCTTATTATTTGTGAGGTACATGAGGTGGCAAGCGTGGTCACCTCATGATTGCTGCTGTGTTGCAATATTTTGGGGGTGGACTTATTTTCAGGGCAGAGCTTATTTTAGTGCATGTGCTCAAAAGCCCAATTGGGCTTATTATCTGGGGAGATCTTATTTACAGGGAAACAAGGGTAGAAACCAGACCCAGTTTGGTCTAGTGGTTAAAGCACCAGGCTAGAAACTAGAAAACTGTGAATTCTAGTTCTGTCTTAGGCAAGCCAGCTGGGTGACTTTGGGTCATTTTCTTTCCTAGCTCCCAGAGTTGTTGTGGGGAAAATAGGAGGAGGAAAGGGTATTATGTATGTGGTCACCTTGAGTTACTTATAAAAATAATAAAGCTGGGATATAAATAAAAGAAAATAAATGAACTTAAAAACCATCAGACTGTAGATCCATCAAATTAAATTCATTTAGGCAGACAATGCGCGGGCAGTTGTGGGAGCTACTAGATACTCCCGTGTAACACCACTCCTGCGCGAGCTGCACTGGCTGCCTGTGGCCTTTTGGGTGCACTTCAAGGTGTTGATTACCATCTTTAAAGTGCTCCATGGCACAGGACCTAGTTATTTGCGGGATCGTATCCTGCCCCATACATCCCTTCGGCCGATTTGCTCCCACAGAGAGGGACTTCTCCGGGTGCTGTCCACTAGGCAGTGCCAGCCCAGGGGAAGGGCCTTCTCTGTGATGGGCCCGACCCTCTGGAACGACGTACCCCCCGATATTAGAACTACCACGGACCTCCGCTCCTTCCGCCAAAAAGTCAAAACTTATCTGTTCCAGCTTGGCCTAATTTATGGTCCTCGCCCCAGTCTGTAATTTAAATTGTTTATTTGGTTTTAATGGGATACAATTTTTAATGTTCACAAATTTTAGTACAGGGTTATTTAATTCGATTTTAATTATGTAAGTATTGTATGTTTTTAGATGTTTTTTAATTTTTCCTTTACACCGCCCTGAGTCCCTTCGGGGAGAGGGGGCAGTCTATAAATTTAATAAATTATTAAATTATTATTATTACAATTTGCTGTTTGCAATTATTTATGCTAAATATATGAAGACCTGTGTTACTTTCACCTTTGTACCTACATTGAAAAAAAAAGGCATTGGACTTTCTCATACTACTTTAGTTCCTTAGAGATGCCAATTAAGCTTGGGAGTTTAATAGATAGTAATCAAGGGGTGCTCTTGAAGGAAGCTTTGACTTTCAGATTTTAAGAGAACATTTTCTTGGCTAACTCCTATCTCTACCTCTGAGACACAGTATCGTATAATGACACTGAAAATAACAGCATTTTAAGGGCATGACTTTCTTCCTGTGGCAAAAGCATTGAAGCAGAAATATGATAATCTGTGTCACTACAGGACTATTTTCACTCTCCCTGTATACACATTGTACAGTCCACACAGAACATCAACGAGATCACCTAAACAGTGATTCGAGTTCAAATGTAGGGAAAACAGCCAATATTAAAGAGGCAGCAAAGTGAAACCTCAAAGCAGAGAATGAGTAGTTTTCCAATATGTTGTTTATATTGGTACATCTTTTATTGCATAAGGAATGGTGGTAAAAGGAAGCAAGGATGCCTCAAAACATAGTGGACACCATCAAAGCCAATAGCAGCCAGTGGGTGGAGGGAACAGAACAACTGAAAGAAGCTGTACAAAATCGGGAAATATAGAAAGAATAGAATCACTGAAAATCCATTATGATTTAAAAGATAGCACCTTCAGCATGCTATAATTCTATTATAGATGAAATATGTATCTATAAGGAGCAGGCCTGCAACTGAAGGAAAAAATCATATTATATAATTCAAATTAATACTTCATTTCAAACCAAAAAACTCCATCTAAATGTACAAATTTCTCCTCAGTATTCATACTGTTCATTAAAATGAATCTTGTAGTTCTGCTTATTATGACATTTTCCTTCTTAACTGTTATTCATGTTTTCTGGGAGGGTGAAAGAGTCATATCTTGGATTAAAACATGTCAGCCAGTATAAACAAAAGCCTGATTTTCTGTAACAAATAGGACAGACTGAATAAATACTTCTTCATGATGTTCACAATTAAGAGGGAGTCAAATTATTCTCCAAGGCACCTGAGGGCAGAACAAGAAGCAATGGGTGGAAACTAATCAAGGAGAGAAGCAACTTAGAAGTGAGGAGAAATTTCCTGACAGTTAGAACAATTAATCAGTGGAACAGAAATTGTCTCCGGAAGTTGTGAATGCCCCAACACTACAAGTCTTCAAGAAGATGTTGGATAGCTATTTGTCTGAAATGGTGTAGGGCTTCCTGCCTAGGCAGGGAGTTGGACTAGATGACCTCCAAGGTCCCTTCCAACTCTGCTATTGTATTTATTGTATTGTATTAAATAAGCAGTTGGAATTTATAGTAGCGTAGATCATTTACCAGTGGTTTGGAAATATCTGAAAGTTACGTTTCTATCTACCTATGATATTACAGAAATATTCAATTAATGATCTTTGGAAAATCCTTGCAAACTTTTCAAAATAGCACTAGGCAGGGGCATTCATGAAACTGGTCAAGATGTCAAGGTGGCAGGTGTGATCATGTTATCAAAATCTAATTCCTTTTACAAATGTGCAAATGGATGGTAGCATCTGCTATCTTAACATCTAGACCAGCAGTCACCAACTGGTGGTCCATGGAACAATGTTGGTCCATGAGAAAATGTTGGTGGTCCACAAAAAAATGCATTTTTATTGCACTAAATTAGGGGTCTTCAAACTATGGCCCCCTAGACTGGATAAGTGCAATGAACATTTATGTTGCTACAGAGAGTCTTCCCTTTCAGGGTCTTTTTGTGCGGGTTGGAGGGGGGCAGAAATTCTGACTTGGGATCTGCTTCAGCCTCCTTGTTCAGGGCTTTGGGTGAAGGCTGGAGGGAAGTGCTGCTGCTGGTGAACAGCAAGAAGGACTTGTTCTAGTGCAGCGTTTCTCAAATAGTGGGGCGCGCCCCCCCAGGGGGGCGCAAGGCTCCGTAAAGGGGGGCGCGTTTGATAGTCAGGAGCCGCACACCCAGAAAGGCCGATACTGCCGCCGCCGCCGTCTTGGCATCCCAGGCCCACTCCGCGGCGGCGGCGGCGGCGGCGGCGGCTGTAGGTAAAGCCCGAAGGCGACTGAGAAAGGCGTCAGAACTGGACGAGGCAGAAAGCGGACGCGGGGATAAGGAAGGGGATGCGCTTCGGGCCAATCAGCGTGGAAAGGTGAGGTCGAAGGAGGAGGGGCCAGCCCCCTTGCAGAGCACGCAGCCAGGCGGCCGGGGCAGGCTAAGGCTAGTGATCGCGGCGGGCGGGGATGGGGGGCGGGGACGGGGACGCCAGGTTCCTTCGTCCGGGGGGTGGGTGAACGAGCGAACAAGCAAGCGCGGGCGGCCAAGGAAGCTTGCTGCAACAGCGCCCAACAACCTGCCTGCCCACCGCCTGCGGTTACTCGCTCGCTCACCTACCCACCGGACGAAGGAAGCTGGCGTCCGGTGGGTGAGCGAGCGAGTGAGTAACTGTGGCCGACTGGCCGGCGGGCGGGTAAGGAAAGTTGCGGCAGCGCCCAACAATCCGCTGGCCCGCTGGCCGCGGTTGCTCGCTCGCTTGCTCACCCATCGGACGCCAGGTTCCTTCGTCCGGTGGATGGGTGAGAGAGCGAGCGAGTAAATACAGCCAGCGGGCTGGCGGGCCGGTCAGGCTACTTCCAGGAGCTGAGGAGGTTTGTGGGGGGGGGGAGACAGACAGACAGAGAGAGGCACAGACACACAGAGAGATAGGGAGGGAGGGGGGAACCAGAGAGTGACAGACACACACAGAGAGACAGAGAGTGGGAGGGAGGGAGAGAAAGATAGACAGAGACACAGAATGAGTGATTTAAGTGCCTGAATGCGAGACAGACACACACACACACACACACACACACATGATGGGCAAACAAAGGAGAGAGAGACAGAGAGAGAAAGAAAAAAAAGAAGGTGGGAGAGAAAGAAAGAAAGAGAAAGAAAGACAGACAGAGAGAAAGAGAGAAAAAAGAAAGAGAGACAGAAAGGAAAGAAAGAGAAAAAAGAGAGAAAGAAAAGAGACAGAAAGGGAGAGAGAGAAAGAAAGAGAAGGAGAGAAAGAAAGAGAAGGAGAGAGAAAGAGGGAAAGAAAGAAAGAGAGAGAGAGAGAGAGAGAAAGAGAAATAGGGAAAGAGAGGGGGGGAAAGAGGGAAAGAAAGAGAAAGAAAAAGAAAGAGAAAGAAAGAGAGAGAGAGAGAAAGAGAAAGAAAGAAAAAGAAAGTGGGAGAGAGAGAAAGAAAGACAGACAGAGAAAAAGAGAAAGAAAGAGACAAAGGAAAGAAAGAGAAAAAAAGAAAGAGAGAGAGGGAAAGAAAGAGACAGAAAGAGAGAGGGGGGAGAGAGAAAGAGGGAAAGAAAGAAAAAGAAATAGAGAGAGAAAGAGGGAAAGAAAGAAAAAATGAGAGAAAGAAAGAGAGAAAGAAAGAGAAAGAGAAAGAAATAAAGAGAGAGAGAGAAAGAAAGAGGGAAGGAAAGAAAGAAAAAGAAAGAGAGAACTTATGACCACAATTAAGCCCAAAAGTTTGGTTGCTAACCAAGACCATTGTTAAGTGAGTTTCACATTTTCCAAATTGGCCACTCCCACCCGGTCACATGGTTTGACATGTCCAATCAAAAAATGTTTATAGTTTAATTAAGAATTTAATGCACTTTAAATCTTTTCTGCTACAGTTAATAAAGCTATTCTTTGTTGTAAATTGATCCACATTTCTTTCTTTTTTTTTATTCTCTTATACGTTAATAAGGATACAGTGTTATGCAGAGGTGTACTAACAATTTTATAGACAAATGATACTATTTACAGTCGCCCGGGGGGCGCGAAATGTTTTCTCCTTCCTAGGGGGGGCCTGACAGAAAATAATTGAGAACCACTGTTCTAGTGGGACTGCATCATGGCCTGGAACTGGCTGATCATCTCAGCTGGCTGAGCCTCCAAGTGCCGGTACCTGTCCTTGCACTCTTGCAGGTCTTCCCTCTGCTTGGAAAGCCTATGCTCATAGTTCTCAGTGAGAGGCTTCTGCTGAGCCTCCTTCTCAGTCAGATGCAATTTGGATTGAGCCAGCTGTTTTGCCAACTCTTTCTCATGGTGGCTGTTTAGCTCCAACAATTGCTTCCTGTTGGGGCTCTAAGGAGCCTGTATGGTCAGGCAAGGAGTGACTGGGAGGGGAGGAAAGAGTAGAGGCCAGTGAGGTGCCCCTCGACATGGGTGACATCAAGCCCGCCTAGTCACATGACCATCAAGCCATGCTCACCCAGCCAGTCATTAGGCAGATGATATTAGTGAGCCATGGGATTTAAAGTTATGAATTTAGAGGTCCCTGAGGTCCGAAAGGTTGGTGACCCCTGATCTAGACCCTCTTAGAGAGATTCTTAGCAGTGAGGCAACAAAGATTATACAATTTATTTTATTTGCAATTTATTTATGTATTCATTTATTTTGTTTCTCTAAGACAACATCTACATCTAATGATGTTTGAATTCTCATTCTTGTATTTTTGCCCTTATAATCCAATTTGTATTCAGAGTTTTTTTTCCAGAATGTAATCAATGTGGAACATAAAGCAAATTTAAAAAAAATCTCCAAAACAACTGACAAGAACCAAAGCAATGAGTTTAGTATTAACGTTCCGTAATAGAGAACTTTTTAATCTTTCATTACAACAGTTTCACAAAACAGATCTTAATGACTGATGAGCTACTTTCCTTTTGGGAACGACTGCTTTACAACGGGCCTGAAAAACCCACTATATTTCATACTATTTAATCGCCTTGCAATTTTTATTTTAATTAAAAATAAACAATCCAATCACCCTTCCTATTGCTGCAATTTTTTATTCTTGATGGTTGCTGCTGAAATAGAAGGTTAAAGAAAAATCTTAATGACATTTCCACTATATCCAAGTCATGTCATTATTACTGTTTTAGTTAATAATGTACCTAAACTTTCAAAGATAGGCTGGGAGTATGCAAGTATTTTGCAAACTTTATTAAAATAATTATGGGTTGCAAATTTATGTTTTCATTTTGCCTTTCCATACGTTTGTTGAACAAACTTTAGTTAATACAATGTAAGTCATGGTCCCAAAATTCACTAGTAAATTTAATGCAATGGTTTTATTTCTGCATAAACCCCATAAAGTTGCACTGTTGTTTTTCAAACATAATTATATCTGAACATATTGAATATATTAATAAAGCTAAAACCAAAAAAATCATTTCTCTTGATAAGTAATAATGAGAAGAATAGCAATGACATACGCTGAATTGATCAACCATCAGAAGTCATAAAATGGAAAGAATGTTTTGAATCTTTCTTAGTCTGCTGACAATTTGTACTAAATGAAAAACTCCTAAGTGATTAATCAATTCATATTTTGGTATATTGGCCCGAAAGCCAGATAGCATATTATAGTGTCACATGGGAAATGAAGCTCTCTTGTAATAGTAGCGGCCCCCCAAAAATGACTATTTTCTCTGCAGCCTTTTTTATTACTTACATACCATCTATTGCAGGCACATATGGGAATTTTTTCCAGATTGAAACCTGCACAATCAGTTATTTTGAAAAAAGCACATAAGCAATAAATATGACGGCAGAAGCACAATTCTTCAAGGAAAACATGCTGCTGGGACCCCATGCAGACCAATCTCATTGACAATGCATTTTTGCTATTCGATAGTTTGATTTTCAGACAATTTACAGCAACTGATGAAAGACGTACTTTTTTCAGAATGAATCCCTGCTCTACCGAATTTATCTGGATGAATAATTTGCTACTTGCAGCTATTCAAAAAAGGTTCAGGAACTCATTGGATATGATTTTATTGACCTAACCTTTAATCAATTTTGATTGAATCACTGTAATTCAAACCTGATAATACAATCTTAACGTATTTTAAAACTATTTTCTTTATCACGCTTTAAACTCCTTAAACATTGTACCCTACTGCTGGCTGCCTAAATTTCACCCATATAGTTATAATAATAATAATAATAATAAATTGGGATTTATTAACCGCACCCTCTCCCCACAGGGACCCGGGGCGGTGCACAGGCATTATTAAAAACAATATACAATAATACAAATATTTCTTAAAATCGAATTAAATAAATCTACCCGTGCTAAAAACATAAATTAAAACCCATTTAAAATTTATAATTAAAAGACAGAGAGAACTATTCAAGGCCGGCCAGTCGAAAGAGATGGGTCTTCAATTTTACACGGAAGGAGCGGAGGTCGGTGGTCGTTCTAATATCAGGGGGAAGGTCGTTCCAGAGGGCCGGGCCCGCCACAGAGAGCGCCCTTCCCCTGGGCGTCGCCCGCTGACAAAGTCTAGTGGACGGCACCCGGAGAAGCCCCTCTCTGTGGGAGCGAATCGGTCGTGAGGATTTACAAATTTATCTACATGTCACAATTCAGGACACAAATAGGCTTTATGTGAAAAGTTTATATGGAGTACATCATCAAAAACATGAACAAATGAATAGTACAGCAATGGCACATCTTTCTATCGGGCAAAAGCCAAACATAGCAAATGTACAGGAGGCAAAAGATGGACTTTATGCAACATAAATAAAAGCATTTACACTCTCAAGACAACTGGCTATTCTCTTAAATTATATTTTACAATTGTAAACCTCCCTTCCCCACATATTCTAAATGTAAAACTATAAGGAAACTTTTTTCTTTATCAGAAAAACTATATTTAGACACTGTTCCATATTTTATTAATGAGAAAATGTACTCAGATTAGAAAGCGGATTCTTCAGTCAAGTACCTGGGGCATTGTCTTTTAGCAGTGTAGTGTATTTTCTGCCTTTATAAAAGAAGAATGAAAGTGGATTTATATGTACTGTACTGTTTATATACAAACAGTAATTAAGAGTCACATTATCTTGTTACTCCTATATTAATATAGTTTTGATGTTTTTTTATTTTATTTTTATACAACAGAAAACTTACATATAACACTTCCAACAATATTTCAACATAAGGAAGGAAGAAAGGAAGGAAGGATATATAAAAATTCACAGTATTGTTTGAATGCTTCTATCATTGCCTCCTTATTAAAATAATTTCAATATTGACAAGCAGAAAATATTAACAATCTGTTGTTGCAAATTAATTGTGGATTTATTCTTATATTGTATGTAAACCTTACAGTCAGCACCCTGCTCCTCCTTGACACAATCATTCTTGATATCTTGATAATTACTAGGATGAGACCAATAATAAAAATAATAATAATAATAACAACAGCATCTTTAACACATATCAATCATTCCAGAATCAAATTAACAATTCTGTTGTCTTCAGCCTTAATGTAACATTCAAAGGACAAGTCCAAATAATCCATAAACTGCCTCTAGAAAATGATTTGAAGAAAAAGAAAAGAAAAACAATCCTCTTATTTATTTATTTATTTTATTTATTTATTTAAATTTATATCCCGCCCTTCTCCACAGAGGACCCAGGGCAGCGCACAGGAAATTTAAAAACATACAAAATACAATAAATATAATTTAAAAACTATTAAATAAACCAATACTGCGCTAAAACCAAAATTTAAAAACCCAATTTAAAACTATCTAAAAGTCCCCATGGGAGGTTAGGCTAGGCCGGCTTGTTGAAACAAATATGTCTTGAGACATTGGCGGAAGAGGCGGAGGTCGGTGATGGTACGTAATTCAGGGGGTAGGTCATTCCAGAGGGCTGGACCCGCCACAGAGAAGGCTCTTCCCCTGGGTGTTGCCAGCCGGCATTGTCCGGCCGACGGCACCCTGAGGAGGCCCTCTCTGTGGGAGCGTATCGGTCTAAGGGATGTATGGGGCAGGAGGCGGTCTCGCATATAACTAGGCCCCGAGCCATGGAGCGCTTTAAAGATAGTTGTCAGAACCTTGAAGCGCACTCGAAAGGCCACAGGAAGCCAATGCAGCTCGCGCAGGATCGGTGTTATGTGGGAGCATCTAGTGGCTCCCATAATCACCCGCGCGGCTGCGTTTTGGACTAGCTGTAGCTTTCGAGTGCACCTCAAGGGAAGCCCCATGTAGAGAGCATTACAATAGTCGAGTCGGGACATCACGAGAGCTTGAGTGACTGTGCGAAGGGCAGCCCGGTCCAGTAAGGGGCGCAATTGGCGCATCAGGCGTACCTGATGAAACGCCCCCCTGGCCACGGCCACCACATGGTCCTCCATGGACAGCCGGGAATCCAGGAGGACACCCAAATTGCGCGCCCTCTCCACGGGGGCCAGTGTTTCGCCCCCAATGGCCAGAGTTGGAGTAATCTGGCTGAACCGGGGTGCCGGAAACCACAGCCACTCAGTCTTGGCAGGGTTGAGCTTGAGTTTGTTACCACCCATCCAGATCCGTACGGCTTCCAAACACCGGGACAGCACTTCGGCGGCATCGTTGGGGTGGTTTGGGGTGGATATGTACAACTGAGTGTCATCAGCGTACAGGTTGTACTCCACCCCAAAACCACGGATGATCTCACCCAGCGGCTTCATATATGTGTTGAAAAGGAGGGGCGAGAGGACCGACCCCTGAGGAACCCCACATAAGAGACCTCTGCCCTCCCGTCAACACATATTGCGACCGACCAGAGAGGTAGGACGAGAACCACCGCAAAATGGTGCCTCCCAGCCCCAACCCCCCCAGTCAGTGCAATAGGATACCAAGGTCGATGGTATCAAAAGCCGCCGAGAGGTCTAATAGGACTAGGATAGAGGAATAACCTCTATCCCGCGCCCTCCAGAGATCATCAACCAACGCGACCAATGCCGTCTCGGTGCTGTGACCGGGTCGGAAGCCGGACTGGCGCGGGTCTAGATAATCAACTTCCTCCAGGTGTCGCGGAAACTGTTGGGCTACCACACTCTCAACAACCTTCACCAAAAAGTGAAGGTTGGAGACCGGACGATAGTTCTCTAGTAAAGCTGGGTCCAGGGACGGCTTCTTGAGGAGGGGCCTCACTACCGCCTCTTTCAAGACGGCAGGTAAGGACCCCTCACTCAAAGATGCGTTGACAATGCCCTGGAGCCAGCCTCGTGTCATCTCCCAGGATGCCAGTAAAAGCCAGGAGGGACACGGGTCCAATAAACATGTGGTAGCCCTAAGCTTCCTTGACAACCTGTCCATATCCTCGGTGGTAACAAAGTCAAACTCCTCCCAAGAAGGAACCTCAAGACTAGTCTCTGACAATCCCACAGGACCACTGTCGATGGAGGGTAGCTCATTCCGAATCCGAGTGATTTTCTCCTGCAGATAAATCCCAAATTCCTCTGCTCGCCCTTGCAGAGGGGCTTCCCGCGGCCTCTGATAAAGGAGGGAGCGGGTCACCCCAAACACGGCGCAGGGCGGTTATTTGCGGATGCAATAAGAGTGGCACAATACTTTGGCCACTCTTATCGCCACTAAATAAGCCCTAATATGGGTTCTCGCTAGTGTTCGGTCGGCTTCGGAGCGAGAGGATCTCCATCTGCTCTCTAGGCGTCTCTTGTGGCATTTCATCCCCCGAAGCTCCTCAGTGAACCAAGGAGCCTGGGTGATTCGTCACCGCAAGAGAGGCCGCAAGGGCGCGACTCGGTCCAAGGCCCCCGTTGCCGCACTTAACCATGCGGCCACTAGGTCCTCAGTCGAGTCGCGGGGCAGGGTCACAGGAATTGGCCCAAGCTCCCTCTGGAACCTTTCCGGGTCCATCAGAAGCCTGGGGCGGAACCATATAGGAGTGTCCGGTTCCGCCTCCCCGCGGTGGGGTGTAGCGATTGGAAAGTCCAGCCGAAGGAGAGCGTGATCTGTCCATGACAAGGGAGTAATGGCTAGATCCCCTATTCCCAGATCACGACTCCACTGTCCCGAGACAAAGATGAGATCCAGTGCGTTTCCTCCCTCGTGAGTGGGGCCTAAAACTACCTGGGTCAGGTCCATGGCCGTCATGGAGGCCATGAACTCCCGAGCTGTTCCAGAGGCTTTGCCTGCCGACGGCAAGTTAAAGTCCCCCATGACTACTAGTCTGGGGGTCTCAACTGCCGCCTCGGCTATCACCTCTAGGAGCTCGGGCAGGGCTGTTGTTGCATAGCAAGGAGCCAGGTATACAACTAACATGCCCAACTGCCTCCCTAGGCCCCATCTCACGCAGAGAGATTCACACCCAGTTGTCTGGGGGACCATGGTCTCCTTCGGCTCAAGACCTTCCTTTACGATAATCGCCACCCCCCCACCCCTCCCTAGGGCCCTAGGCTGATGAAAAGCACGGTAACCTGGTGGGCACATTTCCACGAGGGGTAGACCCCCCTCATGGCCCAACCAGGTTTCCGTTATACCCACCAGGTCCGGGTCCCCCTCCGACACAAGGTCACGAATGAGGGGGGCTTTTTGAACCACGGACCTGGCGTTGCATAACATCAGCTTCGGTCCCCGGGTCTGTGATTCCTGCCCACCTAGTCTGCGATGGGAGAGCGGAGAGTTGGAGCACATGACCGCCTGGATCCAGCGGCCACGGTCTTCCAACTGATGATGACCATTTCATCTCCCTCCGCCCCTGCGCCTCCCCAAGACCGAATCGATGGAAAAAGCTACCATTGAAAAGATCCCCCCTCCCCTTCCTCCGTTTCCCTACTTCCGCCCGCCGGCCTCAATTGCTGTCCCCTCCCTGGACTATTTTTCCCCTCCTCCCTGGAACCCCCTAAAAGCCGAATTAAAAACCTCCCTAAAAAACCCCTCAACCTGCGCTTCGCCCACCTCTCAGGATTAATCAGTCCGTCATCGAGGTGGGCCCGTGTTAAACAGGAGGGCCAGGCCTGTGAGAGGGGAGACTCCCGCAGGCTAAGGAGGTCGCGTCTAGAGTACATGATAGCCCCCGAGGCAGTCCAAGTCCAGGAAGGCAAAACACAAGTCCGATAAGCAAATAAAGTGGCTAAGTGCAAAGATTCTTCAGGATGGGGGGTAAAGTCAAGATAATCCAGGGTCTTATGGATGGGGAGATCGAATCCAGTCCCATTACAGGCCCCATCCATCTGTCTCTCCGACCAAAAGGGGGTTAGTTCGTATTTAGTGCCGCATGGCTAATTAGTCCATCATGCGGCCTGATGAAAATACTGCCCTCTAATGGCTCAGATATTATCGGCTAACCTCCTCCAGTCCCGTGCACTCACTCCAAGATGTTCCAGATGTTCAAGATCTTCCCGGGTCGTCCTCGGCCAGGTCCACCATTTCACGAACCGGCTGCAGATGTTCCACGCCTGACTGCTCAAACCAGCATACCACGATCTTCTCCGCTCTCCATTCTCCTTCTTCTTCAACTTTCAACTTGCCAACTCATCTCCATCTCATCATCTCTCACCATCTCATCGTCATTCTCATTCTCCTTCTCCTTCTTCCAGTTCCACCGTTTAATGCTCTTCAAGATGTCCAATATGCACAAAGCATTTTATCATTGTTTATTTATTTATTTATTTATTAAATTTATAAACTGCACCCTCTCCCCGAAGGGACTCGGAGCGGTGCACAGGAAATTAAAAACATATAAACATAACAATTATAAATATTTAAAACCCAAATTAAATAACTATCGCCCTGTGCTAAAATCTTAAAATCTTAAAACTATTTCTCCTTAAAATCCCGATTAAAACAATTTAGACTTCAGACTGCAGGCTAGGTGAGGTAGATTAGGCCAGGCCGGCCTGATGGAAAAAATAGGTCTTTAACCTATTGTATTAACTTTATTATTATAAGTTCATAAGAAACTAATTGACATTATTACAGCAATTTACCACTGGTTAACAGAACAGGATATTTACACATGTATAACTAATATTAATTTCATCGAGGTTCTTCAACTTGCTGTAAAAGGAATTACCGGCTTAGGAGATATCATTTCTCAAAACGTCAAGAATGTCAGAAGTAGCAATAGCATCTGGATGAGATTAAATTCAATCAAATTAAACTCTAAGAAATAAGCAATGTTTGCCAAGAAAGCATTCTGAGATAAATCAAGCTGATTTCTTAAAAAAAAACCTGCATTAAAATATTGGTTAAACACAGCACAAAAAGTATCTTGAGGTGATTGCTGTGTGCAAGAAACAGGAAAATGCTGCAAGAAGACACTGTAGCAGATATACATGGTAGCATCATTCGACCATTATTCAAACGTCAGGCCTTTTTAACAGCTGTCACAATGGATTGAAGATGAAATAAGATTGAACAGCAGCTCAAAAGCCACTTGATTTTTGACTCCAGAAATAAAGCATAGTACTGCAGTGCAAACAGGGTCTGAGGATTTATACTATCTAATAAGCTCTGTTGAACGCCCTCTATTTTAAGAATGAACTACTGTAACACCATACTTTGACAGAAGACAAACCCCACCCCCATTCTTCCATCAAATCGACAAATTATCATTATTAGCAAAGAAGCCAAGGGTTTTAGACAACATTGAGCCTAAGAGCATTTAGGGTGTTCTTGTCTCTTAATTCTTCTTATCAAATAGGTAAGGATGGGAACCAGCAGACTCCAAATAGCTCTGGATTATAGTGCTCAGAATTCTTTTTTATGGACCTTGCTGGTACAGGTTGCATGTACAACATTTGGAAGGTTTCCAAATTTCCCATCCTTGGTGTAACCCTCTTGTTACCCGAAGAAGCAACATTCTTACGTGCTGTTACCTTTAGTACAGAACAAAATGTTAATACAAAGCAGTGAGGAGCATTTGGGCTGAGCGGCTGTGTCTCATCGTTATTCATTGATGCCAGCTGTCCATTTTCTTACCCACAGATTATCAGATGAATGATTCCTGATGTTTATTTACAATTATATACATTGATATTTTATTTATGATGTTCATTTCTAGCCTTCTCATCCAGTTGTCAAAAATATATCTGCAGAGATATAGAAAATTCTATTTATGCTTATGGAGGTTATTTTCATGACTTTTAATGTGACATTTCATAGCTCACCGGAGTAAAATTATTTGCTAGAAGGCCTCAAAGGTTCCTTTCAACCCTATGATTGATTGATTCTATGAACATATTAATGGTGTCAAGTTGGTCAAGGAGAGGTTCCAGATTAATTTCAGATTTAATAAATTGGATTTCATTCTGCACCTGCATAATAAGAAAAAAAAAATCATAATTCTAAAATATTTGGCAGGAATTGAAAATAACAGCAGCAGCAGACAGCAGCTGTTTGGATCTGAAATCAGGATAACTATGATAATAAATAACTTACATCATTTTAATCATACATATACAGTATGTATGTATGTATGTATGTGTCAGTGTTTATGTCAGAGCACCTGGTATTCCCAAATATGGGAGAGGTGGAGCATACTGCTACCCATTTTGCCTTTCAGCTCCAACCTAGGAGCCTTCCAGGCAGGAAACCATTTTGTGTTGCATTTGTACTGGTAGATAAATAAATATAGGGAGATTAGGATAGATCTATTTCAAGCTATTTAGCTCTCATCAGCTAGCCACACCCTTACTGGGATTCGAACTCAGGCTATTTACATGTCAGGCAGTTGTCTTAACCATTAAGCCATGAACTCTACTCCCTTATCAGCTGAGCCAGGGAAATAAGTCAGTGTTTATGTCAGAGCACCTGGTATGCTCTGACCTGGTATACACACACACACACACACACACACACACACACACACACACACACACACACACGTGTGTGTGTGTATAGATTTAGGCTCCCATGCAGAACCTTTGGAATTCAATACTACTTTTTAAAATTCCTGAATAGAACATATCTGCTAGGATTAGGTTAGGAAAATCTTTTGTGGTGAATCCAAATTCCTTCCCTAGTTGTTCCTTGAATCATCTAAGGAAAAGTTGTGTTCTGATATAAATCATTCTGATTCTAAATCCAAAGTGAATTTTCTTATGATTCAGCCTCTTGTAAAAGTAGGGTTTTGTATGTTTTAAGCATGACTGAGCTCATTAAAATACATCTATTCTAATGAGTCAACTCACTAAAACAGCCACATCTTTATTTAGACTTAAGCAAATGGCTGAAAAAAGAACAACTGCTTTAATCAGGAGATAGAAATGATGCTCATATGATCCAAAGTGGCTATTTGGAATCACCATTAAAACTTACATACTTCTAAACAGCTACCGTAGAAATCATCTAAGACAGAGCTGTCAAACTCCCAGCCCGCAGGCCAGATGCATCACACACTTGCCACAAACATGCCCATTTTAGCAAAGGGGGAAAAAGTCCCAATACGACATGTGATGCCACTATGATGGCATGAGTTTGACACCCCTGATGTAACAGATATTCTGACTGAGTTAATTCCCTTTTTTGAAAATAACTGCCATATTGTTTTAAAAATCCATTTGATAATGAGACGCCCAGGGGAAGGGCCTTCTCTGTGGCGGGCCCAGCCCTCTGGAACGACCTTCCCCCCGACATTAGAACAACTACGGACCTCTGCTCCTTCCGTCAGAAATTAAAAACTCACTTTTTCTGCTTGGCCGGCCTAGGTTAGTCTCTACCTCAGGGGTTAGGGAATGTTAATTTTAAAATGGGGATTTTAGTACAGGGACAGTTGATTTAATTTGTTTTTATTGTATTTATTTATGTATATATTATGTTGTTTTAATTTTTCCTGTGCACCGCTCCGAGTCCCCCTGGGGAGAGGACGCGGTATAGAAAAATAAAATCTATCTATCTAAAAATCTATAAGTCTTGTTTATTTTCAAAAGACTAATGAAGAGTCACAATTTCTTGCAAGTAATGTTTACACTCAATTTCAGTTGTTCATCTGATAAATTTTAGTTAATAGAGTTTATTGTTTGTTTTACTATAAAACGACCTCAGAACAACCACGGACCTCTGCACCTTCCGCCAGAAATTAAAGACACTCCTGTTTCATCAGGCTGGCTTGGCCTAAGTTGTTTACCTAGCCTACAGTCTGTACCATAAATTGTTTTAATTGGGTTTTAGATGGGATTATGTTTTAATATTTTTAAATTTTAGCACAGGGATAATTTATTTAATTTGGTTTTAATTATTTATATTGTGATATTGTCTGTTTTAATTTCCTGTGCACCGCCCCGGGTCCCTTCGGGGAGAGGGTGCGGTTATATAAATTCAACAAATAAATAAAACAAATAAATAAATACTACAAAATGTAACCTATCATTTCTAACACTTAACTGATGGAAATTTTACTAAATGTACTGAATTGGAACCTGGCATTGATTTTCTTTATCTGTTTCTTGCAAACACAGGAAAGAAGGCTGCCCTTTCAAGGTTAGGTCTAGATCCTTATACCTAAATACAGATTTAGTAATTATTCCAATAGAGGATAATATATGTAGCTCAAGGTTGAACTGTGGAGTCCTTGGTGCTCTTTAAATTTTATTGTTTGCTTGTAGATATCTCATTACAACATTAGGTAATAACAATGCTACTGACTGAGTATGGCATTTAGTCCCTGGTCATATACAGTAGCCTGCACAATCATTTTGGAGGAACTGTAGTTTTTTCCTTAGTAGTTCCTTGATTAGGATATTGGGAGGGTTTGTTTTTTTTTGCTTAATTGATCTTTTTTTAATCTCTGCATATCTAGTTGTAGGCTACTAGGAAGGATATATTCTGCTGTTCTTAGCTTTCTTAGTTGTCTTGTTTGAACGGTATGGTTAGTCTCTATGCATCTCTTCATGCCTGATTTGTCTGAATGCCAAGCTTCCAGGAATTCTGAACTTTCTGGGGATTTATCTTGGTCTAGGCTGCTCACAGTTTCCCAGTTAAAACTATAGTTGAGCCTGTCTATGTGTTCTGAGATGAAGGATCAGAAGCAGTCAGAAGATAAAATGAAAACTTTTTTTTTTCATATTTATATCCCACACCCATCTCCCACCAAGGGACCTGGGGTGGTGCACAGGAAGATTAAAAATACAAATATACAATATACAAAAATACAAAATACAAAAGCTCATTAAAATTAAATTAAACCAAACCCTGCGCTAAAACATAAATAAAACCCCTAATTAAAACTTTGATCAACTAATGGTCAGTAAGGTATCGGGTCATTCATGCCAGGCCGACTAGATGAAAAAAGTGCGTTTTTAAGCGCTGGTGGAACAGGCGGAGGTCGGAGATGACACAGAGTTCGGGAGGTAGGTCGTTCCGTAGGGTGGGGCCCACCACAGAGAAGGCTCTTCCCCTGGGCGTCACCAACCGGCATTGACCGGCTGACGGCACCCGGAGAAGACCCTCTCTGTGGGAGCAAATCGGTCTTAGGGACATATGGGGCAGCAGACGGTCTCGAAGGTAACTAGGCCCCGTACCATGGAGCACTTTGAAGATGGTCATCAAAACCTTGTAACGCACCCAAAAGGTCACAGGTAGCCAGTGCAGCTCGCGCAGGAGAGGTGTTATATGGGATTGCCTAGAGGCTCCCATAATCACCCACACGGCCGTGTTCTGAACTAACTGTAACCTTCGAGTGCATCTCAAGGGGAGCCCCATGTAGAGAGCGTTGCAGTAGTCCAGACGGGAAGTTACGAGTGCTTGAGTGACTGTGCGGAGGGCAGCCCGGTCAAGTAAGGGGCGCAACTGGCGGACCAGGCGAACCTGGTAAAACGCTCCCCTGGCCACGGCTGTCACATGGTCCTCCAGGGACAGCCGGGAATTTAGGAGGACTCCTAAATTGCGCGCCCTCTCCACGGGGGCCAATATTTCATCCCCCATGGCCAGTGATGGAATCATCTGGCTAACCCGGGATGCCAGAAACCACAGCCACTCGGTCTTGGACGGGTTGAGTTTGAGTTTGTTACTGCCCATCCAAATCCGTACGGCTTCCAAACACCGGAACATCACCTCAACGGCATCGTTGGGGTGGTTTGGGGTAGAGATGTACAGCTGAGTGTCATCAGCGTACAGATGATACTCTACCCCAAAACCACAGATGATCTCGCCCAGCAGCTTCATATACGTGTTGAACAGGAGTGGCGAGAGGACTGACCCCTGCAGCACCCCACATGTGAGGGACCTTGAAGTCGACCTCTGCCCTTCTGTCAACACGAATTGCGACCGACCGGAGAGGTAGGAGGAGAACCACCGTAAAACGGTGCCTCCCACCCCCAACCCCCCTAGTCGGCGCAATAGGATACCATGATCGATGGTATCAAAAGCCTCTGAGAGATCTAACAGGACCAGGATAGAGGAACAACCTCTATCCCGTGCCCTCCAGAGATCATCCACCAACGCGACCAATGCCATCTTCTTACACTTCTTAAACAGAAAGCCAACCCCACAGTCACTGGAACTGATGATGTTATCTAACTGGGTAATATAACATCAGCAAGCAAACAACCAAACTCAGAGAGCACCAAGGACTCCTCACTTAGATTGTAATTCACACAACTGGACTGGAGGCAATTTATCTGTCTTAGAAAAATGTAACTGTTTTATAGCTATTAATCATAGGGTTGGACCTGCAGAAGTGTCTGTTGTCAGAGTTGCTTCATCTAATTATGTATCAAATCTAGTCTATGAACATTCTCATCAGCAATATTTTATTATGGTTGTAATGATGACATAAAAGCTAGAATGATCTTATAAATTAACATAGCCTTGATAATATCCGTGCACAGATGGTCTCTGCATGGAGTGACTAAAAATGAATTAAACAACTGCACATTTTTCTTGCATTAACAATTAATTCCTTGGTCATTTTAGCAAATGGGGAAAGTATCTAGGGGTGTCTATAACATGCCACAATGATGCCACAGTTAATATATGATATATCATTTCACAAATAGCATGATTATGTGACTGCATCAGGACATCTGATACAAGTACTAAGCTACATGTTTGTGACCACTTCATTATGTGCCCATCATTTAGTCCTTTAGGTAGACTAAAATGTGCAGCACCAATTAGGAAGCCTGTCAATTTAAAAAAAACAACACACCTCTACATAGAAATAAAACCTACAAGCCAATATGATTCTGTTTAAAATTGTATTTTTGATTTAAAAAGTAGAGTGCACAAATTGGAAATAATACCTGTACACCATAAATAATGAAATATTGAGCAATGTTTCATGACTTTTAATCCTAGTTTTTTTTGCCCCAACATAATAAAGTGGCTTGACCACTGTAACTGATTTTACCAATGGTGGCTGTGGTGATAATTACACTTACACAACTATGAGTAGCACCCCACTGTGATTTTTCTTGAGTGACTGTCACTTTTACTTTGACAAATAATCTGTCTTGAATACTACAAAGTATCAACATGACAGTATCATTGAACAGGGTCTGGGAGTTGCTAATGGTTCAACTGCAGGCTACTTGTTCATACAAGCGACAGGAATAACAAGTGACCACTACTGAAAGATCTGGACTGACATTGGGTCAGTTGTCTTCTGGATATGATGTCTTTGAAGCCCTACATTGTTTAGGGCTGGATAACTGTGTTAAATATTAGATTACTCTTCTTGGTGGGTGAAGATGCCTGTGATCTTTTATTATTACTCAATAGTTTTGGGATGCCTGTGAAGGTTGCAGCTCTCCAAGAATAAATTCCCCTTGAAGAAGCTTAACAGAAAAGCTGACTCTTGATTCAACATCTTTTGTTTGATCACAAGAAATGATGCAGCAACTCGAGGAATCTCCTTTTTTTGCTATGAATCTGCCTTTGAGATTGGCATTCTTGAGTAAATTCCTTAAAGTGATACTTTCATGCTTCAAATATGGAAGAGTAACTAGATAGTTTTGGTAGGAGATACTTTGTTAAGAAAAGTATTAAGCATATCTACTAAAATATATAGATGGGATCATCATTATGGTTTGGCTAAATGACAATTTTGAGAGAATACCATCTTTAACAGATTAACAGAGTTGGAAGGGGTCTTGCAGGTCATCTAGTCCAACCCCCTGCCCAAGTGGGAAGACCCTACATGTGTATCTACCTAGGATTGAACTCACAACCGCCTGCTTGTGAGGCAAGAGCTCCACCTCTAGGCCACAGCAGCTTCCCTAAAATGTTGAGGGATTCTCACTAAAGATGAGATAGAGCAAAAATATAGGAAACAAATTACCATGATTCCTTTGGTATCAACTCATATATTTCTGGCCAATACATTAGAGATTCAGCAACATGGCCTTAAGCCATTTTTGAGAATATAATATTTCACAGTTTGGAACAACCAAAAGGAACAATCTCACAAATGCATAGAATATTATTGCAATTATGAACCCGAGATCCACCATATAATTTAAATTATGGCTTGTAAAATGGTAAGGTATTACCCAATTTATATCCCTCCCTAATAATAATAATAATTTTAATTTTATATCCCGCTCTCTCTCCCCAAAGGGACTCGAGGCGGGGATGCACCTGGAAGTGTGCATACTTTCCCAGGAAGTAATTTGGAAGTCTTGAAGACAACTGGGATATCATGGCCTGTTTTCACTTTTTTAGAGGGAAGGAACTTAAATTATGCCTTATGTTTAGAGGATATGAGCTAGAACAGTGATGGCGAACCTATGGCATGGGTGCCACATGTGGCACGCGGAACCATTTCTTAGGGCACACGAGGCGTTGCCCTGTAAGCTCCAGTGCGCATGTGTGCGCTGGCCAGCTGATTTAGGCCTTCTTTTGAGGCTGTTTTTCACCCTCTGTAGGCTTCAGGGAAGCTCCTGAAGGCTCTGGAGGTGGGTAGGAGGCTGTTTTCACCCTCCCCAGGCTCCTAGAAAGCCTCTGGAGCCTGGCGAGGGCGAAAAAAGCATGCCAAAAGCAGGAGGTCGCGCACATAGCATTATGGGTGTGGCACGCCCATGCACGCCCCCCTGCGCTCCCCCCACTTTTGGCACGCGAGCCAAAAAAGGTTAGCCATCACTGAGCTAGAGCATTAATTTGGTTCATCACATATTTATTCCTACATTTATGTGATATTGCTAGTACAACGTCAATGGCAACTCCATTTATCGTCTATCTCTCTTCCTCATACTTGATTTCACACTTTATCTTGCTTGAAAAGCCGCCAGTGAATTGCTTTCAGAACTTATGCTGGTAACAATCCAAAGAGCTAGTGATATGGGTCATTGTGAAAAAAACAGTCACAATACAAGGAAGGGATAGTTACATATTTCCCAGTCATCTCTCTGTCATCTTTAGCACCTGTTCCTTCAATGTAATTGAGACTTCCTGATGAAAGATGTTCATGGGAACAGATGCTTAGCTATGGTGGAACTTAAACCACTGATATTAACTCCAGGTAATTTGTAGTCATCATAAGAATAAATTATTCAGACCTATTGTGCATTGATATTCTTATGTGTAGTGATTGTGTGTATTTTTCTGCATTATGTTTACTTAATCTGCGAATATGTTTGAATGCCTTTGACATGCTTGATTTAAAAAAAACTAATAAAAATGAAAGGAACTTTTCAAGCATCATTTTTTTTTCATTCTTCTAAAACAAAAATTCCAACTTTAGTTGTCTGGTGGGAAATAATACCTGTTTATCACTTTTACTTTTATCACTAGATTTGCTTTTCCCAGAATGATCTCCAAATTTTTATAATGATTATTATATACCTTTCCTTAAAGTACACAAACTATCAGACATAATATACAGAATCCTGTTACAATAGACGTATACACAGTCCTTTTATGTGCACTTTTAAGTAAAACCCAGATTAGATATGTCTTTTTTAATCGGAACATAATGAACAATAATCTTATAGTTATAATGCTTATTCATAAGAAAGCAAATATTACTTAGCGGATCTCCGATTTCATGCAGCTTGATTTCAGAGTTGTTCAGAAAAAAATGAAGTGTGAGAGCTGACTGGACAATAGGTCCTCACAATTAAACCACAGCGATCAACAAGAAATATTATTTTAAGAGTGTTGTGACACTTCATCAGCTATTTGGAACCAACAGTACATTTAAACAACATGAAGTGACCACTCAATCAGCAGGCCAGGGCAGCCAAATCTATATTTCCCCCCAAAAAATTAATTATCTGCTCAAATAAAGTACTTACTGCATGTATTTCTAAGTGGCTCTCTGGAGCTGTTTGCTGCCCTAATTAACTAGCCTCTATATTGGGAAAGCAGAAAATGCAGTTTCTGGTGTTGCCTCCTCTTGACAATCTTGACTCCCTCATACAGTGCCCATTTCTTCCATATCTCCTACACATTCACTCAGCATTCCAGGTGCAGCAACTTCCTTTATCTTTATCTTTTGCCCATGAAAAAGGAATAAACAAGAAACTGAGCATTTTTCTTCATAAGTAGAAAAACTCAGTTAACTAGGTACATGTCCCAAGATAATGTTGGAGGATCCAATCCAAGTTGATCACTGAGACCATAGCTTTAGTCATCCAAGCTTTCAGACTTGTGCTGGAGTCCATCCTCAGGGAACTTTTCTCTATCAGAGTGTGTGCTTTGGGATATTCTGTATGTTGTATTTATATGATGCCTGTTGACTAGTTAAGTAGAATTATTATTGAGCTAGTATTTAAATGGGATCATCCAAATAATTCTAGGCAGTGGTGGGATTCAATTTTTTTTATTACCAGCTCTGTGGGCATTTCTTGGTGGGCATGGCATGGCATTGCTTGGTGGGCGTGGCAGAGGAAGGATACTGTAAAATCTCCATTCCCTCCCCACTCCAGGGAAAGGTTACTGCAAAATTCCCATTTCCTCCAAATCAGCTGGGACTCAGGAGGCAGAGAATAGATGGGGCTGGGCCAGTCAGAGGTGTTATTTACCAGATCTCTGAACTACTCAAAATTTCCACTACACATTCTCCCCAATTGATCAGAGTCTGCTGAATACCATCTCTGATTCTAGGGCTATAAGCCTAAAGTGGAAATTTTAAAAAAATTGCTCGGAAGATTAGTCAAATTTCATAAAATAAAAAAATATACTCTTATTTTATAAATAGCACAGATGTCAAAATCTACACCAAGCATGGCATGGTTCTTGAACCAATGGAAACTATGGATACTTTTGTTATGCATGGTGTTCTGAGGGAATTGTAAGGGTTATTGTGATCTGTCGTCAGCTGCTTATCTTCGCTTTCTCTGAAGCTCACTAGCAACTGCCATAAAGAGTGGGGAGAGGACATTGGTGGGGGAAGAATGCTGTAGGTGGGAAAGATTGTTCTGGGAAATTGGGGAGTATGGACAATGACAGGAACCACAGGTGCCAACCTGAATCATCATCCTGCCTTCAAGAGCACCAACCCTGGGAAAGGAATGTACAGCAATGCCTAAGGCACCAGGTTCCCAAAACATTGGAATAAGATCTGATTGGACTACCATATTTTTCAGAGTATAAGATGAACTGGAGTATAAGACACACCAAGATTTTGAAGAGGCAAATTAAAAAAAAAGTTTTTGCACTCTGGAGATCTCCCCAAAACAATCCGTTTTACGCCAAAATGGTATTTCAAAAAAAGAGCATGAATAGCCTTTAGGAGGCTTGCAGAGTGCTCTTGGGGAGTGCCGCCCCCCAAGAACAAGCAAAAAAGCATCCCATTTTTTGCTCATTTCTGCCTTTCCCAGCCCCCAGGAGCACTCTGAAAGCCTCCTAAAGGCTGTGCACAGCCATTTTGGCGAAGGGGGTGGAGTTTCAGGAGGCAAAAAAATGCTGTATTTGGTGTATAAGACACACTCAGATTTTCAGCCTCATTTTTTGAGGGAAAAAGGTGTGTCTTATACTCTGAAAAGTACGATATTCTTCCAGAGGGGAGGCTTTTGATATTGGGGGTTGCTTTCAATATGTGATTTTCATGCAGCTTTTCTTCACTCCTATAGCATTCAGAATCTCTAGAAAAGGTACCTTTTCTCTAGCACATATGGAGTCAAATGTTGTTCTTTCTTAGGGAACAAGCTGTGGCTAGTCTGACACATATACCAGCACAGACACTTGCTGCAGTTATCATTTGCCAAGGCCTTGTTCTGAAAAAACTTTATAGTGACATGTATATATGGAAGGTTTGCTGGCAGGGATTTGGCAGGGATTCCACCTTGGGTTTTAGCAGGATTTTATTCTTTCACAGGAAATGAGTACCGCTGGGCCACTCCAACTAAGACCTGAAGAACAAATCCTTTTTTAAATGAGAAATCAAATTGAAATTTACAGGTAGCCTTCAACTTACAACTATTTATTTAACAGCTGTTCAACATTACAATAACATTACAACTGGTCCTCCGATTTAGGATCCTCATGGTCATGTGATCAAAATTCAGGCACTTGGCAACCAGCATCCATTTATGACAGCTGCGGAGTCATGGAGTCTTATGATGATTTGCAACCTTCCCAGCTGGTTTCCAATCAGCAAAGTCAATGGGGGACACCAGATTTGCTTAACAGCCACATGATTCACTTAACAACTGCAATGATTCACTTAACAATAGCTAACACATGGCATAAAAGATTGCATAATTAGGCTACGTGCCTGCATTTAGCCATAAACAATAGAGATCTGAAGAATTGTGACAAAACGTATCAGAGTCCCTTGATTTCTGTTTTATATCAGTCATTGCTATTACACTATTTTAAATATTGAACAGACATGTTTAAGTGGGAGAATGTAAGAAATATATGAACTGTTATCATTGGGGAGCTTAAAAGAATGACCAAAAGGAAGCATGTTTGGGAAAAATGATTCTGGCTGTAATGAAAAGGTCATTAAGCTTAATTAGCAGGGCTGGTGGTTCAACTTTGAATTATTTAAGCAATATATTTTTGAAAGGCAGCATAAATTGACTAAACTACAGCAGATGCCATGATGACTAATGTTCAATATCTATCCTGAACCATATGGGCACTAATGTCCACTAAAAGGAGAAGTCAAGGTGGCAGTGCCAATAGCAGAGTCCAATGCAAATTACTTCTGTTATTGAGAAATCTGAAAGCCAGAGGCAAAATACCAAAGACTCCAGATGGAGCAGCAGAATTCTGAAAATCAGCTATGCACAAGTAGTAAACTCAGGAGGGTATAAAGAGCTATTAAGCTGGAAAGGATCAGAAATGGAAAGGCAGCCAAAGGCCTGCCTGAACTCAAAAGCATATTGTTATGCAAAATAAAACAGTGCCTTCTCAAAAGCACAATGGAAACTTTAGGTCATTTCATCATCTGGGGAATGATTAAAAATTTAAATGAAAGTCATGCTGGAAAAAAAAACACGAGGTTCTGAACCTGCTGCATATATGATACTATCCAGTAACACATAACCTGGTGGCTCAGATGAACATGCTGTATGTTGAATAATAACAACAAGCTATGAGGTTTTACTGATTTATGATTTGTTTTTAATTTCTATAGCCTGACTTCCCATTATAAATAATCTTAAAAATAAAATACTTTGATTAAAATTAAAATAATGAACACACATAAAACACAAGGAGCTCACCTTTTTGCATTCTTCTAACTGCAACACAAACATGCCTTGGGTCCCATTTTTGTGCAATATGTCCTTGCACTGTTGCCTTCATCTCCAGCCCACAGAATAATTTTGGCATGCCGGCAAATCTAATTTTGGATTATTAGAGTTAATTATGTCAGCATCTATTGTGATCCCAGGAGTTGGGAGGTGAAATGAACAAAAAAATTATCCCCAAGAATATCATATGATAGACAAGAATTACAGATTGCCCCTTTAAGCACAAAGCAACGAGATTTCTGAAGCACCATTTATAATTTTGTTTATATTGTACTTTTGTTTGTTTGTGGATAAAACATATCTGCCATAGGTATGTCTTGGAATTGTTCACAATTCCAATTGCAAGACTCCTAGGTCCTATCATGTGTCACCTATAATAGAAAAGCTGATCTTTCAGTATTGGGACTCAGCATGTGAGTGGAATCCCCCATAATCTATATGATCTTTGTGATTTTATATACAGTGGTACCTCAGTTCACGAACTTAATTCGTGAACTGACTCTGGTCGCAAACCGAATTGGTCGCGAACCGAGGCACAGTTTCCCATAGGGTTCAATGTAAATCCGGTTAATCCGTTCTGATCTTTCTTTTGGTTTTAATTCTTGAACTGACTCTGGTCGCGAACCAAATTGGTTGTGACCCGAGGCACAGTTTCCCATAGGGTTTAATGTAAATCTGGTTAATCCGTTCTGATCTTTCTTTTGGTTTTAATTCTTGAACTGACTCTGGTCGCAAACCAAATTGGTTGTGACCCGAGGCGGAGTTCGTGAACCGAGGCGGAGTTCGTGAACAGAAGCGGAGTTCGTGAACCGGACCATATTTTTATGAACTTTTCTGTTCATGAACCGAAGCGGAGTTTGTGAACCGGAGCATATTTTTATGAACTTTTCTGTTCGTGAACCGAGTTGTTCGTGAACAGAGGCGTTCGTGAACCGAGATACCACTGTACTCTGGGAGTCTAGTGAATTCTCTTAATTTTGCTGATGATAATGATAATCTCTCTTAACTCTTAATCCATTCTCAGGATGTTCTTCAGAAGCGTTAGCAAACTCATCCAATGAATACAATTATTTTCAGTGCAAGCCATATAATGATATTGTTTGCCACCCAGAGTTAATTGTATTACAATGGACAACTATAGAAATTGAACAAATAAATTAAAAAATCATTATTTCTGTGTTAAACTAAATCTCCCCCATTTTTTTTTTTTACTAAGCAAATGCATTAGAATATTCTGGAATATTTATTCAGGGGACTCAGAGGTAGGTCTTGTAATATTAATATTAAAAAGATATATCTTGGCATCCAAGTGTGAAATTGAAAGCAGAGAGAAATCATTTTAGCAATGGAATTTAAAATAGTGTGTCTGATACAGAAAACGGCAGTGGGGTGGAGGGAGGAGATTACAAGAAAGAATGTTGACAAGAAGCTATTGGCTATTAATAATAATAATAATAATAATAATAATTTAATTTTATATCCCGCTCTCTCTCCCCAAGGGGACTCGACGCGGGGCACAGGCAATTAAAATACAAATAAGAGCACAACAAATACAAAATACAAACTACAAAATTAAAAATGAATTAAACTATTCCTGCGCTAAAATCCATAAACTAAACTAAAAATTACCCCTAAAATCCCTGACCTAAAAAGAGACTACCCAAGGCCGGCCAGGCGAAAAAAGTGTGTCTTTAATTTTACGCGGAAGGAGCGGAGGTCCGTAGTTGTCCTAATATCGGGGGGAAGGTCGTTCCAGAGGGCTGGGCCCGCCACAGAGAAGGCCCTTCCCCTGGGCGTCGCCCGCTGACAAAGTCTAGTGGACGGCACCCGGAGAAGTCCCTCTCTGTGGGAGCGAATCGGCCGTGAGGATGTATGAGGCAGGATCCGATCCCGCAGGTAACTAGGTCCCGAGCCATGGAGCGCTTTGAAGATGATAATTAACACCTTGAAGCGCACCTGGAAGACGACAGGTAGCCAGTGCAGCTCGCGCAAGAGCGGTGTTACGTGGGCAAACCTAGAGGTGCCCATAATTGCTCACGCGGCTGCGTTCTGGACCAACTGAAGCCTCCGGGTGCACCTCAAGGGGAGCCCCATGTAGAGAGAGTTGCAATAATCCAGTCGGGATGTCACGAGAGCATGAGTGACTGTGCGAAGGGCGTCCCGATCCAATAGGGGGCGCAACTGGCGTACCAGGCGAACCTGGTAAAACGCCCTCCTGGCCACGGCTGTCACGTGATCTTCCATAGACAGCCGGGTATCCAGGAGGACACCCAAGTTGCGCGCCCCATCCACAGGGGCAAGATGTTCGCCCCCTATGGCCAGAGATGGAATCATCTGGTTGAATCGGGCAGCCGGAAACCACAGCCACTCGGTCTTGGTCGGGTTGAGCCTGAGTCCGTTACTTCCCATCCAGATCCGCACGGCTTCCAGGCACTGGCACATCACCGCTACGGCATCGTTGGGGTGGTTTGGGGTAGATATATACAGCTGAGTATCATCAGCGTAGAGATGATACTCTACCCCAAAACCACGGATGATCTCGCCCAGCGGCTTCATGTATGTGTTGAACAGGAGGGGCGAGAGGACCGACCCCTGAGGCACCCCACATGTGAGGGGTCTCGAGGTCGACCTCTGCCCTCCTGCCAGCACAAATTGCGATCGGCCAGAGAGGTAGGAGGAGAACCACCGTAACACGGTGCCTCCCACCCCCAACCCCCCCAGCCGATGCAATAGGATACCATGGTCGATGGTATCGAAAGCCGCCGAGAGGTCTAATAGGACCAGGATGGAGGAACAACCCCCATCTCTGGCCCTCCAGAGATCATCGACCAACGCGACCAATGCCGTCTCGGTGCTATGCCCGGGCCGAAAGCCGGACTGGCGCGGGTCTAGATAATCAACTTCCTCCAGGTGACGGGGAAACTGTTGTGCCACCACACTCTCAACAACCTTCGCCAAAAAGGGAAGGTTGGAGACTGGACGGTAGTTGTTTAAAAGAGCTGGATCCAAAGAGGGCTTCTTAAGGAGGGGCCTCACCATAGCCTCTTTTAGGGAAGCAGGCAAGGAACCCTCACTTAAGGATGCGTTGATAACCTCTTGGAGCCAGCCTCGTGTCACCTCCCAGGATGCCAGTACAAGCCAGGAGGGACACGGGTCCAATAAACATGTGGTGGCTCGCAGTCGCCCACGTAACCTGTCCATATCATCGGAAGCAACGGAGTCAAACTCCTCCCAAACAAGATCCGCCTCGCGGCATTCCACTGGACCAGCAATGGGGGCTAACTCATTCTGTATCTGAGTGGTTTTCTCCTGTATTGACACCTGTAAGCATAGTTTTAACCCCATTAGGCCATATGACAGGCAGAATGGGTGAAGAAATGTGGGTGTTTACTCAGGTATCTGAAAAAATATGTTTTTTGCTGAAATGCCACTCTCAACATTCTTCCCCAAAGGTATTTGGGGTTACTGGTTCCTTGTTCCTGATGTACAACAACAAAATTAATGCAATTTTTACTATTGTCTGAAAGAAGTAGGGCTTCAGCCCAAGATAATCATAACAGTAAAGGAACTGTGCATACAATATGGTTGTCATATATAAAAGAAGAAAAAGTCATTAAAATCAAATTATGAAAGTGGCTTGTAAAAAAGTTAGTTGTGAGAACAGTTCCATTCTTGTGAGAATCCATAAGGAGATGAGTTGTTTTATGTGAACCATAAGGCAATGCTGCATAGCTGCCATTCCTTTATTGCACTTTGATGAATTTCAAAGCACAGGGTGTTTAATTCTCTCCTTATATAGGACAACCAAAACCTAGATGCTTGCATATAATCTAGATGCTGCCAAAAAAGCCAACACAGTTCTAGGCTGCATAAACAGAGGGATAGAATTAAGATCATAAAGTGTTAATAGCACTTTATAATGTCTTTGTAAGGCCACACTTGGAATACTGCATTCAGTTTTGGTCGCCACGATGTAGAAAAGATGTGGAGACTCTAGAAAGAGTGCAGAAAAGAGCAACAAAGATGATTAGGGGACTGGAGGCTAAAACATATAAAGAATGGTTGCTGGAATTGGGTATGTTTAGTTTAATGAAAAAAAGGGCTAGGGGAGACATGATAGCAGTGTCCCAATATCTCAGGGGTTGCCACAAAGAAGGGGGAGTCAAACTATTCTCCAAAGTACCTGAGGGTAGGACAAGAAGGAATGAGTAAAAACTCATCAAGGAGAGAAGCAACTTAGAAGTAAGGAGAAATTTCCTGACAGAACAATTCATCAATGGAACAACTTGCCTCCAGAAGTTGTGAATGCTCCAATACTGGAAGTTGTTAAGAAGATGTTGGATAACCATTTGTCTGAAGTGATGTAGGGTTTCCTGCCAGAGAGGTTGGACTAGAAGACTCTAAAATCCCTTCTAACTTTGTTATTCTATTCTATTCTATTCTATTCTATTCTTCCAGGGGCTTCCTGATTACAGCTTGTTAGGAATGCATCCTCTACACAACACAAGTTGAGGAGGAAAAATAACTTGGGTCAATGATGATGATGTACCATCAAGTTGATGTCACTTCTTAGCAACCATTTTGATCACGTGACTTATCGGGACTTTCCTTTCCTTTAAACCGGGCATGGATGTGGCCAGTCTGTGATGCATCTGGCACCTGGGCCAGAGGTTTGACAGCCCTGATTTAGATAGAAGTCTCCACCTAATCTTTCACATTTTACAGTGCTGTGTCCACCCATGTATAGAATTTGCTTGAGTCATTTTCTTCTTCTTTTCTTCTCTGAAACTACTAAAAATCCTCTACCAATTGGACATGCTTCTTTCTCAAAGTTTTTATCTGTGATTTTAAAAACATTTCTAGACATTTCAGGACTGTTTTTTCCCCCCCTGACTTCTCATACAATGCTGTTAGTATTGAAATATATTTGTTTTAAAAAACCCACAACCCTAGTTCTTTGATTAATGAATTTTCTTGATGCAGCCCCCTCCTTGTCATACACCATCTTTTGCAATTAAATTATCACTGCTTGCAAATGACTTTCACTAACATTCTTTTTCTTCAGCTGCTTTTCCTTGTGGATTTTTGCTAATGGAAAAATAAATGCTAGTATACATTCATACTTGTGTTTCTAAGATGGGTGTAAAGAGCTCATCCCTAAAGTCATTCCTGACAGAATTCATGGCAAAAATCATTTATTATTCCTAGTTGATTATGCCATAAGAAGCAGAGTCATGTCTAGGGGGGAGGGGAGTGATTCTAGGACTATAAACACAAACATACTCAATGTTACTTGGAAGTAAATCCCACTGTGTTTGTTCATTGGTGTTTACTGTGAAATAACCAGTACAGTTTTGCAAATAGCTTCTTTGTTTTACTTACTTATTTACTTAATTAGAGAAATATATCCCAGACTGAAGGTCCAAGGGAATGTTTAGCAGCTGAGAAAACTACAAAATGCTCAAACGTGTACTGGTGATTGAAATCTATTTGTTTTCCTTCCTCATCTTCTCTATCTATATAAATAAAAATATAACAAGAGTTTGTTCAAAACCACTA
Organism: Rhabdophis nuchalis; assembly: GCA_039707465.1. NCBI lineage: Eukaryota > Metazoa > Chordata > Lepidosauria > Squamata > Natricidae > Rhabdophis > Rhabdophis nuchalis. Next base: position 115,927,071 of record CM077643.1, on the reverse strand, counting down.
ATCTCTGAAAGTACTGCACCGATGGCTTCCAAATTTTCACACAACGTTCCTTTGAAATACAGCACCAATTATATATAAATTTATTGATCAGCTCATAAAATTAACATACAGATAGATAGATAGATGATAGATAGATAGATAGATATTTTTTTTATTTTTTTTTATTAAATTTATACCCCGCCCTTCTCCTTGTTAGGACCCAGGGCGGCGCACAGGCATTATATAAAACCATAAATACAATATACATCAATTAAAAATATATTAAATTAATTCAACCGTGCTAAAACCCGTTATTAAAACCGTAACCAAATTATAATTTATATTTAAAAGTCAGACGCGGGGGGCTATCCTAGGCCGGTTTGTTGGAATAAGTACGTCTTAAGACGTTGGCGGAAGAGGCGGAGGTCCGAGGTAGTGCGAAGGTCGGGGGGTAGGTCGTTCCAGAGGGCCGGGCCCGCCACAGAGAAGGCTCTTCCCCTGGGTGTCGCCAGCCGGCATTGCCCGGCCGACGGCACCCGGAGTAGGCCCGCTCTGTGGGAGCGGACCGGACGAAGGGATGTATGGGGCAGGAGGCGGTCTCGTATATAGCTAGGCCCCGAGCCATGGAGCGATTTAAAGATGGTGGTCAACACCTTGAAGCGCACTCGAAAGGCCACAGGCAGCCAGTGCAGCTCGCGCAGGAGAGGTGTTACGTGGGCTTGCCTTGAGGCACCCATAACCACCTGCGCGGCCGCATTCTGCACTAACTGTAGCTTTCGAGTGCACCTCAAGGGGAGCCCCATGTAGAGAGCGTTACAGTAATCCAGCCGAGATGTCACGAGCGCTTGAGTGACTGTGCGAAGGGCCCCCCGGTCTAGTAAGGGGTGCAACTGGCGTATCAGGCGAACCTGATAGAACGCCCCCCTGGCCACGGCCGCAACATGGTCCTCCATGGACAGCCGGGAATCCAGGAGGACGCCCAAGTTGCGCGCCCTCTCCACGGGGGCAAGATGTTCGCCCTCAATGGCCAGTGTTGGATTTATCTGGCTAAACTGGGGTGCCGGAAACCACAGCCACTCGGTCTTGGACGGGTTGAGTTTGAGTTTGTTACTACCCATCCAGACCCGTACGGCCTCCAGACACCGGGACAGCACCTCGACGGCATCGTTGGGGTGGTTTGGGGTAGATATGTACAGCTGAGTATCATCAGCGTACAGATGGTACTCCACCCCAAAACCACGGATGATCTCGCCCAGTGGCTTCATGTAGGTGTTGAACAGAAGTGGCGAGAGGACCGACCCCTGAGGAACCTCACATGTGAGGGGCCTCGGGGCCGACCTCTGCCCTCCTGCCAACACCCATTGCAACCAACCAGAGAGGTAGGACGAGAACCACTGTAAAACGGTGTCTCTCAGCCCCAACCCCCCCAATCGGTGCAATAAGATACCATGGTCGATGGTATCAAAAGCCGCTGAGAGGTCTAACAGGACCAGGATAGAGGAGCAACCTCTATCCCGAGCCCTCCAGAGATCATCCACCAACGCGACCAATGCCTTCTCGGTACTGTGACCGGGCCGGAAGCCGGACTGGCGCGGGTCTAGATAATCAACTTCCTCCAGATGTCGGGGGAACTGTTGAGCCACCACAGTCTCAACAACCTTCACTAAAAAGTGAAGGTTGGAGACGGGATGATAGTTCTCTAATAAAGCCGGGTCCAGGGATGGCTTCTTGAGGAGGGGCCTCACCACCGCCTCTTTCAAGACGGTAGGCAAGAACCCCTCACTCAGAGATGAATTCACAATACCCTGGAGCCAGCCTCGTGTCACCTCCCAGGATGCCAGTACAAGCCAGGAGGGGCACGGGTCCAATAAACATGTGGTGGCTCTAAGGTTCCTCCGCAACCTGTCCATATCCTCGGTAGTGACAAAGTCAAACTCCTCCCAAGGTGTAATCTCAAGACCAGCACCGGACACCTCGACTGGGTCACTTTCAGTGGAGGGCAACTCGTATAGAGTAGATGTCACACCTGTGCCAGCTACACACAATGGAAATGAAAGAAAAAGTTTAAAAGGTAGGTAGATAGATACAGAGAGAGCAATGGGCCACAGGTATTATGTCATCCTTTATGACATAAAATACTCTGAGGGAGAAATACAGTAGGTAGGTAGGTAGGTAGGTAGGGGGAGAGGGGGAGATACAGTAGGTAGGTAGGTAGGTAGGTAGGTAGGTAGGTAGGTAGGTACAGGGATAGAGAGAGGGAGAAATACAGTAGGTAGGTAGGTAGGGAGAGGGAGAGGGAGAGGGAGAAATACAGTAGGTAGGTAGGTTGGGGGTTATACGGTGGTTGTGTGTACATGTTTGTGTGTGCAGGTGTAGATCTACACACAGATTGGTTGGCCATTAAACTGGGTTGGCCATTTAACTGGGCCACAGCAATGCCTGGCCGGGAATGGCTAGTAACATATATTAAGGGAAAATAAAAGACATGGAATGCTGAACAAAGGAATAATGCCAGGAGGTTTCTTTTGAAAAAGAAAACACATTCTTTTCTTTACTGACATGCAGATTGTATAGGCTTCTCCGACCCTAAACAGTATACAGCTGCCTCATGCATAACTGGGATTGCAAACAATGCACATTAAATTAAGAAAAAAGACATGTACTACATATAAATGGTAACACAAATCCAGGAGACATATTCAAAAGAACATTTAATTCCTTTAAAAACCAATTGCTTCTAAAATGTAGCAGGTTGACTGCACTCATGACTAAAATCAGTTATTTACTTCTAACTAGGTATCACAAGACCAATTTACACTTACACAAGCTGTGGAAGGGAGAACCAACTATGTTTTATGCATCATTTTAATAGGGCTGCCATAGCTGGATAGGAAAAACATAGACATAAACTAGATGGGAGCAGAATTATTGTGATTTGCATTCTGCTAGCCAGCAATTGCCTGCATGTTTACAGGTGCAGATTTGGTAGCTGTACACTTGTAATGGAAAACATGAAAGGTCATAAAATGGCCTTAAAATGACATTATCATTTTTTTCTAGTTATTTCTTATACATAAAAGAGGGAGATATAATCTTTCCTCAAACAAGGAAAAGGAGTATAACTGCACTCATAGAAGTGAATGTAAAGTATTTGATCATTTGGGTTGTGAGGATTTCCATATGAGCTATTTTTGTCATCGCTCAGTAATGCTGAAGTGATTATAAAGCCTGCTTTCCTTTATGGAAATTTCCTGTAAGATTTTTAGAGCAAATTAAAAGAAATGACCAAAATTAAGCTGTTGCTGATTTCCTTTACAAGAATTGTGGTTAAAGGATAACTCTGGATGGTTTAATAATAGCAGGTCTCTAGCTGATGCACAAATCAATTAAACCATTACAAAAATGCAAAATAATATAAAGACAAACAGAAAAGAGGATCATGTGAACACAGCTGGGAGAGCCAGGAGCAGAAATGTCTTTAAGCTCTGTCTCCAAATTCTTTTATCTCAGTGGGAGGGCAGAGGAACGCCTCACATAAATCAGCTTGAAATTTAGGAAGATCACAAGGCTGGTAATGAGTGAAGCCTATTCCATGTGATCGCATTGTCTTTCAAAGAGGTCCTATAATATAATTCACAGGTATTTTAGTGCAGTTCTATCCTGCCTTAATTCTTAGTCACAACAGCTTTAACATCCAATGCTATTCAAAGGTGTTTCCTTCCATAGGAAGTAAACTTTTCTGAAGTAAGCAGGAGTTATTCAGTTGAATAACTGTGACTGTGATGTTGGCTTAGATAAGCAATACATGTGCTGGAAGGAAAGTTTCTGCTTTGCAATGTTTAATGTTGTTTATTAATCAAATTCATTTAGGTTTCCATCACACCAAAAGTGACTTAGGGTGGAACACAACAGTCAAATGAAAATGTAAAAACAACAAACATAAAATAGAAAAATGCATATTACTACATATTATAAAAGCCAATAATAATAATAATAATAATAATAATAATAATAATAATAATAATAATAATAATAATAATAATAATAATAATAATTTAATACTTATAGACCGCACCCTCTCCCCACAGGGACTCGGGGCGGTGCACAGGAAGAATAAAAACAATGACTATATACAACATTTCATATTAAAAATAGATTAAACAGTACCTGTGCTAAAATACCCGTTAAAACTAACTAGACTAAAAATTCCCCAATAAATCCAAAAACAGAGGAATAACTATCCCAGGCCGGCAAGGCAGAAGAAGTGTGTTTTTAGTTTAAGACGGAAGGAGCGGAGGTCCGTGGTGGTCCTAATGTCGGAGGGGGAGGTCGTTCCAGAGGGCTGGGCCCACCACAGAGAGAGCCCTTCCCCTGGGTGTCGCCCGCTGACAGAGTCTAGTGGACGGCACCCGGAGAAGTCCCTCTCTGTGGGAGCGAATCGGCTGTGAGGATGTATGAGGCAGGATCCGATCCCGCAGATAGCTAGGTCCCGAGCCATGGAGCGCTTTAAAGATGATAATTAATACCTTGAAGCGCACCCGGAAGACAACAGGCAGCCAGTGCAGCTCGCGCAAGAGCGGTGTTACATGGGTATACCTTGTGGTACCCATAATTGCTCGCGCGGCTGCGTTCTGGACTAGCTGAAGTCTCCGGGTGCACCTCAAGGGAAGCCCCATGTAGAGAGAGTTACAATAGTCCAGTCGGGATGTCACGAGCGCGTGAGTGACTGTGCGAAGGGCGTCCCGATCCAATAGGGGGCGCAATTGGCGAACCAGGCGAACCTGGTAAAACGCCCTCCTGGCCACGGCTGTCACTTGATCTTCCATGGACAGCCGGGTATCCAGGAGGACACCCAAATTGCGCGCCCCATCCACAGGGGCAAGATGTAAATCATAGGCAATGACCACCTCACCAATAGAGCCATCTAAACAAGTCTCTAGTTGCCTGGAAGCTCTTGGTCTGATAACATAGCGAAGCTTTTCTTTTATCTGGGTTTCACTTGGATTCATCTTTCTACTTGACTTTTTCTTCAGTCTGTCTTTCACCTGCAGAAAGATACTTAAATCAACGTGTTTAAATCAATAGGCAAATGAGAAGTCTCCATCTATTAACATGCAGCAATTCAAACCCCACCTTATGTATTAATTGTACAATTTCTTGATTCATTTTCAAAATACTGAAAGTCACAACACATCTTGAAAAATGGATGTAAGCCAGGCTGCAGAAGTCTGATCTTCTGTGGACAATAGAGTAAACAGAGTGTCTAATGCTGGCTTTTAGACAGAAAATATTGTGTGATGAAGAAATGGCCAGACATGTGGTATGACCACTGAATATTGCATTTTTGGACCTGAGAATAAGTTAAAAGGGATGAAAGAATATTCTCAGGTGTAAAGCAGTAAATCAAGTTGAAGACCAAATGGCAAATATGTCAAGTGCTTTAAATTATATCTTAAACAGAATTAGTAGTAGAATTTATCTCCAAGTACAACATCAAGTTAATCTCCAGAAAAAAAGAAGTCTAAAAATTTATCTCATGTAGGAAAAGCTAAAATATATAAAAATAAAATTATAAATGCTTCGAAGTCCTCTTCTTTGCCCCTTTGTCAACAACTCCTCTGAACCAAATGTAATCTAAATGTCAATATACCATACAAAACAGAAATCCACTATCTGTGTAAAATAATGTTCTTTGATTTCAGCCCAAAATGTGAACACAATAGGACAAATCTAGACCATGTTGAATAATAATTCAACTTCAAGATTGGAAATAACAGCTACTGAATTATCCATGATTTAAGTTAAAGTAATTATGTAAATTATAAATGTAATATTGTCAGAACCTTGATCATTTAATACTACAAACTCAGCTTGAACGGAGTGCACAGCAATTGGGGAAAAAACAAGCTATAATTCTGGTAGGTGTTAAAAACTTAGCACTCATTTATCAAACAAGCAGGTCTATAATGAAATTATGACCTTGTATAGGAAGGAATATCTTATTTGTAGTAATAAAACTAAGACATAGCATTAAGTTTATTTGAAAAAGCTTTGATATACATCTCCAACAAAATAGGAAAAAAGAATCCAAAATATGTTTTTGCCAATTTATTTAAAATCCTTAATGGCAGGAGATTTCCTCAATTTCATAAACTGAATTGTAACAAAAAAAATCGAAGGTAAAAAAGTAAAGTGAGGTTAGCAAACTGAAACTGTGATGGCCAGGGTCTATGTTTTTCTTTTGAAAAAACATTCTTTGTGGGTGAAAAATTGTAACCATGCAATTTGCTTTTATTTTACTGTTGATTGATCACTTATGAATGCAATCCCATCAATATGGCAAAAGGAATAAATAGTAATAGAGACTCTGATCTATGTTTAACCACTAGTAGTTAACTAACGTTTTCTCACTTTTCCCAATATTGTTCCTAATAATAATTTTTTTAAAGGTAACATGTAATATTCACTTATTAATATTTAGTCAACACCAAAGATGGATATGAGAATGAGTTGGTACTTTAACAATTTCTAAATTTCTTCTTTAGAAATTTACTTTAAATAATCTTTTTCCCCCTTTTTCCAAGTACAGTATATGAAGTATGGCATATATTAAATATTTAGACTTTATCATGTACTGATTTTGACTTGCTCAGTCTGATACATCAAAGTCCTTTGATAATCCAGATTGGTCTGAACTGATTTTAAGAGAATCAAATACTTTAGCCTAGTGGCCACTTGGCAGTACAGCCATTAGTCTTAATGTAGTGTAATTGTTCTGTTATCTAATTAGGAAAAAGAAATGGTATCAGAGCAGCTAAATTCAATGTTTTTTGAAAAGAAAGGGGCAGGGGAACAATGTCACATTGTGAATGTCTTTAAAAATTCACTGCCTATACAGATATAGCCTATACACTGACTGCTATGAACAAGCAACAGTTATAGTTCAGGCCTGGTAAACTTGTTTTTGCTGTTATTTATCAAACTACCAGCAAATGTCAAGTAATGTAATTCCAGTCACCCCTAAGGATAATGTTCTAAGTACACCCACAATATTTCTTTTATATTTGAGAATATAACCTTGTTGGCAATTTGGGCTTTAGGCCGAATGACAGCCAAATTTGGTTTGATTGGTTTTTTCCCCACTGCTCCACAGTTCTAATCATCTTTTATTTTTATCTGGCTCTTCTTGACTATTTATGAATATAACCATTTTCAGATTTGATGCTACTTTTTCTTCCTCTTAAGCACCACATGAGAGCCCACTTGAAAGTTCCTGGGAAAACTGGGAAATTTTGAAGAACAATAACTAAGAAACCTGAGATAAATTTCTGAAGGCTGGTTGTGACACGTACTTTTCATTTGATCTAGAGGCAAATCAGACAGGCAAAATGTTTGTGTTAGTTCAAGGGAAGACACACCAACTTTTGATTAGAGAAATATCTCAAAGGATATTTACCACATGTTTCCAAAGCAATCTGCAATATCTTGGCAGGTGCTTAACTTTCTCAGATGCTATTGGGTTCATGATTCTAATTCATTTGCTTCTCTCCTTACATTGATTTGAAACTGATTTTTCTTCCTTTGCCTCCTGTCAGAATATGTTTTCAGTAAATGCGCACACATATACTCATTTATTTGTATAGTTATAATTTATTAGATTTACCATGCATATAGATTAAGCTTTATAATATCAATACACTGTCTCTCATCTGAAAAGTTATATAGATCAGGGGTCAAATCCAGCAGGTTCTGACAGGTTCTGGAGGATTAGTAGTGGAAATTCTGAGTAGTTCTGACAATCGGCAAATACCACCTCTGGCTGGTCCCAGAGTGGGGTGGGAATAGAGATTTTGCAATATCCTTCCCTACCATGCCCACAAAGCCCTGCCTACAGAACTGGTAGTAAAAAAAATTGAATTTCACCACTGATATATATGTATGTATATGAATGTATATTCACTCATCTAACTTTTTAACATAGTGGACCTTTGTTCCTGTATATGATATAGGGATGATTAAGCAGGGACTAGTATGCAAGTGTGGTCTTTTAACTAAATAGTACTTAAATAATTACATTCCACAGCAAAAGTGCTCCTACAAAATTGGCATTTCATTAAGGAATAACACAATGAAAGCCTAACAGGAGGGAAATGGCAATGTACAGCATCAATACTGGGACAACATGCAATGGGGGAAAACACTTTAAAAAGGAGCAACATATATCTCCTAACACTATTTGTTTAACATGATATTGTATGAGGACCCAATTGCAGTCACCATCTCTGGTATGGAAGCTCTAAAATGTATAATACAAACCCTAATTACCCTTCCTAATATTATAAAATTGTAAAATAAATAAAAACTTTTATTCAAAATAAAAAGGAGCAACAGGATTAAATCCATGGGGAATAGCATGGAAGGGACATGTACAATATCATTTTTAGGAAAAAGAGCAAGTTCAGCACAGTATATGCTCTGAACAAACTCTTTCTTTTGTGCCTAGCTCTTGGCAGTAGAACATAACATCCCTACAAAAACTTTTTTTTAAATTAAATTTGCAGAAAGGGATTAGGTTATCTCAACAACTAGATACTTTCACTTCAGACCCAATTTATCTTTGCCTTTGCTAAGGCAAGGGAATTTTTCTCCATCACCAGAACCAGATGGACAGGGGTGATTAACTAAATATTCTTTTGCGATATTGGAGGATTTTAAAAAGCGATAACCTTTTGCTTTGGGGCTGTATTTTACAAAGTGGACAATATTGTCTCTGGTTTTTTGGTAGATAATTTCACAGAAATACAGAAAAGAAGAAAGCACACTTATCCATAGCTACTCACTGGTGCTTTTTGGCTGAATCAACTTAGCAATAACACTTAGACTTACTGTATATACTGCTTTACAGTGCTTTACAGCCCTCTCTAAGTGGTTTACAGAGTCAGTATATTGCCCCCAACAATCTGGGTCCTCATTTTACCAATCTCAGAAGGATGGAAGGCTGAGTCAACCTTGAGCCTGGTGAGATTTGAACTGCCAAATTGTAGGCAGCCGACAGTCATCAGAAGTAGACTGCTGTACTGCACTCTAACCAGTTTGCCACCGTGGCTCATAACTTAACATGCTCTCTTCAGAAGAGAAGCCACAGTTCTCTTGGAACTAAGGATTCAATCCAGTTTGAAGGCTGGAGAATAAGGTTGGCTTTGGGCTGAACAAAGGATCAAGAAATAGGAATTGCCTAACCAGCTGCTCAGCTCTGCTGTTCCTCTCCACTGAGTTCAGCAATTGATGATGAAAGGAGTTCCAAATGCTTTCAAAAAAGCACTTCCATCTCTTAAACATGATTTGTCTTAACATTATTTTAAAACATCCTTTTGCTCTTGCGTTCATGGTTGTCAGTGTATATGAGATTGGTAACACATCCAACTTTTGCACAGGAATGCTACATGCCTGCTCCATATTTTATCCTTAGCACCAGGATTGGCCTTAAACCTGAGTAAAAGGTTAAACAGGTAGTCCTTCTCTTAAAACCATAGTTGGAGCCAGAGTTTCCATTGCAAAGCAAATCAGCTGCTAAGTTGAGTGTCATCCAATTTTATGACCTTTTCCCTATGGTTGTTAATGAATCACTGCAGTTGTTAAGTGAATCACATAGTCATTAAAGGAATAAAGCATCCCTCTTTGACTGCTTGCTCTAAGCGACACTGCAACTGTTGCAAATAAATGCCAGTTGCTAAGCACCTAAATTTTGATTTGGCAACTGTAGGGATGCTGCAATGGTCATAAGCACAAGGACCAGTGCAATTATTACTTTGAACAGGTGCTGAATGAATATTATAGTCAAGGGTCACCTGTATTGCAAGAGGAGAATGGGAAGAATAGCTAGGATGATGCCTCCTAACATTGGTTTCTAGTATCTTCACATGTGATGAAGACTTTTCCTCTGAAAAACCAAATACTGGTATGCTTTTCAACTGGACTTTGTTGTTCCTTGAAGGTGTTTCTCTTCTCATCGAAGAAGCTTCTTGGACGTTTCTTGGATGAGAAGCAAAATGTCTTCAAGGAAAACCGAAGTCCAGTTGCCTTTCAAAAAAGCAAATTGGGACAAACATGACCTGGATGACTGAGAATCTCCAGAGACATGTTCTTTTCCTCTCAATTAAAGCTCACATAGTTCACTATTGAAATTTCAGGAGGGAAGGTTTTTAAGGACTACAAAAGCAAAAAGGGTTCTGACCAAATGGGGTGTTATGTTACAATTAACAGTAACATTTTTATCTTTCAAAATGTGTTTTCCTTTTTCCACACTTGCCCAAACAACTGGCAAAATAGCTTAGGGTTCAAGGTGGATAGTTGAACTTATTTTCAGTCCATTTTCACATCACAGGGTTAGTCCTGTCTTATTTCTGCATTAATACAGAATTTTTAAAATAGGCACTACCTTATTATGAATTAGATTTATGAAAATACTTTCAGAGCATATTTTCCCTCATAACAGATATGCTCTTAAATATGTTCATGATTAAATGTGTCTGAAAATGAAGAATTGCCAAAACATATCTGTAGTCCAGTCCAGATATTTGAACATTGGATACCAGAATACACTTGGGGTCCTGGTAACTTCAAAGAATACAGAAACATTTTTTAAAAACCATAGGCAGAAACATCTTGGTCAGAATCTTTTCAGAATAATCCACAGATATGTCTGGGAAATCCAGAAACAAAGAGTAAAAGTGATAGTCCATCTCCATTGTTTACTTCTAACAAAGGAATTACTCTGAGGTATTTTTCAGATCAAAGTTCTGTTTTTCATTGCCATGAGAACCAAAATATACTTAAGCCTGTTTTAAATTCATATGTCCCAAAGGCTATTCCTGTATCTATTGCTCTTACTTTTCCTTTCCATTCTCAATTTTCAGATAAAAAGGTTAAATACAAATTGGGAGGAAAGATATTCTGAATGAAAGTATTTCTTCTCACATGTATTTCTGGCCACTACTTCAAGTATATTTCTTATTCCAAAGATGTGGCTTCATAAAATTTTCCTACATTTAATTGTGTCTTCTCTGTCTCTTTGTAACAATTGCTTACGAGCTTAAAATCCTCACAAAACCTGCAGATAATGTATTTGTATATATGCATGGAAATAAATTGCTATCTGGCTCATATATTTCTTTGGCTTCATTTTTCTCCTCTAGAAAGAAATCAAAATACATTGTTAGTATATTTGTCTCTGTCTGGTTATATGTTTATCTATATGTCTATCTATTCCTAAATATAAGTTGTCTTCAATGTTATGACCACAAGCCCAAAATTTCTGTTAAGTGAATTTTGCTTCATTTTATGACATTTCTTGCCACCATTATTAAGTGAATCAAAGCAATTGTTAAGTTAGTAGTATCGTTATTAAGTGAATCTGGTTTCCCCATCATCTTTGCTTGTCAGAAGACCACAAAAGGTGATCACATGACCCTGGGACACTGCAATCACCATAAATACGAGTCAGTAGCCAAGCATCTGAATTTTGATCACACAACCATGGAGATGCTGCATCGGTTGCGTGAAAAATGTTACGTCTTTCAGTGTTCAATGTTCTAACTTCAAACGGTCACTAAATGAACTGTTATAAGTGAAGGATTACCTATATTGTCCTGATGAAGAACCTTTTTTTACTTGTGCATTATGTTCCATGGGAAGCAAGGCATAATACACATTTTGTGGGAAATGATGGGCCTCCATTATAAACCCATACTTTTGATATCATAGACCTGAACCTCTTGTAAACTGTCTCTATCTGCCATCTATATATAACCTGTAAAAATATGCCTTCACTTTTTCAGTGGCTCAGATTAAATTATACCATGACAGATTCCATCAAGCTATTTTTCGGGTAGCTCATTGATTGAGAGGCAGGATAAAAAGCTACCAGGGGAGCATAAAGAGCTAATCTACGAAAGAGAAAAATGTATTGTACTAACTCTTCTATAAGTAGCAAAGTGTAGCTTTCCAGGATGTCTTTTTTGTAACTTGCCTCCAGCTTGAAGCAGGAGGCACTTCATCATTTAGCATGATGTTTGGGAGAGAATTGGTACCTTACCATGGAATTATATCATCACAAAGTTGAAAGGCTAATTTAGTTTAACTCCCTGCTTAGTATAGGATCTATTAAAGCATCTATGACAGATGTGCTCACCACATAATGTGCCATCGTGCTCCGACTGGCTGACAGCTCACATCATAGTTGCCATAGTCAGAGCTAAAGACTAAGAAGGTCTAGCTCAAGATAACTCCAAAACATACTTAAGCATTACACATTATAGCACGAATGGCCATGTCACCTGAATCTGAATAATGTCAATAGTGGTTTAGACAAAATAGCCAACTTCAAATTGTAGACAATTTTACCACATATACACACTGAGGTTTGAAGATGACAGAAATTGGAAGGTGGATTGATATGAGCCAAAAGCATACAGCATCAATTTGGTGTAACAGTTAAGACAGAGGGCTAGAAATCCAAATACCATGAATTCTAGTTCTGCCTGAGGCACAAAATCAGATCAGTGACCCTGAGCCAGTCATTCTCTCTCAGCCCAAGGAAGGAAGCAATGGCAAAGCGGTTCTGAAAAACCTTGCCAAGAAAACTGATGGATTAGTTCATCCATCAGTTTTTCGACCCAAAGTCAAAAACTGACGCAGTGTTTTTTGTTTTTTTTAAAGGATAAATTGACTTTTTGTTCAGTATTTAAGTATAAAGTGAAGAGAGCCACCATATTTTAGCAGTTAGGATGTGAGACTAGGATCTCCCTTAAGCTCAGAAGCCAACTGGGTAATCTTGGGTCAGTCACTCCCTCTCAGTCCAAATCAATGTCAAGATCTATGACAGTTTTCTACCATTTATTTTTCCACCCAGCTTTCTATAGATTCAGCATATTTTTCTGCATAACTTCAGTTATTGTCATGTAATTAATCATTTTAAGTTTTTAAACCATTTAACACTGTTTTTGTTAGTACAATGTTTATACTGATTTTTTTGCTATTGTACTATCTGGGATTGTATTTAATTTAATTCATGTTGAAAATAATTCCATTCTAAATTAATTTTGGAAGTATGTTTGGAGAGAGAGTAAGGGACATTTAGAGGGAGAGGGAGGGAGAAATGGCTTGAGGTAACAGAGAAGTGCCAGACATATGTTTCAGTACGTATGTATTTTCTTCATCCAATAAAAGCTTACATTTGTGCTATTTTTTATCTGCTCTGGGTAGCTTCAGTTCTACCATCTGTGGGGAATCAAGCTGCTTGATCAACAAACATCAAATTCTATTTCTGGGAAAAAACACAATGAATGGATCTATGAATAGAATCTGAATAATCTGAAATAGAAAACTGTGAGTTCTGTAATGCTTTACTTGGTTTTATTTTGCGATATTGTGGCTCTACTGCTTTGTTTGTTTTTATGCTATGGAAGATTGATTTTAAAAGGATTCCTACAAATATTTTTATTTCACTACTGAACTTGCTAAATGTGTTTAGGACAATGCCAACCACTGTATTTTTTTTTAACTGATCACAGTCTTCAATACACAGTTTTTAGCTGATTGGTATACAAAAGTAAGAATAGAGCAAATAACTCCTATTTTATTTTCATTGTTCACATTCACACATATTGATCAAAGGAAAGGAAAGGAAAGGATAATAATATATATTGACCAGTAATATATTGGCCTAGAAGATTTCTGCATTATAAATATCATTTATTCCCAGCAAATCTTCATAGATGTCAGCATGTAGCAGGGAGGGTATGAAAAAAAGCATCCAAAATACTGTTCCTCAAAGCAATAAAGCAGCTGCAAATATTGAAAGGTTCAGTGAAGTTCCTTCTCTGAAGGCTTTCCTCAGCCATCTGACCATGAGAATGCATGCCCAGATAATGTATCCATTGGGATTGACAGGGAAGCAAAGCAGCCATGAACACACACACACACCAAGACTTCAAAGCAGCTGCATCATTAATTCTGTATGATAAGGCTCTGTAAGGTGAGCTTCAAGGTGTTAGTTATGATAAGGTGCGCTTCAAGGTGTTAGTTACCATCTTCAAAGCGCTCCATGGCACGGGTCCTGGTTACTTGAGAGACCGCCTCCTACCACATTCCTCCCTTCAACCTGTCCGCTCCCACAGAGTTGGCCTTCTCAGGGTGCCATCAGCCGGACAATGCCAACTGGCGACCCCCAGAGGAAGAGCCTTCTCTGTGGCGTGTCCAACACTCTGGAACGACCCTCCCCCCAATATCTGCACCATAATGGACCTACGCCTCTTCCGTCAGATGGTAAAAGCACATTTCTTTCATCTAGCCGGCCTGACATAGATTAGGGAGTATTTTAATTTGATATTTATTGGGTTTTAATTATTTATTTAAATTTTAGCACAGTTCCAATAATTTAATTGTTTTTTATATTTTGCATATTGTGGAGCTTTTTATTTTTCTGTGCACCGCCCTGAGTCCCTTTTTTGGTGAAATAGGGCGGTATATAAATCGAATAAATAAATAATAATAATAAAAGTAATTATTTTGAAGAGGTCCACTCATGCAGCATGCTTCGTAAGTCACTTCTTTTGAATACTTTGTACAACGCTAATAAATATTACAAGACCACATATGTGAAAATACTGATTTCAGTTCCATACTAGGGCAGTACTTTTTTAAAAATCTAATTCAAAATCACATAGACAGTTGTACCCCAGCTTTTAGGGTAGGGTGGGTTTTAGACAGCTATGGTTGGGAAAAAAGATACTCCAGATATTGGCAACAACCAACTGGATGTTGCTGTGATGAAGGAAGAACATAGAAAATCATGCACCCATAATTTGAGATTGGGTTGTGTACTATATAGAATAATACTGGATATGCATTAGTATCACAGACACATGAAACAGTGTTCAAATTTTAGAATTCTCCAATATCCTCATACATTTTTTTTTTTGTTTTTTAATTTTTACAATATATCACCCGGTGCTGTACAAAACAAAAGGAAGAGTTGGTTTCAAGTGTCGTCTATTGTCTTTAAAATCTCCAAAATCCACGTTCTCTCGGTACAGGCGTCGAGACATCCAAAGTTCCAAGTGCATAGTCCACAAATGGCTTCCAAGTCTTCCAAAAAATATCATTTTTATAAACCCCCTCTCTAAATTTAATATCACACGTCATTTTATCGTTTAAGGCTAATTTCCACATTTCACAATACCATTCTTCTATTTTAATATTTACCTCTATTTTCCAATATCTTGCTATTACAATTCTACCTATTATAATCATAATTCTAATCAGTTCTTTCTCATATTTTGTTAACTCTGGTTCATCAATTATCAATAACAGTATAGTTTCCGGTCTCAATATTATTATTCTTTTCATCATTTTACACATCGTTGTTTCCAATTGCTGCCAAAACTTTTTAATTTTCACACATTTATACCACATATGTTCGTAAGTTCCCAATTCCATATTACATCTCCAACATTTATCACTCATTTTTTTATCTATCTGTGATAATCTTAAAGGGGTCCAATACCATTTCCAAACAACCTTAAAATTATGTTCTTTAATCCTTATAGATAAAGTCTTCATAATCCGACTCTTCCAATTCTCATTCCAATCCAAATCCAATATTTTAATCTTTAAATCTTCTTCCCAATTCCTTTTCATTACCATTTGTGGATTTCCATCAAAATTTATAATCTTGTATATCTTACTGACAAGTCCTTTTAACCCAACTTCATCCTTAATAATTTGAGATACTAAAATTTCAAATTTAGTTTTACTTCTATCTATGTTACATATTCCCCTTACCTTCATATTCCATTTTTCTACCTGTATTTTTTCAAACCAATTTAACTCCAGTTTTTGAATTATTTTTTTCTTCCTACTTTCAGTTCCTGAAGCTTTTAACCAATCTACTATATTTCCTATATTGAAATCTGCATTCAATTTCAGTTATCATGATCTATAATTCTATAAGAATAAATTGTGAGATGAATTCATGGACAAGCAAATACAGAAAGCAAAGGGATTAGCAAGGGGGTTGGAAGAGTCAAGGAGGACTGAGAGACTGCTGACTTTTTGTATGGCTGATTGCTAATGGCTGATGACAATTTCCTGAATACTGCTGACTAATTGCTGATAGTTTCTTGAGTGCTGTTGATTGCCCTCTGTGCCTGACTGGAACATTATTCTTACTGACCTAGTTCAGGTGGCTCAAAAGGGCATACTGTATAAGGGACTCACTTTCCAGAGACAAAGCTTATTGAAACATCTAGCAGAACTTTGGCAAGAAAGGGGCATTAGTTTATTTATTTACTCAATTTATTTAGCTGCTTGTCTCACTTCTATGTGACCCTTGACAACTTGCAATAAAACAAAAGCACAAAACATGTAATATAAAACATGAATAAAATCATATACCAGGTTGGCATGATCAGACCTATCATTCATGTAAACAAAAGGCAGGCTGAAACCCATGCCCTGGGTCCCAGGCTCACACACAAAATCAAGTTGGTCTTAAAGAAGACAACAGTTACAAGGCCAATCTAATCTCAGGGGGAATAATGTTCCAAAGGGCGGATGCCATCATGGCAGAAAAGGCTGTCCTTCTGGGACCCACCAAATGAAACTCCCTAGCTGACAGTACTCAGAGCATGCCCTTCTTTCCCTCTATTCTATCACTTCTTAGATAAAAAGTTTAATTTTTGTCTTGCAGGCGAGTTGCCCTGTGGCTAGTTGGCCATGATGAGTTGCCCAACACTGAATTGGCTGCAGCAAGTTGGTCATGAGAAGTTGGCTGTGGTGAGTTGGCTGTGGCAAGGTGGCCATGGTGAATTGTTGTACTGCAGATGAGTATCAAAATATACAAAACGGTTGGCACAGCTCTGAAATCCAACCCCTATCCTTTCTGGTTGACATCACTTCAAAAAAAGCAGCAGGGATTGGATCATGACACTGCACTCGCCATATTGCTGATGTTATATTATTGCTCCCATTATTCCTGCCCAGTAGACCACCAAGGGCATGTTCAAGCCACTTCTAGCAATGAAAACTCACTGGATGACATTGAACTAGTCATACCTTTAGCCCAACCTATCTCATGGGTTTGTTGTTTTCTGGTGGAAAAAAAGAAGTTCTTATCGAAGCCATTTCATATTACTGGAGGAAAGGCAGGATAAAGAACTAATGACCATTTAGATAGCTTGCTGACTCCATTTTATCAGAGGTACTTGTGAAAAACTACTCAGTTAGATGTCTAACCCCTTGCTTTGATAAAACCAATAACACAATTCTTCTCAAGCTGGTTAAGCTACTATTCGTCATTCAAAACATAACCCTGTCTACTTGATAAACATGTACAGTTGTTAAGTAAGGCTAAAGAATGATGTGTATTCTAACACTGATATGAGTTGCTACCAACAAAGTCAAATCCCTACAAAGCTAACAATGTCTGCCACTTCATTCACTTCCCCTGTTCCCCACTTTTTTTTTCTAGCTACCCTTAAACCTTAATTTTGCTCTTTGTCTCTTGGATTAATGAAGTTATACTCTTCTGCACTGTTTTAATATAAATGGGCGCACAACTAAAATTGGGTTTAAGGTTGATCAGTCCAGTAGTTGCATCAGTTTGAATTTCTGAAAACTGAGGCATATTGAAAATGAGGAAAGGATGCCAAGCTAAAACAGATGCTGGTTTAATTGTTTACTGTTTTTAATAAAGCTACAAATGCCACTTGTCTTGTGCCAACCTCTTTTTCTTTGGCAAGCCTGCTCTATAACATTGTATCTCGCTGTAACAACCTGTTTCTGTTGCCTCTGCTAGTTAGCAAACCATATAATTGGTGTATGATGCTTGCAGCCTTGGTTCATCTCAATTCAAGCTGTTGTGGACAATTAGGAGATTGCTGTGGTGACTTTTACACATCCCTGCTATTGCTGGGAAGGGAGGATAATTCAAAAATTTATAGTTTAAACTACAGTTTAATCATATCTGAGAGCCAGTCCTTTTGAAGACAACTAGCTGAAAGTTTGGAAGGTTTGTGTCCTTGTCTATCCCTGCTCTTTTCATTTTCTTCGGCCAAAAGAGACAGAGATATGCAATAGTGGTGAATATCTGTAGCTTGGGTGTAGGATGAGGGTGAAGGTTCGTTTTTCAAGCTTGTGAGTTGGTTTCCAAATGTTTCATTACCAGGCTGACAATGACACCCCCAAGATGTTACCAAACCTGATAACAAAACATTCAGAAACCAAGCCACAAGCTCGGAGAATGAACCTTCACACTCAAACAGAGATATTTTTTTTGCCTTCTAGAAGGACAAGGATGGATGGATGGACAGATGGACAGACAGACAGACAGACACCAGTAGATAGATATTAACCACGGAGTTAATATACCAAATAGTTTCCCCCTCAAATTGCAAATGGGATGCTTCCTTTCCCAAATCTATATAAATAAAAATGTAAAAAGAGTTGTTCAAAACCGCTAAACTCCAAAAGTACTGCACTGATCGCTTCCAAATTTTCACACAACATTCCTTTCAAGTACAGCATCAATGATATATATAGATTGTGTAGATGTCACACCTCTGCCAGGTACACGTAATGGAAATGTAAAAAATAGTTAAAAAGGTAGGTAGATGGATACAGAGAGAGCAGTGGGCCACAGGTATTATGTCATCCTTTATGACATAAAATACTCTGTCTATAAGATTCAAGGAGAAATACAGTAGTTAGGTAGGTAGGCAGCTATAGGGTTAGAGAGAGGGAGGGAGAAATGAGGTAGGTAGGTAGGTAGGTAGGGGGATAGAGAGAGGGAGAAATACAGTAGGTCAGTAGGTAGGTAGACGGATAGAGAGAGGGGGGGGAAATACGGTAGGTAAGTAGGTAGGTAGGTAGGTAGGTAGGTAGGTAGGTAGGTAGGTAGGTGGAGAGAGGGAGAAATACGGTTATACGGTGGTTGTGTAGGTTGTGCTTGTGTGTGCAGGTGTAGATCTACACACAGATTTGTTGGCCATTTAACCAGACTGGGCCACAGCAACACGTTGCTGGGAACGGCTAGTGTTGAATAATTCATTGAAATTAGGATTGATTTGAAAAGAACTACCTTCCATCTGAAACTGGCATGAGCTGGGATTTATTCACTACTCCATTGACCATGTCCCCTGCTTTATTACATCTTCTTTTCTCTATACCAGCATTTTCTTTAATTGACGAGGAAGAAATTATTTATAACCATTTTCCCTCTTGTGGATCTTTCTTATTTTTCTTCTTCTCCCCCCTCCCCCAATCATGTTTTCAGACTTTTGCCTTTAGCAATGGTCCTTTCTTTGTCTACTGCCATCCTGCCATGTGGCAAGCTGTGCAAGTGGCACAGCGGGACTTGGAAGGGTCAAAATAAGATGCAGCTCTGTGGTCAAAATGGATTTCTGTTTGCTGTTGGTTTTGATGGCATTTCAGCATGCCTGGGGAGACCATCTCTGTTTAGTATTTCATGTGCACGCTGGGATTAATTTGACAGCAGAAGGTTTTATTAACCCCTTTATTACTGCTTGGGTGTGATTGGCTACCCCACCACCACCACCACCACCAAAAGGAGGAAAGAAAACCTTAGCTGACATATCAAACCATCAATTTCAGGGACAGTTAATTCTCCAGAAACTGAATTACAGCAGAGTCAAAATAGACGGCCACTTTCCCCAGCATAAAAGTCAATTCCATCGTTATTTATCCTGGTTTCAGATGCATATTTCATCTGTTGGGTTAAAAGCAGAGGGAATAGAAACAGAAATACGATTTGTCTGACTGAATGCAATTTCATGTTAAACCGAAGGCCAAGGCTGACTATTAGGAGACTGGAGATGAGAGGGCAGAGAAGAAAACACCCAGGGATAGGCAGGAGTTCAACACTCGAGTCATTCATAGTAAAAATGTGAGTCAGAAGGAAGATGGTGTGGAATCAGGAGAATAAAAGACTACAGATCACCAATATGTGGAATATTAGTGAGCAATTCAAGTGTGAAAACAGGAGTCATTAGGATATGGCTGAACATGGGATAGATAATTAAAAATAGATGAATAGGCTAGATTAGAATAGATACTGGACTAGACTTGGCTAGAATAGACTAGACTAGAATTATAGTATCATAGAATTGGAAGGGATGAAATAATTTTTTTAGTCCAATCTCCATCTTCTTTAGCAATTTAGGATATAATCCATCTGACTCTGGAAGCTGGAATTTCTGCAAATTACCATAATGAAACTTGTTTCTTATTTTCTTCTTGTCTACCAGTAGCATTTTTAAGCTGGAAGTCAAAAGAAACAAGATTGTAATCTTGCCATTGTGATAAAGATCTTACTATTTTTCTATATTTGTTAATATTGCATACATAAGCAAGGGGGTTGAACTTCAAAGGTGCGACCACCATCTTGCCTTTTTTTTTTACCTCCCTCACTGGCAGTGGCATATTAATGAGCAGCCAGATTTTGGTTTCCCTTCTTAGAAAAGGTAAATAAAAAAGAATTAAATTTTGCCTTCTTGCTGCAATCTAATAATGCTTCACTATTTGTTTAGCTTTTTTTTCATCTCTAACATAAAGAAAATCTATTTTTAATTTTGGTATCTTTTATAAGCTTTAGCATGCTTTTAGCATTAGTCTTTCTGACACAGTTACTATGACATTTGGAGACTGCTTGTCTCTATTTCCTCTCCTCTGGATATGAGAAATCCAAGAATAATATGTTCACATTTACATTTACCAGGTTGCTAATTACTTTCACTTCTTTAACAGATTATTTCTTGTTGGTGAAAATTAGATCTGGTTTTTTAACATTCCGACAAATGAAGAGAGAAACAGAAGATGAATTTGTTGGACCTCTCATTCTTAACAGAAAACAGAGTTGGAATGGAACTTGGAGATCTTCTAATCCAGGGGTCTGCAAAGTTGGCTTTTTTAAGACTGGTGGACTTAAACTCCCAGAATTTCCCAGCCAGTTATGCTGGCTGGGGAATTCTGGAAGTTGAAGTCCACCAGTCTTAAAAGAGCCAACTTTGCAGACCCCTGTTCTAATCTAATCCCCTGCCCAAACCAGACCCTATACCATTTCAGACAAATGGCTGTTCAATCTCTTCTTAAAAACCTCCAGTGACCAAGCACCCACAACATGGCAAACTTTTTCACTGACTGATTGTTCTAACTGTCATGAAATTTATTTTGGATCTCTCCTTGATTAGTTTCTATCCATTGCTTCTTGTCTTGCCTTCAGCTTCTTTAGAAAATAAAGTGACTCCCTTTTCTTTGTGGCAGCCCCTCAAATATTGGAATACTTCTACCCCCAGTTCTTTTCATTGTAAGACATACACAGTTCTTGCAACCATTTTTCATATGTTTTGGCTCCAGTCTTCTAATCAACTTTGTTGTTCTTCCCTCCAGTCTTTGCAGACTCTCAACATCTTCTTTTCATTGGCAAAAAAGATGAGCTAGGGTGGTAAAGTGGTTAGAATGCAGTATTTCAGGCTAATTCTGCTGATTGCTGGCTGCCTGCAAGTCTTACTGGTTCAAGTCTTACTGGCTCAAGGTTGATCAGACATCCATCCCTCTGAGGTCGGTAAAATGAGGACCCAGATTGTTGCTGGTAATATGCTGAATCTGTAAAACCGCTTAGAGAGGGCTGTAAATCACTGTGAAGTGATATATAAGCCTAAGTGCTATTGCTATTGTGGTAAGCAAAAGTGGATGCAGTCTTCAAAGTGCGGTGTTACCAAAGTATTATAAAACAGTACTATCAGTTCATGTGATCTGATTCTATCCCTCTGTTGATTCTCTGTTGGCTTTTTCCGCAGCTGCAGCACATTGCTGGCTCATATTTAAGTAGTTGCCCATTAAGATTCCTAGACCCATCTCATAGTTACTGCTATTGAGCTAGATATCATCTATTCAATATCTATGCATTTGGCTTTTCTTGCCTAAGTGTAAAACCTTATTTTTCTCACCACTAAATTGCATTTTGTAAATAGGGCCCAGTGTTCAAGTCCGTCAAGATCACACTGGATCTTTAGCCTATTTTCGAAAGTTTTGGCTATTCCTTCCAGCCCTCAAAGACTGCGCCTGCGCGAAGGAGATGGCGGTCTAGCTCCGAGCTCCGCTGGGCCATGGAGCTCGTTAGCCGATTTTTCAAGTGCCCCAGCCCATTACTTACTATTTTGAGGGCTGGGATCGGAGAGGGATCCACCCTGGACTTCAGGGTGAGGTTTGTGCTGAGATGGCAATGAGGACGACGGCGGCGGCGGCGGAGTGAGCGCCGGACCGGAGATCGGCATCCCCGGCGTCCTTGTGATGGCGGTGGACGTCGGCCGCGCGCCTGGATGCCGGAGGGCCAGAGGGCCTGGAGGGCCGGGAGGACGAACTTAGGTGCGGAGGCGGCGGTGAGAGGGCCGCCACGGAGACCAGTGATGTAACGGCGGTGGAGGTGGCTGTGAGAGAGCCAAAATGGAGGTCGGTGCCCTGGGGATGGTTGCTTAATTCCGGTGGGAGCGCCAGAGTGGAGGCCGACGTCTTCGGTGTCCCTGCGGCATCCTGCGGTGGCAGAAGGGCCGTTCGTGCTTGGCGAGCCCCTTGGAGACCAGGAAGCGCAGAAGCCCCGGCCGGGAGAGGAGGGAGTTTACCCCTAGATGCTGTGATCAGTCATAGGGAGAGGCCTTTGAGAACAAGCCGAGACTGGAGAGGAGAATGATGGTGTCTCCAGCTCCCGGACTAGGCCAGCCGGGAGGAGGAAGTACGGCTGGTTCAGGCCTTACCGTTCCCTCCTGGACACGAGAGGTTTTCTTTTTCCAACTGGAGGACAGATTTTCTGCCGGCGCTGATGGTGCCAAATGTATGATCCTGCCTATAGACCTTTTAAGAACTGAAAGCAACCACTAAGAAGATCTTTCGACCTATGGATATTTCCTTAAGACCTTTTTAGTCCTTCTAAAGGGAAAAAAAAAATCTAGAACGCTTCAGCTGGACTAAATCCCTCACTGATGTACTTTAATCCATTAACTGATATATTTAACATCTATTTATTGCATTTTAACATCTATTTATTACATCTTAAATGGCGGCTAACGATGCTTTTAAAATCTTTTATGACCCATGCTTTTATGTATTTAAATCTTTTTACATTGTATTTATACATAATTATTTATCTATTTATCTAATTATTTATCTATATTAATGTACTCTAAGCTAGACCTATTACGACTGCGAGAGTCCCCGCTCTCGCAGGTTTGGCCCTCCGCTCTAACGAGGGCCCACCTTGATGAAGGATTCATTAATCTGGAGAGGTGGAAGAAGCGTGGTCTTAGGGGTTTTTTAATTTGTAAACTTATGTCTATTTTAGGGGGAACCAGGGAGGGGGGAGGGTATAGACAGGTAGAGGCGGGTGAGGAAAGAGAGGGCCAGGCCAGCAGGCGACGGAGGGAAGCGGAAGGTTCCGTTAGGAGGGGGGAGACACAAGTCGTTCCGACAGAGGGCATTTCCATCCAGAGGGTCGTGGGGAGAGGCAGGTCCGAGGGGAGACAAGTGTTATCCTCCCGGTTGGGGGCGCGAAGCCGTTGGCTGCAAACGGTCAAGTGCCTCAACCCCCGCAGGCTAGGTGGCCAGGGAGTACAGAGCCAGGGCCGGCGGCTGATGTTCTGCAACGCCAGGTCCGTTGTCAACAAGCCCCCCTCGTTCATGACCTTGTGTCAGAGGGGGAGCCGGACCTGGTGGGAATTGCTGGTTGGGCCATGAGGGTGGACTTCCCCTCGTTGAAATGTGCCCACCAGGTTACCGCGCTTTTCATCAGCCCCGGGCCCTAGGTAGGGGTGGTGAGGTAGCGGTCATTGTAAAGGAAGGTCTTGAGCCGAGAGAGACCATTGTGCCACAGACCACCGGTTGTGAGTCCCTCTGTGTGAAGTGGGGCCTAGGGAGGCAGTTGGGCTTGCTGGTTGTATACCTGGCTCCCCGCTATGTAGCAGCAGCCCTGCCCGAGCTCCTGGAGGTGATCGCTACGGTGGCAGTTGAGACCCCCAGACTTTTAGTCATGGGGGACTTTAATCTGCCATCGGTGGGCAAATCATCCGAGGTAGCTCGGGAGTTCATGGCTTCCATGACGGCCATGGACCTGATCCAACTAATTCAAGGCCCCACTCATGAGGGTGGACATACACCGGATCTCATCTTTGTCTCAGGCCAATGGAAGAGTGATCTGGGTATAGGGGACATAGTCATCACACCCTTGTCATGGTCAGACCACTCACTTCTCCGGCTCAACTTTTCGACCGCTGCTCCCCTCCGCGGGGAGGCGGAACCTGAGTCACCAATCTGGTTCCGCCCCAGGCGCCTGATGGACCCGGATGGGTTCCAAACGGCGCTTGGGCCAGTTCCTGTACCCCTGACCCGCGCCCCGATGGAGGACCTCGTGGCCGCATGGAATATTGCGACCACGGGAGCCTTGGATCGGGTCGCACCCTTGCGGCCTCTCCTGCGGCGTTGGTTTACCGAGGAGCTACGGGTGATGAAACGCCGCAAGAGATGCCTAGAGGGAAGATGGAGGTCTACCCGTTCTGAATCTGACCGGACACAGGTAAGAGCCCATTTACGGACTTACATTGTGGCGCTGAGAGTAGCCAAACGTCATCATTGTGCTACTCTCATAGCATCCGCAGACAACTGCCCTGCCACCCTGTTTAGGGTGACCCGCTCCCTCCTTCAACAGAGGGTGCGGGAAGCCCCGTTACAGGGTAGAGCAGAGGAATTTGTGATTTTTCTGCAGGAGAAAATCACTCAGATACAGAACGAGTTAGCCCCCATTCATGGCCCAGTGGGATGCCACGAGACGGATCTTGTTTGGGAGGAGTTTGACTCCGTTACTTCCGAGGATATGGACAGGTTACGTGGGCGACTGCGAGCCACCACATGTTTATTGGACCCGTGTCCCTCCTGGCTTGTACTGGCATCCTGGGAGGTGACATGAGGCTGGCTCCAAGAGGTTGTCAACGCATCCTTAAGTGAGGGTTCCTTGCCTGCTTCCCTAAAAGAAGCGATGGTGAGGACCCTCCTTAAGAAGCCCTCTTTGGATCCAGCTCTTTTGAATAACTACCGTCCAGTCTCCAACCTTCCCTTTTTGGCGAAGGTTGTTGAGAGTGTGGTGGCACAACAGTTTCCCCGTCACCTGGAGGAAGTTGATTATCTAGATCCGCGCCAGTCCGGCTTTCGGCCCGGGCATAGCACCGAGACGGCATTGGTCGCGTTGGTTGATGATCTCTGGAGGGCCAGAGATGGGGGTTGTTCCTCCATCCTGGTCCTATTAGACCTCTCGGCGGCTTTCGATACCATCAACCATGGTATCCTATTGCATCGGCTGGGGGGGTTGGGGGTGGGAGGCATCGTTTTGCGGTGGTTCTCCTCCTACTTCTCTGGCCGATCGCAATTTGTGTTGGCAGGGGGGCAGAGGTCGACCGCGAGACCCCTCACATGTGGGGTGCCTCAGGGGTCGGTCCTCTCACCCCTCCTGTTTAACACATACATGAAGCCGCTGGGTGAGATCATCCGTGGTTTTGGGGTAGAGTACCATCTATACGCTGATGACACTCAGTTGTATATATCTACCCCAAACCACCCCAACGATGCTGTAGCGGTGATGTGCCAGTGCCTGGAAGCCGTACGGATCTGGATGGGAAGTAACGGACTCAGGCTCAACCCAACCAAGACCTGAGTGGCTGTGGTTTCCGGCTGCCCGATTCAACCAGCTTACTCCATCGCTGGCCATAGGGGGCGAACATCTTGCCCCTGTGGATGGGGCGCGCAATTTGGGTGTCCTCCTGGATGCCCGGCTGTCCATGGAAGATCAAGTGACAGCCGTGGCCAGGAGGGCGTTTTACCAGGTTCGCCTGGTTCGCCAATTGCGCCCCCTATTGGATCGGGACGCCCTTCGCACAGTCACTCATGCGCTCGTGACATCCCGACTGGACTATTGTAACTCTCTCTACATGGGGCTTCCCTTGAGGTGCACCCGGAGACTTCAGCTAGTCCAGAATGCAGCCGCGCGAGCAATTATGGGGACCGCAAGGTCTACCCACGTAACACCGCTCTTGCGTGAGCTGCACTGGCTACCTGTCGTCTTCCGGGTGTGCTTCAAGGTGTTAATTATCATCTTTAAAGCGCTCCATGGCTCGGGACCTAGCTATCTGCGGGATCGGATCCTGCCTCATACATCCTCACGGCCGATTCGCTCCCACAGAGAGGGACTTCTCCGGGTGCCGTCCACTAGACTTTGTCAGCGGGCGACGCCCAGGGGAAGGGCTCTCTCTGTGGCGGGCCCGGCCCTCTGGAACGACCTTCCCCCCGATATTAGAACGAACACGGACCTCCGCTCCTTCCGTCTTAAATTAAAAACTTACTTTTTCTGTCTAGCCGGCCTGGGATAGTCTCCCTGTCTTGGGGTTTTTATTGGGTAGCTTTTAGCATAGTTAGTTTTATGGGAATTTTAGCACGGGTTAAATTTAATTTGATTTTAAAACTGTTTGTATATTTTTTATTGTTTTTATTCTACCTGTGCACCGCCCCGAGTCCCCATGGGGAGAGGGAGCGGTTTATAAGTATTAAAATTATTATTATTATTATTATTATTATTATTATTATTATTATTATTATTATTATTATTATTATTGGTGTTCTTTAAAGAGTTAGTTTCCTACCGGATGTCAAGATAATTTAAGTTACTCGTTATCACTATTTCATTTGAAAAACGAGTTATTTGAAGTCATAAGATTTCATCTATATCTTCTGCCTGCTTATACAATTCATAATTAATTCCTACAACATTTATGTGACACTAATTATACAACACTTTTAAAATACTGGCAAAACATTGAAGTTTCAATTCTCTTCTGCCAGAACCTGAAGCAGTAAGAATGTCTTCAGCTTTGGCAGGATTATCAAAGGATCTTGGATATCATGCACCAGTTTACACCCAAACATAGCTGAAAATCTGATGAAATATTGGAGATTTTACTCATAAGCAAAATTCCTTGCTGTTGAAAATGCTTTCCTGTTTGATAGCCTTTGTGCAATTGGGAAAGACTTTTCTGATCTCTCAATCTATCACTTAAAAGCGATACATGCTTTTGCCAATAAATGATTCCAATGTCAATTATTCTTTTATAGTATCTGCTCAGGAAACCTTTTAGTATTCTATCAATAAAGGCCTCTCTAATAGATGAAAAAGAGAGAAGAGAGAGGATGATGCAATAATATATTACAAATTAATTAAGTAGCAATTTAACTACATAATGCTACTATATGGAGAATGTCAAAATACACTAATATCTTCTCACTTATAGTATCATCTTGAATAGAAGTCAAAAGAAATTATAGATGTGTGATGAACAAAAATGATCACACTTGGACACATTCTATTTAGAACATTTAATATAGCTACATATAAAGTTATTAGAATGTCCTTAAATTTAAACAGGAGAACCATTTAAACAGAGGCAGAACTATTCTTGGTAAATATCTTCCACCATCATCTCAAATTGTGATCTCTGTCTTCAACTAATATATTTAAATATACATTGGATTTTTTTTCTTATTTAGAAAAGGACAAACAAGTTGGGGGAAAATAGAAATATATACAATTGTTCATCACCTTGTATAATATTTGGAAGGGGTTGATCTTTTCAAGCTTAAGGAGATATTAATTCTCTTAGGTCCAATATCCTGCGTGGAAAAAAAAAATCAAGGGTGAGCACTGGTTAGAAGTACCTACATGTGGTACAACAACTATAATACTTCTTCATGAAGAAAACATTGCTGAAAAAGGTGTCCGTGTGTTTGTGTGTATGTGAGTGTGTGTACACAATACACACACACACACATATATATACACACAGAAATCCTCTATATTACTACAAACAAACTGTCCTTGAAAACTACAAATCTAGTGGTTGATAAATCCATCCTATGTAAATTTGGAATCAGCTTCCAAATTTTCCAAAGATTCTGGCACTTTCTGAGCAGCGTGGGACCAAAGTAGTCAAATGACCATTGCCCTGATATCTGAGACAGTAAATTGTGGAAACACCTTAGTCATGTAACTTCTTTCTCATAAGCTTTTTCCTTTGCTATGCTTTCGAAAGGGGATAATCACAGTATTATTTCATCAAGCTTTCAATGGTTTTAGGATCATGTTAAAAGGAATGTCCTTCTGTGTTTGGCTCCAAGTGGGGAAGAAGACACTGGAGACATGGAGGCTGCTTGGAAAGATGGTTTAATGGTGGACAGGACCACATGGCTGGAGTCCTGAACAGAAAAGGTGCTTACATGCTTCAATGTTGGTGGACAGGAAGAGAAGGGCTGAGCAAGGGGCTTGCAGGGCTTTTTATCAACTGTTTGGCCCCACCTATCTGTTTCTTGTTCTTGTGTAAGAACTGTACTCTGATTGGTTGCCAGGCTCCCATGGGCTGAGTCCAAATTTGGTAAGGCCAGTCCTACCTTAATCCCATGACTCTGGAGCAGAAGAGGAGAACTCTTTATTATATAAAGTGGACTAGCCCAGGCCTTAATGGCCCATTGACAAAGGGGGTGGGGGCAGGAGGCTGCAGGAAACAAAACATGTTTCTTCATTTTCACATCTAGGGAAATATAATATTATGCCCTTTCAATATTTCCTAGGGTATTTCATTTTTCTGGGAGAGAGATGGGTGATAACTTTCCACAATCATTTACTGGTTTTATTGTTGTGAATACTCCAACTCCAGTTTGTAGCCTATGGTTAAAATTGTATTTGCTTTACATATGTATATTTATTTATATCAGGATGACTAACTATTAGGTGGGAAACAATTATAAGAGCAATAGCAATGACAATGAGGAGATGATAAATTTTAATCTCTAGTGCACAAGAAGTTTGTGTGGCAAATTGGTATTATTTTCCTGATTTGAACAAGGATTCTATTCTCACTAAGCTTTGAATACTCCCTCTGCATTAGAATGGATGGGTGAATTATACACGTGACATATGTCTTCTCATTATGGTTTATTGTAGCTATAATTCACTACAGATTTATTAAGAACTGTAGCATGTTGAACTTGAAAGTGGTGTATAAATAGATAATATTGTAATCTTCATTTGAATGGGAGACTAAGCATTTGTTACATCCAATGCAAATATAATATGAAATAAAAGAAAGTCAGATAAAATATCATCTAGGTGATTACCATTGTCTTTGAAGGGTTATGGATTAAAATTGATTTGGCCTTCATTAGAAGGATTACTCAAGGACTGTTGAGTTGATAAATTTAAAATGAAAAATGCATATTTAAGGTGAACCAAGGCAACCAAAAATAAAACACTGACCCAGTTTTTGGGGAAAAAAGAATGGACATATCCATGCTCAGTTAATCTACTCTTATCTATTAAATATATATCTTTTTTATCCCACTTGTCAGTTTCAATGAATGAATATATATTATTATCCCCAAAGGCTTTTTCAGGAGAGAAAAATGTCTCCTTTGTCATAGTTCTGATAATACCATGCAAATGATAAGCTGCAACTAAAAAGAAATGTCTTTTCAAATGTGCATGAAAGACTGTTTTTGTTACATGTGCTGAAATGATACAGATTATAATAGCAACTTGGAGTTCATCCTGATTATTCAACAGATCAATTAGGGAGTTTGGTAATCCCCTTTCTCCTTTTCGGCTGAGTTATAAAAACTGACCCACAACTGTTCAGCTGACATTCCTAAAAATAGAAGCAGCTTCTGTTTTGTCTCATGAGCTACCATTACGCCTTCAGGGGTTTTGTGAAATCTACATTGGCAAGACAGAACCAACTCCTCCTTCCTGGAAGAGGGGAGAACTAGAGCTGCAGTAAATTGCCCTAAATTTCAGGAAGGCCAGGCAAACAGCGTCCTTAAGGCATACCAACTTTCAGCTGCTCCCTTTTCATGGCTTGGCAGAGCTGGAGTGGAAACTACTATAAATACCCTTCCACTGAAAATCAGCTGCTACTGAGATGGATTCCATAAGGAATGCTAATTTGGACAAGTCTGAAAGGATTTGTGGTATCTGTGACTTCTCTCATCAGAAAGAAAATAAGAAATTCATATTCATATGACCTGGCAGGATAGCAATAGTACTAAGATTATATACCACCACATAATGCTTTGAGGTGTTCATAAAATCAGCATATTGCCCCTAACAATCTGGATCCTTATTTTATTGACCTTGGAAGGGTGGAAGGCTGAGTCAGCCTTGAGCTAGTCAGGATCAAACTCCTGGCAGTGGGCAGAATTAACCTGCAATACTACAGTTTAACCACTGCACCCCCACAGCACCTACAAAATGCATCAAGCTTCAGGCAAGCCATGCAAGTCTATGTCTACTCCAAGTAAGTATATTGATTTAGTTCAATAAAGAACAGGGATTCTCAGTCATGTAGGGGATTGAGTTGAAAAGGTGGGGATTTTCAGACATCTGGTTTCATGTATGGGGATCCCTGCACATGTCCAATGAGACTAATTGATGTTTCGATCATCTTACATTTTCTACATAGAGAGCAAAAGTCTGTAGAAAAGCTAATCTTGTTTCATGTAAGAGATATTAATAAAGTATATGACAATGTAAGGGCCAACTTCCCCACATATTTTAGTTCCACTGGCTGTTTGATTGGCAAATGTAGTAAAAATACTACATACTAAATAATATTTATATATTATTTTGATCCAAAATATCCAAACAGGACTCAGTGATATTGGCATATAGCAGTGAGGAGCCCAAGGTAGTTAACTCTACCAGATGTGTGATTTTTGTCATATAGTAGCCCCTTAACTCTAGAGTAATGGCAATTTATTACATTCATATAGTTGGAGAAAATGTTTGGTGTTTTTTTTGTAATGTATATCAATGGATTATCAATAAGCTGGTCTTCTGATAGATTATTCCAAATAGAATACAATCGTTTAAAAGATGCAGCTGGAATAGCTGATTTGCTAGAAAGAAAGTTTTAGATTACATTGCTTAATGAGCTGCTGAAAGAAAACACTATTAGAGAACCAACTTTCCCTAAATGAACGGTGGCTTCATTAAATCAAACATCCAATTTAATAAAACTGAACTCTATAAATACTCTTTAGCCTTTCAGGCAAAAGAGTATTTATAGAGTTCAGTTTTATTAAATTGGATGTTTGATTTAATGAAGCCACCGTTCAAGAAAAGAGTTTTCCAATGTAAATTATAATGTAGCATATAGATATTTTTTAAATTAAGGTTAAAGTAAGGTTTCATTATTCATATAGGGATGCGGTGGCTCAGTGGCTAAGATTCTGAGCTTGTCAATCAGAAAGGTCAGCAGTTCAGCAGTTCGAATCCCTAGCACCACATAACAGAGTGAGCTCCCATTACTTGTCCCAGCTTCTGCCAACCTAGCAGTTCGAAAGCAGTAAAAATGCAAGTAGAAAAATAGTAACCACCTTTGGTGGGAAGGTAACAGTGTTCCATGCACCTTCGGTGTTTAGTCATGCTGGCCACATGACCATGGAGACGTCTTCAGACAGCGCTGGCTTGAAATAGAGATGAGCACTGCCCCCTAGAGCTGGGAATGAGTAGCACATATTCTTTTTAAAAAAATAATCTAGTTTGAAGTCTGCTGCATGATAGTGAATATTTATTTACTTATTAAATTTATATGTGACTCATCTCACTGTTGCAGTAATTTTGGGTGTCTGAGATTTAAAAAAAACCACACAAAACAATTAAAAATTAAGAAATATTAAATAAAAGCTGAAAACCAAGAGGATGGATGACATGGGGGTAGGGACTTTCTTTCTATACCGTTAGCCAGCCCCAGCATTGAGTGGACCCCAGGTCATTTGGCAAAGACAGATTTTAAGATTCTTTCAGGCCAGAGGTGTGGGAGGCTGGTCTCACCTCCAGTGGGAGAATACTTCTAAGGGTTGGGACCCACAGCAGAAAAGGCTCTTCTGCCTCCAATTGAAATTCTTTGGCAGATGAGATTAAAGTAGGCTTCTTCTGCTGGAGTGAAAGGGATGGGACTCCTTAAATAAATCTATTTATTTATCTATCAGGATTCTCCTAAGTGATATTATGACTGGAAGATGTTTAGAAGGAAACAGGTCCCTGATAAGGAAAGTTATTGCAAAAATTATAGCAGCTGTTAAAAAAGCATCCCAGTGATGTCACAGTTAAAAAAAAAACAAGTTTTGTTTATATTAAAATTCTGTTTATAATATTTGTATTATTTTCTTCCCCCTCTTGGTACACAGGCCTCCTACTTCTGGGTGGGAAGGATTTCCACTTGTTCCATGTTAAGGTAACAGATTAATCAGTTTTTCAGGTGGTTCACATCTGCCCTTGCCAAAAATATCTCTCAAATAGGCATTTGCTTAGGGTGGCTCAATGGGTCAGAGCAGAACAACAGGCAATAACAGCTCACTGTTTGTGAAAGCTTTCCAACATTGATGGACTTGTTATCATGTTGTCAGGAATAAATGAATCCTATTTGCCAAGGAGAACCTTACAGGAGCATAATTAGGCTCTAGGTGTAGTCACTAGATAACCAGTTCCAATAATTGTGTGTTATCTATTCCAATGTTTCGTTTGCATTGGCTTCCATTTCACAAAGGTGGATTCCATGAAATAAAACAAATTCAAATTGCTGCCAGAAAACAACATTAGTGAATTTGTGTACTCATCAATAGTCAAGCTTGAACTGCAGGAGAAATTACACTACAGTATCTTGGATTGTTCCCCACTGATTCTTATTATAAGTAGCCACAGACCTAAGCACACTTATTTATACCTAATATAACCACATGCCATTGCTCTTTTCCCCATTTAAACAACAAGACATTAGGCATTGTACAGTTTTATTTCTTGAATGTGTATACCCCACTTTAGTTCTATAGAAATAAAACATGGCTAGAATCTCATTACTAGTGTCGCCTTTAAAAGGTCACTGTCTTAGAAATACACCTATGTATTAAATTTGCAACAAAACAGTTTTAAGGTCTAGCTATGTCCATAGATATTGCATCTGTGTCTCTCTGAGCACATTGGGAGTGGATGTAAGCATGTCTATTTTCATTTATGAAATGCTGTAGAACATTCTGTCAGTGATTGTTCAGAGATTTATAGCCCCATTTGATTCTGTAGAGATCAACTATATCAAATGGATTATAGGACAACACCATAAATCAGTCTTTATGGTGCTTGTTGGGTACATAAATCTAGACTTATATTTGTCATACTAATATGCATTTTAAGTCATACTTGAAGGAATATTGATCCTTTTTTTTGGTCATAATCTACCTCCCAATATCATTACTAGATCTTGTATTACATCTAAATTAGAGAACAGATTAATTCAGACTGACAAAGCATTAAAAAGACAGATGTTTCCAACCAGTTAGAAAGAATAATGTAATACACAGGGGTGTATATAGCATTTCTTTGATGTTATTGAAAAAGGGAGCCACTCATACTGTTTTATGGTCTTGCTTCCCAAACTCTACCAATTCTCAAACACATATATGAGAAAGCCTGCTGAAAACTTTCTCTCTTTGAGAGAAACATGTAATGGGCATAAGATCAGAAGGCTTCTTTGTAGTAATTCCCATTCTATAAAACATACTTTCTTCAAAAGAATGTGCAACTCTTATTGTGTTGAACTTCAGAGACAATATAAATAAGTATCACTTCTATAAATTATTTTGCCCCAGCTGATCCTATGTGGGGGCTTATTTTGATTTTACTCTTTTGTTTCTAATGAGGGTGTGTGTGTGTGTGTTGCTTGTGTGTGTGATTTTTCCTTTTTCCCCCTTCTCCTCTTCTTGTTTTGGCCTGTATTTGTCATTGTACAGAGTCCTCCTAGCCAAAAACATCTTCAGGTTTGCATGGTTACAAATACTATTGAGTGGCTGACTGGCTAGCTGGCTGGATAATGTTTGGGGGAAAATGTGGAGTACATTCCTGTGCATTTCTGTTTACTTTTCATCAGTAGATCCATTAAGGTTAAGTGATTCACTCCCTAGTAAGTAGAGATAGGATTATAGTTATTAACTTTAAGAAAACTTAGTCTTAGATTATTATATTTAGAACTGCTACTCAAGTTATTGATGTAAGATCATAGTAATATATCTTCTGCAAATCAAATAGCTTTTATCTGATATTTCATTACTATGACTAAAAGCTTTTTGGGAACATTTTTCCTCTAAAAAATGTTGGACATTTTCTCACTGGAATTCAACTTGCTATACTATGTATACTAAGCAGTGGTGGGATTCCAAAATTTTTACTACTGGTTCTGTAGGCATAGCTTGATGGGCTTGGTGTGGCTTGGTGGGCCTGGCAAGGGAAAGATAGTGCAAAATCCCCATTCCCTCCTGATCATCTGGAACACAGGAGGGAGAGAATAGATGCGGGTGGGGCCAGTTAGGGGTAAACTCTGAACTACTCAAAATTTCCACTACCAGTTCTCCAGAACCGGTCAGAACCTGCTGAACATCACCTCTGATACTAAGGTACTAATTATAGTAAGATGTTCTAAATTCCTACCCTTTCTCTACTGACCAACACTCTTGGATAGCTATGGGTTAGATTTTAAATACACTATATTTGACTTAAACTATATTTAATTAACCTTATTCTTTTATACTACTCAGTTGAAAGTGTAAATGATCTGCAAGCTCTAGTAATAAAAGTCAAGGAACTTAGTGAAAAGAATAGGACTAACATTAAATATAAAAAATGCCAAACTAATGACAATATATACAACTATCAGTCTTAGAACTGACAATGAAAATATCACAGATATAAATAGCTTCTGTGTTTTTACTATCAACTGTCAACATCAAGGAACAAGCAGTGAACAAATATGCTACACTAAAGCTCTTGGTAGAGCTAAGTGAAGGCCTTGGAAAAATAAGTGTTGGTGTTTATAGCAAACAATCAGAATAGTCCAAGCAATGATATTCCCTGTGACACTTTATGGAAACCAAGCTGGACTTTAAAAAGCCATGAGAGAAAGACTATTAATGCTTTTGAAAGGAGTGTGGTGGATAATGTGGTTAGGATGCAAGACTGACAATTGGCAGGGTTGTATTTGAGATCTGGTGCTGCCATGTAATGGAGTGAGCTCCTGTCACTTGTTTCAGCTCCTTCCCACCCAGCACTTTGAAAGCTGGTGACCACAAGTAGATAGATATGGTAGGTACCACTTTGGTGGGCATATGAAAGGAGTCCCCAGCCAGGCATCCCCTGGACAACAGTGATGTTATTGGCTAATCCTTTCAACCCAGAAGCACCTCAGTGCTTCTGACACAAGAGTGAGCAAATGCTTTTGAACATTGGTGTTAGAGAAGATTCCTTAGAATATCATAGACAGCTAAGAAAACAGACATCAAATAAATCAATCAAGAATCCCTATCAAGGCACAAATAAGCAGGCTCATATTATTCTACTTTGGACACATTATGCAAAAACCTAGCGTCAGTGTTCCAAGTAATGGACCCATAGGAAAAAAAACTGAGGCACTCGAGCTCCTCAATTGTATACATCATATTGGCACAAACTGGTGAAAGCTAACTCTTGGGTTTCCCTTGGCTTTCACCTAATTAAAAGTAAAAGTTTTCCCTCTGCCCCCCCCCCCCCAAAGTCCTGGTCACGTTGTCTAATCCAGATGCTGTCCACTTGCTTGGTTACTTGCTCCTCCTCTGGCCAGCCACCTATGAGAATGTCCTTGGTTCCCACAGGAAAACTTTCTTATTTGGGCTACAAAACCCCATCTAATTATTTTTCCCCTCCCACTGCTGTGTGGGAGGGGGAACACTTAGCTCTGTGGAAAAATGGCTTCAGCCAGGTTTACTTCAGGCTTGACAACTAGCTCTGTAGAGAAGATTCTAAGGATGGGAAAGGTGGAAGAATAGAGAAGAAACAGACAATTAGCAGCAAGATATGTGAATTCAGTTACAGATGCAATGGGTATTCTGTTGAAAGACCTGAAAGATTAGGTCATAGATGCTTGTCATGGAGAAAATATATGTATTGTTAAGAGTTGACACTAATCTGATGGTATATAATAAACTGATGTTCTTTCATAATGTTGCTTCAATAAAAAGAATTGTATTTCCAATATTTTATTACGTTAGATAAAGCTGAATTTTTATTTGAAACTTCATCTCTGCTTTTAATCAGTCAGACTAATAATGAAAAATTTATATAATTCAATCATTCAATTTAACTGGTAATATGTTATTTTCTTTTCCCTCTATTATGACAGGATATAATAGATAAATGCCAATTTCATTGAAAATAACTTGAGATTGCCACAAGAATACACAAAGTAAATAACTTAAATCTGATCTATTTACAAGTGGAAGTATTATAGGTTTATGATTAATGGCCCAACAGCACTATACATAGAAATAGATTATGTTATGATTTGAGTGCACAAGATATTAGAATGGAAAGGCAAAATGTAAAGACAGTACATAATAAATAGTATTTATATGTAATACATGTTATGTTTAGTAGAGTTTATTATCGGATAACTGTCAACACAATTGTAGCCTTTAAAATCCATGTGCATGTCCTCATTTGTACTTATTAAAATTTCCCAATCTATAGCATGCCCAGCCGAGCAATAAATTTATGTCACATGGATTTCTTCCTCTTGTAGTCTCTTTCTGACTCCCTTTTTAAAATCAAAGATGAGAATTACGGGCCTATGTATGGCAACTGTACAGGGGTTAAAACACACATGAGTTGGGGCAAAAGAATAAAATAAACATAGGTTTGAATGTTCTGAACATCTACACCAGAAGTATCTACTGGAACCTCTTTGCTTTCATCAAATTGACTAAGCAAGAATCAAATTGCAAACTCTATTCTTGCATACATGCATGCAATGTCATGATCCATGTTCATCTTGCATATCAAAGGAAATGTGTTAATTTGGTCATTTGACTCTCCCAGCAAAAAAACTCTTGATTCACACTAGAAAACAAGGGACTATCATTATTGCCTTTAAGTAGTCAGTTACACAAAAGTAGATAGCTTCTCTAAAAAGTCCATCCTTAACTGCTTGCTAGCGGTCGCACCCTCCGATACTCAGGGCTCCTCTCGCATTCCAGGGGGTTCAGGGTCACAGGGCCCGGGCCCCAGGCTGATGCTATGTAACCCCAGGTCTGTGACCAACAAAGCCCCCCTCATCCATGATTTGGTATTGGAGGGGGAGCCGGACCTGGTAGGAATCACGGAGACCAGGTTGGGACAGGAGGGGGGAGTACCCCTTGTGGAAATGTGCCCACCAGGTGATCAGGCATTCCATCAGCCACGGGCCTGGGGTCGGGGTGGGGGATGGTGGTTATTATTAGGGATAGTCTTGATCCGAGGGAGACCGCAGTGCCGCAGACAGCTGGCTGTGAGTCCCTGTGTGTAAAGTGGGGCCCTGGGAGGCAGTTGGGCATGCTGATTCTGTACCTGGCTCCCCGCTGCGTATCAGCTGCCCTGCCCGAACTCCTCGATGTGATAGTTGAGGTGGCAGTTGTTACCACCAGGGTAAAATCCCATGGGGGATTTCAACCTGCCATCGATAGGCGAAACATTTGGGGTGGCCCGGGAGTTCATGGCTTCAATGACAGCCATGGACCTGACCCAACTAATTCACGACCCTACTCATACCGGTGGAACATGCTAGTCTTAGTTTTTGTCTCCGGCCAGTGGACGAATGATCTTGGTTTAGTGGAACTAGTCATCACACCCCTGTAATGAACAGATCATTCTCTCCTTCGGCTCGACTTCCCAACCGCTACACCCCACCATGTAGGCAGAACCAGATATAACGAGATGGTTCCACCCCAGGCACCTGATGGACCCCGAGAGGTTCCAGACGGAGCTTGGGCAAATACTTGAGACCCTGACCCGTGACTCGACTGAGGACCTAGTGGCCGCTTGGAATAGTGCGGCCACGGGGGCCCTGGATCGGGTCGTGCCCTTGCGGACTCTTACTCGGCGCCGCTCTACCTTGGCTCCTTGGTTTTCTGAGGAACTGAGGGTAATGAAGGGCCGGAAGAGATGCCTAGAGAGCATTTGGAGGTCCACTCGATCCGAATCTGACCGAGCACGGGTAAGGTCCCATTTCCGGACCTACCTTGTGGCAATAAGAGCGGCGAAACGTACTTATCTCTCCACTCTTATTGCATCCGCAGA
Source organism: Rhabdophis nuchalis (assembly GCA_039707465.1). NCBI lineage: Eukaryota > Metazoa > Chordata > Lepidosauria > Squamata > Natricidae > Rhabdophis > Rhabdophis nuchalis. The sequence continues at coordinate 115,888,802 of CM077643.1, read as the reverse complement.
TAACCGCCATGCTGCCCTGTTCAGAGTGACCCACTCCCTTCTTCAACAGAGGTCGCTGGAAGCTCCGCTGCAGGGCCGTGCAGAGGAGTTTGGATGTTATCTGCAGGATAAAATCGCTCAGATCCGGGATGAACTGGCCTCCAATGAGGTTAGTCCAGATGGGTGGGCGGAGACAGGTCTTGAGACCGTTTTATGGGAAGAGTTTGACCTTGTGACTCCAGATGACATGGACAGGTTGCTGGGGAGACTGAATGCTACCATATGTTTATTGGACCCGTGTCCCTCCTGGCTTGTACTGGCCTCCCGGGAGGTGACACGAAGAAATAGTGAACACTTCTTTGAGTGAGGGGTCTCTACCGGCCGTCTTGAAAGAGGCGGTGGTGAGGCCCTTCCTCAAGAAGCCTTTCCTGGACCCAGCGGTGTTAGTAAATTATTGTCCGGTCTCCAACCTTCCCTTCTTTGCAAAGGTTGTTGAGAGTGTGGTGGCATGACAATTTCCTCACCTGGAGGAAACTGTCTATCTAGACCCGCGCCAGTCCGGTTTCAACCAGGGTACAGCACAGAGACGGCATTGGTCGCATTGGTGGATGATCTCTGGAGGGCTCGGGATGCTCCTGAGAGGTGGGCGAAGCGCAAATTAAGGTTTTTTTGTATACCTTTTTAATTCGGCTTTTAGAGGGTTCCAGGGGGGGGAATAGTCCTGGGGGGGAACGGCAAACGATTGGGCCGGCCGGCAGAAGAAGGGTAACGGAGGAAGGGGAAGGGGGGTCGTCTCCACTGAGGCTTTTTCCATCGATCCGGTCTTAGGGAGGGGCAGGAGCGGTGGGAGGTGGAATAGGCATCATCGGTTGGGAGACCGTGGCCGCTGGACACAGGCGGTCACGTGCTCCAACTCTCCGTCCTCCCATCGCAGACTAGGTGGGCAGGAATCACAGACCCGGGGCCCTAGGCTGATGTTATGCAATGCCAGGTCCGTGGTACAAAAGGCCCCCCTCATTCATGACCTTTTGTCAGAGGGGGACCCGGACCTGGTGGATATAACGGAGACCTGGTTGGGCCACGAGGGAGGTTTACCCCTTGTATAAATGTGCCCACCAGGTTACCGAGCCTTTCATCAGCCTAGGGCCCTAGGGAGGGGTGGGGGGGTGGCGATTATGGTTAAGGAAGGTCTTGAGCCGAAGGAGACCACGATCCCTCAGACGACCGGGTGTGAGTCCATCCTTGTGAACTGGGGCCTAGGGAGGCAGTTGGGCGTGTTAGTTGTATACCTGGCTCCTCGCTATGCAACAACAGCCCTGCCCGAGCTCCTAGAGGCGATAGCCGAGGCGGCGGTTGAGACCCCCAGACTTTTGGTCATGGGGGACTTTAACCTGCCATCAGTAGGCGGGGCCTCTGGAGTAGCTCAGGAGTTCATGGCCTCCATGACGGCCATGGACCTGACCGAGGTAGTTTTAGGCCCTACTCACGAGGAGGGAAACACCCTGGACTTAATCTTCGTCTCGAGATAGTGGAGTAGTGATCTGGGAATAGGGGATCTAGCCATCACTCCCTTGTCATGGACAGATCACACTCTCCTTCGGCTGGACTTTCCAATCGCCTCACCTCACCGCGGGGAGGCGGAACCAGATACTCCTAGATGGTTCCGCTCCAGGCTCCTGATGGACCCGGTAAGGTTCCAGAGGGATCTTGGGCCAATTCCTGTGGATTTGTCCCGCGACTCGACTGAGGACGTAGTGGCCGCATAGTTAAGTGCGGCCACGGGGGCCTTGGACCGAGTCGCGCCCTTGCGGCCTCTCTTGCGGCGACGAACCACCCAGGCTCCTTGGTTTACTGAGGAGCTGCGGGAGATGAAGCACCACAAGAGACGTCTAGAGAGTAGGTGGAGATCCTCTCGCTCCGAAGCCGACTGAACAATAGTGAGAACCCATATTAGGGCTTACTTAGTGGCAATAAGGGTGGCCAAACGTGAGTATTGTGCCACCCTTATTGCATCCGCAGATAACCGCCCTGCCGCCCTGTTTGGGGTGACCCGTTCCCTCCTTCAACAGAGGCCGCGGGAAGCCCCTTTGCAAGGGCGAGCAGAGGAATTTGGGATTTATCTGCAGGAGAAAATCACTCGAATTCGGAATGAGCTACCCTCCATCGACAGTGGTCGTGTGGGATTGTCAGAGACTGGTCTTGAGGTTCCTTCTTGGGAGGAGTTTGACTTTGTTACCACCGAGGATATGGACAGGTTGTCAAGGAGACTTAGGGCGACCACATGTTTATTGGACCCGTGTCCCTCCTGGCTTGTACTGGCATCCTGGGAGATGACACAAGGCTGGCTCCAGGGCATTGTCAATGCATCTTTGAGTGAGGGGTCCTTGCCTGCCATCTTGAAAGAGGCGGTAGTGAGGCCCCTCCTCAAGAAGCTGTCCCTGGACCCAGCATTGTTGGAGAACTATCGTCCGGTCTCCAACCTTCACATTTTAGTGAAGGTTGTTGAGAGTGTGGTGGCCCAACAGTTTCCACGACACCTGAAGGAAGTTGATTATCTAGACCCGCGCCAGTCTGGCTTCCGACCCAGGCACAGCACCAAGACGGCATTAGTCGCGTTGGTTGATGATCTCTGGAGGGCGCAGGATAGAGGATATTCCTCTATCCTAGTCCTATTAGACCTCTCAGCGGCTTTTGATACCATCGACCATGGTATCCTATTGCACCGATTGGGGGGGGTTGGGGCTGGGAGGCATCGTTTTGCGGTGGTTCTCGTCCTACCTCTCTGGTCGGTCGCAATATGTGTTGACGGAAGGGCAGAGGTCGATCTCGAGACCCCTCTTATGTGGGGTTCCTCAGGGGTCAGTCCTCTTGCCCCTCCTGTTTAACACATATATGAAGCGAGATCATCCGTGGTTTTGGGGTGGAGTACCATCTGTACGCTGACTACACCCAGCTGTACATATCCACCCCAAACCACCCCAACGATGCCGCTGAAGTGCTGTCCCAGTGTTTGGAGGCCGTACAGATCTGGATGGGTGGTAACAAACTCAAGCTCAACCCTTCCAAGACTGAGTGGCTGTGGTTTCCAGCACCCCGGTTCAGCCAGATTACTCCAACTCTGGCCATTGGGGGCGAAACACTGGCCCCTGTGGAGAGGGCACGCAATTTGGGTGTCCTCTTTGATTCCCGGCTGTCCATGGAGGACCATGTGGCGGCCGTGGCCAGGGGGGCATTTCATCAGGTACTCCTGATGCGCCAATTGCGCCCCTTACTGGACCGGGCTGCTCTTCGCACAGTCACTCAAGCTCTCGTGACGTCCCGGCTCGACTACTGTAATGCTCTCTACATGGGGTTTCCCTTGAGGTGCACTCGAAAGCTACAGTTAGTCCAGAATGCAGCCACGCGGGTGATTACGGGAGCCACTAGATGCTCCCACATAACACCGATCCTGCACGAGCTGCATTGGCTTCCTGTGGCCTTTCGGGTGCGCTTCAAGTTTTTGACGACCATCTTTAAAGCGCTCCATGGCTCGGGGCCTAGTTATATGCGAGACCGCCTCCTGCCCCATACATCCCTTCGGCCGATCCGCTCCCACATAGAGGGTCTTCTCAGGGTACCGTCGGCCGGGAAATGCCATCTGGCGACACCCAGGGGAAGAGCCTTCTCTGTGGCGGGCCCTGCCCTTTGGAACGACCTACCCCCTGAATTGCGCACCATCACCGACCTCCGCCTCTTCCGCCAGTGTCTAAAGACACATCTTTTCCAGCAAGCTGGCCTAGCCTAGCCTAACCTCCCGTGGGGACTATTTTAGAGAGTTTTAAATTGGGGATTTTAAAATTGGTTTTAGCATAGGACTAGAATAATTTAATATGTTTTTAAATTATGTATTTATTCTTTTGTATGTTTTTTAAATTCCTGAGTGCCGCCCTGGGTCCTCTGTGGAGAAGGGCGGGATATAAATATGATTAAAATAAAATAAAATAAATAAATAGAGGTCATTCCTCTATCCTGGTCCTATTAGACCTCTCAGCGGCTTTCGATACCATCGACCATGGTATCCTATTGCACCGGCTAGGGGGGTTGGGGCTGGGAGGCACTGTTCTGTGGTGGTTCTCCTCCTACCTCTCCGGCCGGTCGCAATTCATGTTGGCAGGGGGAGCAGAGGTTGACGTTGAAGCCCCTGACGTGCGAGGTGCCTCAGGGGTCGGTCCTCTCGCCCCTCCTGTTCAGCACCTATATGAAGCCGCTGGGTGAGATCATCTGTGAATTTGGGGTAGAGTTCCATCAGTATGCTGATGATACTCAGCTGTACATCTCTACCGCTGACCACCCCAACGATGCTGTTGAAGTGATGTCCCAGTGTTTGAAGGCCGTGCGGGCCTGGATGGGGAGGAACAAGCTTTGACTCAACCCATCCAAGACCGAGTGGCTGTGGTTTCCGGCGTCACGATATAGCCAATTGGTACCATCTCTGACTATCGGGGGCGAGTCATTAGCCCCTACGGAACGGGTTCATAACTTAGGCGTCCTCCTGGACTCTCGGCTGTCCTTGTATGACCATGTGACAGCCGTGGCCAGGGGGGCCTTCTATCAGGTTTACCTGATACTCCAGTTGCGGCCCTTTCTAGATCGTGACGCCTTACGCACGGTCACTCAAGCCCTCGTCATTTCCTGTCTGGACTACTGTAATGCTCTCTACATGGGGTTCCCCTTGAGGTGCACTCATAGGCTCCAGCTAGTACAGAATGCTGCCACGCAGGGGATTATGGGAGTCTCTCGATACTCCCATGTAACACCTCTCCTGCGCGAGCTGCACTGGCTGCCTGTGGCTTTTCGGGTGCGCTTCAAGGTGCTAGTAACCATCTTCAAAGTGCTCCATGGCAACTGTGAGAGGGATCTTGGAATCCTAGTGGACAACCATTTAAATATGAGCCAGCAGTGTGCATCAGCTGCCAAAAAAGCCAACACAGTTCTAGGCTGCATCAACAGAGGGATAGAATCTAGATCACGTGAAGTGTTAATGCCACTGTATAGTGCCTTGGTAAGGCCACACTTGGAATACTGCATACAGTTTTGGTCGCCACGATGTAGAAAAGACGTGGAGACTCTGGAAAGAGTGCAGAGAAGAGCAACCAAGATGATTAGAGGACTGGAGACTAAGACATATGAAGAACGGCTGCAGGAGCTGGGTATGTCTAGTTTGATGAAGAGAAGGACCAGGGGAGACATGATAGCAGTGTTCCGATATCTCAGAGGGTGCCACAAAGAAGAGGGAGTCAAACTTTTCTCCAAGGCACCTGGGGGCAGGACAAGAAGCAATGGGTGGAAACTAACCAAGGAGAGAAGCAACTTAGAATTAAGGAGAAATTTCCTGACAGTAAGAACAATTAACCTCTGGAACAGCTTGCCTCCAGCAGTTGTGAATGCCCCAACCCTGGAAGTCTTTAAAAAGATGTTAGACAGCCATTTGTCTGAAATGGTATAAGGTTCCTGCCCATGCAGGGGGTTGGACTAGAAGACCTACAAGGTCCCTTCCAACTCTGCTATTGTATTGTATTGTATTGTATTGTAAATAAAAACTTGTCATTGTGTTTGCTTCTCCATATCATGCCCAACTGTTGAACATTTGTGTGCTATTTGCTACATGTAGTCAGTAAAAATACACAAGAAAATATACTGGATTGCTCACCACATCTATATGCTGCACCTTCCACAGGTTTGGAATTATCCTGGGTGGATATTATACTATTGAAAACATCAACAAAATCATGTTTATTTAATTCCTACATATGATCAGTATTTGAATACAACAAGAACAAAAAAGCATTCAGAACACAGCAGTTTTCTTTTGGTGATGGCAATCAGGCATTTAATGTGCCAATAAATCTTCTGAAACTGCAGGCTAGCAGCTTACATAATTCATTTAAACTGGAAGCAAAAATGCCTAATTTCATATTCATGGTGATGTTTTTACATACAGCTTTTTATCTTCACCTTTTAACTTTTTATCTAGAAATTCATATTAAGCATAATCAATCACAGAAGTGATTATGTTTCAAGTAATTTGGGCATCTTTGTGGGTCTGCCCTTGAATAATTTCTGGAAGGTTCAACTGGTACAAAATATAGCACCACAGATAGAGGTGTATGCCCTTAAAACTGCACACAAACTGCGATGGTGAGTTCTTGAGATGACTCCATTTTTACTGTCTGTCACTCGCTCCATGCTTTTTTATTGTAATATTCATTTTTATGATAGATAGATGATAGATGATTGATAGATGATAGATGATTGATAGATGATAGACAGAAAGACAGACAGACAGACAGACAGACAGACAGAAGATACATATAGATATCTAGATTTAGATAGATAGATGTAGATTTAGATATATATTTTATTGTGCACCCCAATCATATTTTGTGAGATGGAGAACTATATAAATATGATGAATGAATGAATGAATGAATGAATGAATGAATGAATGAATGAATGAATGAATGAACATGTAAATACACTAAAAATTATGAACCACTACTACTAATATGTGGACAGCTGTCTGGGGCCCCAATTAAGGTGCCCAGGTTTGGGAACAGATATCCCTATTCTATTGATTTTACATTTTCCTTCATTTAGGCTAATAATTGGAAACATTGTTCCACTTTAGCACTACACAATTAAGTACTTTGAAAATGATCTACATCAACCTAGCCAGAAGGCAAGAGAGTTGGATGTGGCGGATACTGTTTTTAGGTCAGTGTATCTAATCTGTAGAAAAGAATAGCTTTTCTAATTAGCAACTGAGATATAATCCATATTTAAGAATTCATCTTATGTCCTGAACCCGAGCTTTGCCATCAAAGGCAGTTTACAAGGTTAAGACCTGAGGAAATTTGAAAGAAATGAAGCCTTCAATATGTTTTTATTTAACACCTAAACATAGTTAAGATAGCCATATAGTATTGCTTATCAATAAATGAGAATATTTGTAGCTCCGGGTTGAAATGAGGGGTCTTTAGGGCTCTTTGAGCTTGCTTGTTTTCTTGCAGATGTTCCATTACCCTAACTAGGTGATATCATCAGTGCTAGTATTTCTTATTTATTTTTAAATTCTACTGATTTATTTGGCAAATATCCTTACTTTTGCTATAGTTGTTTTCCTAAGGATAGCTAGGTTATCAATCACTGGCAATAAATATTTCAACTATTTGAACTAATAAAGTTGAGTTCACAAACTATTATTTCAGAGATAAGGACCACTTCTAGCAGTTGCCAATTGAATTTGCTAGGACTGAGTCATGTATTCCTTGAAATATGACATGATAAATAAAATACCATTTCATGCCCTTCTTTAGTTTTGCAGTAATCAAGGTCAAAGTGAGGTCTCCATCAAATCAATATTATGTTTTCTTCTTTGATAGAACTCTACAGTTTTCTTGGCAACATTATGGAAATGGTTGTTATTTTCTTAGTCCATGTTGTTGTGGTTTTTCTACTTGGTATTCTCTGGTGGGCTCCCATTTCACTATACAGATCTATCATCACTGCATGACTTAGGGTAGTTTTCTCCAAGCTGAGACCTTCTAGATATGAGAGACTTCAATTTCCATAGTGCCCAGTTATAAATACTGACATAGTATTTTAAAAAATATGACTGGAAATCCTGTAACTAGGGAAAAAATGCCACAAAAGTATATGCATGTTCCATACATTTTTGAATCATCCAAAATTTTGCATCATGCCAATTGCCAGTAAAGCATGCAATGAAAAAGAAATAAACAGTTCCTAATTTGATTAGTGATCAGAAAGTGTTGTAGGTATCGGATTAAATTCAGAATGCAATACTAGGATAAAGAATGACTAAACACCCACTTTACATTAACAGAACAATTTTTATATTACCAGAGTCATGCATTAAAAATTCAAAACAACTTCAACAAGCTAAAAGGTAGGGTTAAGCTGCTATGTTTATCCAATCACCATCTCATACTTGTTTTTTGGTATCCACTCAGCTTGTCTCCATCATTAAATACAATGAAAGTGCCACAAAGGAAAATGTATCATTTGCCAATGAAACTCAGGTAAAGAAGAAGATAACCTACCACAGATGCTTATTTAATTGCATTGTAACTTGGAAAGCACTGGGAACCCTTTATTTCTTTTGCCATGCAGGTCTATCTGAAAAAAAAAAGCAGTACATATCAGTTAAATCAAGAGTACCACTTTCAAATACGTTTCTTGGATGAGCACGGATTAAAATCAAAATCATTATGTTTATACATTATGAAAATAAAGATGAAAATATTTAATTATGGCTGATATCTGGTTTAAGCGGCCAAGAAACAAGTATGAAAACAGAATCCTCTTCTTCCAATTATAGCCACAGGTTGATTCATTTTGACGCTCATTTTCACGGCTAAGGTAAAATCAGTCTAGACTGTGCCTGAAAACCCAATAGCAATAGCACTTAGACTTCATAGTGCTTTTACAGCCCTCCCTACGCAGTTTACAGAGTCAGAATATTGCCCCCAACGACTTGACTTCCGGCTTCCGATAGCGACAGACACATTTTCGGGTGCGTCTGCCGCTTGCTTCTTTGGCTTGCCCCCCCCCGGGGGGCTCAGAGAGTTTGTGCTAACTCTCTGCCGTACGAACGGCTGTGGGGGGCCCCGTATCGATGGCGATCGATGGTGTGCCTTTTCCCACTTTGCTCTAGGAACCAAAGAGCTGAAAGCGGGGGGGGGGATCCCCCTCGCCAACGCCAGCTGGGAAAATGCAGAAATAAAAGAGTTGGGCTGAAATGCCGGACTTGGAGGATTACACTGAGGACTTCCTTTCAAAAAATGTGGATTGTGAGTTTTGAGCCTATTTTCATTCAATCTTTTACAGAAAGAAAAATAGAGGGGGGAGTTTAATTGTAGAAACCCCCCCTTGTAAAAAGCGACTGCTTAAAATGTTCTCCAGACTTTGGAGGCTGAGGATTAATACCATCCGTTCTTAAACATCTGAATGAAACTTTGTTTCAACTAGTGAATTTACAGCTAGCAACATTGTATCTGAATCTCGTTAAAAAACGGAAACTTTTACTTTCTTCTCCTTTCCTGTGCTGAGGCGGCAAAATGGCATTTTCTTTGTTCCTAGTGGAAAACTTTTACTGACCCATGACTGCAATTCTCCAATTTGTTAAAAATCAAGGGAAAATTTATTTCTAACCCTCCTCGAGAAACCCTTGGTGTCCTTCCCAATACGTGGGCCCTTCTTTTTTTTTATTACGGATTTACAGGACATTAACTCTCTGGATATTACAAAAGAACAAGATTAAAAATTGACTAAGTTTATTTCCGATATCTCGGATTTCACCGACTGCTTGCTCCTTGACGCCATTTTTATTGCAAAACTTTAAAACTACAAATTACAAATGCCCCCCAAAAAGCCACCAGCTGCAAAGTCCTTTTCTGCTCCATCGTCTGCCAGAGCCAGCCCGGTTTTACAGCAAGGGAAAATCACAACAATGTTGCAAAAAGAGGCTGCTGGAGAGGATATTCAAGAACCAACGCTACATGATATAATGAAAGAAATACAAGAAATGCGGAAAGACCTTATGAACATAAGAATAGAATTGCTGGGGACACAAAGATCTATAACAACTCATGATCAACAAATTGGAGAGTTGAAGGAGGGGGCAGCCAAGATGAAAGGAGAGATAAAGGAACTTCAAAAGGAATCTGCAGAATTTTCTGGACATATGTCTAAGTTTGAATGTGAAAGAATATCTTTCTTCTTTAGGTTTCAGAACATCCCTGAGAGACAAGGAGAAAATCTTAGAGATTTGATGAGTGAGATTTTAGCAGATTACATTAAAAAAAAATAAAGAATACCTTTGGGGGGAGATAGATTTAATTTACAGAATTAACTCAGCATATGCTAGAATAAATGAAGTACCCAGAAAGATTCATATTAAATTTTTAAGAAGGTCCACAAAGGACGAGATACTGAGGGTGCAACGAGAGAGGCCTTTGAAATATGAACAAAAAGACATTTTCATATTGAAGCAGATTCAAAAAAAAAATCAGAGAAGCGAGAAGGAAATAGTCCTTCTTGTCAAAAAAATTATATAAAAACAGGATCTGGTTCAAATGGTTAATGCCTGAAGGAATGTTGGTATTCTGGGATGGAGGCAGGATTAGAATTAAAACAACAGAAGAGGCGGAGGCCTTTCTTAAAAAACATTCCTCAATCCTGGGAGATGAAGAAGAAGGAACGGTAGGAGCCATGGCGCTGCCCACTGGGGGGAGGGAGGAAGAAGATATAATAGCAAAGAGACTCAGATCTCAAAAATAATTAATTTTGAATTACTGTAATTCCCGTAATGGATATTATTGCAAAAAAGATTGAATGTATGAATTTTAAACTGTGATATATATGTATCTCTAGCCACTATTTACTTAACAATATGATGTATGACGACCCGGATGTAACCACCTTTTCTGACATGGAAGCTCTAAAATGTATAAATGATACCCTATATACCCTTTTCCCTATTATAATTTGTAAAACCAATAAAATTCTTTGGAAAAAAAAAAGAATATTGCCCCCAACAATCTGGATCCTCATTTTACCCATCTCGGAAGGCTGGAAGGCTGAGTCAACTTTGAGCCTGGTGAGATTTGATCTGCTGAACTGCTGGCAGCCGGTGATCAGCAGAAGAAGCCTGCAGTACTGCACTCTAACTACTGCGCCACCACAGCTCTTATGTTCAGATTGTAGTGCCAAAGGGCAGTGTTTGAAAAGCAATCTTCAGATTAACCAGACTGTGCTTCAGTAAAGAACATTGTTACATACGGCATCGTTTAAGAAATAAGTAGTTTTCAATGCATGGACAGCTGCTCAGCCCATCTGCGCCTAGCTGCCATTAATTGGGTTTTATGTCAAAACATCTTTGTGGTAAATTGCCTTAAAATATAATTGGAGTAGGTGTTGCTCTTATGACAGGTGTGTTATAAATCGGCAGGTTCCTTCATATCCTGACCATAGGAACAACCACTTTACTGATTTTCTGTTCTGCTATCTCACGTACCTGACAGAGATTAAGAAAAATAAAACACATGATTAAAATAGTTCTGCATTTTTAAATTTCCATCTAACACCTTTTATGTTCTTCTGAAGCCAATGTAGTTCCATTACTGGCAATAAAACTAAGCAACTTCATGTATATTGAATTTGATTTTCAGAACTGAGTGGGGTATTGTTTCAATTACAAAAAAAAAAAAATTGGAAAAAAACCCTCCTTCTTTGGAAAGTTGTTGTATAGGTATTAAAAAAAAAATAGTCTATTGGCATTCCTGCTACCCTGTCAGAGCCAAAAATAGGAATAGGGTAGAACATGATGTTTTGTGTTTTGCTTTTGTTATTCTCTCAAGCTCATATTCTGCCACTAAAACCTTATGAAAAATATTCGGCAAAAGTTGGCATTAGTACATAGGACTGAAACTGTGTTTGATACTCTGAGGGGCCTTGTCTCCTAAGGCCAAACCAAGAAATATATCCAAATAGTGGGTGAGACTTTATTGAGCCAGAAGCAATGTTTGTCTCTGTTAGGACCATGCTCTAAATAGTTGGAACCAATTCAAAAATGGGAGACATTTTTAGCCATTGAGTGTTCATGTGTTCTAGGATGTTTGTGATGTTTTCATTACTAAATAATGAAAAAATAATTATGTTCCATAGGTGGATTATGTGGATTACACCAAGAGGTCATTTGTATGATGCTAAATAGAACTACATGACTTTTCAAACTTTAATCCCATCATGAAAAGCCATAAACACAAAAGACATGCACAATTATTTCATAGAATGGATTTATAAAACTCTTGTGACTAATTAAATGTGAGATGAATGTATTTTGATGATATTTTCCCCTTGGTTTTCCTTCCTTTGTTATAGTTGAAGTATTTTACTTGATAATAAAGTCTATTTTGTGTACAAGAAGAAAACTAATGGAGCACTCTAGTAGTTTCTAACAATAAAATTCCATTTTTGATAAGCCAGAATTTGAATATGTAAAGGTGTTTCTAATAATAAAATACTGTTTTTAATAAGAAAGTCCATTGATTTGGCCAGTTTTTGAAAATAAATAATGATTTTAGCAACAAAACAGTTTAACTCGAGTTCTGAGACAAGACATAAAAATAAAATGTTTTGGATAAACATGACCTGACATGACCTTTTACTTCATCCCACTTAAGCTGCTTTTGTAAATAAAATAAGTGTTTATAATCAGAAGGCAGTCATTTAATAGTTTAAATAAAACAATGAGAATTGTTATGCTGGCTTCATTACCTTCTCACGATATCAATTGCTCAGGAAAATCAATCCAAATTTTAGATTAGGTCAGGTCTTCTGACATTTCATAGTAAAAAAAAAAAGTTCTTTATCTGAATCACTACAAACCACATATTTCTGATTCTGCTGATAATAGTCATGTAAAAAAAGAATTCCCGTAGGTGTTACATGTTAATTGTAAAGGAAAATCCAAAAATTTAGATTGATTTAACTTTTCTTCAAAGTCTTTATCTACCAAAGATGCTTTTTCAGGAGGCAACTGGACTTTCTTGCTTTTTCTTTGAAGATGTTTTGCTTCTCATCCAAGAAGCTTCTTCATCTTTGGCAGGATAGTGGGGAAGGGAAGGATTTATATTCTTTGCAGACAGCTGGTCATTTGCATCCTTTTAGAGGGTCACTGAAGAACTTGGAGGTTTATCTGTGTCCTCAGGATCACCTAAGTAGTGCTCCTGATTCCTGTACTCTGCAATTTTTCTTTATAAATTTATTTCTACTCCCATTCCCCACTATCCTGTCAGAGCTGAAGAAGCTCCTTGGATGAAAAGTGAAATGTCTTCAAAGAAAAAAACAAGAAAGTCCAGTTGCCTCCTGAAAAAGCATATTTGGGACAACCATGACATGGATGACTGACACTTTTATTTATCTACCAGCTTCTATATTTTCTCTACACCCAATTAAAAGCTCTATTTTCTTTGCTTTCCACATGTTTTTATGTCTTTATTTTCCTAATTCAAATTTACTAGGATGCCTTTTGAAGATCCTTAATTTAGAATGTCCTTTGTATTCTACTTTGCGAGAGTTATAGGTGATTGTAAAATGATAACTATGGAAAATTGGTTTATGTTTATGTGGACCAATAATTCTTCCCGGAACATTTCAGTTTTTTTCCATTCATACCAGTGGTGGGTTGCTAATCAATTTACTACCAGTTTGCTTGTGCTTGTATGCTTCTGCGCATGTGCAGAAGCATCCAGGTGGGTGGGCAGAGCCTCCCACTGCCACCATTACTGGTTCGGCCAAACTGGGCTGAACCGGGAGCAACCCACCTTTGCTTCATACAAAGTAGTACGTAATATACTCATTTTGCATAGTAGACTTTTCTTTAATTTCTTTGAATTGTCCTCTACTGCCATCAGTGAACTAAAATTGATTTGAAGCTATAATATACAATATCTAAAGTAAACAAAGAAGTGCTTTACATGTCCATATTTTGGATTTCTCCCAGGGGAGAAATCCAGTCTAAGAATTTGAAAATGATTATGTACTGTATGAGTAAAAATACGAAACTTTCCTTTTAATATGGACATATGTTATAGCATAGAAATACGTTACCAGGGATGGCTGGAAGGGATAGCAAATTTTAATAAGCATGTTCTATTAAAGCTATACCATGACTGCATTACTTCCATTACATTTCATCATATAATGAATGAGTGAATGAATGAATATATATTTATTTATTAGAGAACTATCGTCCTGTCTCCAACCTTCACCTTTTAGTGAAGGTTGTTGAGAGTGTGGTGGCTCAACAGTTCCCTCGACATCTGGAGGAAATTGATTATCTAGACCCGCGCCAGTCCGGCTTCCGGCCCGGTCACAGTACCGAGAAAGCATTGGTCGCGTTGGTGGATGATCTCTGGAGGGCTCGGGATAGAGGTTGCTCCTCTATCCTGGTCCTGTTAGACCTCTCAGCGGCTTTCGATACCATCGACCATGGTATCTTATTGCACCGATTGGGGGGGTTGGGGCTGAGAGGCACCGTTTTACGGTGGTTCTCATCCTACCTCTCTGGTCGGTCGCAATGGGTGTTGGCAGGAGGGCAGAGGTCGGCCCCGAGGCCCCTCACATGTGGGGTTCCTCAGGGGTTGGTCCTCTCGCCACTTCTGTTCAACACCTACATGAAGCCACTGGGCGAGATCATCCGTGGTTTTGGGGTGGAGTACCATCTGTACGCTGATGACACCCAGCTGTACATATCCACCCCAAACCACCCCAACGATGCCGTCGAGGTGCTGTCCCGGTGTCTGGAGGCCATACGGATCTGGATGGGTAGTAACAAACTCAAACTCAACCCGTCCAAGACCGAGTGGCTGTGGTTTCCGGCACCCCGGTTTAGCCAGATAAATCCAACACTGGCCATTGGGGGCGAACATCTTGCCCCCGTGGAGAGGGCGCGCAACTTGGGCGTCCTTCTGGATTCCCGGCTGTCCATGTGGCAGCCGTGGCCAGGGGGGCGTTCTATCAGGTTCGCCTGATACGCCAGTTGCGCCCCTTACTAGACCGGGGGGCCCTTCGCACAGTCACTCAAGCGCTCGTGACATCTCGGCTGGATTACTGTAACGCTCTCTACATGGGGCTCCCCTTGAGGTGCACTCGAAAGCTGCAGTTAGTGCAGAATGCGGCCGCGCGGGTGGTTATGGGTGCCTCTAGGCAAGCCCACATAACACCTCTCCTGCGCGAGCTGCACTGGCTGCCTGTGGCCTTTCGAGTGCGCTTCAAGGTGTTGACCACCATCTTTAAATCGCTCCATGGCTCGGGGCCTAGCTATATACGAGACCGCCTCCTGCCCCATACATCCCTTCGTCCGGTCCGCTCCCACAGAGCGAGCCTACTCCGGGTGCCGTCGGCCGGGCAATGCCGGCTGGCGACACCCAGGGGAAGAGCCTTCTCTGTGGCGGGCCCGGCCCTCTGGAACGACCTACCCCCCGACCTTCGCACTACCTCGGACCTCCGCCTCTTCCGCCAACGTCTTAAGACGTACTTATTCCAACAAGCCGGCCTAGGATAGCCCCCCGCGTCTGACTTTTAAATATAAATTATAATTTGATTATGGTTTTAATAAACGGGTTTTAGCACGGGTGAATTAATTTAATATATTTTTAATTGATGTATATTGTATTTATGGTTTTATATAATGCCTGTGCGCCGCCCTGGGTCCTAACAAGGAGAAGGGCGGGGTATAAATTTAATAAAATAAAATAAAATAAATAAATATGTATATGTATATGTATATGTATATGTATATGTATATGTATATGTATATGTATATGTATATGTATATGTATATGTATATGTATATGTATATGTATATGTATATGTATATGTATATGTATATGTATATGTATATGTAGGTTTTGGTTTATTCGGGTCTTTTCCCGCGTAAAATTAAAAGTGTTTTTGCAACGTTTCAACAGGATCACACCCGTCATCATCAGGCTGGTGCCTTTGTTTTCTTGCGAGTAAATAATATATAATTGTTTCCACAACACCCTGTTAGGGCCCCAATTAAGGGAGGAAGCATGGTCTCTGGTGATGAGCCGAAAGGCAGAAAAGGAAACAGTATGCTTCCTCACTTAATTGGGGCCCTAACAGGGTGTTGTGGAAACAATTATATATAACTATCCTCCTGTCTCAGCTGACAAGAAGAGAACCGAGCTGGCTTAATGGCAAGGCTGTCGCCTGGCATGTAATACAGCCCCGGTTTGAATCCCAGTAAGGGAATGGCTAGCTGATGAGAGCTAAAAAGCTTGAAATAGATCTATCCTAGTCTCTCTGACTTATTTATTGATCAGCTCAAAAATATAACACACACACACATGCTGGTCTTGTTGTATTAGGGTGTTTTCCCGTGTAAGGATGAGTTTATTTTTGCAATGTTTCGGCAAGATCTCACTTGTCATCTTCAGGCTTCGGTCCCCCCCTAAAATATATAATATGTATATAAAAACAAAACCCACAGTAATCTAATAATGATCTTTGCTTCTTTCCACCAAAGTCATAAAAGAAAATCAGGAGTTGTTTCTGATTCTTCTGTATAAAGAAGAGTAGATTTATTTCCCAATGTTAAATAATTATTACAATTTATAGGAAAAAAACTCCAATGAAAGCTTTAGTAATTGTTACATAGTGGGACTTTAGTCCAGGTATGCCTAAAGTGTTGTTTTTTGTATTTATGTACTGTATTGCCTTTGAGTCAGTGTTGACTCCTAGAGGCCTCTTAAACAAATCCCTATATTTTCACGGTAAGATTTCAGATGTGGTTTGCCATTGTCTTCTTTGTAAAGGTGAAAGAGAGTGTCAATCAGTTGACTTTGTGCATATGACAGACTAGAACTCACATCTCCCCATTTCTAACCTGATGGCTTAATCACTTCACTAAATTGTTTCTAATCAAGCTATTATTAACTGTACTTATTACCCATAGATTGGAAGCCCAACCATTTCCATGTCAGCCAGGAGGGTTGCCTTATAAAAGAGAAAAGCATAAACATTCATTATGTTACTCTTTAGAATTGGAGTGTTGAGGGAGATCAAGAGAGAAAGTGATCTAAGGCTCTGAGACTGAAAAGCAAACATTTTGTCTCATTAATTTTTTAATGCTGCTAATAACATTAATGATTTATGCTTGCTTCATTTAATCAATTAATAAACATTGACAATGGATGTACCAAATAATCACTTAACATAATTTGAAGAGTGAGAAGGAGTAACGTCCTGACACAGGAATGTAAACATATGAATGTAAGATGATAAGAACCATATACCAAATGAAGTCAAAAGCTTACTCTACTACCCTCTTTCATTCAGAGACTGGTCAGCTACTGATAGTAATCCCCCAAACAATTCATGATTTCACTCAAGTATCTCTAGGGACTTAAAGTGGCCTGGTGGCCTAGAGATGAAGATGTTCACCTGACAATTGGGAGGCTGAGAGTCGACAGATGTTTTTCTATTAGGAGCAAAGAGAAAATATCTGATGTGAATTCTGTGTAGGCGTCAGGAAAAGCATCTGGCTAGTAAACACTCAACTCCATTCAATCACCCGGACTCCACTCCAATGAAAAAGGGATTGCAGGGTCATAAAAAGAATATATATATATATATATATATATATATATATATCTAGGGGCTTACAAACTCTTTCAGAAGCTACCACTTGTGCCTTTGGGGCACCTTCTTATATTTTAACTTTCTTTCCAAGAACCTTGTAACTCTAGAAGCAAATACTGCATGTTGACATAATTTAGTCATGCCCAAAGAATGAATGATTATCAAAGTGCAAGGCCAATATATGAAGAAAAGTGTGGGAGGAAGGAAAAGAAATCCAAGAAAATGATGGTTGGGTAAAACTGATAGGATTGTATGAAGCAATGTATGGGCATGATTGAGGCAAGATTGGTTTTCAAGGATAGAAAAGGTGTAACAAATTTGTTTCAAAAAAAGAATTTGTTAGATGTTCTTTTCTTATCCCTTACCTCCTCTCTTGAATTTTTCTACTCCCTAGCTTCTTTTCCATGCATAATGTTGTTTATCCTGAAAGGCAATAGCCTCAGGGTTAGGTATTTATGTCTGTGAAAATACTAATGAAAATGAATATAAATATCTACCCAACTTAAAAAAACCTATTTTGGCTTGAATGCACCCATACACAAAAAGATGAATCAAAGTATCAGCTTGTCCTCTTTGGTATTTCCTCTAACCATGTCCCTGTCATTTTTACAGCCCATTTCTCCAAACTACAGAAGTTAAGTCCAAAAACAAACAGATAAACAAACCACTATTCTCTACCCTTGAAACATGAACCACAACTGAAAGTCAAATAGTGTCCAAGATATTGGACATTTCTGTTAAAATTATCAATTTCTGTTAAGGCTATGAAATGCATTTGCAGAATGCATTGACATGATTTATGGTTTCCTGTGCATGCATGCACAGCCAGCTTTATTTCACTGGTATCCTAGAGAAAGGATAGTTTGTCACATACACATGCACATATAATTGTGTAACCCTCAAAGCGTCAAGGTCATTTAGAGGACACTTTCATTGGTGTTTTCAAAATATTTTTTTAGTTGCACCATGTTTTGTAGATACTCCTTTCAAACATTTTGCATAGTTTTAGTTGTCGCTATAACCTTTTGTAGAGTAATCCTAATTAGCCAATGTGGTGGAAAATTTCGATGAAGACTAGGGGGATTGTGTATTACATTGCAATCAGGGGTGGGTTTCAAAATTTTTGGAACAGGTTCTGTGGCTTGCCGGCCATGTGACCGGTTGGGAGTGGCTTGCCGGCCATGTGACCGGGTGGGAGTGGCTTGCCGGCCATGTGACCGGGTGGGAGTGGCTTGCCGGCCATGTGACCGGGTGGGAGTGGCTTGCCGGCCATGTGACCGGGTGGGAATGTTAGCAGCTGCTGGAATTATGTTTGTACAACAGTGGAAAAACAGATATGAAAATGAATAAATACTACAATGTGCACATACATACATACATACACAGACAGACAGACAGACAGACAGACATAGAAATAGATATATTCATGCATCACTATAAATTTGAATGGTACATTAACCACAGATGCATTAGTATATGGAATGCAAAATGAGTTACCTGTTGCCATGGGAACATCCTAATCATGGTGGAATCCATGATCCCTTCAAAACTAATGAAACACTTATCACTAAATGAACTGGGTAGAAGTTCCACTAAATTGAACAGGGTTGGCTCCCCAAAGCAGCCTGAATTATTTTGTATAGCAACGTTTATTCAGTGTCCTTGCCATCTGTTTATAACAGGTCTACTAGAAATATGAAGAAATAAACAAATAAATAACAAAGATCAAATGATACCTGAGGTTTGTATAAAATAAAAAAACAAATAATGATGAATTCACACATCTACAAGAAAATAGCAGATATTGCTATTTATAACTCAATTTAGTTATTCACCAGTAGGCTTCTACCAAGTTACTTATTTAGAACAACCACAACCAAAAATGTTTTCTTTAACAAGTTCTCTCATGGACATATTGGTATAGTTTTCTTGGAAGTATTTTGCCACTGCCCTCTTCATTTCACCTTTCTAGTAAAGCCTACAATCAAGCAATTTCCTTGGCCACCCCTCCAGATATCAATCAGGACACTCTGCTTTCCATGATTGGCCAAGTGTTGAAAAGTCAACAAACTGAGTAGTCATACAAATAAATATATATATATAAATCCCTTATAAAATCCACATTGAAATTTACAGAGGTGACATAAGGGGAATTGCGTTAGCCATCTACATTCACTCACCCAAACTCTAGCAAGAAACAGGTAATATTCTCTCTTGAATGTGCCTCATAATTTGATTTTTAATGTTTTATAACATTTTTCTAATTACAATAATCAAACTGTCAACTTGCTTTAATGTTTTCATAATTATATGTTCAACTCAACTAATTTAGTCATAATAGTTTAATTAGGAGTACAGTTCCAAAATATAGGTAGGTAAGTAAGTAGAGATAGATGGATAGATAGACATATAGATATAATTTGAACATGTCTTACTCTCCCAATTCTCAAGGATACTTCTTACTGTGTTACTATATGAATTAATTAACTTTGGTCAATAGAGCCAAATATCAACAGTACCACTACTGAAATTTCTTTTGAGAGCCAAAAGGTGTGGCCTTTTTTGTGGGAGTGGCTCAGTTGTCATGTGACCCATGGCCAACTTGGAAAATGTGGTGAAACTCACTTAACAGTCTTGCTTAGCAACCAAAATTTTGGGCTCAATTGTGGTCATAAGTTCTTTCTTTCTTTCTTTCTTTCTTTCTTTCTTTCTTTCTTTCTTTCTTTCTTTCTTTCTTTCTTTCTTTCTTTCTTCCTTTCTTCCTTACATTTCTGGCTGGTCTTTGGTCTTCTGAAGATGGTGAAAATGGATTTATGGGCACTCGTTATATATAAAGGCAGCCCATGACTCTTTGGGATGCTGGTTTGAATCCAGGAAATGACTCAGAGGATGTGATTCCTTTGAAATAACCACTGGGAGAAAAATAGATCTTTAACCTGGTTAACCAAACAGGTAGCTTGAGGTGAAAGGAAATAGGAAAATATATTATTTCCTTTCCTTCTTTCCTTCCATTGCCTCCCTCCCTCCCCCTTCCTCCCTTCCTTTCTTCCCTCCCTACTACCCTCCATCCCTTTCCTTCCTTCCTTCCTTCCTTCCCTCCTACCCTCCCTCTCTCTCCTTCCTTCCCTCCCTCTTCCTTTCCTTTCCATTCCTTTCCTTCCTTCCATTGCCTCCCTCCCCCTTCCTCCCTTCTTTCCTTCCTTCCCTCCTACCCTCCCTCCCTCTTTCTTTTTCTTTCCTTCCTTCCTTCTTTCACTCCTCCCTCCCCTTTCTTTCCTTCACTCCCTCCCTCCCACCCTCCATTCATCTTTTTTCCTATTTTTCTTTCTCTTTCTGTTTTTTTGTCTCTCTCTCTTTCTCTCTCTCTCTCTCTGTATCTGTCTCTCTCCTTCCCCCCCCACCCATCTGTCACTCTGTGTGTGTGTGTGTGTGTGTCTGTTTTCCTCTCTCTCTCTTTCTGTCTCTCTAAGTCTGCCTCTCTGTGCATCTGCCATTCTCTCCCTCCCCCCCCCCGGGAAGCAGCAGAGGGGTCAGCATGTCGGTTGTGGAGGTTATCCCGCAGCGAGCGGACAGAGGAGCCGAGCTGCAGGCGAGGAGGAGGAAGCAGCCCCTGGCCAGAGGATGGCCGAGCGCGCCTCCACCACTGCATTTTCCGGGGCTTCCTGGAGAGGCCAGCATTCGACTGGGGAGGTTATCCCGCAGCGGGCGGGCGAAGGACCCAAGCTGCGTGCTGCCGAAGCCGTCCGAGGCTGGGCATGCGGCGCCCGGATGGCTTTGGCGGCACGCAGCTTGGATCCTTCGCCCGCCCGCTGCGAGATAATCTCCCCAGTCGAATGCTGGCCCCTCCAGGAAGCTCCGGAAAGTGCAAAGCGCTGCGGTGGCCGTCGGAAGGAGGTGTGGAGGCGCGTTCGCCCATTCTCTGGCCAGGGCGCTGCTCCCTCCTCCTCGCCGGCCCGGTTCCTATGAAGGCACGGACCGGCACCGGTCCGCGGACCCCTGCTTTAAAAGGTTAAAATGGAAGATATGTAGCCATACAAGTCTTTTTTCACGGAGAAGAAAAGGAAGATAGCTGACCTTGTATTTGAGTCATACAACACTACCGGAGAGCTTAATGGAAACGGGCGGATGGGATCGCAGGGAGCACGCGCTCGCCCGCGCCTCTCCACAACTTCTTCCCACCACTGGCCAGCGAGTTTAGCGCTGGCTAGGCGGGGGAGGGGCGTGGACCTACTTACTTCCGGGTCCACCGGTGGAAAGGGATCGCTGGGGATCGGGAAAATTGACGAAAGGGCTCGCCCGATCCCACCCGAACCCGGAGAAACCCACCTCTGATTGCAATATATATTGCAGTATGGTTGATTGGTTAAGGTACTAGCTAGAACTGGAAAGATCCATGCTCAATTACAGAATCAGCTACAGCTGACAATATAGTTGCTGTTCTGAGAATGAAATTGGAGAAAGGAATGCAATGTGTGCTGCATGTATTCCTTGAAGAGAAGCATTTTCAAAACTAGGGAAATCAATACATACTTTCAATCAATAGAGAATTGCACTGTGGACTGTTTTAATATAACATGAATGAAAGTGAATATACGTGTCCCAGCAGAATGTTGCAGGATCCAATCTGGGTCAGTCTCCGGGACCCAGATTATTTAGTTTTCCAAGCTTTTGATGTCATGCTAGAGTCTATCTTCAGGAAACTTCTCTCTGTGGTTTGGGCTATTCTATGTGTGGTATTTATATGGTGCCTGTTGTTTTAATCTAGTTGTCCCCTCACCATTTTCATATTAAACTAAATATTAGAGTAATCAACTGTTTGGGGTGGGTGGAAAGCCATGGAGAAAAAGCCAAGAAACAAATACCATAGCTATATTAAACCTTTAACACATGTCTTGAACCTTCACTGTGTCCTTTTTAAAACAATAAGGTCAGACAGAAAGTCTCTTTCTTGTGTTTTAAACTTTCCCCACTGTTTCATGTAACAAAATGAAATTCAGAAAAGAAAAGTCTTACACTTAGGCAAGAAAAACCAAAACTACACATATATACAGTTAGTCCAGAACGCAGCCGCGCGGGTGATTACAGGAGTGCCTAGACACTCCCATATAACACCTATCCTGCGCGAGCTGCACTGGCTTCCTGTGGTCTTTCGGGTGCGCTTCAAGGTTTTGACGACCATCTTTAAAGCGCTCCATGGCTCGGGACCTAGTTACATGCAAGACCATCTCCTGCCCCATACATCCCTTGGACCGATACGCTCCCACAGAGAGGGCCTTCTCATGGTGCCATCGGCCGGACAGTGCCGACTGGCGACACCCAGGGGGAGAGCCTTCTCTGTGGCGGGCCCTGCCCTTTGGAACGACCTCCCCCCTGAACTTCGCACCATCTCCGACCTCCGCCTCTTCCGCCAGTGTTTAAAGACACATTTGTTTCATCTAGCCGGCCTAGCGTAACCTCCACAAATGACTATTTTAGACAGTTTTAAATTTTGGGATTTTAATTTGGTTTTAGCGCAGGACGGTATCAAATCAGTTTTTTAAATTTCTTACTTGATTTTGTTATGTATTTTTAAATTTCCTGTGCGCCGCCCTGAGTCCTTTGGAGAAGGGCGGGGTATACATTTAATAAAATAAATAATAAATAAATATTAGGTGAAACCTGGCTTAATACCAATAACTATATGAGGGATCTTGGAGGCCTACTTGAAACTCAGTTAAATATGAGCCAGCAGTGTGTAGCAGCAGCCCAAAAAAGCCAATGCAATCCTGTGTTGCATTAATAGAAGGATTGAATCAAGATCACATGAGGTACTAGGTGCTCTAATAAGCCTTAGTAAAGCCACACCTTGAATACTGCATTCAGTTTTGGTCACAACAGTGTAAAAAAGATGTTAAGATTCTAGAAAAGGGCAGAGAAGAGCAACAAAAATAATTAGGGGTCTGGTGGCTAAAACATATGAAGAAAGGTTGCAAGAACTAGGCATTGCTAGTCTGATGGAGTGAAGGACCAGGGGTGACATGATAGCAGGGTTTCAATACTTGAAGGGCTGTCACAGGGGGGGGGGGTATTTTCCAAATTATCTGAAGACCAGACAAGGAAAAATGAATGGAAACTGATCAAGGAGAGATTCAACCTAAGCATTTTCTGAGAGTAAGAACAATCAAGAAATGGAACAGCTTTCCTTCAGAAATTGGGGATGCTTCATTACTGGAGACTTTCAAGAAATGATGAATAGCCACTTGTTAGAAATGGTAGAATCTCCTGCTTGATCAGGGGGTTGAAATAGATCACCTACAAGGTCCCTTCCAACTATGTTATTTCTTATTATCTCCCACACATCCCTCTGGAGGCCAAAGCTAAATTCTTCTATGTACTATTAAGCAAAATGTTAAACGATAACATGCACAGAATATATTCACCAATTGAGATAAAATATTACTACATATGTTGTACTTCTTGTTCTACTTCTCACTTCTTTACATTCACAGCAATGATACACATAAGATGGATGGTCTATTTAGGAATAGATTTGGCAGAAATATATATGGAGAAATTACTTTAAGAATCTTGGTCTTAGATGAGGAATATTATCAGCTTGCTAATATCATATATTGTTGGCTGGTTGCAACCTGCCATTGTTTTTCAAGGTCCACTGAACCAATCAACTTTCCTTACAGTAGTAATTGGAAAAACAGAAGATTAGCAATATTGCACTGGTGACAAGAGTTTCAGCCCATGTAAGAATGAATTGTTTTTGCAACGTTTTGGCAAGATCTCATTTGCCATCTTCAGGCTTCAATCTGTCCAAAGCCTGAAGATGGCAAGTGAGATCTTGCCGAAATGTTGCAAAAACAATCTCATTCTTACATGGGAAAACACCCAAATACAACAAGACCAGCATACCTACACCTGTGAAAATCTACAAAAACACAAACACACACACACACACACACACACACACACACATATGTGTTACATTTTTGAGCTGATCAATAAATAAGTCAGGGAGACTAGGATAGATCTATTTCGAGCTTTTTAGCTCTCATCAGCTAGCCATACCCTTACTGGGATTCGAACCGGGGCTGTATTACATGCCAGGCGAGAGCCTTGCCATTAAGCCAGCCAGGTTCTCTTCTTGTCAGCTGAGACAGGAGGATAGTTATATATAATTGTTTCCACAACACCCTGTTAGGGCCCCAATTAAGGGAGGAAGCATGGTCTCTGGTGATGAGCCGAAAGGCAGATAATGAAACAGTATGTCTCCTCCCTTAATTGGGGCCCTAACAGGGTGTTGTGGAACAATTATAGATACTAATCCTCCTGTCTCAGCTGATGCAATGGGAGAGCCTGGCTGGCTGAATTGCTAAAGGCTCTTGCCTGATATGCAATACAGCCCCGGTTTGAATTCCCAGTAAGGGAATGGATAGCTGATGAGAGCTAAAAAGCTCGAAATAGATCTATCCTGGTCTCCCTGATTTATTTATTGATCAGCTCATGCTCTCGTGACATCCCGACTGGATTATTGCAACTCTCTCTACATGGGGCTCCCCTTGAGGTGTACCCGGAGGCTTCAGTTGGTCCAGAATGCAGCCGCGCGAGCAATTATGGGCACCTCTAGGTTTGCCCATGTAACACCGCTCTTGCGCGAGCTGCACTGGCTACCTGTCGTCTTCCGGGTGCGCTTCAAGGTGTTAATTACCATCTTCAAAGCGCTCCATGGCTCGGGACCTAGCTACCTGCGGGATCGGATCCTGCCCCATACATCCTCACGGCCGATTCGCTCCCACAGAGAGGGACTTCTCCGGGTGCCGTCCACTAGACTTTGTCAGCGGGCGACACCCAGGGGAAGGGCCTTCTCTGTGGCGGGCCCAGCCCTCTGGAATGACCTTCCCCCCGATATCAGGACAACTACGGACCTCCGCTCCTTCCGCTTAAAATTAAAGACTCACTTTTTTCGTCTGGCCGGCCTTGGGTAGTCTCTTTTTAGGTTAGGGTTTTTTAGGGGTAATTTTTAGTTTATAGGTTTTAGCGCAGGATTTATTTAATTTATTTTTAATTCTGTATTTTGTACTTGTCTGTGTTTATTTGTATTTTTAATTGCCTGTGCCCCGCCTCGAGTCCCCTCGGGGAGAGAGAGCGGGATATAAATTAAATTATTATTATTATTATTATTATTAGCTCATAAAACTAACACACACACACATATATATGTGTGTGTGTGTGTGTTACGTTTTTGAGCTGATCAATAAATATATATTTTGAGCTGAACAATATATATAATTGTTCCACAACACCCTGTTAGACCCCAATTAAGGGAGGATACATACTGTTTCCTTTTCTGCCTTTCAGTTCATCACCAGAGACCATCTAGACAGAAAGCCATGAGTTCCGTTGTGTAATTTTTTTTATATGTGTGTTAGATTTTTGAGCTGATCAATAAATAAATCAGGGAGACTAGGATAGATCTATTTCGAGCTATTTAGCTCTGTCAAAAAACGCCATACCCTTACTGGGATTCACACCAGGGAAGAATTACATGTGAGGCAGTTGTTAGGCATGTGAGGCAGCCCCTTAATTGGGGCTTAACAGGTTGTTGTGACACAAGCATATACTTATCCTCCCGTCTCAGCTGATCAGGATAAGAACCAGTTGGTCTAGAGGAAATTACAACTGCCTCACATGTAATACTTTCCTCGTTCGAATCCCAGTAAGGGTATGTACTTACGTACGTACGTACGTACGTACGTACGTACGTACATACATACATACATACATATATATATATATATATATATATATATATATATATATATATGTGTGTATATATATATATATATATATTTGAGGTTTTCGCGGGTGTTTGTATGTAGGTCTTTGGTTGTTCGGGTTTTCTCCCGCGTAGAATTGGAAGTATCTTCACGACGTTTTGATGAAGTCTCATTCATCATCCTCAGGCTGGTGCTTCCGGCTTGGTGCTTCCAGGAGCAATATATATATATATTCTGCGTCATCATAGAAGATGAAACTGCTAGAATGGATATCTGATTTCAAATTTGCTCAGGAAACCAAAGTCAACAGCATTCTACTATAAGACATTTTGCGCTCTCTACTCTCATCACCATGTAGAATCATAGGCCATGGTGTCAGCCCCAATACTCAGAGGAGGAATCTAAATTAAGGCATTTCCTGACAGATGGTGCTGTAGTCTCTGCTTGATTATATCCACTGAGGGATAAACCACCAGCTCTCTAGGCACTGTCAAATTGCTATTGTGGGATAGTGAATTTCTTTCTTTCTTTCTGATATTTGGTTGGAAGTTCCATTCTCTGACTTAGATCCTTTATTCTGTTTCTTGCATTCTCGATGATGAAGAACAAATTCTTCTGTTCTGCTGTGTAACATTCTATCAGGATGCTTGAAAAGGAGTTTTATTATCCTGCTCAGTCATCTTGTCTAACCTAAGTGGAGTTGCTGTTTTGTATCCTGTCCTGTTCTCTGGTGTTCCTTTTAATTCTTTTGAGAGTGAAGAACCCTTTTCTTCTTCATGTCCCTTTATCCAAATGTAAATAGTACAAAATATACTTTACAGCTCTTCCTTTTGGTTGCAACACTCATTCACTGGGCTCAATCCTT
Source organism: Rhabdophis nuchalis (assembly GCA_039707465.1). NCBI lineage: Eukaryota > Metazoa > Chordata > Lepidosauria > Squamata > Natricidae > Rhabdophis > Rhabdophis nuchalis. Next base: position 115,861,958 of record CM077643.1, on the reverse strand, counting down.
TTGCTTTATTTTTTCTATGGAGCTGGCTCCTTTGTCAGCTCCCGCTGTGGTGTAATTTGATAGTTCTTCATCTTTTTCTTCCAGCTAAAAAGTGGATACTAGATGTACAACAATTTTTTTAGTGACCATTCAAACTTACAACGGCACTGAGAAAGTGACTTGTAACTGTTTTTCACACCCACGACCGTTGAAGCATTCCCATGGTCAACGTGATCAAAATTCAGATGCTCAGCAACTGGTTCATGATTATGTTGGTTGCAGTATCCTAGGATCACATGAACAGCTTTTGCAATCTTCTGACTGGCAAAGTCAGTTTGGGAAGCCAGATTCATTTAACAACTGTATTATTAACTTAACAGCTGCATTTAATTCATTTAACAACCATGGCAAAAACAATAGTAAAATGGGGCAGAACTTTTTAAACAAAATTTAACAACATAAATTTTGGGCTCCGTTGTGGCTGAAGACTAGCTATGCTCATTGGCCCAATCCTCTCAAGCACTACTGCAACCCCGCATTTGTTGCAAAAATATATTCTACTGCTTTTAGGCAAAAATGTAAAAAATAGGCTTTGAAATTACAGCTGCAGTGCCATTCATCTTTATTTCCATTTCTTAAGACACCACTAGGAGGGAGGGAGAGAGAAAAAAAAGGTTTTATTTGTTCATTTGTTCCTTTCTCCAGTTTTCAGTTTAGCCACGTACAGGAGAAAAATTAATAGGAATTTCTGCCTCCAAACTCCATTTTCAAATGGCTGTTGGCTCTGCCTTTTATTCCATCTACTTTGTCCATAACACCCTCTGCTTGCTCAGCAGGAAATAGTGATTTAAATATGCAGAGTGAGTGCCTACAATTTTGAGGATAAACCACTTGCAATTGGCAGCTATACAGGAGATTATCTTTTCACTCCTCCTAGTTCAACACAGTTTCTCAGAATATGTAGCTTCTGTCTTCCTTGATTCTACCTTATATAGAATTAGGCTGCCAAACTCCTGTTTGCACTATAGATTTCCCTATTTGCTCGCTCAGTTCACATAATAGATACACTCTGTTTTTAAATGGCTAAACTGTAGTAACATTTAGTTTTACAGTGGGCTTTATAGAAGTAAATTATCCACAATCTGTAAAATATGTTTATTCAAATAAATTCAATTAATAGTATGCCTGTCTATTATGTCTCTCACTTATATCTTTGCATATACTGTATGTATGTGTGTGTGTATAAAATCTGATATGAATGAAAGACTATAACAGCATTTTTATCCTTGAATATGTACAGCAGAGAACATCATCTCTAAATTATTCCTGTGAACTTGCTATAGAGTGTCTATGAATCACATTCCCAAATGAGAAAGTTCTGATATATTTTTTAAAATTCACATTGTACCTGATATTATGTTAAATTTTTTAGCTATGTGTCCCTCTTTCCATTTTTTTCTGTACTTGTCCTTCTTGACAATTTGGAATTAAGGATAAACTTTCTAATAGAACAATTAACTAGTGGAAGAGCTTGCTTACAAAAGTTGTAGGTGCTCCATCACTGGAGGTCTTTAAGAAGAGACTGGACACAGCCACCTGTCTGAAATGCCATAGGGCAGTGATGGCTAACCTTTTTTGGCTCACGTGCCAAAGGTGGGGGGAGTGCAGGGAGGTCATGCATGGCCATGCCACACCCATAATGGCATGTGTGCGACCCCCTGCTTTTGGCATGCTTTTTTCACCCTCCCCAGGCTCCAGAGGCTTTCTAGGAGCCTAGGGAGAGTGAAAACAGCCTCCCTGCCCCACCTCCAGAGGCTTCAGGAGCTTCCCTGAAGCCTCCAGAGGGTGAAAAACGGCCTCAAAAGAAGGCCTAAATCAGCTGGCTAGCGTGCTGGAGCTGACAGGGCAACACCTCGCGTGCCCTAAGAAATGGATCTGCATGCCACCTGTAGCACCCGTGCCATAGGTTCGCCATCACAGTCGTAGGATCTCCTGCTTGAGCAGTGGGTTGGACTAGAAGACCTTCAAAGTCCTTTTCAGCTCTATTCTGATTGATTTATTTTAATAGGTCAGTGGACTAATTTGACCTTTTTCTTATGATACATTTTCTTATGGGATAAGGTGATTGAGAAGGAAAAAAGTGCCACAAAATGGTAAATGCCGAAATTGATCTTTGTGACTGAACGGTGCCTAACCACAATATTTGTTCAAAGTCAGCCAGGCAGTGGATTATTTTTTTAAAAATAATCTCATTGGATAAATGCATAAGCCATGGATACCATCAATTTTTGCCCCCCCCCCCCGATTAAAAATTTGTTTTGCTTTTAAATCAATTCCTCCCATCCATTTTTTGTACACAGTGGGGATAACTCTGCATTTGAAAGAACGAGTGTAGCATTGTTACTTCTTTTGCCTTCTCTGCTGGTATTGTTATTTCCTTTTATACACAGCACACATGCTATTGAAACCCAGATATATTACCGGTAGGTAGGTAGCAAAAAAACCCAGTATATTTGGCATCATCTATTTTCTTAAACAAGCACACTAGTAGACATCTAACAATGAGAGCCATTATTTGAAATTGCCCAATTTAGATTTCATTTTTGAAATTATTATCCATAGACTGTGATATATCGCTCTTGTCTGAGATAAATTTCTAATGATAGCCAACTAACTTGATGTCTGGAAAGAGTATTTGATGTTACAGCCTCAATATGTGCATGTGGTGGAGCTGAGCGCCTTTTGATTCCTGTGGTTCCCCTTCACAGCATGGTCTTCATGTAGAATCTAAGAGAGCAACAGAAGGTGGATGGACCTGGAGACACAGAGAGTGAATAGCATGACAGCTATTCACTCCCCACTAAACCCTTTCATGCGTTCCGTGAATATGTGAGCAGGACTATAATGTGTTGTCAATCCAGACTACCCACAGGAACATATGTGTAATAATTATTTTTCAAGCTTATATATGTATATACAATATGTACTTTGTTTAACCCACAGAGATACTAAAAAGGGAAGGAAGGAAAAAGGGGTTTCTTTGCTGTTCTCAATCATTATCATCTAATTTGTGCAGATTGTAGAACTTCTTTCTGTCTTCCTGACTGATTTTTTAATTCGTTGAATCATGATGGACATGCACACACCAACACACACACACACACACACACACACACACACACACACACACACTCCTCTGAAGCGAGGAGACCAGGTTCATCTTTTTGGCTAAATAACAAAATGAAAAATAACCTTTGGCCACATCTGGGTTCCCTTAGGACAGTGCTTCTCAAATAGTGGGGCGCGCCCCCCAGGGGGGGCGCAAGGCTCCGTAAATGGGGGCGCGTTTGACCTCGGCAAACACTGTCATAACAAGCTAAGAAATCGGGCTACCGCTGCTGACATTTGCGTCGACAGTGAGCATTAAGCCAGTACATGTGACTGCGCATGCTCCTCCCTTTCGAGGAGAACAGACCCGATTGGATAGACATGATGCTCTATCCTGATTAGCCAAACCCGCCCGTGTGACTTTTAGACCCGGAAATCGGTCCTCTGTACAGAAAAACGCCTGAAAGAAAGGAGTTGAACACACATAAAAGGGGACACCGCCGATTCAGCCAAAAAAGGTCTGAAGGGATGAGAAGACAGGCGGAGAGAGGAGAGAAGGAGATAAAAGAAAGTCTTCCGAAGGCTAAGACGAGGAAATATGACGAGGCATATGTAGCGCTTGGCTTCACTGTGACTACGGTGGGAGACGAGGAAAGACCGGTGTGCTTACTATGTCTACAAATGTTGGCAGCGGACAGCATGAAGCCAAATAAATTAAGGCGTCACTTAAAGACATTACACCCCAATCACGCTAATAAGCCGCTTGAGTTTTTTCAGTGAAAACGTGTCGAATATTGCATATATTAAATATATTAAATCTTTTCTGCTACAGTTAATTTCTTCTTCCTAGGGGGGGCATGACAGAAAATAATTGAGAAGCACTGCCTTAGGAGCAGGTTAAAATGTTAAAAATAAAGATTTCTCCAAGCATTAAATAATCAATGTAGGAAGAAGCAGAGAAAATTAACATCTGATTCTAACACTATTTTTTAAACATGTGTATTTTTTATTTTTCAGGGTTAACAAAAAAAATTCTCAGTCACGTATTCATATGATGTCAGCCAAACTATTTCGGCTGCCCTGTTCACTTATACATCCAGGGACATAATTCTGCAAAGCAGTGAGAACTTTGCAGTTTAATAACAGATCATCCTAAAAGAATGACATTATTGCAATCTTACAACATGCCAGTGCTTTTGAAGTCTAAATTATTTTGCTTCCTGAAACAGCTTTAATCCTTCTGCAGATATTCCAGCCCTGTATAAAATTCTCATTACCCCTCAACCTACCTGCGATCCTGTCTTGCTATAAAAAGGGTCAGATTAAACTGAACCATAACCATGTCAAAATAATGTCACTAAGGCCAGCAAACCAGAAATAGAAACTAATTATAATGTTGAAGTTCAGACTTATTAACATATGCAGATTTTCACAAACCAAATCTCACGGGTCAATGTACCTAATAAGATCGCATGTATTTGTTGACAAATATAGCTGAAGACTTTGAAGGCAACGAAGAAGCAGGAAATAGCACCAAGGCAAGGAACCTGAACAATATGTTTTCATTTACAATAAGTACTAAAAATACTTGAAAATGAAAAGAACATTTAACAAGTATTTGGTAGACCTCTAGCTTCTGCATAATTCTGTATCTTCCAATCAATTCCTTCTATAGGGATTATTACCTTGTAATCACTATTCTAGAAACTGAGAATTTGGTAGGTTCAAACTGTGTGACTACTCACTCAATATGCAGGTCAGGCTCAGTCAAAAGTATGACTGATATAGCTGCCATTTTACTTGGGTGCCACCCTCTTTAATTATCAATCAGAATGTCTGGGTATGTACGATGCCTTGAGAATAGCTGAAGACAAAGTAGTTAATCAGAGTCTTCCTGGGTGAGAAGGGTATACAGGTTGCTCATTAATAAGCTCAGTTATTCATTCTCTTCACATTAGTAAAGCTACATTACAGTGATTTAGATAAATTAACCATGATGTTAAGGAGACTGTGCCTTCCTCAGTTTTTGAGAGTTGTTAAATTAGGATATATTTAATGTTAGTAAGGCAGTGTCTGCCACTTAATTCACAAAAAAGCAAAGCAATGCCAAACATATATATTAGATACGAAACAAAACTGATTTTAAAAAAATGATATAAACCCCAAAACAAGGGAGTGAGATACAACGGAGTTCAGTCCTTGATTTGCTTATACTTAATGGACATACTCTTGCTAAACTAACTTCTAATTTATTAGATACATCCTGAGAGATTCTAAGGAGTGGTTACCCTGAATTTTCTCCTCCCATATCCATCTTGGGTCTGTGTAGTCTCTTAATCTGGGTCTCTTTCTGGGAAAGCTCTGAGTTGGCAAAATACTCCCTCTCTGCTACTACAAGTGCACATCCATTACATATAGTCAATTTGGAGTTGCAGTTCACCTGTTCAATCTATTTCAGTAAATTGAATCTGTCAAATCAATTAAATCAAAGCTAACATTTTATTAACAGTTGCTCCCTTGGTAGAAATATGTATTTTGTTTAGTGTTTTTCATTTATTTTGTACAATTTACTAAAGGATTTGAAGTGTTAAAAAAAAACAATAGTGAAATCAGCAATGTAGATCACGAAGAATGGAAAAACAACCCAAACATATGCTACCAGTTTTCTATCTAGTACAGTGTTAGATTTAAGTACAGTAAATATAGTAGCACAAAAAAAGTTGTGTTGATTTGGTTAAAATAATATTTGTAAACTACAGGACAAAGGTCCTTATCTAAAATTATCAATATTATTAAACTCTTTTTATTGGCTATGTTTTAGAAAGTTAGTTTTTAGGACTTCTGAGTTAGTCTGATTAGACCTTGTTCCAAGAACCAACGAGTGAGATCCTCTGGATTTTTCCCCCTTATTGTGATGTCATTCACAGACTCCTAAATAACTACAGAAATCTCTCTGCAGACAATTTCTTATTAAATGCACCCAACTGTAGCCTCATGTAGCATTTTCCTTTTTATATTGCTTCTTTTGCAATCATGTGACAATATTCCAAACTATTAATTATTTAAACTGGCTTCTAGACTATCTATTTTCAGTATTTTCTTAATACCAGTTTCATCACTTATACAAAGCTCAACTGACATCTTAGATACATATTTGCATTTTTCTTTTTCTTTCATTCTTACTCACTGTCATCCTTGAAGGACAGATATTATAGACATTGGCTTCAGACCCAGCAACACACCAGCAGTTTCCCTGATTATCTCTGTATTTCTGTTTTCTGGATAAATATGGTGTTATCAATATGCTAATCAGGTCAATTGATTCTCCCCTCCCTTGGCGTTATCACCTACCTTCATCAAACCTTTACCATTTTGAGATAAAATGTACATTAAATATCAGTTGAAAATTAGTCTATGTTATCATTTGATTGCCTTACCTATATTCTATACATCTTTCCCAGAATGCTCTTAGAGTTATTTGTGAAAGAGATGAGATTTCTAGAATGAAAATGAGTTGAGTCAAATAAATGCATAGTATCAAGCATCTGGGCTTCAGTCCAGCCTAGAATGAATGTCATTTTTATTTTGATTTATAAAGAGTTAACCATTTGTTTCTTGGATAATTTGAGACTTAATTTCCATAATGTGAGCCTACATGTTGAGAATGCAAACCTGTGAATTAGTAACACTAATATGCACAATTCATAAATGCTCAGATATAAAGTATCTGCTACATTCAGCTGAATGGGTTGTGCTCATTCAAAATTTTATGCTTCATTTCAAGTCTGGATTTCCATTTCAAAGGTCCTTTTTCAATATGGAGGTTTTTCTGGTTGAGGAAGGAAAAATAGAAACCGCAGTAGGCTTTATTGTAAGATACTTGTCTTGAAGACTGAAGAATCAATAAATATAGTATGTAAACCTTAAATTAGATACGATTGTTCACTATAAATTTAAAAGCAGCTGAAGGAGGATAACCAAGTTGGCTCTAAGTGCTAAGGATAGTGATTTCCAGTTTTGTTCAATGCCACAGTCTTTTTGTCCAATTTCATCACCTCACAAACACCTTGCTATTAACTATTCACTGAAGAGGGGGGGGGGGAGAACTTGCTTTAATAACTGTGCCATGTATGTTTCCCCCGAACAATGCAAGTGGTAGGAAAGAGGGAAAGTGATTTTGAAAGTATTTCTTATCTCACCCAGAAGGATAGTCTGATGGATATAAATTCTGCCCCATACATCCCTGTGGCCGATTCGCTCCCACAGAGAGGGACTTCTCCGGGTGCCGTCCACTAGGTTATGCCAGCGGGTGACGCCCAGGGGAAGGGCCTTCTCTGCGGCAGGCCCGACCCTCTGGAACGACCTTCCCCCCGAAATCAGAACAACCACGGACCTCCGCTCCTTCCGTCAAAAATTAAAAACACACTTCTTCTGCTTGGCCGGCCTAGGGTAATTAGCTATTTTTAGGGGTTTTTAGGGTTTAGTTTCAGTTTTTTACATGGGATTTTAGCGCAGGGTTAGTTTAATTTCATTTTAACACTGTATTTATTTGTGATTTGTATTAGTATTTTTAATTCCCTGTGCCCCGCCTCGAGTCCCCTCGGGGAGAGAGAGCGGGTTATAAATTAAACATTATTATTATTATTATTATTATTATTATTATTATTATTATTATTATTATTATTATTATTATTATTATTATGTATCATACCACTTCATCCATTTCAAAAGGAAGATAAATAAATAAATAATAATAATAATGCAGTCATGCAGGATGATGATTGATAAATTGACATTGCTATGATGATTTTGGAGGGAGAGAGAAGCTGCATTTACTCACACAACCCAAGGTCGCACTTGTTTTCTGAAGGGAGATAAATTTCCTTCAAAATATCCATCACTGGTATTAAAAGGAAGCCAGAAACCACTTCCCACATTCTTTGTTATTCATTTTGCCATTCCATGTCATTCCATTCTTTCAAAGTACTGCTGCTGCCTTAATCAAGGATACAAAGACAGCCGTTTGGCATTTACACAAAAGATCTCTCTGAGTGATAGTGTTCATTTGTAATTAATTCCACCTATGAATTGCCGATAAATACTATTCATCTACTCTTACAGATGTAGTTTTAAATTATTATTTTCTAGGTTATCTTCATGAACAGGTGAAAACTAAAGAGGCATGTAATAAGAGATGCTTCCATTTCAAACATGAATAACACTGCAATTCTATCCCTGATTAGTTAGAAATACAGCCATGTGAACACAGGGGACTTATACTGTGTAGTCCTATATAATACTGGGATGATGCACTCTTGAGTTTGCTCTGAGCAAATATTCAGAGACTTTGTCTGATAGAGGATTCTTTAATGGTCTTTGAGCTCTAGATTGTAGATCAACAGCATGGTTTCTATTTCTAGAGAGCTTCTAAACCATCTGCTACAGCTCGATGATAAGAAATTGATGCCATAGGTACTTCAAGCTCATATGACAATGTTGCTGTAGAGACAGAGCATGTATATTGGAGTGTGCTGATTCATGCACATGCAAAGGTCAGCTGATGGGATGCCTCATCTTATGCCCCTGTTGTAGTCACATGAGGCAAAGTATTACTGAGGTGGTTTTCTTTGATTATTACATATGCCAACAGTATTCACCACAGAAGAATGCATATAATTATAAGAATCTGCTTTGCTTGAATTCTGATTCTGGAGCTACTTATATGGAGCATAGTGTGGACACTTCTACAATTTTAGACTTGTGGTTTACAATCATACACTACAACCCATCTGCCACTCATTCAGTATCAAAAGTGTAATGTGCGAAGAGAAATTTTTATCATAACTGAGTTATCTGATGACCTTTACCCAATCCTCTCCCACAAGAGAAGGTAAATTGTGCTGTTTGTGCAGATCCATAGATTGTCTTCCAATCTCCTGTTTCCAGCACAATAGCTTGTCTGTTTTCCAGTCAAAGAAAAGTCCACTGCTAATCATCTGAACTGGAGCCATATTTCTCATGAAATTGTCCATCTCCCAACTTAAAGAAACGGTAGTAGCAGGAGGAACTAGAGATGATTGAAAATTTGGGGGGGAAAAGATTTTGTCCCTAATCACACTTCATGAACAGAAAGACAGAAAAATATAATTAAAATAATCTATATAAATAAAAACGTAACTATGAGTTTGTTCAAAACAGATAATCTCCAAAAGTACTGCACCGGTCACTTCCAAATTTTCACACAACGTTCCTTACAAATACAGCACCAATGATATATATATAGATTGTGTAGATGTCACACCTGTGCCAGGTACACGCAACAGAAATGTAAAAAATAGTAAAAAAGGTAGGTAGATGGATACAGAGAGAGCAGTCGGCCACATGTATTACGTCATCCTTTACAACATAAAATACTCTGTCCATAAGATAGGTAGGTAAGTAGGCAGCTATAGAGAGGGAGAGGGAGAAATACAGTAGGTAGATAGGTAGGTAGAGGGAGAGAGGGAGAAATATGGTAGGTAAGTAGGTAGGTAGGTAGGTAGGTAGGTAGGTAGGTAGGTAGGTAGGTAGGTGGTTATACGGTGGTTGTGTGTACGTGTTTGTGTGTGCAGGTGTAGATCTACACACAGATTGGTTGGCCATTTAACCAGACTGGGCAACAGCAACGCGTGGCTGGGAACGGCTAGTATGAGAATAAAAGAAAGGGAAAAAAAGGATTGATTCATCTGAATCTGTAATAAAGACATTTTAAAAGTCTGGGCAAGGAAAAAGTCTCTAGTATACTATATGAAATCAATTAAAAGAACTGCATTGCTTTAAGTAAAAATCTTGAACTGGAAGTAGGTGGAGGCATTCAGTCAAGGACACAGGCCTCTAATAAGTAAGTTTATTGCAGAACTAATGATGCCATTTCAAGAGAATGCGAGCTAATATATATGTGGTAGACTGGTAGCAGAATGATACAAATCTAACCCAAGACAGCAATTTTCTCGTGACATTTTCTCCTGCTGACACAGGGCAATAGGCTTGAGGCGTCTTCCTTTTGGATGCAGAGGTGGTTTCAAATTATCTTATTTTATTTTTTTACAGAAATACACGGCTTTGAGTCCTAACAACTTGATTCTGACTTTGCCATAACAAGCACTCACAGTTGCAGATAGAGCTCACCTATGTCATTTGCTACCGATGGAAAATCCCACTTTCCTCCTTATGGCGATGAACCCATCATGTCAGTTTGTCTTCCCATCCCTGAATCCTCTGAACTGTATGAATGAAGATGAAGATGACAGTGGCTGCAATCCTGATTCAATCACTGGAGAATAAGCTTAATTGAAAAATGTGAATAATATAATTGTATAATTGCAAGAGGCGGAATTTTACCTATCATCTTGAGCAGGGGTCTCAAACTCAATTTACCTGGGGGTGGCTGGAGGCAGAGTCTGGGTGAGGCTGGGCTGCATAAGGGATTCACTCCCCCTGCGGGCTGCACTAATATTATACTTTCATATCACGGTGGGGGCCACAAGATACCATCCTGCGGGCCGCAATTGGCCCGCAGGCCGCGAGTTTGAGACCCCTGATCTTGAGCTTCTGGAGGGTGTCAATATAAAACTCAATTAATATATGTGTATGTTTGAACTCTGTACACGGGCAAACCAGTAAATATATATATATTAGTTTATGAAAACAAAGTGCAAGAAATATCTACAATCCAAACTATTGAAATTAATTCTTATTATGAGCCAAGTCTATGAAAAAAGGCATAAGCCTTTTCTAGCTCTAGTGAAGGACTTTAGCAGATCTGTTGCTGGGACAACAGAGAAATAACTGTAAAATGTTAGAAATCTAAAATGAACTGTGAAGAGGCTGTGAAGAGAGTCATTTATGCTGGATTCCTATGTGGATTTCAAATATTGGTTGATTATTCTATTAAACAAGGTCTTTGGTAAAGGGTTCATGGCCCATTTTATAATCTGTGATGCTGTTTTGACATGCCTGCCATTAAGAGCATATCAAGTGTTCATGTAATTAAGAGTTATGCTGTGTCAGTTTAATTAACAATGAAATCCTGCCACCATGTTACGTGTTTAGGAAGTGGCGTTCTTAGAGGGCAAGACAGCTGTCAGATGCAAGAAAATTCATGTAATGTGCATTTCACTTCCTAATTGAGAAGAGACAGTGACCAAATCTGGTTTTGCATGGCTGAAGCTTTATCTTGGCAGCATGTGATTGTCTAGTGATGGCTCCTAGATTGCTAAGGGACTTTTGCTTATTTTCTTATGTTAAAAGCTTTCTAGCATGCAAACTCTATTGGTACTCCTTGCTAATTGCTCACAGTGGTGTTCTTTGGAAGCAGCTTCCAGAATTGTGCACATACAAATGTAAAAACTCCCAGTTTGAAGATAATCACATTTGGAGCAACATGATTATCCCAGCAATAAGGCCCTGCTCTAATTTGGGTCTTAGTTTATGTTATTTTTTTTAATAACCGATTTTGAACATTTAAAAATGTATTCCATCTATGTGCCTATCAATGGCCATTAGGCTACAGCATGCAAATGATTGCTTCATTTTATATTGCTTGGGATGTGACAGCAAATTTATTATGGCTAAAAACCATATGCTCAAATTTTGAACAAAGCATCAGCCTCACTATCCACTGTAAGCAAAAAGCATACACTAGTAATATTTTAACTTTGGAAATATTTAGAGTATCAAGCAATACATTTTTCCTAGGAACCTAGGAGCCTGTAAATTCTAATCCTGCCTTAAGCACAGAGCCAGCTGGATGACATTGGGTCAGTCACTCATCCCAGCCCTAGGAAGAAGAAATGGCAAATTACTTCTGAAAATCTTGCCAAGAAAATAATCCAGACAGCTACTAGGAGTCAACATTGACTCAAAGATACACAACAACAACAACAACAACAACACACACACACACACAAATCTATAGTCTTGGAATTTAATTCTGTATTTTTTTTACTTCTCTATTTCATCCCATGATAAATTGCCTGTACCCAAAGAATGATTAGTCCCAGGGCACAGAATGTATTGATGCATATACCATTAGAGCAGTGTAAATCGTTCAAAAGGAGCACTTTGCAAATTTCCTTCATGCAAGTAAATATGTTTCTTCTATTTAAACCAGATGCTGTCTCTGGAAGAATCCCTGCAGAGATTGGACAACCATTTATGTGGAATGGGATGGAGTCTCCTACTTGAGCAGGGGGTTGGAATCGAATCGAATCGAACAGAACAGAACAGAACAGAACAGAACAGAACAGAATAGAATAGAATTATTTATTGGCCAAGTGTAATTGGACATACAAGAAATTTGTCTTTGGTGCATATGCTCTCTGTCTACAAAAAAAGGTGCAACACTTAATGATAGTCATGCAGTACAAATAAGTAATCGGGAAACAATCAATATAAATCATAAGGATAGAAGCAACAACTTGTATCATGCAGTCATAAGTGGGAGGAGATGGGTGATAGGAACAATGAGAAGACTAATAGTAATAAAAATGCAGCCTTAGTGAATAGTTTGACAGTGGTGAGGGAATTATTTGTTTAGCAGAGTGATGGCGTTCGGGGGAAAACTGTTCTTGTGTCTAGTTGTCTTGGTGTGCAGTGCTCTATAGCATCGTTTTGAGGGTAGGAGTTGACACAATTTATGTCCAGGATGGAAGGGGTCTGTAAATATTTTCATGGCCCTCTTTTTGACTTGTGCAGTGTATAGAAAAGCAGAAGACTTCCAAGGTCTCTTACAACTCTGCTATTCTGTATTCTGTCTTTCCAAAATTTCCCCAAGGAACTCTACAGATCCATGCTTAAGGATAATATGCATAGATAGCTGGGGAAAGTCTTTGAAATAGTCATGTTGATTCTTTTCAATCATGTAATCACTTTAATATTCCTGGATGTGTCTATTGCCTAGTGAAGCAGGCAATTCCAGAATTCCATTTGAATATGAGAGGGTGAGAGAGTAGTGTATAATTCCCAGTTACTGAAATGAAATGGAATAAAGATTTGATATTTGTCTGCTCTTCCTAACTAAAAATTATGAATCTCCTATCTCCACCCCCAGTTATTTTGACTCTGTATTTCTCATTGCACTTGCCATTTCTGCCATCCTTTTAGGAGAAGCAGACAGAACTTACTCCCAGAAGGGAATGGAATACTATTATAACTACCGTATTTTTCAGACTACAAAATGCACTCCCCCCCCCAAAAAAAGTGGGTGGAAATGTCTGTGCATCTTATAGACTGAACACTGTTATATCTTCAAGTAAAGATAGGGTCCACATCAGGTTTGCTCAAAAACATAGCTTTATTAGCTAGGCAAGGTACATAAGAGAAAACTAGTTCAGTAAAAGAAAAGGTGCGGTAGACAGGGGCTCCCGCGTTTGACAGCTCTTTATATAGGGAGCTGTCAAACGGGGGAGCCAATCAGGCTGCAGCAGGAGCCGGCTTTCCCGCCAGACGCGCCTCAGCCAATCAGGCGCGTCTGTCGGTTAGCCGGCTTGCTACAGCCTGTCTCCATGGCTTCCCAGAGGCAGCCTGGAAGACCTGCGGCCGGTCGTAACTCGAGACCGGTCGCAGGTCGAGGACACAACAAACACGACTCTGTTTTTGGCTCCCAACCCCCATTTGGGAAGCTTGCAGAATGCTCCTGGGAGCCAGGGAGGGCAGGCCCCCACACGGAGGCCAAAAACTATTTTTTTCTTGTTTTTCTCTTTGAAACCTAGGTGCGTCTTATAGTCCGAAATATATGGTATATTTATTTCTGTTACTATTATCATGAGTTTGATGACTAATCAATCTAGTTCAGGATGAATTATATTTCTTCAGTCTGGTAACCTCCAGATAACTATGCTAAAACTTGTGAATTGAAAAATAAAATCTAGCGAATCTTAGGTTGACACTAGTCTAAATTAGCTTGCAGTGTCTCTTTAGGATTTCCACATAATTTTGTTTTTATTCTTGCTGTGGGATTCTGTGGATTGTGCTTGGATTCTTTATCATGCAGAGGATATATTTTATTTTTCAATTTTAATGATATCTTATCTAGTTTTTATTAATTGTACTGGTTTGAGTGATTACCTGTAGATATTACTGTGAAACATGTAAGGTTACCTTATGTCAAGGTTAAAACCTTTACAGATATATATTCTCCTTGAAGAAAGTATACCTTATTACAAAAGATGAACCATCTATATATCAGTGTGGTTACTCCCAGGAAGATAACATGTACACTTTCTCTTAAAATGTGAAAATATTCTCATAAGTATAGAGAATAGTATCTTGCCTTCTTTTTCTTCAGGCAATGCTCAATTGCATGATTATGAGTTTTTATTAAAAAAGTAAACTGTGTAGCCACATTTGTTTCTGTTGCTGAAAAGATAAAGAAAGCTATCTTGGCTGTCTAATGGATTGCCTTAAATATTTGTACTTTTTTGTAAAGGCACTGAACTACAACCTTTATTTATTACATTTATAAAAAAAGAAGAAGAAATCCGGGTTTTAAAAATGGATACACAAAAAAATATTAAACCAGTATTTAATTTTAATGCACAATGTTGTTTGAAGGAGTGACAGCAGGTGTGAAGGTGGGGAGATCTGAAAAGATTTAAGGAGCTTAACATTCGGCTTACATCTGCTGACAGTCTCCTGTAATGGTTTGTGTCCTAAGGTCCATCCTTATCAGTGATTATATTTTTCAACATGACAGGGAGAGTGCACTACATTTCCTCTCACGATCATGACTTGTATTCCTGTTATCTTTATTGTTATAATTCCATCCTACTGTGGTAGAATTTTTACAGGACAGCTCCTCTAGGAGATATGGAGAAAGAACACTTATAACAGCTAATTGATTACTGCCTCTGAGCTGGATGAATTATGGCACTGAGGAGAGATAGGAAATGCAAATAATTCTTTTTTCCTTTGGCTGATAAATTTGTTACAATCTTTTAAGTGATTTCTTTATATTGAGGCTGCAGTTTAAAACATTCCCATTCATGTAATTTGTCTTTACAGTATTTTTTTAAAAAATATTTTAAAATTACAGTTTACCCTCTAAGCAGAAACTTGCCAAGAATATGCTTTTTTAAAAAATCATTAAAAACATGTTCTTGAGATATCTTCTTTACCACCCATTTATGTGGTAAATGGTATAAGGTTCCTGCCTACACAGGGGGTTGGACTAGAAGACCTACAAGGTCCCTTCCAACTCTGCTATTGTATTGTAAATACAAGGAAACCCCACAATAAATACATAATTTGAATGAACTGGGCATAACAAGAGAAATGCTCATATTCTATCATAAATGTTCTATAGAAATAAGATTGATTTCAATAGACCAAACCCTATGAAATCACAGCCACTGGTTGTTTATGGCAGGAGAATATCATATTTAATCTACAATTTTGACTTAAAGCACTGTTTTTGATTATTACAGATCATTATTACAGATCAAAGAAGAAATCTAAAGTAATGCTTGATATTCACTCTTGTTCAGGAAATATCTGTCTTTGGAGACTCAAAACCTGATGTGATTATGCTTTTCTGTTTCCCAGTAATAATCCTCATTTCATCTGACAATCACAGGAAGTTTGCTGGTCATTCATAAAAACAGCAGCATTTGTCAATTTAATCTCACTATGGTTTTCAGTGATAATCTCCTGTATAAACAAAGAGGTTGAAAGCAATTTGTTTAGCAATTCTGCTCTTCTGGGAATCTGCAGAATGATTACTATTCAACAACATATAGGTTAGATTTATTTAATCTTTTAGTTAACAAATAGCTTCGCATTTTGAACTCTTTTTAAAGTACTGATTGCCAATTTATTTGCTTAATTGTTTTCATGTGTCAAGAAATGATTTTGAACATTTCCTTTCTTGGAACAAAATTATCCCTGCTCTTAGGTCAGAAGAGTATAGACATCTCTTATTAGTGATGGTAGGACTCAAATGATATGGTGTAAATTAAGAGCTAGTTTGTCCTTAGATTTAAAGAAAAATATTAGAAAAGGTTAATTAAAAAGTAGAGTTAATTAAGAGCTCTAAATTTATGTGCCTTTGACAATATTGCTAAGAATTTCCACTTTCTCCTGGCTCTTTTCTGAATAAATGTTTAATGTTTCAGTATGTTTCTCTTTTCATTTAAAAAAAAGCTTAATCTCCTCAAACTGTGAATATGTTGAGGAACTATTATTTTGCAACAGCTTTTTTCTTTCTTTTTTTTGCAGAGTTCAATTTTCTTTATTCAAATACCTCTGTTTACATAGGCAAATAATTTTACAATTTTTCATTTACATATTTCAAATGGTGAGCTTCTTATTTATGGCAAGCATTTATACAGCCTTCCATCTCATAGCAAACTTTGATTGGCTCCCACTCTTACTGTATCTTGCATATTATTCCTTAGAAATATTTTAATATTTTTCACCAACATGTAAGACAGCTGCAGATATATGATTGTCACTGTGTGATCATTGTTGAATAGCGCCCCATCATCCTGACAATTGGCAATGTAGCTATGAACCAATTTCATTGTAATTTTTACAATGACAATAAAGATTATTATTATTATTATGACTCATAGTAATTGAAGATCAACAAAATTACGCTGAGCCAAACCCAAGCAAAACTCAAAACTCATATACGAGACCGCCTTCTGCCCCATACATCCCTTCGTCCGATCCGCTCCCACAGAGAGGGCCTTCTCAGGGTGCCGTTGGCCGGGCAATGCCGGTTGGCGACACCCAGGGGAAGGGCCTTCTCTGTGGCGGGCCCGGCCCTCTGGAACGACCTACCCCCGACCTTCGCACTACCTTGGACCTCCGCCTCTTCCGCCAACACCTTAAGACGTACCTATTCCAACAAGCCAGCCTAGCGTAGCCCCCCGTTTCTGACTATATTTATAAATTTTAATTTTTTAGGGTTTTAAAGGGTTTTTAGCACGAGTTTTAAGTTAATTTAATATGTTTTTAATAGTATATATTGTTTTGTAATGGTTTTTAATAATGCCTGTGCGCCGCCCTGAGTCCTAACAAGGAGAAGGGCGGGGTATAAATTCGAAAAATAAAAATAAAACAAATAAATAAAAAATTGTGGTTCAACATGTCATATTCCTTTATCTGTATTCATTGAGATATATTTGTATGCATATTATTTCGATCTTTATGTTTATGTGAAGACTACCTGATCTACTTTAAAGAACATCTTCAAGGTTTTGGAAATAGCCCCTTTTATTCCAGGAATAATGGAATAAGCCTCAGTGGTATTGTTATACAGAAGTATCTGCATTCTCAGAAGACTCCTAAAGTTCTGTTTATAAAAAGTCTTGGCTATATTTATTTGGAGTCATGTGGAGGAAAGAGAAGGAGTTAGAAGCAGGAAGAGTTCGTATAAGCTTCCCCTTTCTTCTCTTATTAACCTTGCCTGGAAAAAAGGGAGTTTTGCAGGCATAAAAAAAAATCCACAAACATAAAACAAAACAAAAGCAGCTTTGCAAAGAAAAAAAAATGGAGCTTTGCATGCAAAGAAAAATGATCTCCAGGCTGAGATTTAGTCAGTGAGAAGCTGAGGTTAAAGAAAGAAGACAATGTCTACACCCCCACAAACAACATTTTGCAATGAGGTCTCATCTATTCAATTTTAAGAGGCATATTTCCCCCCATTTCACTTCGTTTTTTTCCATAATTTAATGTGTAAAAATCAGAAGTATACAGTAAATATCTAACTAGGATAATCTGCTCTTTTGACAGCCGTGATTACTGTTCTAAATGCATTGACTCACCATAATGTTTCATAAGCTTCAGTGGGATTTATTCATTCAAAAATGTAAGGCTTGGGGTTTTGTTTTTTTAATGTATCTGTGTGTGAGTGAGTGAGCTGGTATGTGACTGATGGCATCTGCAAATATTTCCAGAGAAATAAAAATGCAGGTTGAGGAGCAATGAATTCAATGGCATAAATTGGAAAGTCTCTCTTCATATATAAAGAGATGTTTCTTACTACTGTAGCACCGCTCCTACTGATGCATGCAAAATCCAGCTGTTTTCAGAACATGTATTTACCAGGTTAAACAGCAACACCTTACATTGTGCATGCTTATCTATAATACTGAGGATGATGTTTTTTTGTGAAAGCAGAATGTTTCAAATTTGCATCTCACATATTATTTCCTTGTTAAAGAACATTCTACCAAACATACAATCATTGGCGACCAACTTGCAGTTTCAAACATTGTTAGCGTTGATCACCAGACTCCTTTCAAACTCTCAAATGCAAAGTATCGCAATGCAATATGCTACCGGCTCATTTTGCATCTGTTCTCCATTTTGCAGACAGCTTTGTAAGGAAAAGGAGATTTTTTCATGATAATGGCTTGTCTTGCTGTTTCAACATCAAGTTAGAATACTATTTCATCAGGTATCCTGCCTTTTAAAAGACAGCTTAAAGCCTAGTTAAACCTGTTGCTCTGTTTGGTTTTTTGCATAATCTATTTTATTATGCTGATATGTTGATGTTACTGTTATTTTCCTTTTGTGTGCTGTCTGGTTAATTTTGCTTATCTGACATCTTTACATGGTACCAACACAATAGACTATAAGTGGTACAGACTGCATATCTTTCCTTTCTTCCTCATTAAAAATATTAATGTAAATAATTAAAAAAAATTTTAAAGTGTGGAAGTCCAAAGTAATTGCCAAAAACCAGCCTAAATTTGTTAGGTTTGGGAAGTTAAGTTTGGATTTCTGCTATGTTACATCCAATTAAAGTGTGCTTTTAGGATCGCAAAGCTTTATAGTCACAATGCCTGCAGCATAAGCCAGTTTACTCATTAAAATACTTGTGGGATATAGAATCCACTCTAACTTGGCATGGGGTAATACAAAAGAAGAATCCAGTTCTCTTAAGAAATATGTATTATGCAAAGATAATTTCAAAGTTTATCCTGAAGGTTTTAAATGCTTTGTAATTTACTAAACTGACCTGTGAAAGTTTAAAACTAGACAGTCGAAGACACTTACCAGAATTTGGTTACTAGAATGACTGAGTGATAAACGTTGCAATGTATGGCCACATCTTAATTATTTGGGGGGGAAAACCCTCTTGTTCTACAACTGGCTAAACTTGAATAACATAGCAATATTAAAAAGAAGGTGGACAAAAATTATTTTACTCCCATTTTACTTCATAATATGTATTATTAGTATAATAATTAGTATTATGCATAATACTTCATTCGGTTTATTCCTCAATAGAAGTGGGTACTAAAATCTTTATGTCTGGGCTGATAGCCATTCCCAGTTTTCCAAAATACAACCTTTTCTTGTCCTGTCATCCATTCCAAAATAACTTTACTAACTAAACACTCTCTCATCCTGTTACTACACTATCTTGCTGTGTCCTATCCATCTGCAATCTTACCATCATGCTGTAGCAAGAGTTTCTCCAAAAATACACAAGGAAGGTGTCTCCCTAAAGCAGGGATGTCAAGTCACATTGTCAAGGTGGCACTATGTGACGGATTCGGGTGTTCCCCACCACCACCACCTTCGCCAAACCAGGTGTGGGCATGGCCAGCATGTGATGCATCAAGCCCACAGGCCAGGAGTTTGACAACCCTCCCCTTAATTCTCTCTTGGGGAAAAATAAAAATAGTTTTGAATTTGTGAGTATGGCTTGTTTGTTGCTTTGTTGTCTGTTTAAATATCTAAATTTAATTATTATTGTCATTATCTCCTGATTAGAACTCCCGATATATATTGCTAAATTGGAACTACCCTCACTGTTTCTTTTTTAAACAGGGGAGTAAATAATAACTGGGTTGATCAGGTTTAGCTACACATTTTATTATGGTGGATATCTAAAGGATATTTATAGTTTTGCAAACAATATTTAAGGAAGGAAAGGATATACTATACATATATGATAGATGGATACACACATACACACACACACACACGATTGATAGAGAAAGGAAAAGGGATCACTGAAGACAATAAAGCCAGACCTTTTGAGACAGCCTGTAAAAGAAAATTCTGATTTCTATTCCAAAAATGTAATATTTTTCCTAGGTCCAGGCCATTATCCCCCCAAAAGAAGATTTGGATATTTGTTAGAATCAATTCACATACAATCTTGAAAGTTTTACAAATAAATCACGTGTCTCTGAATCCTAATTCTCCACTCTTGGTATGAAATTATTAGATTAGATTTGCCTGGCAAATGGAGAATTAATGACATACAGGCATCTCCAATCAGAATAATTAGTAGTGTTATTACTACTGTGTTACTACTTTTTATTGATAAATAGAAAATACGTAGATAAATAGTATCAGTTACAGTACAATGAACAATCCTAATAAGTTCCAACCAAAACATATATACCAGATGGATGGTAGGTGCCAATCATCTGAATAAATTAGTATTCTTAAGATTATTTTAGTTAGTTTCTACCCATAATTGCCTACGCGGCTGCATTCTGGACTAGCTGTAGTCGTCGGGTGCACCTCAAGGGGAGTGGGGAGGGAATAGGGATTTTGCGATATCTTTCCCCTGTAATGCCCACCAAGCCATGCCCACATAACCGGTAGTAAAAAAAATTGAATTTCACCACTAGGGGTACCCCAAGGTTCTGCTTAGGCCCAGTATTCTTCAACATCTTCATAAATGATTTAGAGAATGGGATAGAAAGGGAACTCATCAAATTTTCAGATGAGACCAAGCTAATAGCAATAGCACTTAGACTTATATTCTGAAGAGGGCTTTACAGCCCTCTCTAACCAGTTTAGAGTCAGCATATTGTGCCCAACAATCTGGGCCCTCATTTTACCCACCTCAGAAGGAGTCAACCTTGATCCTGGTGAAATTCGAACTGCCATATTGCAGGCAACCAGCAGAAGTAGCCTGCAGTACTGCACTCTTACCACTCTACCACTGTGACTCATAACTATACTTTTCATCATTATTATCATTGTGAACAATTTTAATGCTGGAAAATAAATGTCATTAGTAGCAATTAGACACAATTATTTGCCTATAGGATGCAATTTGAGGTAAAGTTTGATTTCACTATACTTATTAAATAATTGGGCCTAATCTGTGCAAGAAGCAGAATGAGACACTGCAGCTAACTACACTGTATCTGCCTGTAGATATAGGAGATCCAGAGAGAGCTTGACAGGTTTGGGCACTAGACTCTATCCCAGGGGTCCCCAACCTTTTTGGCACCAGGGACCAGTTTCATGTTAAAAAAATTCCGTGGACCGGTGGCCATGGCTCGGCTGGTGGACAGGGGTAGCGGGGGGAGGGGGAGGGGGGAGGGAGAACAGGCATCGCATGCTCGCGCAGGGGAGGGGGAGTCAGCTCACTTGCCCCTCTCGGGCCCCCAACTACGCAAGCGGCCGCATCTGTGCTCTCCCGCCCCCCAGTGCACACTCTGCCCAGGGGGCTGCCCCCTCCTCCCTCCTCCTCCTCTCCGCCCTTTCTAAGAGTTGCGCTGCTCACTGCGGCCCAGTTCCTATCAAGCCACAGACCAGCACCGGTCCACGGACCGGGGGTTGGGGACCCCTGCTCTATCCAACATAATGCAATTCAGTGGTGAGAAAAGTAAGGTTTTACATTTAGGCAAGAAAAATGCCTGGGTATAGAATAGGTGTTATGTGGCTTAACATCAGTAACTTTGAGAAGAATATAGGAATTCTAGTGGGCAACCATTTAAGTATGAGGCAGCAGTGTGCTGCAGCTGCCAAAAATGCCTAGGCTGCATTAACAGAGGAATAGTATCAAGATCATGTGATTAATACCACTACATACTGCCTTGGTAAGATCACACATGGAATACTTCTGAGGTTAAACTAGAAGAGCTCCAAGGTCCCTTCCAATTCTGTTATTCTGTATAATAAAATATCCAAATATTGAGAAGAGGTAGCCCTGCTGAAAAATTATGCCTGTCTGTCTGTCTGTCTGTCTGTCTGCCAATCCATTCATCTATTCCTTAAATTTCTAAAGTTGTCAAATTCAACATATTTTTTCGACTTCCGGTTCCGGCTCCAGCGGCGACGGGCAAGCCTAGGGTTCGTCCGCCGCTTTGTATCTTTTCCTGCCCCCCCCCCACGGGGGTCTCCCGTAAAGCCGGCTTGCCTGGGTCGCCCTCCCCCAGCGGCAGAGGGGAGGCGACCCTTGTCTTCGGCTTAGGTGGAGGAGGACATGCTGCGGCGGGTTTCCCCTTCGCCAACGGTGACGGCATCGCTTTGAGAATATGGAGAGAGCTGGCCGCCTGAGTCGGGAGGCTTCCGCTGCGAGGGGGAAAGTGAGTGATTTTAAACATTTTTTTTGCTGTCAGCCTGGGCTGAAAGAACTTGGAGGGGGGTGTTTGCTTGTTAAACCCCCCCCTCGGACTCAAAGCGGCACTTGAAAATGGATCCTCGTTGCGAGGAAGCGGATATCTTTAATCCGGACTGTTTGAAACAAGGGAAAGTGGTCTGCGGTTTGTCTTGCAACAAAGAATCTAGGTCTGGCTGATTTGAAACAATTTTTTTTTACCACTCTCTCCTTCTGGCTCTGAGTCTGGGCGGTTGAAGATGGCTTCTCTTTGTCCCTGAATGAGTATTTTACTTATGGAAAATTTCCAGCATCGCTTTGTGATTTGGACTTCCTCTTTTTTTAAAGAAGAATTTTTTTGGATTATGTGATTTCTTTTCTGGAGTGCCTTCGCTATTATAATTATTGATCTGGAAAACTGTTTCTCTTTTGGTTCCTGAACTTTTTACAATCCTGATTTGAACTTCTAGCTCCTGATTCGCCTCAACGGCCCCACCCAAAAAACGCCATTTTAGTGGCATTGACTTTAACAGCTAATTATGGCACAAAAATCAGAACTGGCAGGCTTAGAACTAAGGATGGCTTCTCTTGAATCAGTTATACAAACTTTGGTGCAAGAAATCAAGGCCCAGAGAGAAGAAAACATTAACTTTAAAAAGGAGCTACTGGATACATGGAAACAAGTGCTGGAGAACACACAGAAGAATGAAGAGTTGGAAGGGGGGCTGGCTGGGGCTAAGGGAGAGATTAAAAATGTTACTAATGAGGTTATAGAAATAAATGGGCATGTGTCTAGGATTGATATGGAAAGGATGACATATTTTTTGAGATTTCAGAACGTTTCTGAGGAATCTGGTGAATGTCTCCCTGAACTCATGAACACAATTATAGCAGATTATTTACATGAACCTAAGGATGAGATCAGAGGGGACATTGACCTAGCCTACAGAATAAACTCTGCATATGCCAGGATAAATGAAGTACCCAGAGAGATACATGTTAAATTTGTTAGAAGGTCAACCAGAGAGGAAATCTTGAAGGTGCAAAGAGGAGGACCGTTAATTTACCAACAAAAGGAGGTTGCCATCTTGAAGCAGATCCCAAGAAAGATTAGAGAAGCGAGAAGGAAATTTTCCTTCTTGTCTAAAACATTGTTTGATCACGGGACCTGGTTCAAGTGGGTGATGCCCGAAGGGATGCTGGTGTTCTGGGAAGGAGGAAGAGTGAGGATTAAAACAGTAGCTGAGGTGGAAGCCTTTTTTAAAAAACATTCCTCTGTCCTGGGGGAAGATCCAGGGGGGGCAGGGGGGGCCACGGCCCCGCCCGCTGGGGGCCTGGAAGGAGGGATAGAAGACACAATTGCCAAGAGACTTAGATCTAAAAAATAACTTTGCTTTGATTTTTTGAGTAATATTGTATAACATGTGTATCTGGATTTTTGCAAATGACTGACAGGTTAGAATTGAGAACTTAGAAATATGTACTTGTTTTCACTTTGTAGTATTATGAAAAATGTTTTTTGTTAATGATTTATTATGAAGCTCCGGTAGGGCCGACGACTTCGACGCGAAAGCTCTCAAAATTTCTTTGTATCTCTTACCCTACCCTATTGAAAAACTGTAAAACCAATAAAACTTTTTCAATATAAAAAATTCAAGAGGCTTCCGGTTCCGGCTCCAGCGGCGACAGGCGAGCCTAGCGCTCGCTCGCCGCTTTGTTGCCTTTTCTGCCCCCCCACGGGGGCGAGACATCCGGTTACCGGAGGTCTCCCGTAGGGTCAGCTCGGAGGAGACGTTCTTCCTCATGGCGGTGGGGAGAGCGCTCCCCTCCGCGACCTAGGTGAGGAGGAACATGCTGCGGGGGGTTCTCCCTTCGCCAACGGCTGTCGGCGCCATTCACTTCAATGCAGAGGGCTGAGCGGAGAGGTCGGAAGGTCTGCCGAGGCTTCAGCTGCGAGGGAGAGTGAGTTTTAAAAAAGACTTTTTTTTTCCTTGCTGCCAGCTGAACGGACTGGGAGGGGGGTGTTTGTTTCAAAAAAAAACCCTCGGACTTAAGCGGCACTTTAAAATGGCTTCTCTGGAAGAGAAAGCGGAAATCTTAAATCCGGACTGTCTCTAACAAGGGAAAGTGGTATGCGGTTACTTGCAACATTGTTTCTAGGTCTGGCTGGATAAAAAAAAAATATTTTTCTACTCTCTCCTCTGGGCTCTGAGATGGGCGGTGGAAGGTGGCTTTTCTTTGTCCCTGCCTGATTATTTCAACTATGGAAAATTCCCAGCGTCTCTTTACAATTGGGACTCTCTCTGGATATTGATGAAGATTTTTTTTTTCTTGCTGGATTTGTGATTTCCTTTCTGGATTACCTTCGCTATTATAACTATTGAGTTGGAAAATTGTCTCTCTCTTGGTTCCTGAATTTTACAACGTTTCAACCTTGATCAGAACTTTTGGCTCCCGGTTAGTCTCACCAACCCCACCCTGAAAACGCCTGAAGAATTGGAAGGGGGGTTGGTGGGGGTTAAGGGAGAGATTAAAAATGTTATTAAAGAGGTTGGGGAAACAAATGGGCATGTGTCTAGGATAGATATGGAAAGAATGACATATTTTTTGAGATTTCAGAACGTTCTTGAGGAATCTGGTGAATGCCTCCCTGATCTTATGAGCACAATTTTAGCAGACTATTTACAAAAACCTAAAGATGAGATCAGGGGGGACATTGACCTAGCCTACAGAATTAACTCAGCATATGCCAGGATAAATGAAGTGCCTAGAGAGATACATGTGAAATTTGTTAGAGGGTCAACCAGAGAGGAAATCTTGAAAGTGCAGAGAGGTAGTCCATTAATCTACCAACAAAAAGAGGTTGCTATCTTGAAGCAGATCCCTAGAAAGATTCGAGAAGCAAGGAGGAAATTTTCCTTCTAAAATTTTATTTGATCATGGGATTTGGTTCAAGTGGGTGACACCCGAAGGGATGCTGGTGTTCTGGGAAGGAGGAAGAGTGAGGATTAAAACAGTTGCTGAGGCGGAAGCCTTTCTTAAAAAACATTCCTCTGCCCTGGGGGAAGATCCAGGGGGGACGGAGGGGGCCATGGCCCCGCCCACTGGGGGCCAGGGAGGAGAAAAAGAAGATACAATAGCCAAAAGACTTAGATCGAAAAAATAACTTTGCCTTGATTTTTCTGAACAATTTTGCATAATATTTGTATCTGGATTTTTTGTAAATGTCTGACAGCATGGAACTGAGAATTTAGGTATATGTACTTGCTTTTACCTTGTAGTGTTATGAAAAATGTTTTTTTTTTGTTATTTTTTTTTATTGTGTATTTTGAGGTCTCGGAAGGGCCGACGACTCTGACGTGAATGCTCTCAAAATTTCTTTGTATCCCTTACCCCACCCTATAGAAAAGATGTAAAACCAATAAAACTTTTTCAATATAAAAAAAAAAATTCAACATATTTTTTCCATAAGATAAACAACCAGACAAAGGAAGAACTTTCTCTGAGTCCAAGGCCGAGTGAAGGTTTTTAAAGTTTTACAGGTTGTTTCTTTCAATTGGAAATGGAAGTGACTTTGAATGTTTCAGAACAAAAGAAATTCTTAAGAGATCTAGCTTAGTGTATTGATAAATAGAATAAAAAGCAGTGTTTGGTATAGAAGAAAGCACACTGAATATACTGTGTTTCCCCAAACATAAGGGTCTTATTTTCTTTTGACCCTTGAAATAAGCTTTTGGCTTTATTTTTGGGGAGGTCTTATTATTTTTGAGGTGCAGGAGGCAGTGAGTGTGGTCACCTCATGGCTACTGCTGTGTTGCAATATTTTGGAGGAGGGCTTATTTTAGTGCAGGTGCTAACAAAGCCTGTTTGGGCTAATTATCCTGGGCAGTCTTATTTTCAGAGAAACAGGGTACATGTCTAATTTTATTGAAAAACATCTGGTTAACATCAAGATGGCATAAATATTTTAATGGGGAAATTTTCTTAGAACTATGTAGATTTAACTCTATTCTAATAGTGCAGAAGTGCCCACTCTGGAGATCTGTACTGATATAAGGATTTAGGGAATGGCATTTCTTTTTCACTATAGCAGCATCTTGCCATAGAATTTGTAATACCCATTAATAAAAAGAAATATTCCATCCAATTGAGTTTAACTCCTAATCATTTTGTGGACACATCTGTGCAGTTTCTCTGGCAACAGCACTGACTTAGTTGGTCAATGCTTTCTCAATGTAGCCTAACAAGGGGATTTCCTGGTGGCCATTTCATTAACTTTTGATGGAGAAAAAAATAAACGACCAAGTGCCTTTTGAAGTGTGGATCAGATATTTTCTGCCATTTCTTCTATTATTATTCAGTGAGCCACTCTGCCCTGATTCACTCCAGCATTCTGATTTCGCAAAGAATAATTCTAAGATTAATTCCAAAATTAGAGCGTGCAGAGTTTACTGCTGCTTTCATTTCATTTGCACAATACAGTCAGGTCATAAAAGAAGCTGTGTTGAAAGGGAAAAGATAGGGAAACATTGTAGTGAAATTCTGGAAGAAGTGAGCAAACTAGAGCTCCAACTTCTCACTACAGGGATGATGGACCTATTTAATTGGTCCACTATAGGTATTAATTAGGTTCCAGAAAGAGTTTGGAATGATTCCAGAAGATTTGATAAATGGTCTGGCTGAAATCTTAATTGGAGCTTGGAATGAGAGGGTATCTTGTACTAGATTTACAGAGGAACTGAGGGAGCTAAATCAGGAAAATTCACATCTAAAGTGCCATTGGAGGGCTCCTAGGTGTAAATATGGCAACGTATAAATTGGAGACACTATTAAGACCTGCTCCATTAAGGGCAGCAAAGTATCACCTTTTAACAGTCGGTTCTGAGGAGATACATTTATAAGGACAGTATAAAGAATATACGAGGCACCTACCAGAGAGAGTCACTAAGATCTATCACAATCTGATCTCTGGCTTTTATGTAGGACCTACTGCCTGGGTTTGATCCTATGATTCCAGGAGGAACTGGACAGCGTCTCAGAGCTGCAACCTTGCCTACCTGCTTATATTAATATGTCTCCTCGCGTTGCTCCCAGGAGCTCTGGGTAAGTGCTGGTGCTGGTAAATGTATCCCTGAATGAGGAGATGATCCTGTTGTCACTGAAGAAGTCCCCTTCCTCAAAAAGTCATCGCTGGACTTAATATTTTTGAATAATTCTTTTCTGCTTTCCAACCTTTCCTTTCTATATAAAGTTGTTAAGAAGGTTAGTGTTCTGCACGTTCAGAGAGCCTGGAGGAAGTTGGTTATCTGGACCTTTTTTAGTCCAGATTTTAGATCTGTGGACCAAAACTGCATTAATTGTACTTGTGGATTACTTTGGATGGGTATAGTATTTATTTATTTATTTATTTATTTATTTATTTATTTATTTATTTATTTATTTATTTATTTATTTATTTATTTATTTATTTATTTATTTATTTATTTTGATTTATATAACCGCTCCTTCTCCATCGAAATGGACCCAGGGCGGTGCACAGGGAGTTAAAATCAATAAATAACAATAAATACAGTAATAATGTCTAAAATGAATTAAACTAAAGACATGTGCTAAAACATTCCCATTAAAATTCTAAAATACATTTACTCGTTGGCTGATGTTGAATTATATCAGAGCTCTAAGCTCTAAGCTAGACCGGCTTGATGGAAAAGATACGTCTTAAGTGAGTGGCGAAAGAGGGGAAGGTCTGTGACAGTCCGAAGTTTGGGGGGTAGGTCGTTCCAGAGGGATGGCCCTGCCACCGAGAAGGCCCTTCCCCTGGGCACCGCTAGCCGGCATTGACCGGCGGATGGTACCCTGAGGAGGCCCTCCCTATGGGAGCAGATCAGACGGTGGGAGGTATGCGGCAGGAGACGGTCCAGGAAATAACTAGGCCCCGTGGTTGCTCAGGTATCCTTGCTCTCCTTGATTTCCTAGTGGCCTTTTATACTGTTGACCTTGATATCCTTTTGGACTGACACCAGGAATTAGGTGTCAGAGACACAATTTTGTTCTGGTTCTTCTTCTTCTATTATAAGTTCTAGTCAGTGTTGATGGGATGAGAGTCGTCGATCATAGCCTATGCTTTGTGAGGTGCCACAAGGTTTAACATTCTATCCTTTTTAACATCTACTTGAAGCTGGTGGGTAAGATCATCTAATGGAGTGGAGTGAGGTATCATCAGCATGCAAACAACAATTAGTGGTATATAACTGCTGTACCCCAGGCTGACTATGGAGTTCTTATCTCAGGGTCTGGAAGCTATGAAGTTTTGGATAGAGAGGAAAAGACTTTGGCTGAGCTATACCAAAACCAAGTACCGGTAGTTATAGTTTTTTAGTCATCCTCCTTTTTCTTCCAGATATGATGATTATCTATTTTAGTTCTAGGTGCAGCTGTACATTTTTAAATTCTTTCTGGACTCCTGGCTCCTGATTGGTGGCAACTGTATCTCCAGGAGGACTTTTGTGCATCATCATTCTTTGTGCCAAGTATGCCCTTTCCTGGGCTGGGAGACATTGTACATAATCACTTGAACTTTGGTCATCTTCAAAAAGGTCCTGCAAAATTTTGTATGTATGATGTTTGTATGATGCTTTTGAGAAGCATCCAAGAGTTGCAATTGATCCAGAATGTAGCAGCTTGGACAATATGTGTATTTCCAGTCACCCAATGTTACACTTTTTCTATGCAAGCTGTATTAGTTTCCAGTAGGTTTCTGGATATAATCCATGATGCTTGTTGTCACTTATTGATTTATTTTTTAGAATTTACATAGCCATACATCTCATATGGTGACTCTAGGTGGCTCATAAAAATCCATAAAGAACATAGTTAAAATAGCATACCAAATAAATGCTTCATGGCATGAGACTGGTATACTTAAAATTCCTGCTGATCTCTACCTACTATTTGATCCATCAGAGAGACATACATTAATCTCATCAGTTTAAAAAAAATCATATTGTAGAATCTAGGAACTGTGTTTTATGTCAGCTGCCCTCTAGAGTTACCTGATATTAAATTGACCCCCAACTCTGCTAACCTTCTGGAATTCATTGAATTCCTGGTTGTTTGCTTAGGCATGGGGTTGTGAAGTTAGTGAAACTCAAGAGGTTAATATAATGTTGATTTTTGTTTTACTCTTAGCTGCCATTTTGGTTTTGTTACATACATCACAATATATATTTTATGGTGGGATTTCCATTTTGCTCACTGCCAAGAGTTGCTGTAGCAAGAGGGGTGATCATATAAATCAAAACCAGCCAATGTAATAAAACACAATCATTGAGCTGTTGTAAGATTTTTAAAGTAAAAAAATAACACTGCAGATGGATTTCAGGAAAAGGAAAAGGAATGGTGAGAAGGGCACTACAAGTGATGGAAAAGCTCACAGGAGACATAATAATCAAAAGTTAAAGGAAATGACAAGTACTTTAGGCCAAAGTGAAATAAATTCTTAATGTAGTGGAAAGCAGAGAATTTGAAAACAGTGATTTGGTTTTGTTTATT
The DNA here is from genome assembly GCA_039707465.1 of Rhabdophis nuchalis. Lineage (NCBI taxonomy): Eukaryota > Metazoa > Chordata > Lepidosauria > Squamata > Natricidae > Rhabdophis > Rhabdophis nuchalis. The sequence goes on along the minus strand of CM077643.1, from coordinate 115,831,978 downwards.
TAATTTCTATAGTTATATCTAGGAGACATAATGTTATGACTCAAGCCACCTAGACAGAGGTAAGCTTTGATGTAATCCTTTATTGCTCTGATAATTCCACAACAAACGGCTCTATAATGGCCAGTAAATTTCCATTCCAAATTTCCCTGAAGGCAGCCAACTACAGTTCCCACAAACAATAACCGTTAAGTGACAAAACTGATTCACAAAGGCAGAGAGAAAGTCCAAGGATAAGGTGTGAGCTCACAAGGCAAGGTCCAGAGACATGGTCTGCAAGGCAAGGTACTGTAGTCCATGAAGGAAAGTCAAGTCCACAGGGAAAGCAAGTCCATGAGGCAAAGGCACAAGGCAAGGTAGAGGCAGAAATACAAGGCAAGGCTGGGTTCCCCCGCCACCGCCCCAAATCCAGGGAAACAAAGCCAAGGATGAAAAGCAAACTATTGTTCTTGACAAAGACAACTTCCCCCAGCCTCTGCTTAAGTCAACCCAAGTCAGGTGTTCCTTTGTGGGGTGGGGTGGGGTGACCGTCTTCCAAGCAGCCTCACAGTCCTCCTTTGAGCTTGTCTCATGCCCCCAAATCAAGTGGGGGAGGCAGCTGTTTCTCATCAGAAGGGATCTGCTGCCTCTCAATATCACTGCCTGACTAAGACGATCCTTCCCCATATCTGTGAGGACAATCAGTTCCTGATCCAGTCAATCACTTCCCCAATGCCTGAGGGGTTGGGACAGCATCATCCTCACCCCATGGCCTCATCCCATGGCCTCCACATTGCAGGTGAGATATGTCATCTGCATTACAGGGGAGATGTGCCATTCCCAATGGACAATCCCAGTTCCAACTTCTATTCCTCCCCAACAATCTGATGGGGCCATGGTACAAAGAAAAGACCCAGCCAAGAAAGAAAACTTTCAGAAGTGTTAATGGTAGGACATTTAATGAGCTGCTCACAGGAAAGCCATACATAACAGGGCTGTGCATACCTCGAAATTGGTTGGTATGGATTTTTGTCAGCAAAGAAAGTCCCTGCTCTCTGGCAAAGCTAAAATAATTGCAGCTACTTTAAGAAGTCAATCTGATGGACTGTATCCAAGTATCACCTGATTGAGCAACGAGTAAAACAGAAATCAGAGAAAGGTGAATGTGCTGCACATGAGCCCTGTTCCTAACTATAGAAACCACCTGATCAGATACAAGGATTCCCAAGTACTCATTTTTATAGCCAGTCATTCAAGCCTTTCACTCCAGCAGATGTTGTGTTTATTTATAGCTCATGCACTCCAGATTAGCTCATTCATCAGATGGACTTGGAAAGCAGGGTGAATTGTGGAAATAACAAATGGATGTACTGAACTGTGAAAGGCAGCATTAACGTATTTAAGGCGTGGACAGAAAATTAATCTCCTCATGGACCAATTTATTTGCAAGATAAAACACTATGCTCTGTTTGTGTGTGCTTGTGCGTGAGAGGGAAAGACAGTGAAGAGAAATCTTGTTCTGTATTGCATAACATGCATATCAAAACCAAAAGAGGAGATAATAGCTTGTAATAAATATTTCTACATTCAGCTCAGCAAATTTGACACATTTAAGAGACCCAGGTGCTATTATTGCAAAATAATTAAATAAAAGTCATTGTGATTATATGTTGATTTTGTTAGTTTAATACAGGAAATGTTATTGATCTTATTGGTTATCATAATCAAATAAGATCATCCCTGTGGAAAAGGAATCCACCATTCCCCAACTTCTTTTGAATGAAAAAAAATCTTCCACAAAAACCTATAAAAGGAAAATAAAGACATTTTGCAGCCTTTTTTTACCTGAATCTTCTAGATTGATTTGTAGAACTGCCCTTTCTTTCCCTACAGAATGTTCAGAATGATGTTTAGAGATGAAAATGGAACTAGGCTATCAACAAGAGAGAGAAAAACAGGAAAGGAGAAATAAAGCACTGTGACATTGCTTTGGTTTGTAAAAATAACTCTCACATTTCTATTGTATTTATTCTCAGGAAGATATTTGGCGAAACTGATACCAGTATCCCTTCCCAAAATGAGAGTGGAAAATTTTAATAAATCATTAGCAAATAGGTTGCTGGCTTTCAATGTAATGTATTTAAATAATTTCAACTGCGTTCATTTCAATGTAAAGTCTGATGTATTTTTTTTTTTTCCTTGGTCCTACCAACTTCTTTATGAAAAGCAGAAAGTCTGTTTTCAAGAACAAACAAAATCAGTGGTGCCTGTCCTGTAGGACAATATTTATTGTTTGTAGGTAAAAAGCAGATGATCACAAGCTTTTCATTTATTCTGTTACTGAGCATAAGCACAAGTATATGTACCAGAAATAACTTTTTGAGGAAATGGGTAAAGACTAAGAAGGTCCACAAGGGATGAGATACTGAAGGTGCAATGGGGGGGGGGGGCTTTGAAATATCAAGACAAAGACATTACCATTCTATAATAATAATAATAATAATAAATTTGAATTTATTAACCGCTCCCTCTCCCCACAGGGACCCGGGGCGGTGCACAGGAGGAACTAAAAACAATATAAACAATAAATAAAAAAATATATACTTTAAAACACAATTAAACAATATTATCCCGTGCTAAAAATAATTAAAAACCCATTAAAATACATTTGAAATCTATAGACAGAGAGACTATCCAAGGCCGGCCAGTCGAAAGAAATGGGTCTTTAATTTCGTACGGAAGGAGCGGAGGTCAGTGGTCGTTCTGATATCGGGGGGAAGGTCGTTCCAGAGGGCCGGGCCCGCCACAGAGAGAGCCCTTCCCCTGGGCGTCGCCCGCTGACAAAGTCTAGTGGACGGCACCCGGAGAAGTCCCTCTCTGTGGGAGCGAATCGGCCGTGAGGATGTATGGGGCAGGATCCGATCCCGCAGATAGCTAGCAAATCCCCCCCAAAATTAGAGAAATAAGAAGGAAATATTCCTTTTTATCCAAAAAATTGTTTAAAAAAGGGTTTTGGTTCAAATGGTTAATGCCTGAAGGAATGTTTGGTTTTCTGGGATGGGGGCAGAGTTAGAGTTAAAACAGTAGAAGAGATGGAGGCCTTTCTTAAGAAACATTCCCTACTCCTAGGAGACGAAGAAGAGGAAACAGGAGGGGCCATGGCCCCGCCCATTGGCAGGAAAGAGAAAGAAGAGACAATAGCAAAGAGACTCATCTCAGAAATGAAGAGATTTTGAAACCACTACCATAACCTGTGAAAAGGGATGGCAGGGAAAAAACCAAATGATTGAATGTATGTATGTTAAAATGTGATATATATGTATCTTTTGCCAATTATTTTTCTTTCCTAATATTGAATTTGTATGAAGTATCGGAGGTGACCACCAACCTCCACATGGAAGCCACTAAAATGTTTATTTTGTATCCTAATTTACCCTTTTTCCCATATACATTGTAAAACCCAATAAAATTGTTTTTTTTAAAAAAAAGACTATGCTGTTGATATTCAGCAAGAGAAAGAAAACTTTGAGGCAATCTCTAAATTTGATAAATACATAAATAACAATTTCTTTCTTGTTGATATAAAAGCTTTTAACTTTTCCACTGTAATCAAAGTATTTCTCTTTGTCCAGTGACCTCACTTCACAGTAAATTAATGTTATTGAATGCTAATTACACATAATTCTCAATTGTATTCTGAAGCATGAGGAAACTCAAGCTTTTATTAGCAATAATTGATGCTGAGTGTTTCTAATAGCTACAGAGAGAATTGCACACCCTAAAATCTTAGGCTATTTCTATAGAATTGACTGATAGTGTCTTATAGCCCCATCTAACTATTACTATAAAAATACAGGATGATGCTGTAAAAATCTATACATTAGTTGGATAAAAGCAACCAAGTTCTGGTGCATAGACATATACATTACATTACATTGTATATCTAATCTCTTTATAAATAATAATATAATAAACGATGCACTTATATTTATTTAAAAATGATTCAGTAAAGCAGCCTCATACATCTTAATTATGAATAAACAATCCAAATAATTTATATAGATCACTGACAATATCTCATGGACAAATTTCTCATTTTGGGTAAGAACTACATTTTAATGTAGTTAAATGAGATGCAAACTCCCACTCATCAGTGAAGTATATTGGATAAATTGTTTTAATAATCCCAAAATGTAATTATGCTGAGTAAACCCATGAAATCAGAATTGTCAGGGATATTCACTATTTAATTGTAAGCAAAACCCATGGTAATAGGTAGCTCAAATGTTAAGCTGCTCTTATGCGATAGCCATTACAAGAAGTAATGTGAGATGAGTGAATGTGACATGGATGGCTATATAAAATGAATGAATGAATGAATGAATGAATGAATGAATGAATGAATGAATGAATGAATGAATGAATGAATGAAAATATATTGTCCATTGTAGAAGAAAATTTAAAAATGACATCAGTTATGTTAGCTTGCATGGTCACGTGTGTGTATGCCTGTGTGTGTGTTTACACACAAATGCATTATTTTCTTACTGCTGCTTTTATTTTTATTTTTATTTTTATTATTATTATTATTATTGTTGTTGTTGTTGTTATTATTATTATTGTTGTTGTTATTATTATTATTATTATTATTATTATTATTATTATTATTATTATTATTATTATTATTATTATTATTATTTAAATTTATAAACTGCACCACTCTCCCCAAAGGGACTCTGTGATGATGTAAATACTGAATCATACTTGACAAATCTAACTCCCTGACACACAGACATAGACACACATACAGATACACAGACACAAATACACATACAGACACACACACACACACACACACATTGAAGGCAAGGTGTCCTTGATGTTTGCTAGTATAAGATGTTTGCAATCAATCATCATGCATAATGTCATACCTTACTGTAGCTGAAAACTGAAGATGGAACAAAAATCATTCCATCATTCAAAACCTGTTATTAGTTTCATTTATCCTTCTCCATACCCCCTTAAAAATAGCAGCATGGACTTTTCACAATTTGTTTGTTGGACAGTAAAGGTTAATTCACCTGAATTCTGAAAATGGGGATTGAGAACATGCAGGCTTGATGAAACAAATATCTGATTCCTCATCAAAAATATCTGTGAATCATCCCTATGGTTTTAGCTTAGATTATAAAGGTTCAAAAACTATGATTTTAATAGGAAACCTACAGCGGTGTACATACCCTGTTTCCCCAAAAATAAGACAGGGTCTTATTTTCTTTTGACCCTGAAATAAGTGCTTGGCCTTATTTTTGGGGAGGTCTTATTATTTTTGAGGTTCAGGAGGCAGAGAGCATGGTCATATTATGGCTGCTTCTGTGTTGCAATATTTTCAGAGAGGGCTTATTTTCAGGAGACGGCTTATGCGTTCAAAAGTCCGATTGGGCTTATTATCTGGGGAGGTCTTATTTTCAGGGAAACAGGGTATATACACAGCATGATTCCCCTATTCTTCTTTTCACTGCTGTAGCAGTACAACTTGCACATTCTCTTTCAGAATGAGTGTCCCAAGTCTGTTTTTTACCCAATTTTACTGCCTTTCTTCAATAGGCTTTTTTTCTTTGCTGTTAATACACTGAGTATCATTAAGTGTTTTTCATGCCCTTGTGAATGTCACATGACTTGTTTTTTGCAATTGCCATTCCTGATTGCAGGATCAACTGCAATCTCATGATTCTCATGATTCTACAGCTTTAAATACATCAGTTACCAAAAGATGTGTTAGTCAGTATTGAGGATCCTGTCTCCAGACAAAGCAGAATTATTTATTATGGATCAGCCATGCAATATTGTGGTTAAACAGATGGTAGATTCTCTTACGAATCTAGATAGATAATTTCCATTACAGACTATACTTATCAGCTGTTAGAATATGGATGAGATTCAGGTTGAGCACATGGAATTCAAGGCAAAATATAAACAAGGTGAAAAGGCAAAAAAAGATAGAAATTGATATTTAGGGCAGAACAAGCTTTTGGCTGCCTCATCCCTATGATTGCTACCTGGTTTTTGGGCCCATCCTTCTTGTCTTTCACTGTCCTGCATAGATATATATCAGGATGATCATGCTTCTATGCCCAGTGTTTTCATTCAGTTTGTTACCTTCCTTTCTCTATTATCTTGTCACAAGACTTGAATTTTAAAGGAAGGCCACTTTGTTTATGTCTTTCATTTCCTACCCATAGGTACTCATTTTTCTTCATGCTCCAAAACATATTCTCTGCTGTAAATAAACTCCATGCAATTATCATGTTAAAATAGGGAAGTGTTGAAGTCTTATTTCCATGGTTTTGACTAGAACAAGGCAGTCAAACTCACAAGATGTGGGCTGGATGTGTCACACACTGGCCACACCATGCCTAGTTTAGCAAAGGGGGAAAAGTTGCAATACATCATGTGAGGCCGCCATGGAAACACAAATTTGACACCCTGGTCTAAACCATACATCTTTAGCCCTATCAGGGTTTTCTCATTGCTATTTAACCAATTTTCAAGTAGGTACTGGATGTTTTTAACTGGAGGAATCATAAATATCCTGAAAGGATGCAGATGCATTCAATTCTTTTTAGAATGGTCAAGAAGTTCTGTAATAATGTCATCCATGCAGTTTTCATCCAGTCTTACCTAGATTCTTGGTGATGTTATTTTTCTCAGCATCCCATATTATTTCCAAATCATAAAGCCTGCTGATCTAAACCCTCAAGTAAAATCCATGCTGCTCTATTTTATAGAAAAGGTGTGAAATATGGGATTAAAAATTTATTCCAACATTTTTCTATTCTACCCAATAATATATCCTTAACTTAATTTCTGACAATCGTGGGACCTTCCAGAACCTTGACTTGAGTGTTATCGTTTACCATTTAGTTCTGAATGCTTAGCATTTATAGTTTATACATTCAATAAATACCGTGCATCCTCAATCACATGTATTACAATTCATTAGTTCTATCCTAGTGAAGTGACAGGATGAGGTATTATTATCAAATACTTGTTTTAATGCAATTGATTGCAACAAGTTTTTACAGAAAAAATACATTTCTGTCTGGCTTATTCTCTGTCTCTTTGGTCTTAAAATCTCCACTATTACTGTCAATATATTCCCGTGGCTGAAGCTACAGCTTTTGCAATTTTAGTTCCTGAAGATGGTTGTATAGTGGTTCCGTCTTGTTAAGCCTTGAGAGGTCTCTCAGTCTACTGTCAATAAATCATATAGAGAAGAACCAACTTCCCCAATAGCCACACTTCGCATTATGTCTTCCTGTTAACAATCCTTATGTACGGCTTCAGCTGCCACTGTAAAAATCGACCTCAAAGATCTCCTCTTTGTCATTGTGGTTATTTTTCCCCCACAAAGTCAGGTGTACGCAAGATATCTTTTTGAAATCTGAGCAGAGCAATGAATCCCTGTAAGCAGGTGAAATTGCCAGCATAACTGATGTTTACTATGCCTAGTTGATGCCTTCATTTGTATTCTTTTGGTCCAAAATGTGCATCTCTGGATTAGGCAACTCATCCCTTATAAATATAACGGTGCAGCTCTATGCAATAAATATTAATAGCTTTTAGAATCTTTTATTCAGGTTATGTAATAGAAGCTTGCAAGATTATCTAATTAACAATGCATAAGAACTATGCAAATAAGAAGTAAATTACAAGCATAAGTGTATACAGTACCTTGATGCAGATATGAGTCAAGTGACAAACTTGCTCCATGTCCATTAAATTTGCTGCCTTAGCTGAAAAAGTAGACAAAGTGATAGATGAAGAAGCAAAAGGAGTTTAACATCTTTTGTGAGGAAGAACATGTGCCAGAAGCTCATTGATAAAATTCTTCTGAAAGACCTCACTGTCTTCAGAACTCTATGGTTCATCTTCACCTTGGCCATTCCAATAGTTCAGATTTGATGTCCATCATGTAGCTGAATTTAAGATTAGCTTTTTTGGATAATAGAGCTTCATAACTGGCAGATAAGATGCTGCATATCTCAATATTTGGTATTCAAAACAATACATCTGTACACACTCCTGCCTTTTTCATTTCAGCTCATTAGCCAAACTATTTACTATTTCCCCAATTACAATGTAGCCTATATCTTAAAGTTGCCAAGATTGAGAAACATTGTTTGATGCCATTGAGCAAATTCTATATCAAAGAGTTTTTTCCTCTCCTGTTCAGAAAGAAGAGGAATCAATTTTCCCTTGCGGAGCAGGGAAAATTTTGTCATTTGTAAGATGGGTAAGTGAGAACACAACATTGTACCTGACTAATTTTCTCCATTCATTGTGACAGCTGATGTTCCCAGTGGGATTGTTGATGTTCTCCTTGATTCTTCTGTTGATGACATTCAATCACACTCACATCAATATGCATATCCACTGACTATTAGTCTAAACAGACACCATAAGGATTCTAGGAATTACATTTTTGGTATAATATTAGAATCCTGAAAGTTTGTCAGGGTTTCTTTCTGCTCCATCAAGGTGGCTTTGACTTTTTGTACCCATATCATTGATACTTTTGAGACAGATATGCTGAGATGGCTAGATCAATCAATCAATCAATCAATCAATCAATCATCAATCAAATTAAATACTCCCTTTTCCCCCCAGGGGATATCTGAATTATGACATTGTAGCCTATCTACACTCAATACCAGGGAAAACATGCATGGAAGCTGTGATATAGATTGGTAGGAATTCTGTATTTTTATTGATTTTCACTTGTAGAGAAGTAGGATCAGACTGAAGCAATTGCCCATCAATCATTTCCACAAGCATAGGTTCCACAAGCACAGGTTTAATAACTGTGTGGGCAATTTAAGCTGCTGCACTGTAATCTCATCTATGAAAGTGGCTGTGGCACTAGAGCCTAAAAGAGGAGAGAGCTATATTTCTATGCCCAAGAGTGTACAAAAAATAACAAGGGATAATTAAATGCACTTGCCTGTGGTTGGATGTCTGACCTCTTTTAAATTCTCTCAGGAAGCCTCCATTGAGCATTTGGGAGGGGAGACTGTGAAGTTTCCAAAGAACAAGGCTTTGGAATTATTCGGTTGCTTGCTTGCTAGGCATCCTGCAGTTCCACACGTATGGCACTTTGCAATTGACTCAGAAATCTACTTCAATGGAGCAGTGTTTTGACTAGATATCCTGAGACTCCATTGTAGAGAGATAAACCAGGGCTCTTTTGATTTCTCTGCTGGGGACAGGAATTAGTTCACTGCTTCTATTTCCATGGGGTCTCCAGAATTGGAGTAGAAGGAGGTCATGGGCCAGGATGGAAGGGCAAAAACAGACTATAAAATCTTCCCATTATTATTCCCTCTGTGCATCATCTTCCTCCATTGACCCTTCAATTAGCACACACAACATTGGAACAGTTCTTCCATATTTTCTGATATTTCTTCTTTCACTAATTCATCTCTCAATTCATCAGAAAGTTGTTCTCCAAGCTGGCCAATCAGAATCAGATCATTTTACTCCATCTCACTGGCAAAGAAGTGGATGAGGAGACCTAATTCTCTCGTGGCATCTGATTTACAGAATATTCTCCCCATCTGACACCCACAGCTAGCAACATTTTTGTGCCAAGTAAAAATCTTGCTATTGTCACAGACTTTGCAACTTTTTTTAACTTGTATTGTATATTAATTGCAATTTTAATCATATTGGTTTAGTTTTTGAATGATCATCTTATAACTGCCTAGTATGTATGTGTGTGTGTGTTAGGTTTTTGAGCTAATAAATAAATAAATAAATAAGGGAGACTAGGATAGATCTATTTCAAGCTATTTAGCTCTCATCAGCCAGCCATACCCTTACTGGGATTCGAACCAGGGAAGTATTACATGTGAGGCAGTTTCTCAGCTGATCAGGATAGAACCAGTGGTCTGGTGGCAATTACAACTGCCTCACATGTAATACTTCCCTGGTTCGAATCCCAGTAAGTGTATGGCTAGCTGATGAGAGAGCTTGAAATAGATCTATCCTAGTCTCCCTTATTTATTTATTTATCAGCTCAAAAACCTAACACACATGTAAAAAAAAGCACAATGAAACTAATAGCTTTCTGTCTAGATGGTCTCTGGTGATGAGCTGAAAGGCAGAAAAGGAAAGCAGTATGCTTCCTCCCTTAATTGGGGTTTACCAGGATGTTGTGACACAAATATATATGTAGCATTAGAGTGACATGGTGACTCAGTGGCTAAGACACTGAGCTTGTCAAGCAAAAGGTCTGCAGTTCAGTGGTTTGAATCCACGTAACAGAGTGAGCTCCCGTTACTTGTCTCAGCTTCTGCCAATCTCACAGTTCGAAAGCATGTACAAATGCAAGTAGAAAAATAGGGACCACTTTTGGTGGGAAGGTAACAGCGTTCCATGAGCCTTCAGTGTTTAATCATGCCAGCCACATGATCATGGAGATGTCTTCGGGCATCACTGGCTCTTCAGCTTTGAAACCCCCTAGAGTCGGGAACAACAAGCACATAGGTGTGAGGGGAAACTTTACCTTTATATATAGCGTTATTATTTTGTATTTTATTGTTTTTCTTTTACTCAAATTTTATATTTCTTGTGTCTTATTCTGCCTACAGAATTTTGGCTACTAATTTATTAAATCAATATCTATTATGTATTCCAGACTCTGATTATTTTGCTTCAGCTTGTGAATCTACAAATTTGCTGTTACTCTCCTAGTCAAATAATCAAAAGCAACTCTTAAGTCTTCTCATGAAGTTCTGGTAATTATCCAGTGATGGATCATTGCTTTTAATGGGGATCACAGCCCATTTGGCATCCCCTTCTTTCAGCAGAGTAAAAACAAAGGCACTTATCTGTAAGAAATTCTACTGGCCAACTTGCGTTGGGTTCTGAAAGTCAGAAATTGATCCTGAGACCTTTGAAACCTGGCAGACCTCCCTGAGAATGAAACAGTACTTATTGGATTATAAGTTATTGATTGCCCCTGGCTGAAGCAAGCCTTTCTAATGGTTTTGTGGAGATTCATTATTTGCATATCCATTTATTTTTGATGCTGTAAGAATACCTTGGCATTTCTTTTGCAAGGAATGGAATGACCTGAGGATTCATCACCATCTTCAAAATCTAATGGCAAAGTTTGTCACCTTTTTTAAGGAGATTAATAAAATTTACAGAGTTAGGTCAGAATTGTCAAGGCAAGACCAGGTGAAGAAACAGACAACCCAAGAATTCCAGTACTCCTTTATTGCTATTGGGTAGAGTTTCCCAACCATGGCAATTTTGAGCTATATGGACTTCAGCTCCCAGAATTCCATAGCCAGCATTGCCACTGCTGAGATTTTTGAGAGTTGAAGTCTACTCACCTCCAATTTGCCAAAGTTGGGAATACTGCTGTAGGTATAATATAGGTATAATAATAGAATATTGAAGACCTGTCAGAGTTTCTCACTGCTCCATTTTATAAAAAACAAAACAAAATGATGATAGTTTTTGGAATTTCTTATACTTTCCACTTTCTTTGAATTGATGAAAAATCATGTATACATAGCATAAATAATTACAAAGATATAAAGGATGTCTTTACACCTTTGAATTGCATACCCTGAACAGAATTCCTGATCTGTTAAGCTAATAAACTAAGTGTGAAAGTTTAGCAGGGGCTAAAGTTTAGCATGACCATGGAGAGTTATTCTCAGTAAGGAGAAACATAGTTGAATTGGGCGTCAAATTCCTAGTAACTACTGTAGCATATTGATTTCCTTGCCATGAATTCCGTGGGAAAAATTTTTCCACAAGCCTTCTAAAGAACATGGCCATAACTTTTCAAGATAAAAATATTTTAAAATATTTCATTTTATTCTATATAATCATGAATTTAGTATGAAGAATATTGGACTGTAGCTGCAAATAACTTTACATTGATATATAGTATATGTAATTTAATCACAAGCTGAATTTGACGAAGGACAAGGCTTCCCTTTAATCAACTATGGTAGAAAGGAAATAATATAATTAGGAAATGTACACTGTATATTTAACAGATTAACAGAGTTGGAAGGGACCTCGTAGGTCATCTAGTCCAACCCCCTGCCCAAGCAGGACACCCTATACCATTTCTGGCTGATGGCAGTCCAGTCTCTTCTTGAAAGCTTCCAGTGATGAAGCTCCCACAGCTTCTGAAGGCTGTTCCGTTGGTTGATTTGTCTTACTGTCATGGACCCATCTCTTTTGTATCAAAATTATGTGAATTTTCTTATAAGTGTGTGTGTGAGTGTATACATACATACATACATACATACATACATACATACATACATACGTACTGTACATAGGCAACATAAAAAAATGGCTTTCTGCCTGGATGGCTCATAGGGTGAGCCGAAAGACAGAAAAGGGAAGCAGTATGCTCCCTCCCATATTTGGGCATACTAGGGTGTTGTGACATAATACATACATACATACATACATACATACATGCTGGTTTTGTTGTATTTTCTCATGTAAGATTGAGATTGTCTTGGCAACGTTTTGGCAAGGTCGAGTGGGACCTCGTCAAAACGTTGCCAAGACAATCTCAATCTTACACAGGAGAAGACCCGAATACAACAAAACCAGCACACCTGTATATATACTGGTCTTGTATTCGGGTCTTTTCCCGTGTAACCTGAATACAACAAGACCAGTATACCTATACCCATGAAAATCTACGACTATATATACACACGTACACACACACACACACAAACACACACACACACACACACACAATATTTTTTCCCATTTGCAAGTCAAAAACTTGGTGTTTCATAATTTTTTTAGCTTTAGTACCTACTATTATTTTTTCATACATAGCCGATATCTCTTTTTAAATGCTCTCACACCAAAATACAAATTATGATCATATGGTAGAAGTGTGGCCTTACCAAGGCATTATACAGTGGTATCAAGATCACATGAAGTGTTAATACTACTTTAAAATGCCTTGGTAAAGCCACACTTGGAATACTTCATTCAATTTTTGGTCGCCACGATGTAGAAAAGATATGGAGACTCTAGAAAGAGTGCAGAGAAGAGCAACAAAGATGATTAGGGGACTGGAGGCTAAAACATATGAGGAATGGTTTCAGGAACTGGGTACGTCTAGTTTAATGAAAAGAAGGACTAGGGGAGACATGATAGCAGTGTTCCAATATCTCAGAGGCTGCCACAAAGAAGAGGGAGTCAAACTATTCTCCAAGGCACCTGAGTGTAGAACAAGAAGCAATGGGTGGAAACTAATCAAGGAGAGAAGCAACTTAGAACTAAGGAGAAACTAAGGAACAATTAGACAGTGGAACAGCTTGCCTCCAGAAGTTGTGAATGCCCCAACACTGGAAATCTTTAAGAAGATATTGGATAGCCATTTGTCTGAAATGGTATAGGGTTTCCTGTCTAGGCAGGGGGTTGGACTAGAAGACCTCCAAGGTCCCTTCCAACTCTGCTATTGTATTGTATTATATACATAAGGTTATTATTATTAATTGGTCATACTGGTGGTCATACTGGATTTGGCATTTGTGTATATTTATGATTAGTAAACATCTTTCCTTCCAAAGTTCTACAGCTGCTGGCCCTGGTTGCTCAGCTAATACTCTTGAGCCCATGTTTCACCAGATATCCAGGGACTCCAACAACTAGTATGGTCTTTGTTGATCAGAGTGATGACAGAGTCCTTCAGGAGTAAAATGGTGCAGGATCTTTCTCTGTGTGTCAGCTGTCCTGATTTGTTACAGTGTTTCTCAAATTCTCAATCTTTGCCCATCATATGATCAGAGTGGTACTGGAGAGGGTTATACCCCTGTCCCTGGTATTAACTTGTACTCCTTTTATGTCTATCCTTTATTCTTCAGCTGCTAAGCTTTGGCACAATTGACCGGTAGCCTTTAGTCTGCCAATCCTTCTGGTCTCTGAGTCTGTTTCACATTATTCTACACTCAGTTTCATTAGGGTGACCACCCATTTATAAGTCAATCTGGTATCCTACAGACATTCTTGCTCTATTGCCATACTTTATAGCTGCTAATTATTACTGACCTCCTTGCCTTTTTAAAGGGAGGTGGTTCCTACAACTTCTTGATGCCTGTCTCTTGAAGCATTAAAATAATTACATTCTCCAGGCTACCAGAAATCAAGATATGTAATATATCAAAAGGAAAAAAAATCACTAGCTCTAACTTCACTTTTCAAGAATGGCCTATAAAACATGTAAGAGCTCCCTCCTCTGGCAGCTGAATTGTTCCAGAGTTCTTTGAGCCACTAGGAACTACCATTTGTTTTAAGAAGGGTGCTTCTTACAGGGGATGGAAAGCCCACTACTGCAACCTTATAATGAATCGCTCCCAAGAGCAAGAAATCACTTATTTGCTCATCTAAAGATGTTAGCAATGTTCAGAGCATTGCTAATATTCAAAGGCAGCATCATGCACTAAATGGTCCAGATTATAATGAACAATATATCAGTGGTCTAGTATCTGACCACTTTGGATAAAGGCCAGACTGCTACTACATCTAACACTTAGACTTTTTCATGATTGCAACAGATGCCTTTACTGAGCCAAAATTACCAGCTGGTAGGTCTGTTTGATCATTCATTATGAGCTGTAAGGAGCCATCCTGCAGTTTTCTATTAGGAACTTGGCATTGAAATTTTAGCTGAAACTCAATCTTTCTCCCCCTCCCTCCCTTCTCCTCCATCTCTGTGCATTCATATTGTCTTTAATTTTAATAGAAAAACCACCTTTTATACAAACTATATCATTTCCTTTGCTAAGCTGAATTTCATGCAAGACTGCCAGTATCCAGAGTCATGGCTATGATCTGGTTGTGTTACTGGTTAGGCTGCCAAGATAGCATTAAGTAACAGTTTACTTATGCCAAAGTATCATTTGTGGACGGACTTTAATACACTGTGGTTGTGGACAACATCTGGAAAATATGGAAAAGAATGTTTCTAATGTGGCATTGGACTTTGTAATATTTTTAATCCATGTTTGTCATTTTAAAAACAGCTGCATTTAAGGATCTGTTCCTGCTTTTCTACTTAAACAAACCCAAACTTTATGTTTTTATTAGTGTTCATATGGCTATAATCCAAATTTTATTTGCGTAGCTTTTCATTTAATTAAAGCTAATAATGGTAATGGAAGAGAAATTTCCCTTTTAAATATTGTCTTCTTGTTTGTACCATTCTTTCTTTTCAAATTTATCTAATTCTGAAATGACAGTTTTCCTTCTCTCCTTCCACCACCCAACAAGTAATTCAGTTCCCTTGTTACTTCTTAACAAAAACTATTCTATCCAGCATTCCCAGGGAGGAGGATTTGCAGTGTTCCTGCTGTTACTTCTTTAGCAGCTGAATGGCTGAGAAGCCGCATTCCTGTTGTGAAGCAATTTTGAGATGCAGCAAGCCAATGAGTGCAACTGGAATTACCTGTTTCCATGTATTGCCTAACCATTGGCTAGGTATCTTTCACAATATCTCATGATTAAACAGAGTACAGCGTATTAAAACAGCAGGAGGAATAACTAGGAGTTTACTAAATCTTGTGCTTTCCAGAAGCACTGTATTAGAACTGCAGTTGACACAATTTCTAATCAGTGTAATTTGTCACACAATCAGATTTCCAAGGCCAAAAGACTTTGTGGCTATGCCTGTCTCAAACCTCAAACTGGTGGCAGTTGATGCCCAATGGGGCTAGTTGAGCTGATGGGGCAGAGGGCAGTGTGACAAATTACCAGCAAATCTAAGTAGAAAGTAGGAGGACAGAAATGCTTTTGTATTTACTGTATATCCATCCTCCTTCTCTTCAAAGCACCACCAAAGAGAATTAAGCTATATTGATTAATAAATATAAAACCAGTGTCTTCATTTGTCTCATTCTTGGAGAATAGGTTCACATCTTTTATTCTCCCTTAAAGCCACCATAATCCTCTAGTTGCCTCACATTTTTGTTTTTGTGAAAAGATGCTTATTTTATTATTTACTAGCCGTTCCTGGCCATGCGTTGTTGTGGCCCAGTCAGGAAGGACACAACCCGAGGGTGGAATTTCTCCCTCCCTTTCTATCCCTCTACCTACCTACCTACCTACCTACCTACCTACCTACCTACCTACCTACCTACCTACCTACCTACCTACCGTATTTCTCCCTTTCTCTATCCCTCTACCTACCTACCTACCTACCTACCTACCTACCTACCTACTTACCTACCTACTGTATTCCTCCCTCTCTCTATCCCTCTACCTACCTACCTACCTACCTATCTACCTACTTACCTACCTACCTACTGTATTTCTCCCTCTCTCTATCCCTCTACCTACATACCTACCTACTGTATTTCTCCCTCTCTCTATCCATCTACCTACCTACCTACCTACCTACCTACTGTATTTCTCCCTCTCTCTATCCCTCTACCTACCTACCTTCCTACTTACCTACCTACCTACTGTATTTCTCCCTCTCTCTATCCCTCTACCTACCTTCCTACTACATTTCTCCCTCTCTCTATCCCTATAGCTGCCTACCTATCTACCTACTGTATTTCTCCTTGAAATACAGTAGGTATTATGACATTTTGTATTATGTCATCCTGTGGCTCACTGCTCTCTCTGTATCCATCTAGCTACATTTTATACATTTCCATTGCGTGTACCTGGCACAGGTATGACATCTACACAATCTATACATATCATTGGTGCCGTACTTGAAAGGAACATTGTATGAAAATTTGGAAGCGATCGGTGCAGTACTTTCGGAGATTAGCGGTTTTGAACAAACTCTTGTTACATTTTTATTTTTATAGATTAGTCAGATTTTTATAGTTGTCCATCTCATAAAAAGATATTCTGGGTGGTTTACAACATTCCTTCTGTCTGACATTCAATTCAATTGTTCAGTGATTAAAGTCTGGCATTTTTCTATTCACCTGTCTTTCAATAAGATAGCATTACTGAGATACAGAATCTGCTTATGACGTTCCCAGAAAAGTCATAAAATCAATTTGAGAGCTGAAAATGTCTATTCTGTTTTGCTGTTGGCAATGCAATGGGGATTAGACCTCTCAGCACTCTTTGCTTTAAAGTTGTCTCCAGATTTCTTCTCAAAAGCATGGCCAGGAATACACATGTACCCTTGAAAATGATGGACACTTATTTTCCAGAAAAGATAGGAAGTTCTGTTTTTCATTTCTCTTTTGGATGAAATAGATAGGCTTCCAGATCTCTTGATTAAGGCCTGCGGTGGGCACCTTTTATTATCTGCAGGATGATTAATTGAAAACTTTCCTGTATCACAGTTGCACTTGCTAAATGATGTGTCAACTTGTTCTTCAGCAGTGATGATATCATAGCTTTTTTTTTTTATTGAAACAAGATTTAACTTTCTCTGTTTTACCAGCTGGAATTATGGAGGTAGCTCAGAAAACAAGTTTCCAATGGACTCTCTGACTAAATTGATGGTACTCAGAATTCTGTCTATTGGACTTCACTATGTAGTATATCCACATGGATCCTTACTCTGTGAAACAGAGACAAGTATTATAGGGGCAATTAATCTTCCTATATGTGAAGAGATACCTTGTCTGTGATCTGCAATTGTTGCACTATTGAACCCACTGCTCCTGGGGCTGTCATTCCATTATCTGATCCTTTCAGTCTCAGCAACTGCCATTCTATTCGGCTCCATTCCCAAGAAGCATTCATGCCACCTTAGTGGCAGCTAGAATTTGCTTTTCTGCTTAATGGAGTCTGAGCATTCATATATGCTGGTGTGAATATACCTTTTCTTCCTGTGGCATCTGAAGAAAACTCTTCTCCTGAGTACATGCAGGTCTCAAAACTAGTTCCTCACATATTCTTTCATTTAGAATACAATTTTATTTCTATTGTCCAACTATGTGAATGACATCTCTGAATGGCCCCTGAATTACCAGAGACACCTCCTCTGGGCTGCAAAAACCGCTACCAGTAGATGGCAGCAAGTAGTAAGTTTTTTGTTTTTCTCTGCTACCATTTAGTGGTTGTATAGAGTCTTGCAATCTAGAGATGATACACCTAACTGTGGCCTATAACTTGTTCCTGAAAGAAACATCAGAAAAAGCATCAAAATATAAAGAAAATAGGAAATGGAATGGTTGAAGTACTCATAAGAATATTCAACAAATTTACTTTACTTTCACTAACCTTAGTCTTAACTGAAGAGATATTTAGCTGATTAGCTTTTGGAAGTAGATAAGTGAGCTCATCAGGTCTGTTCTTAATTGGCTCTCTGGTTTAATTTTCTCTTCTTTAAATGGAGCATGGGGCAAAGTTTACCTTTCTGGATTGCCATAGTGGCAAAAGTCTAGCAGAGGAGAAGAAACATCACAGATTTGGTCTGAGAAACTTAGTTAGAGGCAGACCAATAATAATAAAATATAGAGAAAATAATATTTTTCATATCTAGCCAGGTCTTAGGTCTTCCCTGCCATCTGATGATCATCTAGATTTTTGCAGCTGATTGTGGGTAATGGAGGAAATCTAGGTCTCCTGATCTTTAGCCAGGAAGCCACTCTGCTTCAGTGGTGGGTTCCAGGTGGTACGCCCCGGTACGGGCATACCGGTGGTAGCTGGGAGCAGCGGCCACCATACCAGATCCCTTGTTTGTAAGTTAGAACCAAGATATAAACTTAGTCTGGAAGACGTCATGTGCTTATTGAACACACTATTTTATGCTGGAAAAGTTGCACTAGAAAGGAGAAAGTTGTTTTGCTACTCTTTGTTTTGTTTTGTTAGATGCTGGCAGCCTAGCACACAAAATCTGCAGCTCAAAAAAGTCTTAAAGCTATTTATCTCTGGAGGACATTGAATGCTAAGTAAAATGGATCAAATTCACCATTTAAAAAAAAATTGAGGCTGCTTTGTAGACAATATTCCTATAAGGCTCTCCTAGTCAAATTATGCTCTTTGAGGGAGTTTGTCAATAAAGTATATATGCATTGCTTTCTGAAATGAATAAATATTTCTCCAAAGAATAATTTTTAGTAGCTGAACCATTTGAATAGGAGGCTTATTTTTTTTTAAAAAAAAAACAAGCTGTATTCAAATAAAAAAGCAATTACTGGGAACGACAGCAGGCTAGTTGGGTTAGAAGAGGAGGCCAGAGGTGAATAAGGAAAAGCCTAGGGGAACAGAGAGATTCAGATATGAAGCAAGAAAATTAAAAGGAGCTGTGTCCCTTGAAAAACATTTCCTTCCTTCCTTCCTTCCTTTTTCACAAAAGTGGTCTGAAATAACTTGGGAGGAAATACTTAGTGACATATTTTCCTGACTTTTAATTGAATGTAGGGATTCAGTAAGTCTATGATCACTTCAGAAATGACTATATGTTGCAAGATAGAGCATTCATATATTCTTACTGCTGCTCACTATAAAAATGTACTGATTAATCTAAAGCTCTGCTTCTTTTAGATTCCTCTGTTATCTTCAAATAGGAGAGAAGGTATAGAAGAAAGAGTCAGATGCTGCTACAATTAGTTAACAACATATGATGGACAAATCTGTCTCTTGCTCTTTTAGGTAGCAAAATATGGCTCAACCTTGACTTAAAAAGAAAACAATTGTTTCAAAATGTGATTGAAAACAATAAGATTTAAATCCTATGCAGATTTTCTTGAGTGTCTCATTAAATACAATGGGACATGTCTAAGTACATATGGAACAGCTTTCAGTGTAAACAACCTCTAAACTTATATATCTGTATGTATGTTTAGCCATCTATTAATCCATTATTACAAGGCAGAAGATTTTTCTGCAAATATTATGAGGAAAGAACCTTACCTTGTTATCTATCTTAGTTTATGTTTTGAAAAAAAATCTTTGCAAGGAGACAGAGATAATCTGTTCCTCACATTTCTTTCAGACATTAATGGAGTTAGTTCTCCAAGGACCATCAAGGTTCCAATACAAAATGTTCTTGCCATTCCTATTTCTCCTGATATATTAATGGAACAGGGAATAGAAATTACATTTCTGGATCACTCTGCAGCTATTTATTGGAGTGCCATAATGCAAATGCTACATGGCACAAAGCCATACAAAATAAAATGAATCTATGGCAATTTGTAGAGTTCGCATTTTTGTCCTTTTTATTTATTAATGAAGAGAAAAAAATGTCTTTCTATCAAATTATAGACACAAACAATTAGGTGTCAGTCAATGATTTGTGTTGTTTACATTTATAGTAGTACAGAGAATCCACTCCAAAGTCTATTATGTAATTTTCAGAGACTTGAGTCTTAAGTAACATTCTGGACATAACTTCAGCCTTTCAGTGATGGCATCTTTCCAACCTTGATTCCCTTTTGGACTATTTTGTAAATAGGTCTTAGGTATTTTTTCCAGGACTGCTTTCAATTTGATAGCATGATAATTTGTATTAATTATTATCATGCTTTTTTCTTATAACTTCTCTTTAGCATTTTGTAAATAGTAATAATTTGTCTTTAAATCCTGAAACCATTTTTAAGATTGTCTAACTGGTGGTGGAAAAATCTGTATAGTACATACAAAAAAAGGAGAAGGCCAATGGATATGAGGCAGACCCAAAAGAAGATGGAGAGACGATATCAAAGGCATATTACAATATCAATTAACAATTGTTGAGGCTGCCAGAAAACTAAGAACCAGAAGTTTGAATCTCCCTTGACACATGAAGTGGTGGTGGTGGTGGTGGTGGTGGTGGTGGTGGTGGTGGTGGTGGAGGAGCAGGAGGAGGAGCAGGAGGAGGAGGAGGAGGAGGAGGAGGAGGAAGAGGAGGAGGAAGAAGAGAGGAGGTGGTGGTGGAGGAGGAAGAGGAGGAGGAGGAAGAGGAGGAAGAATAGAAGAGGTGGTGGTGGTGGAGGAGGAGCAGGAGGAGGAGGAGGAGGAGGAGGAAGAAGAAAAAGGAGGAGGAGGAGGAGGAAGAAGAAGAGGAAAAAGAAGAGGAGGAAGAAGAAGAAGAAGAAGAAGAAGAAGAAGAAGAAGAAGAAGAAGAAGAAGAAGAAGAAGAAGAAGAAGAAGAAGAAGAAGAAGAAGAAACAGATACTTAAATCTGGTCCCCGCCCCGCCTTTTTTAAACTAATTCACCCCAGGCTTGCCTTTTTGACATGAAAAGTTGAAAGTCATGAATATTCAACTCTGAGGAGAGCATAGCAATATTTCTGAGCAACAAGAAATGACCCACCATTTACCGTATTTTTGAGGCCTCAGTTATTGATTGCATTTAAAATGCCACTGGGCCAGACTTTATCAAAGAAGCAGTCTTTTAATAGTAGTTGTCATAATTTTCTGTTCTGTTCTAACATTTGGCTTGGCAGTTCAGTAACAATGGAGTAAATGCCATTATTGTGAGATCCATATTATTATTTTTCTTTGTGAGGCAGTACATTATGAGGTTAAGACTATGATTAATTTATGGGCAAATAAAAAAATACCAGCATGCTACCTTGTTATTAAGTCTAACAATGATTCCCTAAAGATCAGCAAGTTACTGAAAAATATAAACGTTTCATCTTGGTCATTTTATTAATCATATAAAGTCCTATGTGGCTTTTTAAATGGAAGTGCTTGGATTTTTAAACTGATATTCTTCTTTCCGATCGCCGCACCTCACCACGGGGAGGCGGAACCGGACATTCCTAGATGGTTCCCCCCCAGGCTCCTGATGGACCCGGTAAGGTTCCAGAGGGAGCTTGGGCCAATTCCTGTGGACTTGCCCTGCGACTCGACTGAGGACCTAGTGGCGCATGGTTAAGTGCGGCCACGGGCGCCCTTGCGGCCTCTCTTGCGGCGACGAACCACCCAGGCTCCTTGGTTCACCGAGGAGCTTAGGGAGATGAAATGCCACAAGAGACGCCTAGAGAGCAGATGGAGATATTCTCACTCCGAAGCCGACCGAACACTAGTTAGAACCTATATTAGGACTTACTTAGTGGCGATAAGGGTGGCCAAATGCGAGTATTGTGCCACCCTTATTGCATCCGCAGATAACCGCCCTGCCGCCCTGTTTGGGGTGACCCGCTCCCTCCTTCAACAGAGGACGCGGGAAGCCCCTCTACAGGGTCGAGCAGAGGAATTTGGGATTTATCTGCAGGAGAAAATCACTCAGATTCGGAATGAGCTACCCTCCATCGACAGTGGTCCAGTCGGACGGTCCGAGGCTGCTCTTGAGACACCATCTTGGGAGGAGTTTGACTTTGTTACTACCGAGGATATGGACAAGTTGTCAAAGAGACTTAAGGCTACCACATGTTTATTGGACCCGTGTCCCTTCTGGCTTGTACTGGCATCCTGGGAGATGACACGAGGCTGGCTCCAGGACATTGTCAATGCATCTTTGAGTGAGGGGTCCTTGCCTGCCATCTTGAAAGAGGCGGTAGTAAGGCCCCTCCTCAAGAAGCCGTCCCTGGATCCAGCATTATTAGAGACCTATTGTCCGGTCTCCAACCTTCACTTTTTAGTGAAGGTTGTAGAGAGTGTGGTGGCTCAACAGTTTCCGCGACACTTGGAGGAAGTTGATTATCTAGACCCGCGCCAGTCCGGCTTCCGACCCGGTCACAGCACCGAGACGGCATTGGTCACGTTGGTTGATGATCTCTGGAGGGCGCGGGATAGAGGATATTCCTCTATCCTAGTCCTATTAGACCTCTCAGCGGCTTTTGATACCATCGACCATGGTATCCTATTGCGCCGACTGGGGGGGTTGGGGCTGGGAGGCACCGTTCTGCGGTGGTTCCCGTCCTACCTCTCTGGTCGGTCGCAATATGTGTTGGCAGGGGGGCAGAGGTCAGCCTTGAGACCCCTCATATGTGGGGTTCCTCAGGGGTCGGTCCTCTTGCCCCTACTATTCAACACATATATGAAGCCACTGGGCGAGATCATCCGTGGTTTTGGGGTGGGATATCATCTGTACGCTGATGATACTCAGCTGTACATATCAACCCCAGACCACCCCAACGATGCCACCGAGGTGATGTCCCGGTGTTTGGAGGCCGTACGAATCTGGATGGGTAGTAACAAACTCAGGCTCAACCCGTCAAAGACTGAGTGGCTGTGGCTTCCGGCACCCTGGTTCAGCCAGATTACTCCAACTCTGGCCATTGGGGGTGAAACACCGGTCCCCGTGGAGAGGGCACGCAATTTTGGTGTCCTCCTGGATTCCCAGCTGTCCATGGAGGACCATGTGGCGGCCGTGGCAAGGGGGGCATTCCATCAGGTACGCCTGATGCGCCAATTGTGCCCCTTACTGGACCGGGCTGCCCTGCGCACAGTCACTCAAGCACTCGTGACGTCTCGACTCGACTACTGTAATGCTCTCTACATGGGGCTTCCCTTGAGGTGCACTCAAAAGCTGCAGTTAGTCCAGAATGCAGCCGCGCGGGTGATTACAGGAGCGCCCAGACACTCCCATATAACACCGATCCTGCGTGAGCAGCACTGG
Source organism: Rhabdophis nuchalis (assembly GCA_039707465.1). Taxonomy (NCBI): domain Eukaryota; kingdom Metazoa; phylum Chordata; class Lepidosauria; order Squamata; family Natricidae; genus Rhabdophis; species Rhabdophis nuchalis. The sequence goes on along the minus strand of CM077643.1, from coordinate 115,808,469 downwards.
CTTCCTGTGGTCTTTCGGGTGCGCTTCAAGGTTCTGACGACCATCTTCAAAGCGCTCCATGGCTCGGGACGTAGTTACATGTGAGACCGTCTCCTGCCCATACATCCCTGAGACTGATACGTTCCCACAGAGAGGGCCTTCTCAGGGTGCCGTCGGCCGGACAATGCCGACTGGCGACACCCAGGGGAAGAGCCTTCTCTGTGGCGGGCCCAGCCCTTTGAAACAATTTACCCCCTGAACTTCGCACCATCTCCGACCTCCGCCTCTTCCGCAAGTGCCTAAAGACACATTTGTTCCATCTAGCCGGCCTAGCGTAACCTCCATAATGACTTTTAGATAGTTTTAAATTTTGGGGATTTTAATTTGGTTTTAGCGCAGGATCTTTATCAAATAAGTTTTTTAAATTTTTTATGTGATTTTGTATGTATTTTAATATTCCTGTGCGCCGCCCTGGGTCCGTTTGGAGAAGGGCGGGGTATACATTTAATAAAATATAAATAAATAAATAAATAAATAAATAAATAAATAAATAAATAAATAAATAAATAAATAAATAAATAAATAAATAAATAAATTTAGCCATTTCTAGTATCCTGGAGTACTCTAGCACTGTGTTCATTCCAAATTAAAAATAGCATTTTTTGAATTTGAATTTTTGAATTTATTTATATTTATATCCCGCCCTTCTCCACAAAGGACCCAGGGCGGTGCACAGGAAATTTAAAAACATACAAAAATACAAAAAATAAATACATAATTTAAAATATATATTAAACTATCCAAATCCTATGCGAAAAACCCAATTATTAAAATACCCAATTTAAAACTTTCTAAAAGTCCCCGTGGGAGGTTAGGCTAGGCCAGCTTGTTGGGCTAGGCAAGCTTATTTTGTGAAGAAAATAACAAAACAACCAAAACCATAATGTTAAAGAATCTATCTATCTATCAATCTGTCTGTCTGTCTGTCTGTCTGTCTGTCTGTCTGTCTGTCTGTCTGTCTGTCTGTCTGTCTGTCTGTCTATCTATCTATCTATCTATCTATCTATCTATCTATCTATCTATCTATATCTAGGTAGATAAGTAGGTAGGTCGGTAGATAGGTAGATTCTTTAACATGATGGTTTTTGTTGTTTTCTTTTTTTTTTTTTTAATTTGTTTTTTAATTTTTACAATATATCACCCGGTGCTGTACAAAACAAAAGGAAGAGTTGGTTTCAAATGTCGTCTATTGTCTTTAAAATCTCCAAAATCCACGTTCTCTCGGTACAGGCGTCGAGACATCCAAAGTTCCAAGTGCATAGTCCACAAATGGCTTCCAAGTCTTCCAAAAAATATCATTTTTATAAACCCCCTCTCTAAATTTAATATCACACGTCATTTTATCGTTTAAGGCTAATTTCCACATTTCACAATACCATTCTTCTATTTTAATATTTACCTCTATTTTCCAATATCTTGCTATTACAATTCTACCTATTATAATCATAATTCTAATCAGTTCTTTCTCATATTTTGTTAACTCTAGTTCATTAATTATCAATAACAGTATAGTTTCCGGTCTCAATATTATTATTCTTTTCATCATTTTACACATCGTTGTTTCCAATTGCTGCCAAAACTTTTTAATTTTCACACATTTATACCACATATGTTCGTAAGTTCCCAATTCCATATTACATCTCCAACATTTATCACTCATTTTTTTATCTATCTGTGATAATCTTAAAGGGGTCCAATACCATTTCCAAACAACCTTAAAATTATGTTCTTTAATCCTTATAGATAAAGTCTTCATAATCCGACTCTTCCAATTCTCATTCCAATCCAAATCCAATATTTTAATCTTTAAATCTTCTTCCCAATTCCTTTTCATTACCATTTGTGGATTTCCATCGAAATTTATAATCTTGTATATCTTACTGACAAGTCCTTTTAACCCAACTTCATCCTTAATAATTTGAGATGCTAAAATTTCAAATTTAGTTTTACTTCTATCTATGTTACATATTCCCCTTACCTTCATATTCCATTTTTCTACCTGTATTTTTTCAAACCAATTTAACTCCAATTTTTGAATTATTTTTTTCTTCCTACTTTCAGTTCCTGAAGCTTTTAACCAATCTACTATATTTCCTATATTTTCATCCTCAATTACTTTGTTCCGACTTGAATTAGTTTTAATCGGCCAGCTTTCAATTGTCTTTCCCAAAAACGTTATATCCGGAATCAATTTTTTAACAAATTTATTCCAAGTTTTGCTCAACCCCTTTAACCAATAACTATTAATTACCTTTTTTGTTTTTGCTCTATCTAGGAACCATGTAGACCCAAATCTCTTAATATCTTTTAACTCCAAATCTCTCCAATGACCATCCCCACCTTTAAGTATTTTTATCACAGTTCTAATATTATACGCCCGATAATAATTAAGTAGATTGGGAATTCCCAATCCACCCTCTTTTTGATTTTGATACCACAGTTTCTTCATTAATCTTGGTCTTTTCCCACCATTACAAAATTTATCCAATTTCTTCTGATATTCTTCTATATCTTTCTCTGTCAAATTTAATGGTAGCATCTCAAATAAAAAATTAAACTTTGGTAACAACATCATTTTACACATTGCAATTCTACCAAACCAAGACAACTTTATCTCTTTATATTTATCTATCTTTTTCTCTACTTCCTTCAACATCACCTCATAATTAATTTTTTTTAATTCTCTAACTTTAAATGAGAGTGTTATCCCCAAGTATTTCAGTGTATTCTTAACTCTTATCCCAAATTGTTCTTGCATACTCTCCCACTCCTTACCATCTTTATTTATTAATAATTCAGATTTTGACCAATTTACCTTTAAACCTGTCATTTCTTCAAACTCTATCAAATGTTTATTTATCCTCTTTAAATCTTTCTCTATATCCTTCAAAATAATCAAAGTGTCATCCGCATATAAATTTATCTTGTATCCCTTGTAACCTTCCAACTCTTCATCTACTTCTATCAATTTAATCAAGACCTCCATAACTAACAAAAATAATGTTGGAGACAAGGGACACCCTTGTCTCGTACCTGCTTCCAATTTAATCTCTTCCGTCATTATTCCGTTCACCTTTACCTTTGCACTACTTTTTTGATATAATTTTGAAATAACATGTATAAATTTATTACCAAAGCCTAATGCCTCGATAATTACTTTTATAGTATCCCATTGTACAGAATCAAAAGCTTTAAAAATATCTAACGATATTATACCTAATTCATCTCCATTATTCTCTGCTACATCTATAATATTCAATACTCTTCTAATTATATCACTCATATATCTACCTTTAACAAACCCTACTTGATTATAACTTATATATTTGTCTATAAAACTGTTTAATCTATTACTTATAATTGCTGTAAATATTTTAGCATCCTGGTTGATTAAAGAAATAGGTCGGTAGGACTCGATCCTCTCAAGATCTTTATCCGGTTTAGGAATTAAAGATATTACTGTCTTATTCCATGACATCGGGACTTCTCCTCCATGTAGAATACCATTATATAATTTTTGCAGTTTTGGTATTATTAGTTCTTTAAAGTCTTTATAGAATTCAGCAGGTAATCCATCTTCTCCTGGGGTCTTCCCTAATTTTAACTCTTGTATTATTTCGTTGATTTCCTCCTGTGTTATGTCTCTTTCCATCAACTCTTTGTATGTTTGGTCTATTTTCATACCATATTTTCCAAGATGATTCTTCAATTTTTCTAAATCAATTGATTTCTTTAAATATAATTTTTGAAAAAAATTCCTGGCTACTTCACATTTATCCAATCTCTTATAACACCTTGTACCTTTTTCATCTATCAGAGAACCAATTTCTCTCTTTTGAGTTTTATTTTTCGCCATCTTTGCCAATATCCTAGAATTTTTATTACTAAATTCAAAAAAATCCCTATTCAAATATCTTAAATTTTTTTTAACCAATTCAATATCTTCTTCTATCAATTTAGTTTTTAGTAAGGTCAATTCTTCCAGACAATTTTTATCCTTCGTAAGTGAGAATTGGTTCTCCAATATCTTAATTTGTCTTGTATCCTGATCAATTTTAGCTTTGTATTCTCTATATTTCCTACTTGACAATTTAATACTTTCTCCTCTAAATATTGCTTTCATGGTATCCCAAACAATTTCAAATTTAATCTCTCCGTTATCATTCAATTCCCAACTTTCCTTCCATTTTTTGAATATCCATATTTTATCCTCCTCCCTTTTGTACAATTTTTCATCATATCTCCAACCTCTTTCCTTTTTCTCAAAATTAAAATCTATTTCCATCATAACTTCCGCATGACCAGAATCCTTAAAAATTCCCACATCTATTCTATCTACTTTATTCAACAAATCTTTAGAAACAAAAATATAATCAATCCTTGAATATGTATTATATACCTTAGAACAAAAGGTATACACCCTTTCAGAGCCTTTCAACTCTCTCCAAACATCTACCACATTATTTTGAAACATCCATTTATTTAAAATTTCCCCTTTATTTGTTTGACTAAAGCGGGTAGGATTATTACTATCAATTCTATCCCTAATTAAATTAAAATCTCCCGCCACAATTACTTTCCCTTCACTTTCTATTTCCAAAATCTTAGTAATTTTATCCAAAAATCCCTTTTGTTTTTCATTCGGTAGATATAAATTAACCAATGTCACTTTTTGCTCGTTAATATTCCCTATAATTATTAAATATCTGCCTTCCTCATCTCTAATTACTTGTTTTTTTTCAAAGTATACCCTATTTGATATCAATATCGCAACTCCTCTAGCTTTGGAAGTCCCAAAAGATTTTTCATAAATTTGCATACCTTTAATGTTCATTCTATTAACATCCTCAGATTTTTGATGAGTTTCCTGCAAGAATAATATATCTGGAGAGTCTCTTTTAAATTTAAGTTCCAACCTTTTCCTTTTTATATGATTTCCTGTACCCTTCACATTCCATGTCATTATTTTTATAAACCGCATTTAAGCGGTAACTGTTTTATTTCTGACCCCTCCTCTTCCTTTATGTGCACACCCAACACCAAACGAAAAAAACGTACAGAAACATAAAACTCCACAGACAATATATAACAAACAACATACACATAATACTCAAATATCAGACACAACAACCACAACAAATAACGAGCAATCTTCATCCCCCACATCCTCAATCAGATATCGCCTCTATATAAAGAGTGTGGGGGAGTGGGACATGCCGATGGTCGGGTCACCTCTTCAGGCTGTTCTTTAAATTCCACTTTCAAAAAAAGAAGACAACTCTGGCTTCGCCCCGGACTCAGCTTCCTGCTTTCTACTAAGATCCTCCATCTTGTCTGGCGTTCGTTCGGTATCTTCACGAATTTTCTTATACTCAGAAACTGCCGGGGAAATTTCTTTTCTCTTTAAACTCTTGGGATCTTGGCCGCCAGTTGCACCTTTTTCTTCCGAAATTGGGGATTCCTCTTGTACTCCACCCGTCTTAAGCATATAATCTTTAATTTCTACCAAATCTTCCTCTTTCTCAATCAGCCCAAGCTCCCGAATTAATCTTAATACGTCTGTTTCTGGAGTAATAGTATGCATCCTTCCTTTATAAAAAAATTTTAGCTGCTGTAGTGGCCTCCAATTGTACTTAATATCATTGTCTCTCAAGAGCTTTGTAACTGGTTTCAAATGATATCTCCAAGCTCTGTCTTCCCTGGAAATATCCGGAAAAACTTGGATTTCTTTCTCCTCAAACTTAGGAACACCTTCCAGTTCCCTTATTTTTGCCATGACCTCTAGTTTATCTCCAAGGTTTGCAAATCTTACTAAAACATTTCTAATCGCTCCACCTTGCCTCTTATAACCAATTCTAAAAACACTTACTAAGTTTGCTGCTGTATATTCAAATCCAAAATCATTCAACCATTTTAACACCCTCTGCTTCAAATCATCCGGTCTATTTTCTGGAATATTACGTATAACAATATTGTATTTTCTAGCGTCTTCCTCCAAAAGACTAATTCTCTTATCTTGTTGCTGGTTTTTATAAAAAATTCCTTCCATCTTACGATCAATTTGTGCATCGTGTGCATGGATTTGTTCAATTTCATCTTTAATAAATTTCACCTCCACGTTTTGCTTTACAAAACTAACATTCAATTCACTTATCTGTTCTTTAGCTTTTTGAACTTCCAATGTCAAATTCGCCACATGATCCGTCAGTCCGGTTAACTTTTCTCCAATTGTATTTAAAGCTCCAAAAATCCGTTCAAGCTCTGAAGGCTGTTGAGTCGACATTTCAATTCAAAGACAAACTTTATATTTATATTTCTTTGCCAAGAGGGTCTTTTATAAAGAATAAGGGCAAACAGTGTCCCAAATCAGATAAGGCTAAGCCGGCTTATAATGCACCAAAGGAGCCAGAAAAAAAAAAGCATAGGAGAGCTTCCCCAGTTTGTTTAACTTTTTAAGCCTCCATTTTAAGTGTAATCCAAAAAGCTTGCTCGCTACATTCAGCTCACACAATCCACTTTAAAAGAATTAGAGAGTTCAAAGGAGTTATAATCCACATGCCATCACCAACTTCCTTCTTTCTTAAACTTCAGCTTGTGTTTATAGCCTTGTAGCGAGACAAAAAGCATGCAAATGATCTTTGCCAAAGACAAAGGGTAACCCCCCTTACCTCGGCCGCTCGCCCAACCCTCTGCCTCCACGGAGAAACAAAACTTTGAAATTCGAGCAGTTCGGGTTGTTCAATCACTTTGAAAAGGCAATTTACAAGTCACACCGACCTTCCAAAACATCTGTAAACTTTTCCAGCTCCCAACGGCGCGTTTTAATCACTTTAATCCACATTTATTTAAAAAAAAAGCCCTGCGAGGTGGAGGAAACACCCTCTCTCTACACGAGCATCGCCACGCCCGGTTTTTGTTGTTTTCTAGGTAGGTAGATAGGTAGGTAGATTGATAGATAGATAGATAGATAGATAGATAGATAGATAGATAGATAGATAGATAGATAGATAGATAGATAGATATAAGGGGGGATGGGTTGCACTTGAACCATGATGGCACAAGATTGCTAGCACTCAACATCAAAAAGGCTGCAGAACAACTTTTAAACTGATAACTGGGGGAAAGCCGACAGCAGCTTGTAGCCTTGTATGTCAAAGAAGAGATAAAGTCATACGAATTGGCATATCAAGGTGATTTAGAGTCACCACTAGAAACTCTGTGGGTAAGACTATCAGGCCAAAAGAATGGTCTAACATTAGGCATGTGTTATCGGCCTCCGACCCAAGCCCCTGAGAGAGACTGGCAGTTGGAGAATGTTGTAAAGGAGCATCAAAAAAGGGAAGCCTGGTTATAATGGGGGATTTCAATTACCCTCACATAGACTGGGCGAACTGTTGTTCAGCACATGACAAAGAGATAAAGTTCCTAGATATGTTAAATGAATGTTCCCTGGAACAGATGATTGAAGACCCAACTAGAGGTACAAGAATCCTTGACTTGGTTCTGAGCAATATACAGGGTCTGGTGCAAAATGTTAATGTGACTGATCCAATAGGGAACAGTGACCACAACACAATTATTTTTAACTTAATCATAGACTGCAAACCACCGATAAAATCTAACACAGAGAGACCTTAAATTTTCATAAAGGAAATTTCCTGAAGATGAGAAAACTAGTAAAAAAGAAGCTGAAAGGGAGAATTGAGAAAGTCCAAACACTCCATGAGGCATGGAGGCTGCTCACAAAAACAATAACAGAGGCCCAATTGGAATGTATACCTAAAAGGAAAAAGGGCACCTCCAGGTTCAAGAGGACTCTGATGTGGCTTACAGGAGCTGTTCGGGAAGTGATCAAAAGCAAGAAAAGCTCATTTAAAAGATGGAAGGCTTCTCCAAATGAGGACAACAGGCAGAAACATAAATTCTGGCAGAACAAATGCAAGGCAACAATCAGGAAAGCAAAGCAAGACTTTGAGGAGCGTTTAGCTAAAAACACTCAAGGAAATAACAAGGACTTCTTTAAGTACATTAGAAGTAAGAACCCAACTGGGAACGCCATTGGACCATTAGATGACAATGGAAGGCAAGGGATTTTTAAGGAGGAAACAGAGATTGCAGAGAGACTCAATGAATTCTTTGCTTCAGTATTCACTGAAGAAGACAGAGATCACATGCCCAAAACAGAGCCTATCTTCGTAGGGAGGGAAACTGAGGAATTAACCCAGATAGAAATAACCAGGAAGGAGGTCCTTGCATGTCTTGTTAAACTAAACACTAACAAATTACCAGGACCAGATGGCATCCATCCACGAGTTCTCAAGGAACTTAAAGATGAAATTGCTGATGTCCTTGCCAAAATATATACTCTTTCCCTCAAATCAGGCCTTGTGCCAGATGACTGGAAGGTAGCGAATATACCAATCTTCAAAAAAGGATCCAGAGGTGATCCAGGAAATTACCGACCGGTCAGCTTGACAAGTGTCCCAGGTAAAGTGATGGAAACCATCTTGAAAGATAAAATTAATAGGCACGTAGAAGAGAAGGCGCTACTGAAGGAGAGCCAACATGGCTTTTGCAAGGGCAAATCGTGCCTCACTAATCTGCTGGAATTTTTTGAGAGTGTCAACAAGCACGTGGACAAGGGGGATCCAGTTGACATTGTATATCTGGACTTTCAGAAGGCCTTTGACAAGGTCCCGCACCAAAGGCTCTTAAATAAACTTGCCAGTCATGGAATAAAGGGACAGGCCTTGTCCTGGATTAGCAACTGGCTAAGGGACTGGAAACAGAGAGTAGCATTAAATGGACACTTCTCCAAGTGGAGGGAGGTAAAGAGTGGGGTCCCCCAAGGTTCAGTACTGGGACTCCTACTTTTCAACTTTTTCATAAATGATCTAGAAGTAGGAGTAAACAGCAAGGTAGCCAAATTCACCGACGACACTAAATTATACAGGGTAGTAAAAACTGAGAGAGAGTGTGAGGAGCTCCAGAAAGATCTCTTGACACTAGGGGAGTGGGCAAACCAGTGGCAAATGAGCTTCAACATTAGTAAGTGCAGAGTGATGCACGTTGGGGCAAAAAACCCCAACTATATCTATAAACTGATGGGGTCTGAACTCTTTGCAACTAACCAGGAAAGGGACCTAGGTGTCCTGGTGGACAGCTCAATGAAGGTGTCAACCCAATGTGCCGCAGCAGTGGAAAAAGCAAACTCATTGTTAGGGATCATTAGGAAGGGTATAGAAAATAAGTCAGCTAGTGTCATTTTGCCTCTTTATAAATCTATGGTGAGGCCCCATCTGGAGTATTGTGTACAGTTCTGGTCACCATACCTTCAGAAGGATATTATGGAAATGGAAAATGTGCAGAGGAGGGCAACCAGAATGTTGAGGGGGCTGGAACACCTTCCTTACCATCTGAGGCTGCAACGGCTGGGCCTTTTCACTCTAGAACGACGAAGCCTGAGAGGTGACCTGATTGAAGTCTATAAAATCATGCACGGAGTGGACAAAGTAGAAAAGGAAAAACTGTTTTCCCTATCGCACAACACAAAAACTAGGGAGCACTCCATGAAACTTTTGATAGCTAGACCTCAAACAAATAAGAGGAAGTACTTTTTCACCCAGAGGATCACTGGTCTATGGAACTCCCTGCCAGAAGAAGTGGTGACAGCTGTCAGCCTCGACACCTTTAAGAAAGGATTAGACGAGTTCATGGAGAACAAGGGAATCAATGGCTATCATTATGGATGCCTAAGGACACCCTCCGGGATGGAGAGATAGGCAGGATATTTCTCAATGCCATTTGCAGGGAATCATAAGCAGGTGAAGACATCTGCTTGGGAAGACCCTGAAGCAAATGGGGAGCCACCATTTGTGAGACAGAATGCTGGACTGGATGGGCTGTGGCCTGTTCCAGCAAGGCTGTTCTTATGTTCTTATGAGATAGATAGATAGATAGATAGATAGATAGATAGATAGATAGATAGATAGATAGATAGATAGATAGATAGATAGATAGATAGATAGATAGATAGATAGATTCTTTAACATTATGGTTTTTGTTGTTTTGTTGGTAGGTAGATAGGTAGGCAGGCAGGCAGGCAGGCAGAACAATGCATTTGTCATAATTTGACACAGCCAACGCATGCTAATTTTTAAAAGTTTGTCATAGCAGAAAATAGAGCAATATCTAACTTGGCATAGAGTTCACAGAGTCTTTAACATTCTGCATTAATTTCAAAGTTCAACTCAATATGATGTAATATTTATCACTCTTTGTGAATGTTGGACAATGAGGGTATTTTTAAAAAGCTTCAAAGGAATAATTTTCATCACTGCTTTGAAGTTTTGCTTTGGTTTGCCTTGCATCACCCAGGAATTGCCCCTTCTCAGCAAAAGCAGCTTCTGGGTTTTTTGTTTTTTTTAAAGTTTGCATTACAAACTATGATCAACTTTGTGTCCTATCTTGTGGACATTTGGTACCTTCTCATTTGGAAGATGTATTGAATTCTGTTTAAACCTACATCATTATCCAGGAAGAACTATCTCCCAAATGAGGGGCTACAACTTTTTCTGGGCTAAGGCTCACATGTAGCCTTTAAGAAGTATACTAGGGTTGTAATGAAAAAAAAATGTGTGAAACAAAGAGGCAAATTAAATATAACAGGATTACATTCACATTTATGTAAAATGAAAACTAAATAGAAATAACATAGTTCATTCCCAAGTTTTTTTACTTAACAAGGTTGAAAGAGTCATATTGGTAGCAAAGTTAGTGGTCTGAAAGCTGCAACGAAGACTCCTGGAGTCTTTGGTTGAGCATTGTAAGCCTTTAAATTGATTGGAGGGAAAAGGAACATGTACAATAATATATTTACTTTGCAATTTTTTGAGGTGGCAATTAGTTTTAGAGTACTGTCCCTTTGCCTTTTCTTTACTGAATATCAACATTTCCTAGTTGATTGAATGTGAAAGACACATTTATGTGAACGGTGTGTGAGGTAGTCCAGACAAGAAGCATTCTCAGAAATATTAACTCTGTTTCATTAGAAGGTTGTATTAACAGAATCTTGCAATTCTGAAAGTATATTTGTCTCCTGTCACCTTTAAGAATCAAAGAAACTGTGGAGGACCCCTTCTGAGATGTTTGCTAAATCCACATTCCTTCTGCAGGTTAATCTACTTCTCATCTGACTGTTGCCCTGACTGTGGCTTTTTCCATGTCTCCCAGGGTTTTTCTCCACATACCCAGGGGTGGGCTGCCGTGGGTTTGCCCGGATTCAGGAGAATCCATAGCTAACATTGTAACCAGTTTGGAGAAACTCCAAATCCCACCCATGGCTGTCCCCACCCACCCCACCCCACGAGTCTCCATGTGGCCCGTCTTGGATGCGAGGTAAGTGGGTAGGTAGAAAAATGCCTCTCCTAGAAATACCAGAAGGAACAGGCCCGTTTCCAGCCTCCAGAGGGCCTCTAGAGCTGAGGGAAGCCGTTTTCACCCGCCCAGAGGCTCAAGGAAAGTCTCTGGATCCTGGAGTAGGTGAAAACAACCCCCCCCCATGGTGCAGGAGATCGACTAGGCCACGCCCACATGGTTATGCCCACCCAACAACCGAGCAGACAACCCATTGCTGAAATTTTTGAAGCCCACCCCTGCACATGCCATTACAAAGACACATATTACAACAGAGTGTATCAACCGCTGTGATTTCAATATTGTACATATTTAATACAAAACATGGGAATTTATATCGGGGAAGTGATGTAAAGGAGTTATTCCTTCACATGAAGGAGTCCTTGCTGGAGTTTCGGCAAGCCTTTTATTTCTCCTGAGATGTTCTCTTAGACCAGTGCTTCTCAATTATTTTCTGTCATGCCCCCCCTAAGAAGAAGAAAACATTTCGCGCCCCCCGCACGACTGTAAATAGTATCATTTGTCTATAAAATTGTTATAAGTACACCTCTGCATAACACTGTATCCTTATTAACGTATAAGAGAATAAAAAAAGAAAGAAATGTGGATCAATTTACAACAAAGAATAGCTTTATTAACTATAGCAGAAAAGATTTTAAGTGCATTAGAAATTTTAAAAAAATTAAATCCTTTGCTGAGGTCAAACGCGCCCCCCTTTACGGAGCCTCGCGCCCCCCCTGGGGGGCCCGCCCCACTATTTGAGAAGCACTGTCTTAGACAATGGGATGGTATAATGAAACTTTTTTTGTATTATAAAATGTTTAAAAATAACATTTAGAACATGGCATGAATATTATCTTTATTATGGGTTCTGTCTCTGGGTTTTACTCTTTCTACTAAACTTTGTTTTTCCTAATATGCAGGATTGTGATTATGTACTTATTTATTTGATGAGGCAGACTATCCATTGCTTTTAAATTCTTTAACTGGAATAATAAAAATTTGTTGTGGATCCAGACTCTGGAACACCTGCTCAACTGTTCAAATTCTATCCCTAAGGCTCTTTGGAGAATACAGGACCATGAAATTATTACTTTCTGCAAATCATTAATGCAATGACATATTTTCCTGGAATGGTAGAGAGTAAATCTGCCATATTCTGCAGCGATTTGCAGATGTGTGGGTACATGACTCTGAACCAGAAAGAACCCAATCCATTTCACAGCCAAATCCTTCTGCTAATTTGGAACCTGATAGTCACATATATGAAGCGAAAATGAAGAAACAAATAGTTGACAGCCAGTTTGGTCTAGTGGTTAAAGTACCAGGTTAGAAAGTGGGAGGCTGTGAATTCTAGAGCCACATTAGCCACAGAAGCCAGTTGGATGACTTTGGATGAGTCATTCTGTCTCAGCCCAATTCATATCATAGTTTTGTGGGGGAAATAGGAGGAGGAAGGTGTCTTGGATACGATCACCACCTTCAATTTGTAACAATAATAAAGTGGGATAGAAACAAACAAACACAAGACTTTCCATTCTGAGCGCTCTCTCTCTCTCTCTCTCTCTCTCTCTCTCTCTCTCTCTCTCTCTCTCTCTCTCTCTCTCTCTCTCTCTCTCTCTCTCTCTCTCTCTCTCTCTCTCTCTCTCGTCCCCAAGATGCTTTGATTAGACAAAAAGAGAAGTCTAGTTTGAGAGGAACCTATCAACATTCAGTCCAAGAAATCACCTACTGTAAAAGGCATTTGCAGTGCATCAAAACTTTTTACTTTTGGGCTGAAAAACAATTCTCAAGCAATGCATCAGAGGCTGAACTTGTGAAAGAATTTACAATTAAAACCATTCGTTAAGTTTCAGGTACTTTAAAATGATCCCAGATTGGCTTGATCAATGTTTCTGACTGTTATTCTTTCATTTCTTCCAGATTTACTTTATCTAACTTCCATTCCTTTTTTATACTGTGTCTAGGCATTGACCATGTTCTTTCTTATTCAAAGGCCAAACATGTGATCAAGTTTAACATACTTATCTATTCATTTATTAGATTTATATGATCACCCACCTTAAATCACAAGTCGGACTACTAAAACTCTTAAAAAATATCCACATAAAATATTCATATAAAAATAAAATGCACAGCAGCTGGAATAAATCACAAAAACATTGATCCATCACTGTTCCATTTTTTAATCAACCTAACCTAACCCAAAATCCTAACCTAACCCCATGCTGTTGTTTTGAGAGAAATAGCTCTTTGCTATTAATAAATACATAATATTAAGGTCCCCTTCTGTCCAAACAGAATTATGGTGCATACTGAAGAGGCAGGATTACAGCATCCTTTCTGAATACACAATTAAGGATCATCATCTTCCAACTGAAAAAAAAAAGGGAAAAGCAAGCTGTTGGAAATGAAAGTACACAATGCATTTTAGCTGGAGATAGTGGTCCTTGTATGTATACTGAAAATTATTTGGGAAGCGGCAGTTCTTCAGAGCACATGGGAATGTGAGCTCAGCATCTGTTTAAAGTTAGCCTAATTAAAAGTGTTGCCTTGTTAGTGATGCTGCCCTTTGTGAAGCACCTATTCTGAATGGTATTTGAAGCACGAATAGTTCTCATCTTCCTCTCTGGCTGGTAATTAATATTTAATGTCCAATTATTTAAGGATTATTACTGTTCATATTCCCTGCTCAAAACATGAGAGAATCTACTTTAGATGTGATTCTACTAAAGACGTAGAAGAATTGCCTGTTTTGTGTTTTATTTTTATTTTTATTTTGTTTCCTAGGTTTTCTCCGCATCACAAGAAGTTACTAAAGTTCTTCCCAGGAGCATCTCTCAATCAATCAACATACTTGTTTACAAAGAGTAGAATTTACAATGCTGCAGGTTATAATAATGGTGTAAGAGGTATGTAAGCTAGATGAAATCAATAGAAAATAGAAAAACATGCAATCATAAAGAGGAAAATTACTTCGTTTCTATTTTTGTACACTTTCTGCTCCTATTTTGCTACACCTTCTGCAGGAAGAATTGGGACCAATTAGGCAAGCTGACAAGAATCCAAAAACTTAGGGAAACAACTTTTTGTTAAAAGGAGTAGCCATAAACATGAGGGATATGTGCAGTTTCTAAATAAAAATAAAATAAAGACAGAATTCTTTCAAAAGGAAGATTAGATCTATTGTATATAAGAACAAGGTTTATATTTTCCTTTCTTGTCCTGGTAGTCTTTTGCTGTGCATCCCTTTCTAGGTTTTTAAAATTATTATTTTTATGTTGCAATAACTAGTTTTGCTACTGTGTTTTTTACTTTGAATGTTTAAGAATTAACTTTCAGCTCCGCCATGTGACAATGCTGGGCCTGGCAGACTGCTAAACATAATTTTACCATTTACCATGTGATTTTAAAGTCTCCGACTGTAAGCAAATATCTTACATAAGACCTTTGAGAATTAAGAAGGCTATTATGGTGTTAAAGATATCTTTAGAGAACAGGAAGTGCTGAAAAAAATGTGTGCCGGTCTTTCTATCATCTTGTCTCCCATTTCAGTGATTCTTGGGTCTTTCAGTAGGAATTGCTTTAGTGAAAATGTGAAAACATGCAAAGAACACTCTGCTGTGCAATTCTTTGACATATTGTACTGTCTGAGGATTATGTGACATATTGTGCTATTTGAGGATTATGTAATCCCAGTTTCTGCGCTCACAGAGCTTGTTTTCCAGAATGAATGAATGAATGAATGATTATATATATAATCCTACATACAAACACCCGCGAAAACCTCCGAAAACATACATATATATATATATATATATATATATATATATATATATATATATATATATATATATATATATATATATATATATATGTGTGTGTTAGTTTTTATGAGCTGATATATATATATATAAATAAAGCAAAGCTCGATTTTGACATCTATTTTCCAGCCTATTCCCACCACAATCTGGAAAGAGAATTGCCCACTTGTTTCACTCAAAATGCAAGTGTGCATAATTAATATGGAACTCATGAATCGATGTGTATACCTGCATATACCATGCTTGTCATAATATGCAGCGCTGAGAGAACTTTTGAAGTTTGGGGAAAAAAAACAATTAAAAGCCATTTGAGAAGCCGCGGATTGCAGGTCTGTTGAAGCATATTTCAATAATTGAAGTAGTTAAGGCAGAAAAATTCTTACCTTATTTTAATAGGCACCCAGCAGGACACGTGTGCTTATAGCTGATTAACTCCATTCGTTTTGAATTATAACTCTCCAAGGTATCATTCAGCTTGTCACCAAGTACAACATCCAAAAGGATCCTCATTACACTGTGGCTCATTCTGTCAAGAGAGGTATGGCTGTTCCCACTGCCATCTTTTTTTAAAGCAACAACTGGGAAATATCTCTCTCTACTCAAGCATTTCTCTGATCATTACTGTTCTGGAATCAGATTGCCTTTTATTGCTTTTTAAAAGATATGAACTTTGTTTTCATTATTGTCTTTTAGGATTGGTGAGGGTTTTTTGACTTAATTATTCTACTGAATAAGTTTTATGTAATTGTTTCTTTAGACATTAATTTGTGCTTGTTTTGGAAGCAGATTGAAAAAAAAAAAGAAACAAGGGTAATAATATCAGAATAAATGTTCGGCGATCAGACTTACACCATAGGATTTTTGGGAAGATAAAAATGTGCCAAGCAGATATCATAGGTGAAATCCTGGAAGAGAAAATGTGATACAAATATACATTACATATCAAGCAATTCTTCTTATTGGAAATTGTCTGTATTTCCATTTTGGTGAATATACTTAGTAGAAATGGAGAATCTGGTTTTGCTGTTGTATCATCTGCAAATTGACTTCTACTGATGGAAAATCATAAAAATATAATGTAGAATATGTTCCCTCTGATGCACCATTTCATGATATAACTTCTTGATTATAAGCTGAGAAGCTTGATAGTGAAGGTTGGGTGAAGGGTCCCTGCTGCTCTCTGAGCTTGCTTGTTTTCTTGTAGACGTTTCATTACACAAACTAGGTAACATAATCAGTGCTAGTAAGGAGTGCAGTCTGTTGTCAGTTTATTTTCAGGTGGCTTATTTATTTATTTATTTATTTATTTATTTATTTATTTATTTATTTATTTATTTATTTATTTATTTATTTATTTATTTATTTATTTATTTATTTATTTATTTTTCGAAATTGTATACCGCCCTATTCTGCCAGGTGGGACTCAGGGCGGTGCACAGAAAAGATAAAAACCCACAACAAGTACAAACAATGTAAAATGGAATTAAATAATTAAACTCTGTGCTAAAATAGTTTTAAAATTATTAAAATTCAATTTAAAAGTATTCATTAATCTATCTATGCCAGGCTAGCCAGATGGAAAAAGTACGTTTTAAGTGCCTGGCAGAAGAGGCGTAGGTCCATGATGGTTTGGATGTCGGGGGGAAGGTCGTTCCAGAGGGCTGGACCCGCCACAAAGAAGGCCCTTCCCCTGGGGGTCACCAGCCGGCATTGACCGACAGACGGCATCCTGAGGAGGCCCTCTCTGTCGGAGCTTACAGGTCGAAGGGAGGTGTGTGGTAGGATGCGGTCTCGCAAGTAGCCAGGCTTGCCTGTCAGTGTTGGTGGGGGTGATCTTAGAGATTCTTTGATTGGGTTCTTTGCTGTTGGCTTCTTTGGCAGTTTCTTGATTGGGTATTGGGTATTGTTTACTTGATTGTTGGTCTAATACTAACCTTGGAGTTAATCTATGCTGATGTGGTTGCTGATTGTTGGTGGAGAGATGCTGAGATCTTTTGGTTCCCCTTTGGTCTGGTTGGTTGTCTCTTTTGCATAGTCTATAGTTGTTATTAATGTCTATATGTCTATTGATAGCTGTTTTTGTCAGAGTGCCAGACTTCTAGAAATTCCCTAGCATTTTTGGACTTGGCTCGGTTTAGGACGGTCACATTTTTCCAATTGAAACTATGGCTAAATCTGTCTACATCTAGTGAATTAAAGAATTTTCATCATGTCTTCTGACTGCCAATTGGTGTTTGTGGATGCGTTCTGCCTGTTTGTCCTACACAGTGGTTGTTGCAGTCCTTACATTGCACATTGTAGGTGACACCGATTTTTTCTTCTGGGGTTGCTGGGTCTTTTGGTCTGCTTAGGATGTTTTGAAGGGCTTTAGTTGGCTTGTGTGCTATGCTGATTCCATGTGGTTGTAGTAATCTGTTGGTGGTTTCTGACATATTCTTGATGTATGGCAGCGTAATTCTTTCTAGGGTTTATGTTGGTTGGATGAAGCTTGAAAAGCTTGATAGAACTTTTAATTTCAAATGGAATGAAAGGTTGTGGTTCAAATATAGGTAGTCCCCAACTTACAACAGTTCACTTAGTGACCGTTCAAAGTTACAACAGCTCTGAAAAAGGGACTTATGATCATTTTTTCACACTTACGACCATTGCAGCATCCCCATGGTCATGGGATCAAAATTCAGATGCTTGGTGGTTGACTCATATTTATGATGGTTGCAGTGTCCCAGGGTCATGTGATCCCTTTTTGTGATTCACTTAACAACTTCAGTGATTCACTTAACTGGCAAGAAAGGTCAAAAAATGGGGCAAAATTCACTTAACAAATGTTTCACTTAGCAACAATAATGTTAGGTGCAAATGTGGTGGTCAGCTGAGGACTATCTGTAGTACTCATTATACTAATGCTGCTCTGCTGCATCTGACTCATTTAACAGATTAAGTTTCATTTACTTGTTTTATGAAAATGCTGGTAAACACATATAATTTCCTTTTCCCAATATTTATAGCTTAATGACACAATTCAATTGCAACATTAAATGTTTCATTCACAGCTGAAGATTATAGCAGCATCTATTTATTTTCAGCTCCCAAAACCTCAGCCAAGTCATGTACCACCTTCTGGTTTCTTTTCGAGGGAAAAGCATGTAGAGCAGTGGCTCCCACACCCCACAGGGGGCAATTTGATTGATTTTTAATGGGTGGGGGGGCAATTTGAACCTTGTTTAAACCAAGTTAATGGCTTTTTAGGCTTCCTCCGTGTGAGTAGAGTTCACATTTTGAGTAAAGTAAGAATTATATGTCACAGATGGGAGGGGGGGGCATCAGAATTTTAGAGATGCTTAGGTGGGGCATGGCCAAAAAAAGGTGAGGACCACTGATGTAGAGTCATCAAGCAAGCAAGCAAGGACTGTCTTTTAACAATTGTAGGGATTTAAATATTTCCACTTGTTTCCAGCACAACTTGCAGTAAATGTGGCAGAACACTCTCAAATGTGTCCTTAATGCTTTGTTTTGTCAAAAAGGCAATCTAGCCTCCTAAGCAAATGGAGTCTTAACCATAAGCAACATTCCTGAATTGCAAAGATTGGGGAATTTTACCCTCAATGGAGACATGGGGATGATGTGACAAGGACAATTAGTTTTTCTGGGCTTGCAGCTTGAGCACTCATCCGTTAAAAGGGCAAAGAGATATTTTATGAAGAGGTAAGCTTTTTTCCCCTCCTTCAACCATACATTTACTTACCAATCCATTTTTAAGGCCAATACTCAGAATATCAAAGGGAAAAACAATAGGAATTACAACATGAAAAGAAATTAGGAAGGAAGCAATAAGAAATAATAAGGATGACAAACATTAAAATATGAATGCACACTTTGTGTGTATGTGAGAGAGATATCACCTGTTTGGTAATAGGGCTGCCTTTGAAACAGAAAATAAGTTAGCAAAGATAAGAAGATTACCCAACTGAAATATAATTAATAATGCATGGACATAAAGGAACAGAAAGAGAAGATTGGTTTAAGAAGCTTACAGCCACAAAAGCTAGCATTTCATTGAACTTCTCCAGAAAACACAGAGTGTATTAAAGTGATCCACCAGAAGATGAAACATTTGTAGCTTGCTGCAAATTCTGCTCATTTTTCTGCTTATGAAGTTATTTAAATTTTGCCTAATTTTGGTACTCAAATATTTAGCATTTGAGATGCTTCAGTGGTTTTTTGCCAATGTTATTTAACAAGAAGTTACTGAATATCATTCCTGGACCTATTGGGATTGAATAAAATCAGTTGCATACAGTTCTGTATTAATTCATCAGATATGATCAGATGCCTTTCTCTTCCAATACTATTGGAATACTATGGAAATTGGTTGTGCAAACTGACTGACAAATTTAGTACTTTCCCATAAGATAGAAGTAATGAAAATAACATAGAGTAATGTCTGGTGGGGATCAGTAGGCCTATTAAAAATAAAATAATAATTTCTTTGTCAAATCAGGTATAAATTGATGCTGATAAGTAACTTTAGTTAAAAGTGTGTACGTTAATATTTATTTTGTGTCTTCTTACAATTACTTATGGTACTAAAATTTGTCAATATCATAATTCTAATTGTCCAACAATAATTGAGGATTATTCATTGAATGGAAGATTCAGCTATAACATAACAACAAATAATTGCTGAAAGTGACAAGAGCTAAATGTTAACATTAAAATAATTTAGTAAAATAAATGGATGTAATGGATGTCAAAAGAATTGGCCAATCAGAATCTTTAAGGAAGTTAAGTTATTTGGATTAAAATGCTATGTCCCATTTGGGAGATAGTTTGTTCTGTCAAGCTTACCTATGTTTGAACCACTGCTAAACTTGACCATGCATTTCAACTGAAGTTGTTGCCACTATTGAATGGGGTCATTTCAATTTCTGTTTGATTCTCACTTGATTTTTTTGTATGAATTCTTTATCACTATTACAAAGATGTAATATATGTACATGGTTTTAATTTCATTTTCCATAATTTGAATATCAGGTGACAAGCCCCAGCTGATACTGACAGTGTTTGAAAAAGCTAAAAAAAGAGTGGATAGGATGTGAGCAAATAATTCTGCACCCTGCATTCCCTACAATATAATTGGAAAGACTACATGAAAATGGACTCTCCTAAAATATACAGAAGAAATTGCAAGTTCTGTGAAACATACCCAGGGAATGAGGAATTTTTTATATTGAAAAAGTTTTATTGAGTTTTGCAATTTTTTCGAATAGGGTAGGGTAAGGTGAAATAAGGAAATATTTTGAGAACTTTCACGTCGAGATCGTTGGCCACCTCCGGGGCTTCTTGACAAAACATAGATAATACATATTTCAATAATACTACAAGGTGAATAGGAGTGCATACATCGTTATAAATTCTATGCTAGCAATCGTGTACAAACATCCAAACAAAAGTTATACTGCATTAAAAAAGTCATTTTTTAGATCTAAGTCTCTTAGCAATTGTATCTTCTTGTTCTCCTCCCTGACCCCCAGTGGGCGAGGCCGTGGCCCCCTCTGCTCCTCCAGTTTCATCCTCCAGGATTAAGGAATGTTTTTTAAGAAAGGCTTCCGCCTCAGCAACTGTTTTAATCCTTACTCTTCCTCCTTCCCAGAACACCAACATCCCTTCTGGCATCACCCACTTGAACCAAATCCCCTGTTTAAACAATTTTTTAGATAAGAAGGAATATTTCCTCCTCGCCTCTCTAATCTTTTTCGGGATCTGCTTCAAGATAGCAACTTCCTTTTGTTGGTAAATTGTTGGACCCTCTCTCTGTGCCCTCAATATTCCCTCCCTGGTAGATCTTCTAACAAATTTAATATGTATCTCTCTGGGTAGTTCATTTATCCTGGCATATGCTGAATTTATTCTATAAACCAGGTCAATGTCCCCCCTGATCTCTTCCTTAGGTTTGTGTAAATAGTCTGCTAAAATTGTGCTCATAAGATCAGGGAGACATTCACCAGATTCTTCAGGAATATTCTGAAATCTTAAAAAATATGACATCCTTTCAAAATCCATCCTAGACATATGACCAGTCAAATCTCCAATTTCAGTATTAACATTTTTGAGCTCTCCCTTTGCCCCAGCCAGCCCCAGTTCTAATTCTTCAGTCTTCTGTGTATTCTGCATCAATTTCTTCTGTGTCTCCAAAAGCTCTAATTTGGAACTGCAGTGGTCTTTTCTAAGCTCTTTAATTTCCAGTACCAAAGAGTGTAACACTTCTTCCATAGCTGTTAATCTTGCATCTGTGTCTGGTTTTTCTGGCTGCTTTTTGGAAGCCGTGGTGAGCTGTTTAAATCAGTGCCAATAAAATGGCGTTTTTTGGGTGCGGCCGGTGGAGCAAGTCTAGAGGCAAAGTTCAGTTCAAAGTTGTAAAAGTTGTAAAATCCAGAGAGAAAGGCAAATTTTCCAATCCATTATGAAGACAAAGAAGGCATTCCAGGGAAGGAATCAATTAATCATTTATCAGAAGTCATCCATTAGTAGAGAGAGACAGTCCAGGTCACAGAGGAATGTCAGAAATTTTCCATAAAGAATAGTCATTTAAGAACAAAGGGAAGCCATCTTCCCCCGCCCAATCTGGAAGCCAGCAGGAGAAAGCAACAAAAGAAATTGTTTCAATGTAGCAAGACTTCGATACCATGTATCTAGAAACAAACCGCAAAGGACTTTCACTTCTTTAGCAAAGTTCGGATGAGAAATATCCGCTTCCTCGAGCTCGAGGAGCCATTTCAAAATGCCGCTGCTGTAAATCCGAGGGGGGGTTTAACAAACACACCCCCTCCATCGTTTCTTATAGTCAAAGCTGTCAGCAAAAAATGTCAAAGTCACTTACAATCCACCTCGCCGCCAGAGTCCCAGCATAGCCATCCGACTCGAAGGATCCAGCTCTCTCCAAATCAGTTATTTGCTCCCATCCTCCATTGGCGAAGGGAACCAAGCCCCCTGCAGCATGTCTTCTCCCTCCTAGATCGAAGACAAGGACACCCCCCCCGGCCGCCGCCGGGCTAGGAAAGGTCCAGGCAAGCCGATCTTATGGGGGGGTCCCTTAAAAGGCACACCCCGCCCCGTATGGGGCTGCGAAAAGAACAAAATGGCGGACGAGTCCCAGGACTCGACCGTCGCCGCCCGAAGCCGGAATGTAAGCGGGAATGAGGAATTTAATACCTTTCACAGTTCTCCCCAAACAACTTTTCGCTATCCTTTTGTCAAGCAATCGCTATTCTGATTTATTTTTGAGACAAACTGTTTGACATCAGAAAACAAGTCCTTTTTGCATGCAGTCTGTGTCAAAATGATCATAGAAATGGTCTCAATTACTGTAAAATCCATTCAGTGCTCTCCCATGTTAGCTGTTTGAGTGCCAAAGAATACCAAAGGAGGTGCGGGAACCAATAATGCAACAAAAAATAATATAGTCTAGGAATAAGTTCGTAGGTTTGGGAGGCTTCATGTTATATTTTCATTGATCGTCTTAATAAAAAGGAAAAGAATCCATGATGGAATGAATAAGTGTAAAAGCTTTATAAATCAGCAGAACAAAGATCTTTTGGCTGAAAAACATTAGAGTAAAAACTCAATTCTAATTAAATCAGCAGGTGGAATAAGATCCAATACTGAAGATACGGAGCGGAATTATTTTGGCAAATAGGCTGGAAATGATCAATTTTAGAATATGAGCCAGTGCAGTTTTTAAAATATCCTTGGTGATTACTAAATCATAATCCATCTTGATAACGTGGTCAATAAAGCAAGAACTAAAAGCTCAGAATATAAAGAGAATTCATTTAATGTTTTATTTCTTTATTGTGTTCTAAATGAGTCACAAAGCATGTTTTTTTATTGTGGCAATATACAATTTTTTTAATAGATAAATAAAATATATGAATTCATTAAGAAGCAGTTGATTTTAAAAGCTGATGCTAGCAAACCATGAAGCAAAATGAAACTTTAATATGGCTAGTAAATAATAAAATGCCCATGTAACTCCTTTCTGCATAACATTTCAACAAGCCAAAATATAACAAAATACAGATAACACTAAAAATTAGCAGTCCATGCTAGCACTGACAAACACACAGCATTTTTTGTATTCATATGTCATAGGGCTAATATATTTGAGATGCAAGCATCTGGATGAGCATAGATAGAAAAGCCTCTAGCTCTTTGCTTCTGTCTCACATTCATCTTATTTTTTTGCTGCTCAGATATAACCCCCTCTATTTTATAGAGTTTGGATTAATCATAATCAATTGCTTTAAGAAACCCATCACTGGCATCTATTTATCATTTTATAAACATATCCTAATGATCAGCCATGATGGCGCAGTGATTAGAATGCAATATTGCAGGATAACAGAGTAACAGAGTTGGAAGGGACCTTGCAGGTTATCTAGTCCAAACCCCTGCCCAAGCAGGAGACCCTACATCTGCCTCTACCTAGGATTGAACTCAGAACCTCTTGATTAGGAGGCGAGAGGTCCACCTCTGGGCCACAGTCTGGAGTTTGATCCAGATGGGCTTGAGGTTGACTCAGCCTTCCATCCTACAGAGGTGGGTAAAATGAGGACCCAGGTTGTTTGGGGCAATATGCTGACTCTGTAAACCACTTAGAGAGGGCTGTAAAGCATTGTGAAGCAGTATATAATTCTAAGTGCGATTGCTATCATTATCATACAAATGCATTTTATTGTTGGGTGAGCTCATAATATCTTCCAAAGCTGAAACCAGTGTAAGAACGATAACAGTAATGTAAAATATCTATGGAGATTCTCAGTCATCATGATTGTCCCAGAGGTGCTTTTTCAAGAGGCACCTGGACTTTCTGATTTTTCTTTGAAGACATTTTGCTTCTCATCCAAGAAACTGTTTGGATGAGAAGTGGAATGTCTTCAAAGAAAACCCAAAAAGTCCTGTTGCCTTTTGAAAAAGCATCTTTGGGACAGTAATGTAAAATATTTCAGTTGCTTTTTAAATTTAATCTCATTGAAGCTAGAAGCAAGATAAGATGAAAATCTTGTGTAGATATTCAAGTGAACATTTGGAGGAGAATGAAGTTCCTTTCTGGTCTCTTGACCTTCATGCATTTGGTTGAGTTTTTTAAAAAGATATTTAAAATTGATCTAGCTCTTAGTGTCCAAATTTGCTGAAGGAGGGCTGAGGAAGAATAGTTTAAGTAGCTACAATATGCTTAGAAGTGGCCTTGCATCAATTGCAATCAATGTATCATGTTCACAAATAAAAAAGGTATATACCCACAACTGTTTTTTTTTTCATTTATAACTTATATATGTATTTTTCTCCCAGGATCTCAAGTTGAAGTTTCTTAATTTTATGGATTGCTGTGGATTTGACCGACCCTTTTTTCTTCATGTTCTATCAATTATAGCACAGTGAATTTATCCATGATTCTTAGAGAGTTGTGATAGTATAAATGGCAAAATATCATCATAGTTCCCACAAACAATTGAATACTTGCACATAGTTATTTTCATGGGTACATAAGAATTTCATATTGTGCAAGTTCAACACTGTAATCATTTGTGAGAAAAATATCCCAGATATTTTCTTCAGCATATAAAAATGATCACAGAGACTTATGGCAAAAGGAAACAGCTGTTTAATTATGTAACGTTAGCTAATGGATTCTCTAGAACAGAAAGAGCATAACTTCCAGGTACAGAGTTTCACCTTATATACATGAAATTATGTATCACATGCGTCATAACATGAATACATGAAAACAACATTGCGTGCAAGAAATACAATGTAAAAAGCGCATGGAAATGTTCCCAAATGTGTTCAGAAGCCCCAAAGGACCTCCCAAAACTGTTCCCAGAACTAAACAATAAGATCATTACCGGCTTCCTGTAAAACACGTCCTGTTACAAAGGAAGTCTCCAAGTTATTCCCAGTTACAAAGAGAGGAAACAGGCTATTTTCTCATCAGGTCACTATAACTTTCTGATTATGCTCCAGCCTGTGATTTTTCCAGAAAAGCTTACTTGCTGATCAAATATTCAAGATGGAGTCTATCAGGTTCCTCAAAGAACCTGCCTTAAACAAATAAAAATTCAGGGTAATTATTATTATTCTCTCATCATTACACCAAATTATTCTCTAGAATTTCCTTTCATTCTAGAGTCTCGCGAGTTCCTGCTTCGCTGTCATGGAAACGGGGAGGGTGGGGGTTTGGGATGAGTGTGTTCTGCTGGTGGACAATGTTGATGTTCGTGTTATCTCCTGTGTAACGGACCTGCATTCCAGGATGGTGAAGACCTGCCCACCTGATGTTGGAGATGGAAGCATATTGGACAATGCATAGGGGGGGTTTGGGGATTGGGTTGGGCTTAAGCTTAATACTTTCTGTTCGCGCCTAAACTAATCATTCTCAGCTTTACTTGGTCTGTACGCTATCGTAACTTAGTAAAAGAAGCCTTTAACATTTTAAAAAAATGTCTAAGTGTGGTCTTTCCTGAGTCAACGAAGAAGCAGGCCTGACATTAAGCTGAGAATCACAAAAAACCAAAAACCTGCCCTGATGTCGGACCCTTCACAAGAGGAGCCTCCGTTGGTAGAGGTCCTGCCTGAAAACATTTTGGGAGCTGAAGCATCGCATCCTCCTGTTCAAACTGAAGGGATCAGGTCAGTGATGGAAGGTTTGGCTGGCCTAGATCTAAATCTGGCAGCCGAAGAATCAGTCAAACCTAAACGTTGGTCTGAAGGGGTAGGAATGAGTGGGGTAAACGTCTCCAGACGACGACTTTCCCCAAAGAAAGTCATTCCGGAGCTCCAAAGAGAGGAGAATGAACTAAGGGAGATGGCTCAGGACTTACTCCGTCAGGCAGATGAGAAGAAATTAGCCCTGGAAAAAATCTGGGGGAGGGAGGCGGAACGCCAACAGGCAAGAGGTTCACAGGCAGCTCCGGGGGGGCGAAGCAGGGTTTCAACACCCTCCCCCCCTCCTCAAGCCGGCATGGAATTACGGAGAGAGACAGCTTCTGCCAGGCAAAGCAGGAGAGCAACGCCCTCCCCCCCCCTCAGGCTGGAAGGGAAGCCAACCCCATTAACCCCCGCCGACTTGCTAAACTGCCTCCTTTGGGTGTGAAATATAATGGAAGTGCCGACAAACTGGCGTTTTTTCTAATTCACGTCGATAATTTCATGCAGTTTTACGCAGCTGATATGGATGATGAAATCAAAATCAGAATTGTATCTATGACCTTAGAAGATCAAGCTTCTGATTGGTTGGTTTCTTTGCATAATTGCCATTCACCAGCATTGCGTGACTTTGATCGCTTTATGAATGCTCTTAGAAGGCGTTTTGAAGACCCCCGTGTGCAGAGGAAAGCAAAAATGAAACTAAAATGTTTGCAGCAGGGGGACATGTCTATTCAGGCTTACACTCAGATTTTTCAACAGCTATCAGTGTTTATGACTGGTTATTCTGAACAAGCCCTGATGGATATTTATGTTGATGGGCTGAATAAGGATATTTATCAAACATGTGTGAACAGATTTCGTCCAGAGACTTTGAATGACTGGATAGATTTAGCTTCGGATGTTGAATTGGATCAAGCACATTTACAAGATCCAGGCCGCTTGGAGAGAAAAACACAGGAAGATAGCCCCAAATCTCACCCACCTGCGAGGGAGAAAAGCATTCAAAAGGGGGAGGGGAGACCAACCCAACCTCGTTCAGGCAGTTGTTATCGCTGTGGCAAGGAGGGGCACTGGGCAGACAAATGCCGGTCAAAACCAATTCCACGCCCACCTTCTTCTTCGGACCGGAAACAGCCCAAGACACCAACTGTGCGCGCCAGACCGGCTATGAGTGGAATGGAGCCCATCAATCTTCCTGTTGACCAGCCCTCCCCGGAACCCGATGATTGGGAAGCGTCTTCAGACTCTTCTGACGACAACTTGGTGAGTCATCACTCCGGGCCCCTTTATATTAATTTAGTGCTTTTAGCTCCATCTACTGGGCGTACATGCAATGTGCAGGCTCTCATTGATTCTGGGTGTTCGAAAACTCTCATAAGCCAAGACATAGTGGATAAAATGGGTTTCCACCTTAAACCCTTAAAAACTCCCATAGCCTTTTGCCAAATGGATGGTTCTGTAGCTGGGGGTACCCCGGCATCTTTTATCACCGAACCAATTCATGTCTCTATAGGCACGGGCCATACTGAGACCATCAATTTTATTGTAACTGCCATTGCCGATAATGATGTAATTTTGGGGGTCAATTGGCTTCGCAAATGGAATCCTATTATAAACTGGAAGGAAAGTTGGGTACGCATACCTTTAACCCTACCAGAACACACCTCTCTTCCATCAGAAGTTGATCAACCACCCCCCCATGTTGAATCTGCTGCACCTTTATTGGGTTTCCCATCACCCGAATCCATACCAGGCGAGGAGAAAATTCCCAAAGAATATTGGGACCTAAAGGATGCTTTCAGTGAAAGATCTTGTGATTCCCTTCCTCCTCATAGGGCTACTGACTGTTCAATTGATTTTCTTCCTGGGGTTCAATTACCCAAACCTCGTATATACTCCATGACCCCGCGGGAGATGGAGGAATTACGTAAATTCATCGATAAAAACCTTCAAAGAGGTTTCATTGAACCGGCTAGGCCCCGTGTGGCCGCACCGGTTATGTTTAGAGAAAAAAAAGATGGTACTCTACGATTGATACAGGACTATTCATATCTCAACACCATTTGTGAACACAATATTTACCCCCTTCCGCTCATGAAAGACATGCTGGCTCACCTGGCTACCGGTAAGATTTTTACAAAATTGGACTTACGTGAAGCCTATTACAGAGTCAGGATTAAAGAGGGGGACGAATGGAAAACAGCTTTTAACTGTCCACTCGGGTGTTTCCAATTCAAAGTCCTACCTTTCGGTCTTCAAGGTGCTCCTTCGGTGTTCATGCAATTAATAAACGAGGTTCTCCACGAGCACCTTTACAAGGGAGTAATTGTTTACATTGATGACATTGTCGTCTACTCGCAAACACATGACGAGCACATTAAACTGGTGCGCTCCGTGTTAAACAAGTTGCGTTCCGCTGAACTTTATGCCAAACTTTCTAAGTGTGAGTTTCACCAGGACAGAATTGACTATTTAGGTTACCGCATCTCCTCTGAGGGAATAGAAATGGATCCTGCTAAAGTCAAGGCGGTAACGGAGTGGGCCCCTCCCCGTACCCGTAAACAATTGCAAAGTTTTTTAGGATTTGCAAATTTTTACCGCCAATTTATTCCGTCATTCGCTGATATTGCCTTGCCCATTACGAACCTTCTGAAAACAAAAGGAGAAGGCAAACCTCGTCCAGGAACCCCTCTCAAATGGACGATGGAGTGTCAAGCCGCTTTCGAAAAGCTAAAAAGGTTGTTTGCGGCTGAGCCTGTTCTCAAACACCCCGATGTGAATTCCCCATTTGTAATTCAGGCAGATGCAAGTGATGTCGCGGTGGGAGCAGTCCTTTTACAGCTCAATCAGCAAGGCCAATTACAACCATGCGCTTACACCTCTCGGAAACTCACTGCGTCCGAACGTGGTTGGGCGATTTGGGAAAAAGAAGCTTTTGCTGTTCGGTGGGCTCTCATGACTTGGCGTCATTTTCTTGAGGGTGCCCCGCATCCTTTCGAGGTCTGGACAGACCATAAAAACTTGGAAGCTCTTACTTCCTCTCGGAAATTGTCCCCAAGGCAACTTCGTTGGGCTCACTTTTTCCATCGTTTCAATTTCCACCTCAAATACATCCCTGGGGGCAAAAACTTCATGGCTGATGCGCTTTCCAGATTGCCTCAGTATGATGTCTCTAAACTCACCGTTGTACAACCCATCATGCCACTCACTTTACCTGCTTCTCCGGTGTCTACTTTAACCCAAACTACTGTTCAAACTACTCCACCTGCTGACCTGATTGCTCGTATAAAGGAGGAATTACTTACTGATGATTGGTATTCGACTCACTCAGGTGATTGTACTACCAGAGATGATCTTCCCTGGATTGGCTCGAAGATCTATGTTCCTGCTACTTTGCGTCCTTTTGTCTTGCAACGCGCACACGACTCACGGTTGGCTGGCCATTTCGGTTTCGTTAAGACTATTCATCTTGTCAAGAGACAATTCTGGTGGCCTTCAATGAAGAAAGATGTCGAATCGTATATTGCCAGTTGCCCTGTATGTGCGGTTTCGAAACGGGCGCCGGGCGAGCCTCAGGGTCTTCTCCAGTCTGTAGCTGCGCCGGAGAGGCCTTGGAAGGAAATTTCAATGGACTTTATAGTTGATCTTCCACCCAGTCAGGGTTATACCGTTATCTGGGTAGTTACCGATCTCTTTTCTAAACAAGTTCATTTTGTCCCCTGTACTAAAATTCCTTCTTCTAAAACTCTAGCCCGCCTGTTCGTTTCTCATATCTATCGTTCTCATGGCGTCCCGCAACGCATCATCTCCGATAGAGGAACACAATTTACTTCCCATTTTTGGAAGGAGTTTTTGAGACTGATTGGCTCCGCCCAGAGCTTAAGCTCCGCCTACCACCCTCAGACGAATGGATCTTGTGAAAGGGTTAATTCCGTTCTCGAACAATACTTACGTTGTTTTATTAATTTTCAACAAGATGATTGGGCTGATCTTCTCGTACATGCCGAGGTGGCGTATAATAACTCCGTTCACTCTAGTACGAATATGACCCCCTTTAAAATCATCTACGGACAGGACTTTGTACCCATTCCCGAACTGCCTCACGACTCGACGACAGTTCCCTCTTTAGCTGACTGGTCCTCTAGACTGTCCTCTGTTTGGCCGGTTCTCCGAAAAACTTTGAATGATGCCCATGATTCGCACAAGTTGTACGCTGACAGGAAACGGGCAGTACCTCCATCCTACAAAGTTGGTGATCAGGTTTATGTGTCTACCAAAAATTTGGATAGTCCCCAAAAATGCAAGAAGCTGGGTCCCAAATTTGTTGGTCCTTTCACGATCACAAAAATTATCAGCTCTGTGTCGGTCCGTTTGGATCTCCCCAAGACCTACCGACGACTGTACCCTGTATTCCATGTTCATTTACTGAAGCCTGCTCGTACCTCCCATCTTCGCAAAAGATTACCTGCTACTCCTACACCTACCATGGTTGATGGTCATCAGCATTATGAGGTCCGGGACATTTTGGACTCCAGAATCCGCAGAAATAAAACACAGTTCCTGGTCATGTGGAAAGATTTTCCCCCTTCTCATAACGAATGGGTGGATAAAGAGCATCTCAAAGCTCCTAAACTGGTACGCCAGTTTTATGCCAAATATCCACACAAACCCTGACTCTTTTTTCCTTCTCCTCTCTGTTGTTTTGTCTCTCCTTTCTTGTTTTTCAGGTATAGCCTCTCGTGTGCCTATTGCTGCCCTATATTTCCCGCTGTTCCTGGAGGAGGTCCGGATGTCAGTCTCGCGAGTTCCTGCTTCGCTGTCATGGAAACGGGGAGGGTGGGGGTTTGGGATGAGTGTGTTCTGCTGGTGGACAATGTTGATGTTCGTGTTATCTCCTGTGTAACGGACCTGCATTCCAGGATGGTGAAGACCTGCCCACCTGATGTTGGAGATGGAAGCATATTGGACAATGCATAGGGGGGGTTTGGGGATTGGGTTGGGCTTAAGCTTAATACTTTCTGTTCGCGCCTAAACTAATCATTCTCAGCTTTACTTGGTCTGTACGCTATCGTAACTTAGTAAAAGAAGCCTTTAACATTTTAAAAAAATGTCTAAGTGTGGTCTTTCCTGAGTCAACGAAGAAGCAGGCCTGACATTCTAGAAGAATTAATTGCATCTATGATAAATACTGAGAAGCTATCACCTTGCTTGAAAAGTGCCATCATATAATCACAAATTAGAGAAATTTGGAACTGAATCCAGAGGGTTAAGTACTTTACTTTGTATCTCACCCTGAGCAATTCCACTGCTGTCAGTTATAGTGGTGGGAACAAATATATATTCTTCTACCATAAGCCATTGATGACTACTTAGATATACCAGCTGACAAGCTTGGAAGATTTAAGAGTTTTTATATGACATCTGAATCAGAAACCTACCATTAAAAATATAGCCATGAAATCTAAAATATATTTTCAAAGTAGATGGTAAATTAAACCTTGAGGATATCATTCATCAATAAGCACAAGCAATAGTTTATGAGCAAATCATTGAAGTAATTTATGATCAGTCTTAATAGTGTATGGATCAGTAAGATCCAAGGTTGGCAATTCTAATGGCCTTCTGGAACATAATTAGAATAAAAAATATATATTTATGTGTCTTTTATTATAGCATTGAAAATAAATCCACAAACGTTAACTGCCTGGTTTGTTTTTTTACAAAAACTGCTTGTCCCAAACAGCTAATATTTTTGGATAGATCACTAAATAGATAATGTTAATTTGTTCCTGTGTTATAAAATAATGTTTAATTACCTACAATTATTTATATCCTGAAATTATTTATCATTGGATTTATTAGATATTTACCTAGCTTTAATTGGTTTACCTTTGTGAGATTTATTTACAAACTGTTGTAAGGCATCACTAACAGATTTTTAAGACTACCTATACATCCTAGAAATTTAAGGAAAAGGAGGGTATGGGGGAAAGAATGTGTCCATTTTCTACTATTGCAAAGCTGAATGTCTGTATTTGCCACAAAGGGGTTGCCACAAAGAAGAGGGAGTCAAACTATTCTTCAAAGCACCTGAGGGCAGAACAAGAAGCAATGGGTGGAAACTAATCAAGGAGAGAAGCAACTTAGAACTGAGGGGAAATTTCCTGACAGTTAGAACAATTAATCAGTGGAACAGCTTGTCTCCAGAAGTTGTGAATGCCCCAACAGTGCAAGTCTTCAAGAAGATGTTGGATAGCCATTTGTCTGAAATGGTATAGGGTTTCCTGCCTAGACAGGGAGTTGGACTAGATGACCTCCAAGGTCCCTTCCAACTCTGCTATTGTATTGTATTGTATTGCATTGCATTGCATTGCATTGCATTGCATTGCATTGCATTGCATTGCATTGCATTGCATTGCATTGCATTGCATTGCATTGCATTGCATTGCATTGCATTGCATTGCATTGCATTGCATTGCATTGCATTGCATTGCATTGCATTGTATTTTGACTTCCTGACCAAGGGCATCATTTGGTAAATATGCAAAACTCTTCCAAGTTCATTTCTTACATGTTTCTTTTTGTACTTGCCTACAAAATACGCATTACAAGCTTAATCCCTTTGATATAATCATTTCTCTAATATCTGATTCACATTTTTTAAAGAAGAAAGCTACATTTGTCACTCATCAGGTATATACAAGCAGTTTTTGATTTACAACCATTCATTTAGTGACCATTTGAAGTTACAACAGCACTGAAAAAGTGATTTACAACTGGATTTTTGTACTTATGACTATCACAGCATCCCCACAGCAGCATGTTCAGAATTTGGGCACTTGGCAACCAGTGTTTTTTAATAAAAATTTCAGTGTGTCAGCATCATGTGATTGTCGCTTGGGACCTTGGGACCTTCCCTGCTGGAAACTGGAAGAGCAGCCACCTTGTTTGCATGCATGCACCAGGAAGATCATCTTCCAATTTCCAGTGCGCACATGTGCACTGGCCACCTAGTGTTATTTTTTCTGATGCACATGCATGCGTGAAGACCAACTGACCAGCATGCATGAGCATGCTGGAAACCAGATCAGCCACCCTGTGCACATGCATGCGCTGGGAAGATGATCCTCTGATGTACAATGGACGGCTGCCCTTATGGTTTCTGGCACTCCTGTGCACATAAAGACCAGATGGTTGGCATGCCGGAACCCAGAAGAGCAATGGGTGATGGCTTGAATGCCCAGAGAGATGTCTCTGCATGCCACTTCCAGCATGCGTGCCATAGGTTCGCCACCATGGTCCCAGCCCTAAAGCTGGAAAGAAGAGCCAGACCTGGAGAAAAGCAAGAGGAAGAAAAAAGAATAAAAAGAGTTGGAGCTGCTGTTGCTACAACTATGCAGTGCAGCTTCCTCTTCAGTCTTGCCTCCCCTCATTCAATCAGATTTCAACAATTGTTGAAGGCTGCTTTACTTGGAACTGCTTCCATCCTGCAATGATAACTGTAACACCATCAAACATCCAGATCTGCCTATCCCAGGAGCTTGTTAAGGACTTGATAGGTAGACAAAAATGCCAAACCAAATCTAAACAAATGGCTGACTGTGTGATGGTTAACAACCACAACAACCACAACAACCACAACAACAGCATTCAGTTCAGTGGTGGGTTCCTAACCAGTTCACTGCTTATTTGCTGAGAGAGGGCGTCTTGCAAGCATGTGCAGTTTACTGAAAACTGTTCTGCACATGCGCAGAAACTTGCCGGCAATGGGAGCAGAGACCAGTGAACTGATTCGGGAGCACGGCAGGCCTGGGTCATTGCCCGTTCCAGCAACCCAGGCTGCCAAACCGCTACCGGTTTGGCCAAACCAGTCCAAACTGGTAGGAACCCACCACTGATCCAGGTCTGCCTATCCCAGGTCCTTGAGAAGGATTGGATAGGTGGGTCAAAATTCCATATTTAGTCTATACATCTGGCTATCTGACAAACCAACATTAAAATAGGAGAAGATCACAAAATCTGAAGCTCTGAAAATCGAATTGAAAGATTATGTCATAAACTGGCTGTGGTTGTTCCAGTGGGAATTGGATGCCATAAAAAAAATCTTGTGTATTGTCAAAAAAGCAATGCATGTTCTTTCTTTCCTTTTAAATCTGGGTTAGCCTGTCTTAAATTATACTGCTGGGCAAATATCGTACTATTACAGAATAAATTCACAGTGGCATTTTATAATAGAAAACCTTTTTTTAATAAAGTAGTTAATCACCATTTGTACATTAGGCCCTGGACCTCACTGCTTATAATTCACCCCAGAACCACCACAATGTATTGATATAAACTTGTGATGGTTCATGAATCTAATGAATTACAATTTAGTTTGTACAAGTTTAACTATTAATAAAGCATTAATCTTTAAAATGTTTTTTAAAATTGTTTACCATAACAATGGTTTTCCAAGTTCTCTTCTCAAATTCCTCCCCTACCTGAATATCTCTGTGTAACATTTCCTATATCCAGAAGTGATATATAATTATTAAGGAGAAGGTGTTTTGAACTAAAACTTTTCAATTAAAGTAACTGAGCAGTTATATTACTTTGCCTTGTTTTGCCTTCAAGTTGCAATTGATTTTAAATTTACAGTAAGCTACTTAAACAGCTAGTGGATACATTCTAAAACTGTTGTGGGTTAACTTGAATACATTCTTAAAGTACTTGGGTATAGTGCAGTTGGCACCAATCATTGTTGATATTGTCAATATCATTGTTGATAGGTTAATTGCAGATCAGTTAAAATTTGTCAAATGCTAGGAATTTTTGCACATTATAAAGGTCTAACAGAACTCTATAGAAGAGGATGAATTCCCTGCTTTGTGACTTTCCATGACAATTTTGCAGCTTGCAATGCATGCCATGATATGGACTATATGGGGACATAGGACAAAGGATCTCAAACTACTTCTGCTGATGTCTAACATCTTAATCTCATACCATCAACATACTGGGTCTTCAGATAGCCAAGCAAGTTTGGTTTCAGAGAAATATTATTTAAGGATCAGATCAAAAACTGGAGGAAACTACAGTATGTCAGAAACCTCACCAAGAACTGAAAGTGATTTTGCTTGAAGCTTCTTATTTGACTGGTATTCAAAAAGAGGCTCCTTATCCAGGCATAGGTGACCCAGATTTGGAGGGAAAAAGGGCATCTTTAAGTCTTCAAAAAGAAGAGGAGGAAAAGATAAACAGCAGTGAAAGAGCTTAAGAATTCTTAAAAAGTTTCAGATGACTGCACAGATCAATAGAAGAATTTAAAGAATTGGGAAGGGAGAATGGAGATTTTTTTCCAAAAGGTGAAACAATAGTAGCTTCTTTTTTTCTTGTTTCAGCAATATTTTTCCCAGTCTACTTTGTACAGTTGTGTTTTCCTTTATTGCTCCTGGAAACTCTAGATGCATCTAACTGTTCAATCTGCCTTGTTGCTGAATTGAAAATGGATCTGAAACTTTAATTACTGTTTAAACTCATAATATCTGCAGTTTCAGGGAGAATACAATATGAAAACAGTAAGTTAGGTGACTTCTGTGACAGAATGTTGTCAATTAACACTATAAACCATTTAGAATAGATCAATTCCAGGGATCAGGATGATGTATTCACCTGAGTAATTCATCTTCCTCACACCTCCCTTTGACCTGTCCGCTCCCACAGGGAGGGTCTCCTCAGGGTGCTGTCTACTGGTCAATGCGGGCTGGTGACTCCCAGGGGAAGAGCCTTCTCTGTGGCGGGTCCAGCCCTCTGGAATGGCCTGCCCCCGATCTTCGCGCCATTACTGACCTACGCCTCTTCTGTCGGATGCTTAAAACGCACTTTTTTCATCTGGCCGGCCTGGCATAGATTAAGGGTTTAATTTTAAAGTTAATATTTTAGTGGTCTTAACTATTTTTAGCACATATTTTACTATTTAATTTCTATTTTATATTATATGTATGTGTTGTGGCTTTTACTTTTTCTGTGCACCGCCCTGAGTCCTACCACGGAGAATAGGGCGGTATATAAATTTGAAAAATAAATAAAAATAAAATCTTAAGTGTGGCATTGCACTTGATAATTCTTTGCTTTCTACAGCAACCTGTTCTAGACTGCAAAAATACAGGAAAAGTGGTAGAAAGTTTGTATCTTTTAAAAGTTATTTTTGGAAGAGTTTTTTCTTTACTTTTTAAACAGAATGTGTATTTTAACCCCATCACATGCTTAACACACTTATTTAATTATGGTTAGTAAGTAGGTGCCCCACGAAACTAGAGGTCAATGAGTCTCCTGTTTTAATATGGGGGGAAGGTGGTTGTTTTTATTTTTAAGATGAGGCATACCACCTTGGGACATTTATGGAAAGCTTTTATAATAAATAAACAATATATTGCTATGTTAGGTTTATGGTTTATTTTTAACAGATGCTGATGTGATGAGCAGAAGAATAGAAACCTCCATGCTGATAAACTGGTAGATCAATTCATTTTCAAAATTGAAGAGAGTATTGATTTGGCTATTTTTTTGGTTTTTCCAATCTTAAACATGTCTTCTCTCAATTCTACATCCATCTGTACTTATGTTTTTTAAATATTTTTTGATGTTTTTCATATGCAAACTTATGTAACATACACATTTCTGTATTTGACCTCAAGGTATCTCTTTTTGTTTCTCTTGAAAATCCACTTTTGAAATCACTTTCCTTAATATAATGCATTTTATTTGCAATGCATTTCATTCTTTTCACAAATTGATGCAGTTAATTAGAGCAATTCTCTGTCTTATGCTTCATTTATCTTTGCTTGTTTCTTTAATACATAAAGAACAAAACTGAAATCAAAAAAACACAATAAAAGCAAAATGAAACAACAAATGTAATTATCAGCTTATTTTTAAATCCAGAGTTTTAAAATATGTAATCCTAAGGAATGATACATTTTAAATGTATATTCAATTTTTAATAAAAATGTATTCGTGTTCTAGAAGTTATCATGAGGAATTACTTTATTAGAACTCTTAGATTTAAAACTAGAAAGTGTATTTCAATAACACAGACTTCAATTAAAAGATATTGGCTCTTCTATTAAGCTTTCAACCAATACTATCTGTCACATATTATGGATTCCATGAAAAATGTGCTTTATTTTCTAGTGTTTTGCTATAGTAAATTGAGCAATGGAGAACAAAAATTAACTATATTTTCCAGAAGGATTTTAAATCGTAGAATTTATACATTTATAAATAAGAATTCCTAGGACTCTCAACTCAACAATGGTGCTAGGTGCCACACAAATTTAAACCTATGCTATCTGAAATTAAAACAAAAATAAAAGGCTTGTAACAAGGAGAAGACTATAAGCATGTGAGGTAGGTGGCTGTATAAATTCAATGAGTGAGTTTTATACCATTATCTGGGTGCAGAATTTGGGGAGGAAAAAAATGGCGTCCAGGCTGATTTAAAAGACTGCAGGACATGGACAATTTAAACTTTGCTGTTCTAGAGTCAGGTGCAATGATTAGAGGGCATGATTTTGGTGTTCCATCAGATTGACATTGCTTAATGGATGGGGCATGAAACACTCCTACAGTCAGATCTTATATGATGGGAAAAATTATGGAAGAAATTTTGTTCATTTATTTGCAAATTTATATAATATGAAGGCATTGTAAGGAATTCAATAGCAAGTATAAATTATTTCTGCAGTTAATTGTTATTCTGGCTTGCTAGAATGGATCTAATGTGAATTTCATATGAAAATGAGAAACTTGTAATCTCAAATTATCTTCTCATCCTGTTTAAGGGTGAAAGGTTTTTTTGTTTATTACATTTGCTTTAGATAATATTGAATGTTGTGTTTTATATAATATTCTTTTATTTTAAATGATGTGGATATGCACCATTCTTCAAATGCCCTTATATATCCAACCAAGAGTCTAAATCTAGAATACCCATTGTTCAGTGGTGGGTTGCCAATTTTTTTTACTACTGGTTCGGGAGCACTTGCATGCATGTGTGCTTGCAGAAGCATACAGGCAGGTGGGCGGAGCCTCCCACCACCGCTACTACCGGTTTGCCCGATCTGGACTGAACCGGGAGCAACCTACCTCTGCTATTGTTGTATAACATTAATATATATGTGAAGTGTGTGTATTAATATTATTACTATTATGTCTGTCTAATCTTATTATTACAGCCAAACACTGCCAGAGGATATGTACAATAACCTTATCAGAAAAACAATTTGTGTTTTTGTATTTATAATTCTTCTTCCTTCTTTGTATAACAGAATAAAATAGACAAAATGTCACATGGACAAACATACCAGCAGCTAGGGATGGGTAGATTTGCTCCAACCAGAATAGTTGGTTTCTTTAGTCTGTTGAATAGATTTCAGATTCATAAAATAGCTCTACTGAATGGTCATCACAGGCATTCATTAAATTTATCTATTTGATCTGAATCATTCATGAAACTCATTTCAGAGATTTGATTGAGTGAACTTGAAATCAATTTTCCAAACAGAAGTTCGATATACCAGAAGCCTATGCTTGCTCATATTTGGTTAATAACAAAATGACACACTATGTATTATGGAAGAGGCAGAAAAGAGTCGTTGGCTTACCTGAACGATCTTCTCTGTGAGCTGCGAGGAGAGGCCAACAATGGGTTAATCCTGCCTTTCTGCCCTTCTGGACTGGATTGATTTTCTTTTAAGCCACGCCTCCTCCGTGTGCTTGCCAGAATTTCAATTTAGGCGTGGACTAGTAGTCGTCTGGTTGGTTCCTTTATCGTCGTAGGCTTTAATGCAAATACTTCTGCCAACTATAAAAACAGTAACACAAACATTTAACAACACACAACTTGAGGAATCTACGTGCTAGGGCGGGGTTGGCCTCTCCTCGCAGCTCACAGAGAAGATCGTTCAGGTAAGCCAACGACTCTTCTCCTGTGAGCTGCTTGGAGAGTCCAACAATGGGAAAATGCCCAAGCTAAATGTTCCCAGGGCGGGAAAAACTGTCTCTGGTAGATTCCGTGGGCAAATGCACCTGTTGCAACACTCTGCGCCCAAAGGCCGCCTCTGAAGATGCAAACTTGTCCAATCTATAGTTCCGTACAAACTGGGACGGGGAGGCCCAAGTGGCCGCCCTGCAGATCTCGTCAAGCGATGCCTGGGTCGCCCAGGCCGCCGAGGTTGCCGCGCTTCTGGTCGAGTGAGCTGTGATGCGGCGAGGTGCCCTCTGGCGTTGAAGTTCATAAGCTGAGGCGATGCAGCTACGTAACCATCTGCCGATGGTGGCTGGTGAGGCCTTCTGGCCCATGTTGCGGGGCTGGAAGGTGACGAATAGGGCCTCAGACCGTCGATAGGATGCGGTGCGTGTAACATAGTACTTAAGTGCACGCCTGGCGTCGAGCTTGTGCCATCGCCGCTCTCTGGGATGTACCGGTCTTGGGCAAAAATTCGGTAGGACGACCTCCTGGGTCCGGTGGAAGGTTGAGTTGACTTTGGGGATGAATGTGGGATCGAGCCGTAGGGTCACCCTGTCCTCATGGATGATGCAGAGGTCGTCTCTGACGGACAAGGCTGCCAGTTCCGAAATTCGGCGTGCTGAGGTGATGGCCACTAGGAAGGCCGTCTTCACGGTAAGACGCTGTAGGTCGCAAGTGCGTAGGGGCTCGAACGGCGGGTCAATCAGTGCCCTTAGCACCACGTGTAGGTCCCACGTGGGGTATCTGTGAACTACCGGTGGTCGGATGTTGGTAGCTCCTCTTAGGAAACCCCTAACCCCTGGGTGTCTAGCCAGGGATGAGTAGGAGTAGAAGGCTAGCACGGTTGAGAGTGCGGCCGTCTGGCGCCTGAGCGTGTTGGCAGCCAGCCCCTGCTCCAGACCTCGCTGAAGGAAATCCAGCACGTCAGGGATGGAGGCTGAGATGGGTTCGACTCCCCTGGAGCTGCACCAAGCTACGAAGGTCTTCCAGGTGGCGTCGTATATCCTGGTAGTCGAGCCTCGTCGCGAGGCCTGGATGGTCCGGATGACCCCCTCGGAAAACTGTGCTCTTCTTAGCAGTTGCCTTTCACATGCCAGGCGGTCAGTTGCAACCAGTGTGGCTCCGGATGCTCGATGGAGCCCTGCACGAGTGACACCTCCCCCTGCGGAATTCTCCACGGCCTGGCTACGGAGAGGCTCACTAGGTCCGCGAACCAGGCTCTCCTGGGCCAGTAAGGGGCTATCACTATGACCTCTGCCTGTTCCTTGAGTATCTTCCGGACCAGGCCCGGCAGGAGCGGAAGTGGAGGGAAGGAATACAGGAGGCCCGGGGGCCAATGGCACCTGAGGGCGTTGACTCCCTCCGCCCCCTGGCACCGGTACCTGGTGAAATACCTTGGAACTTGAGCGTTTGTTGCTGACGCGAACAGGTCGACTGCTGGTTGACCGAACCTCTGCGTGATGCTGGAGAAGAGGTTCGGGTGTAGTTGCCAACTTGAGTTGTCGATGGTGGCTCTGCTCAGCCAGTCCGCCTGGATGTTGCTCTCGCCCGAGATGTGTTCGGCTCTGATCGAGGCCAGGTGTCTCTCCGCCCACAGACCCAGCCGTTCTGCTTCCTCCATCAGTGACTTGGACCGGGTGCCCCCCTGTCGGTTGATGTGGGCCTTGGTGGACACATTGTCCGTGAGTAGTAGCACGTGGCAGTTCTTGATGCTCGGGCGGAAGTGGAGAAGTGCTAGGCGCGCAGCTCTGAGCTCCAGCCAGTTGATACTGTGTTTGAGTTCCTCGGGTGACCATTTCCCTTGCGCCACCTGCTGGTCCAGGTGGGCACCCCAGCCGTAGAGACTGGCGTCTGTGGTGATGACGGTCCTTTCTGGCTCTCGAAAGAGGCATCCCTTGGCCAGGGACCTCGCTGACCACCACCTTAGAGACGCTCTGACCTTGTCTGGGACTGGTACGTGTCTGGGTGAGTCGCTCTCCTTGGCTCGCTGGTGTGGTAGGAGGCACCACTGCAGATGTCTCGAGTGGAGGCGTGCCCAAGGCACAATGGAGAGGCAAGATATCATCTTCCCGAGGAGCTGTGACAGAAGCACGATGGGGGCGGTTCCTGCTGATCCTACCTTCCGCGCCAGTGGGATCAGGCTGTTCGCCCGCTCTGGAGACAGATAGACCCGGCCGGAGATGGTGTCTATGACCGCTCCCAGATGTGACAGACTGGTGGTAGGGCTCAGGTGGCTCTTCTTCAGGTTGATGGAGAACCCGTGATGTTCGAGGGTCCTCATGGTCAGCCGGAGATCCCTGAGCGCCTGCCGGTGGCTGGACGACTGGATCACGATGTCGTCTAGGTACGCCTGCAAT
Organism: Rhabdophis nuchalis; assembly: GCA_039707465.1. Lineage (NCBI taxonomy): Eukaryota > Metazoa > Chordata > Lepidosauria > Squamata > Natricidae > Rhabdophis > Rhabdophis nuchalis. The sequence continues at coordinate 115,767,118 of CM077643.1, read as the reverse complement.
CTGACTGGCCGCGCCCTGAGGTACGCCAGGACCGTGGCAAGGACCTTCGTGAAGGTCCTCGGAGCGGACGACAGGCCGAAGGGAAGAGCCCTGTACTGGTAATGCTGGCCGGCATAATAGAACCTGAGGAATCTGCGGTACGCCTCCCGGACTGGAATGTGTAGATAGGCCTCCTGAAGGTCTATCGAGGTCAGCAGGTCTCCTGTCCGGATGCAGCTCAGGATGGACTGGAGAGACTGCATTTTGAAGCGCCTGTACGCCAGGTGCCTGTTCAACTGCTTTAGGTCTAGGATCCCCCTCCATCCTCCCGAGTTCTTGGGGACCAGGAACAGGATGGAGTAGAAGCCTGACCCTGCCTGCTCTGCCGGGACCGGCTCTATGGCATTTATCTCCTTCAGGTGCGCCACCTCCTGTTCCATCAGAGACCTCTTGAGGGGAGAGGATGGGGTGGGGCAGCGGATGAATCGCCTGGGAGGCATGGAGAGGAATTCCAGCGTGAGCCCTAATCTGATGGTCTGTAGGACCCACTGATCCGACGTGGTTTGCTCCCAGGCCGCCTGAAACAGCTGCAGGCGGCCCCCTATGGGAGCGTCCGTCGGGGAGTCACTTGAACTTCTGGAAGGGACGGGAACCGGATCCTCCTCTGAAGGGGCGTCTGGAGAAGGATTGCTGTCTGCCTCTGTCCCTGAAGGAGTGGCGGTCCTGCCCCCTGTCTGGTCCCTGGTTAAAGGGCCGATGGAACTGCCCTGAACTGGTGGAAGGTTCTGTGTTCCGAAAGGACTGCTTTCGAAAGGAACCCGACCTCTTGTGGTCCGACTTCTTGTAGACCGAAGGCATGACCTTCTTTTTGTCCCTGTTTTCCACCAACACCGGATCAAGGACCTCACCAAACAGTTTCCCCCCTTTATAGGGGGAGGAAGCGATCTTCCACTTTGAGCGCATGTCCGCGTTCCAGTGGCGGAGCCAAAGCAGCCTCCTGGAGGTTACATTGGAGTCCAGGGCTCTAGAGGCGAACTTTGCAGAGCTCAGGGTGGCGTCGGCGGTGTCCTCCGCCTTGAGACCTTCCAAGAGGTCAGGGGGTAGCACTGACGTGGATGTGAGAGCCTGCACTGGGGCATCTACCGGGGGTAGCTTGAGTAGGTCCTCCAGGGGAGCGTCAACTGTGTACAGCTGCCTGTCAATGTTACTGTGCGAGGCAGCTGTGCCTGGCTGTGCCCACTGTTTCTGAACTAGGTTAAGAAACATCTTTGGTACGGGGACTACCTCCTGGGTCTCCTCTGGCTCCTCAAATAGTCCCTCATCATCCTCAGACGCCACTTCAGTGGTGGGTGTGGGGGTGGTAACCGTCATGCGGGTGGAAACCTTGGCCTTCGTTAAGATGGTCTTGAAAGAGGAGCAGTGGAATAAACCCTTGAAGGCGGGCTTCTCTGGGACAGCCTGCTCATCCCCTGAGAATTCTTGCTCTGGGAGCAGATCATCCGCCACAGTGGAATCCCCGCTGTCCAGCGAGGAATGAGGGGAGGGGGATCTTGGAGCTTCTTGGCTTCCAGATGCTTTGGATCTACTGCGCCCCCTGGGGCGCTTGGTCTTTTGCTTAATGCCATCTGCAATGCCCTGGGCGATAGCCCTGTTAATGATGGCCTGCAGTTCTGAGGATATCACAGACCCTTGGCCCTCCTCTGCTCTGGGCCTCTTGGGGGGCCTCTCTGGCACAGGTGGGGGGGTAATCATTCTGGAGGAGGCTAAGCTGTCTTCCTGAAACAGGTCCTCATCTCCTAGCAAGGAGGGTTCTGGGGACTCATCAGAGGAGAATTCTTCTTCTTCCTCTTCTCTGACTATCTGGGGAATGGATACTGTTGGGATACTGGGATCCACTTGAGCCATCCCCTCTGGATCCTCTATGGGGTCTTCGTTGGCCCTTCGTTGGGCCTTCTCGAATTCTTTTTCAAGGGCCTTTTGCCGCCTGGAGGCAGCCCTGTCTTGGGCCTTGTCCTGCCTCTTCCCCCCTGCCTTGCTCAGGGCTTCAGCTGCGGCCCTGCTGGCCTGTCTCACAAGCCCCCTGCTGGTGGATGGCCCTGGCTGTTCAGAATCTTGGGGAGCTGTCTCCGACATTTTGGGCCCCAGTAACTCACCACTCGAAGATCGCTGGTCACAAGGGGCTTCAGCCAGGTAATCCTGATCCGCAGGCTTGAGGATGGCAAGGTGGAGCAGCAGATCAGCTTGCAAGCAAGACTCAAGGGCTGCCTCCGCAGGAGCAGGTCTGCACCCGAGCTGAGGAAAGTCTGCCGGATCTGGGCCGGACAGAAACCTTTCCCCCGCTTCTCGCCTGGAGCCGGCCCAAAAAGGATTCTGTAGAAAAAATGGATGAAAAATCCAAAAGGAAAAAAGGTTTTCTTCTTCTTTAAAATGCGGCTCCGCACGCGTTTTAAATGGCGCGCCTTGCCGCTTGCCGGTCGGAAAAAAACAGTCCTCCGGAAGAGGAGGAGCGGCCCCTCACGCCGCTTCCGCCTTCTCTCTGGTATCCGGCGCCCGCCAATGGCCGATCAGCCTCCAAAATGGCGGGCGCGATTCAAACGGACGGTGCGAAGCCGTCCTGTTTGACTCCAGGAAAAAGGAGAGCCTGCAGCTGCCGCTGCGAGGGGGCTCAGGCTTGGCCGGTCCGGCGATCTGGGACGTCAGCGGCAGGGCTCCTCGCCACTGACCGAGACGTCTCTTTGGCTCCCAGGTCGATCCTCACCTGGGGCCAGGTGAATGGACCCACGCGCGCCCGGGCGAACCCAGGTCGCGTCGGGTCTGCGGCAGCTGGTGAGTCGCAGAGCTTCACCAGCTGTTAGCTGTAGGAAAAATTCCTAAATAAAATAAATTAAAAAATAAAATAAATACTCTACTTGGAGAGTCCAACTAAATGTCCTGAATCTCTTAGGGAGAACCAACAGAACGCGTCCTGGGCATTCAGACTGGATTGAAATTCTGGGAAGCACACGGAGGAGGCGTGGCTTAAAAGAAAATCAATCCAGTCCAGAAGGGCAGAAAGGCAGGATTAACCCATTGTTGGACTCTCCAAGCAGCTCACAGGAGAATAAATTGATGCTATTTATTCAAATTGATTATGTGTGTTATGAAAATGAAATACATTAATTATTTTTACATAATCTTTACCTGTTGGAAAAGCCCACAGTAAGTTCTAAGCTACTGAATCAACTTCTCTTAGTGCAGAAATCCAAATTTAAGTGTTCCCCAAATATCTCAGCAGTTTCTGTCTGACCACATCCAAGACTTGAAGTGATTTAAACACTGACTGAAAATTCAAATTTGCATATTTATCCTGGGACATGTATATTTCAGAGGTAGTATTCAGCAGGTTCTGACCAGTTCTGGAGAACTGGTAGCGGAAATTTTGAGCTGTTCAGAGAACCAGTAAATGTCACCTCTGGCTGGCCCCACCCCATCTATTCTCTGCCCCCCAAGTCCCAGCTGATTGGGAGGAAATGGGGATTTTGGAGTAACCTTCCCCTGGAGTGGAAAGGGAATGTAAATTTTACAGTATCATTTCCTTGCCACAGCCACCAAGGCATGCCCACAGAACTGGTAGTAAAAAAATTTGAATCCCACCACTGGTATAGTTGTCTTCATTTGTGATTTAAACACTTGGCCAAATTTTAGAAAATTCAGAAAAACCAGGTTAAACCACTTTAGTAAAATAGGATAAAGGTGTGTTATTCCAGCTCCACAGGCCTCATAGTCTAGTCTCAAGCTTAAATCAAAGTGCTCAGTTCTCTCCTTTAAACAACAACTGCATCCACAAAAGCAACACTCTTTTAAGTGTTGCTTCTTACTATCTCATCCTCATTTGCCTTCAGAATTATGTTGGTGAAGATCTTCTTAATCTCCTGTCAAAATCTGGGCTACAGTGTTTGGTAATATGGAAGAACTACATTACTAAATGTGGATGTTCTTCCCTTATGTGATGTAGCTTCTGGAAATTTCCTTCCTATTAGATACATCTAGCCACATCCTACTGCTTTGTCTGAGTCTATCTGAAGATGTTTTGTTCTGGAAGCTTTGAATGACACAATTCTGCTGGTGGTCTTTCGTTTGTGTATATGTAGGAGAATTCTTTTATAATAATAATAATAATAATAATAATAATAATAATAATAATAATAATAATAATAATAATAATAATAATAATAATAATAATAATAATAATAATAATAATAATAATAATAATAATAATAAAGTTGCATTTATTGACCGCACCCTCTCCCCACAGGGACTCGGGGCGGTGCACAGGGAAATTAAAAAACGAAAAATATACAAAATACATACAAATTAAAACGAATTAAACTCAATCAATCCTGTGCTAAAATCCCCTTAACTAAAAATGATGAATACACATTTTCAATTGAAATAAAAAGGAACTGGAAAATAATTTTAAAATATTTTGCAAATAGTCCCTATGGTTTTCAACATTTTGTAAAACGTATCAACTGAAATGCTAAGAATTTAATAAAACTACATATTTTCCATTGGGGAATCGAGAGATGAAATTAAATTGGGATGGTGACAGAAGCCATGTGTTCTTTGCTCTTTAAAAAGTTATGGCAGTTTGGGCTACTCCCTTTAAAAGCTACTGCTAAGGCTGACATTTCCATGACATCAGGAGATAAAACAATTGCTCTGTGGAAAATCTGTAGGAGTTCCGGTTGCCATTCATATAAGAACAGTGGCTTCCATTTTGCCATATGTCTGTAGGCTGTAGAAAGTGATATTGATGAATCTGTCAAACAATAGTAGCTGAGAAAATAATGGTTATTGGTGCAATGGACAATATGCTATGAAATCCACAGCTGATCAGCTGAAGTTCTGACCAAGTTAAAGAATCAAACAGCTGATTGACATCAACATAGAATTCAGACATTTGAAGGCATGCTTTTTCAGGTAAGTGAGTACCAGATGCACCTCCAGTACCTCCAGTTACAAGAACAGGCTTAAAAAACATCTGCTGAATCAGAAGAAATAATGTACAATAGCTTTCCCTATGGCCTAAATCCAAGCTTAGAAATCCTACCCTTGTTGTCTATTTTCAGTATAAGATACTCAAGCACAATACTGCTACTTCTGAAATGTAGGCAATATCAGATTTACAGAAGATGCTATGCCATGCTATGCAAAGTTTCATAAGATTCATACTAGGCCAAAACCTTATCACGCTATACAGTTCCCAATCATTTCTGGAAATATACTTGTTTAAAAAACAACTGTTATCAAGAAACACAGATGTGGATTGGTTTTAAAAGTTAAGGGGAAGAAAAGGAAAGCATTGTTTAAATGTTTTAGATGAAAGTTAGGTGGACAGACAATAATATAACCCTTCCCTCTTCTTCCTCCTACTCCTGATTTAAATCCAGTCCTCTGTTTACCTTGATAATACCTATCAAGAACACTCCCCTAAATTGTGAATGGTTTAAAACAGCTCACTAATATAAACCAATAATTGCTAGCACACTTCCTGATAGTAAATAAAGGGAATAAGTAAATTTAGGTAGTCCCTAAAATAAAGCAGCCATGCTCTTCAAGTAGCCAGCCAAGTCCCTGAGAGAATGAGGTGTTTAAACATTTCAAACAATGGGCCTAGTAGGTTCTGGATAATTTAACACAGTATTAAAGCAGATTTCATAATATGAAATAGGATGTACTATGTGATGGATTTTCTCTTTCCTCCTTCACCTTTCCATTAAATGTATTCATTTCATGATACCACATTTCACTGTACAAGACAAATTTAAGTATTCATATTTTCATATTCCAACCATTCATGTACAATTCTTAATCAAGTTGTACCTGTCTCCTTTTTTAACTAAAATGTCAAATACATTATTTGGCTTGAAATATATTTTTATAATAGCATTGTTCACAAAGGCATAAAGCAGATTTGGTGTAAGGAATAACTTTATATATTTATCTAACCTGACCTTTCTGACAAATTATAAAGCAGAGGTCTCATTCTCGCGGCCCGCAGACCAATTGCAGCCCGCAGGATGGTATCTTGTGGCCCCCACCGTGATATGAAAGTATAATATTAGTGCAGCCCGCAAGGGGAGTGGATCTCTGTGGAATCCCTTATGCAGCCCAGCCTCACCCAGCCTCTGCCTCCAGCGGCCCCCAGGTAAATTGAGTTTGAGACCCCTGTTATAAAGTTTTAGCCTGCTGTGCAACTACCATATTTTTTGGAGTATAAGACGCACCTTTTTTCCTCTAAAAAGAGGCTGAAAATCTGGGTGCATCTTATACATCGAATACAGCATTTTTTGCCTCCTGAAACCCCGCCCCTTCACCAAAATGGCCACACACACACACACACACACACACTCTAATGGAGGCTTCCAGAGAGCCCCTGGGGGCTGGGGAGGGGAGAAATGAGCAAAAACCAGGACGTTTTTGCACCCCCCCAGCCCCCAGCAGCACTCTATAGATCTCCATAAGGCTATGCATGCAATTCTTTTCACCCAAAAATGGCCCGTTTTTGCAATAAATGTGCCATTGTTTTGCTCATTTTTGACACCCCCACCCCCCCAGCTCTGCAAGCCCCCCCAAGGCTAGTCATGCTTTTTATTTGAAAAAAAACGGGCCCATTTTCATGAAAAGGGCCGTTTGGGGGAGGTTTGCAAAGTGCAGAAAAGTTTTTTTTCCCTTTTGGAAAGCTGTTTAGAGTGATTGATGAGAATTATGAGAATTACTGACCCTGCAGAAACAAAGATTTGTTCCAAAGGTGATTTCCTTCTCCAGCACCTGGAAACATCTACCTACCTACTCTCTCTCTCTACCTACCTATCTACTGTATTTCTATCTCTATTTCTCTCTCCCTATCCCTCTACCTACCTACCTATCTACACTCTCTTCCTACCTATCTACTGTATTTCTCTCCCCCCTCTATATACCTACCTACTCTCCCTACCTACCTATCTACTGTATTTCTCTCTATCTCTATTTTTTGCTCTCTATCCCTCTACCTACCTATCTACACTCACTCTCTCCCTACCTATCTACTGTATTTCTCTCTATCTCTATTTTTTGCTCTCTATCCCTCTACCTACCTATCTACACTCACTCTCTCCCTACCTACCTACTGTATTTCTCTATCTCCCCCCTCTATCTACCTATATACCTATCTATTTACTCTTTCTCTCTGCCTACCTACTCTCTCTCTCCTCCTACCTATCTACTGTATTTCTCTCTCACACTATTTCTCACTATCCCTCTCCCTACCTACCTACTGTATTTCTTTCTCTTTCTCTCCCTCTCTATCCCTCTAGCTACCTACCTACTTAAAAAAAAAAGTTGCCTCTTCAAAACCTGGGTGCATCTTATACTCCAAAAAATACGGTACCTTTAATATCATTATGATATAATTTAATTGCAGAAAATATTCACACTTGCACTTATTAAATAATAATTTTGGTTGTGTTCAGCAGGATTTACTGTTAGAAATCACGATGGTATACAACTGAATGGAAATTCATTTCCAGTTCAGTTTTTCTTCTTGGATACTAGAATATAACATGAGGTGAAATATCATAGCTTTCTGACCATGGTCTGTTGAGAGACAGATTTAAAAAAAAACTCATGGACATAGCACTTCCTTCCTTCCGACCTCTCTTTTAAACCTGCAATTTACATCATTCACCAGAATAATTTTATTTGTTTATTTATTTTATTCAATTTATATTCTCTATCCAGTTGGAATAGAAAATAAAACTGTAGTATAACAATCTTGACTTTCATTTGCAGAACTTCTGAAAGAAAAAGGAAGGGAGGGATGGAGGGAGGGAGAAAGACAGAGAGACAGAGACAGAGAGAGAGAGAGAGAGAGAGAGAGAGAGAGAGAGAGAGACAGAGAGAGAGACAGAGAGAGAGCATCTAGATTAATCCTTGTTAAGTGGAACACTCATCTGTTCAATTACCTTTTTAAAAATAAATCTTTATACAAAGTAGATTATGGTTTGGTATGAGGAGAAAAATATTTCTGTAGAATTCATCCAATCATGAAAACTATGTGTTTGTTTGAAACTATGTATGAAAGGAATGACCTATGTATGAACGGTTTGGCCTAAGTTATTTACCTAGCCTTCAGTCTGTATTATAAATTGTTTTAATTGGGTTTTTAAATGGATTATGTTTTAACTTTCTAAATTTTAGCACAGGGATAACCTATTTAATTCGCTTTTAATTATTTATATTTTGTACTGTTTGTTTTAACTTCCTGTGCACCTCCCCGGGTCCCTTCGGGGAGAGGGTGCGGTTATATAAATTTAATAATAATAATAAATAAAATAATAAATACCAATTTTAATTTAAGATTACATATCAAAACTATAAAAGGGCTAAAATTGAATGATAAAAATTAAACACCTCAAAATGCTGAGTCCATATTCCATTGAGTCATTTCCATTTATACTAACAGCTTCCTTCCAGTTAACCAGCAATCGGTTTTTAAAAAAAATTCTAACTCTCAAGTCTCTCTCACTGCTTCCTTTTTCAGCCAGCTTTCCTGATTGTGGAAATGTCCATAATTTTAACACTTCTGCAATAGGCTACTTTAGGAAGGTTACTCAGAAATAACAATTTGTTAGAAGTGGCCTTTTGCAAATGTGAAGTTCTTATTTCATAACAGAATAGACAAATGGCTATCTAACATCTTTTTAAAGACTTCCAGGGTTGGGGCATTCACAACTTCTGGAGGCAAGCTGTTCCAGAGGTTAATTGTTCTAACTGTCAGGAAATTTCTCCTTAGTTCTAAGTTGCTTCTCTCCTTGATTAGTTTCCACCCATTGCTTCTTGTCCTGCCCCCAGGTGCCTTGGAGAATAGTTTGACTCCCTCTTCTTTGTGGCACCCTCTGAGATATTGGAACACTGCTATCATGTCTCCCCTGGTCCTTCTTTTGATTAAACTAGACATATCCAGCTCCTGCAACCGTTCTTCATGTTTTAGTCTCCAGTCCCCTAGCATCTCTGTTGATTCTGATTTGCTTTTTAGTCCTATTTAAAACAAATTGGTGAGCAGAAGCATTTCCTTCTTTCTGCAATCCCTGGCTTTAGAACCTTGCATTTCACTTGGAAAAGGTCAACCTCTGTTCAAAAGGATAGTTCTGCTTCTTCTTTTTTTATTCTTACAGCTATAATACCCTCTACTGGAGAAAAAAAGTGATCAGATAGAGAACTGCAATCTATATTTTTATAAATTCTTCTTACAAATTATAGTATAGGCATTTGAGCAACATAAAGAAAAAAATGACTGCTCTAGTAGCACATTGTATATTTAAAGCAGAAAACTGCTTGACTGTTCCTAGTCAAGATTTCCATTAGGAAATTATTGAAAGATAACTGCCATCTTCCCTGACTAATAAATATATTCTCTTGGTTCCGCTAGGAACTAAAATCTAACCAATCATCTTTGCCTTAGACATTGCTATCCATGACTTTGTAATCTTCTCATTAAAGAGCCATGTTTAAGTTTCTTTTGTTGTGATGCATGGACAGCTAATGCTCAAGTAACACAAAAGACAGAGAAGCCAGCTAATTGTGTGTATGAAAACACACAAAGATCAAATGTATGTACTGCCACCTCAGGACCATCTCTACTATTCCTAGGCTTTATTCCAATGATATTGGAATATAATTCTAGTATATATGGAACTGAAGAGGTTTCTTGGATCAAAAGCAAAAAGTTTTCAAAGATAAAAGCCCCAAGAAAGTTCAGTTGTCCTTTGGAACAAGTACTTTTGGGACAGCCGTGATCTGGATGACTGAGAGTATTCCTAGACAACAGTACAGTGGTACCTCGGTTCACGAACGCCTCTGTTCACGACCAACTCGGTTCACGAACAGAAAAGTTCCTCAAAATGTGCTCCGGTTCACGAACTCTGCTTCGGTTCACAAACAGGAACCGTGGCCATTTTTAATGTATTCTTGGCTGTCACATGGTTGTGACTTCCTGTAGGAAGATCGTAGAGAGAAGAAGATACAGAAAAAAGCCCCAGCACGCACACTGTGAGTACTTTCAGTGACTTTTTTTTATTTTTGCTATGCTTTTAGCATATGGAAAACTGTGCCTCGGTTCACGAACAATTCGGTTCGCGACCAGAGTCAGTTCACGAATTAAGTTCGTGAACCGAGGTACCACTGTATAGTTATCACCTGCTGTTATTACAGGTCTGCCAAAGCAAGAAATAGAGAAACTTAACACTACCATAACAGCTAGGATAGAAAAGGAGAAGGAAAGGACCAGCAGCGCTGCCATATTCCACAGAAGATCTGAAGATGTGTTTTCCAAAGGCAACTTGCTACTATGACCTATATTAGGATGGAAAGAAAAAAATAACATTGGCCATTATTACAAAAGCAACAATGGCAGCTAAGACTATGTTGATACAAGCACTAGCATTAGAGTCCTTTGCGTCATAAGTTGATAACAGCACAGAAGTACCTTGGCAGTCAGATGCTGGTGGGGCAGTGAACCTGGAACATTTTCCAATTCCACCTGGATGACGCTCTTAGGAAAAAATATATTGTAGCAATCATTTCTTGTAAATCTTCTAGGTTACACCCCTGCACACAATTTTCTGTTTGTTGCTTTTATCAATATAATAGATTTTCAAGAGAAAACTGAAAAGAGTATGATGCAACGGAATCTATCACCAGCACTTTGTTAATAAAAACGTAGCACTTTGAAAAAGTAGAGGAAATGAAAATAGCATAAAATTATTTCTACTGTTCCTAGATAGCAGGCTTTGAACCTAAATAATATAACCAGATTTTCTGGGGTTTTTTTAATTTTTACATACTGATGAATCTATTTATGCTCCTCTTGTCATGAATATAACTCCATGACACATTGTTCATCTCCAGTTACAAATAAGGACAAAAATAGAGAAGAAAAGCTATTCATTTCTTAGGAAAATGTACTTTTCTCAGGCAAAGCAGCCATGAGGTGACTTGTGGCAACAAAAATAAAACAGTACATTGATAAAAGGACCTAAAAAGACCATAAAAAGAGATAGAACCAGAAACATTCCTTTGGAGGATTGCTCAAAAATCATCTTCATTCTTCATGACAATAGCTGAATTGCAAAAAGAGCCGAAGAAGTGATTAATGTTCTTAAAAGGTGTTGATATGGTAGGACACGATTCCTGACATATATGCTCTGGCATACAGTACAACCCTGTCATAAAATTGATGGTTCTTTAAAATGGTGAGGCTGATTTTATAGGTCTCATATTTCCAAACAACAGTGCCTATGCGGTTTCGGTGAACTGAAGAGTTTTAATGAAAAAAACTTTCAGGAAAACAGTGGTTTTCATAATAAGGTCTTCAACTATGCACAAGATCATTTCTAAAATGAACATAAAAGTAAGGATTTGGTATAAGAAAATTATAGTTCACAACACAGCAGAGAGTAGGAAAATCTGTCTTCAAGTTAATAACAGCTTGAGTATCTGTTGTTGTATTTTATTATTTTTAGCTAAATCTAACTTCTCTTACTCACTGGTATTAGTCATCCAACCAGAATGACTAATAAAGCAACAGAATAATGTTTTTAAAAGGAGGTGGGAGGGATAGGCTAATGAAAACTGAGGTAATTTGGAGTGTTCCTATTTTACATTCTAACTGTACCTAAGTGTATTTATCAACGGGAATGAAACTTTTTTAATATTCAAACTTCAGGAATATTTAGGTATGGTATCGGCAGTGGTCATTTATTTGTCAGAAGGTCAGAATAAGAAAATAATACGTTTAGATTCTATGATGCTTTATTGTGCCAGAAAATGACATAGCATCGATCAGATTTTATTCATTCTGCAGTTCCTGAAAGCAAACTGAAGCACATCAGTCATAGGTTGGACATTATCAGGTGGAGGCAACACACAGACATGTTTTTTACACTATAAGCAAATGCTTTAGAAAATTAGAGAAAATATGTTTTTCATATTTCAAAATAAATGTTGATGTATACTTGCCAAAAGAGTTTGTGAATAGATATAGGGAATAAAATTCTCTGGATTAATCAGTAATGATGCCTCTCTTTAGCTATGCCCTTAATTATCAATAATAATTATTTTTGTGCAATGCACTGTTGTAATCATTTGTATGAGTGTTTTGCTTGTCACTGAATTTTTAATTTGAACAGAAGATAGAAATTTGGTAAAATAATTAACTGATCATTATATAAAGACTGTAAACTGCATTATTTCTATTCTATTTTCAGATATAGAAATATTCATTCTTTTTTTTTCCAGAAAACTATATTCTTGGTAATCAGTTGGAGCAATAAATCATACTGTCCTTAGTTGCTTTCAGCAGCTTTCCAGGTAAAATACTTAATCCCTAATGTTCTTGCTGTATAACTCCAGCTTCCTTTTTATTATTTTTCCAAGGAAAAGAATGTTCAAAATAAATTACATAAAGGGGTTGGAAACAATGGGCATCTGGAGAAATAATGGAGGACAGATATATGATAAAACACACAACTTGGTGTTATAATGCAAAAAAATATGTCATATCACATACATTGCATCAAATATCAGGATAGAGTAAGTAAGGATTTGCATCACAAATGTCATCACTGGCATGGCAATTTATGCTTTCTCTCCCCGCCATTTTTTTTTTAAAAAACCACAACTACATTAATTGTTACCCTTAAGCAAATATATGAATGTGTATTCTGAATGCATTTCTTTCAAAACATGCATTTTAAATATATTCAGTATGAATCTGAACTTCATTACAAGTCGAAGAAAGGGATGAGTTCTTTAGTCACATTCTAACACAGAAATTTGTTTGGGGCTCACAAGTTAAATTACATGTACACAGCTTCTTTTTCAACCATGTGTACAACTGCAGATTATACCTCTTTGATTTAAATAAAGATTATTTTACTATCCTTTGAGCCATTCTGCTTTAGTAGATAAAGATACAAGTCTAGAAACCAAGACAAGTAGAATTCCAGTCCTGCATAGGCATGAAGCCAGATATCTGAGTTTGGACCTGTCACACATGTGTGTGTGTGCATGTGCAGGCATACACAAAGTCTGTCTGGGAGGAGGAGGAGGAAGAGGAGGAGGAGGAGGACATAGCAAAGCAGGAAAAATGTTGCCAAGCAAACCAGAAAAAATTGTCCACATAGTTGTCAGGAATCAAGATGACTCAAAAGCACCTCTCCCATTAATGGTAGAATGTGCAACATGTTGCAGCATAAAATGTAAACTATAGTTGCTATTTAGTTCAATGTCACATGTATAATGGAATTTATTGTAACTTCAGAAAAGCAAAATCCAGATTATTTTTATTTATTTATTTTATTAAATTTATACCCCGCCCTTCTCCTTGTTAGGACCCAGGGCGGCGCACAGGCATCTAAAAACACAGAAATACAATAAATATCAATTAAAATGCAATTAAACTAAATGTTAACTTTTTCAAGAGAACAAAATTATTACAGTTGCAAATTGCCATTATTTTGCATGTTGATGAATCATTAAGAGGTACAAATGCAATTGTCACTAACTGTTGCTTCACGAGAATATTAAATTTCATTCTATTATATACCTAAACAATTACAAGGGGCATGAAGATGATGAATCACTGCCACTTGATTTCCTTGCAGAGGTTGTCAAATCATCTTCCAACAGACTGCAGTCAACATACCACAAAAACAATATATCTGTGATGGCCTCAAACTTTTGGCTTAAATACTGTGTGTTGATCTAGTCTGTGAACCGTCTGTCAACTTTAGATGTGATTTCATACAGTCCATTGAACTTCATTCTCTTCCTAGTTGTTATCATGTTACTCAGAATAATGTTTCATATAATTGTTAAAATAAATTAAAATGCTTTATTGAGATGCAGTCTCAGAAAATATATTAGTTATAAATTATTTTCGGGTCCGTTCGGAGAAGGGCGGGATATAAATTGAATAAATAAATAAATAAATAAATAAATTTTCTTCCAATTATCTTTTATGTTGAGTTTTGTGACTTTAGTCCCCATCAAATGAATTCTTTGTACATTCTACCCTCTTGTGGCTGTTTGCAATATGACAATCATAAATCTGTTTTGTTTTTGTCTTTTAATATCCTCATTTTTGGCATTTTGCACAGGGCTGGGCAGTTGGAAATCTCATTTAAACCTTTCCCAGTCATAATTGCTGTAAATTAGATGCATTGTTCCTGACATTTTAAGGTAAATAATAATAATAATAATAATAATAATAATAATAATAATAATAATAATAATAATAATAATAATAATAATAATAATAATAATAATAATAATAATAATTTATTTCTTATAAACCGCACCCTCTCCCCACAGGGACTCGGGGCGGTGCACAGGAGGAATAAGAACAATAACTATATACATATGTCATTAAAAATACATTAAATTAAGTAACCTGTGCTAAAATACCCGTTAAAACTATCTAACTAGAAATCCCCAATAAACCCTAAAGACAGAGGAGTAGCTATCCCAGGCCGGCAAGGCAGAAGAAATGTGTTTTCAATTTAAGACGGAAGGAGCCGAGGTCCCTGGTGGTCCTAATATCGGGGGGGGAGGTCGTTCCAGAGGGCTGGGCCCCCCACAGAGAGAGCCCTTCCCCTGGGTGTCGCCCGCTGACAAAGTCTAGACTGAAATGACTAGTCTTTTAAGAAGTTGGGATTTGTGTCAACTTAGTTACAGTTAGATTTTTAAAACTATCCCAAATATCAGGTCCCAAATCACCTGTAAGATAAAAGTGACATTTCTTTCTTCTACCTTTAGCAATTCCAAAAACACAAGGAGAACGTTTCATATACTCATAGATTCTTTGGTGTTCATCTGGGGAGAGAATGAGTATTCAATCTGAAATATATATGTTTCTGTTACATTGCTTAATATTTTTATTTTAAAATCCACAATTGGGTAATATTTTTAATTGGACCAAGTAGCATGTCACAAAAAAGTATGCTATTTTTCTAACTTTTGCAGAATTCTTACTTATGAAGGTTTAAATAAACAAATAAATAAATTGAGAAAGAAAGCAAAATAAAGCAAGGGGAAATTTGGCTAAACCTGTCACCCAAATAGGTTGAAGGCATGTAATAAAAGTATTATTAATCGATAGGTATTAGATTTGCTTTCATTGGCTCACATAAATATGATTGCTTTTTATGTATTTTATTGATGCATAAACAAGTTATCTTTCTCATCTGTTCAAGAAATTCAATACAATCTAAATTATCCCATTTAATCTGATAAAAGGGTCACTGAGATGCTGGGATCCCTTTGTACTTTCAATGCATCACTTCAATAATACATTCAGTAATTTTGTGAGATGTGCAATAATATTTTCTTCATCCTCAAAGTATATTGATGCACATGTCTGATTATGGGTGAGATCCTGTTTAAACCAGGACATTTTCCATCCATTTTCACAGTCAGAACTTTAATTCGCATTTCCTTCTTTCCCATGTAATTTTACATGCTTTCTACTTTAATCGTGTCTTTAATTTGGAAAAGGCCAATGCTAATGTTGCCAAAAATTCTAAACCTAAGTAACGATCTTTTAATTACATAGAGACCTCATGACCATCTACTACAAATCTAATATGCATCTGTCATTAAGTGCCATACTTTATTATTTCTACAAAGAGCTTCAGAGGTGGGAAAACAATATTCATTTAACATTGAAAATAGAATAAAGCTATAATCCCTAATAGTTATCTGGAATAATCCCCACTGACCTCAGTAAAATTTACTTGCATGGGATTACATTGTAAGATACTTTGCTTCATTTAGAAACAAGCAAATAAACCTCAAAAGCTGCCGGGAGAAGAAAAAATAATTTCCTTTAGACATGAATCCTATTTTTATAACATTTTTATCCCTGCATGAATATTTGCATTTTCAAACAAGTTCAAAAGAACTTTTAGTCAGTTATTAAAGCTTGGAAAAATTGAAATGATTTTACATTTCAAGTGCTAGCCAAGAAGTCCTACAAATAAAGAACTGTACAGGGCTCTTTCAGAAATTCTTATTATTTAGAAAATATGTATTGCTTCAAATAAACTGCACACATTTTTGTAAACTCTAAACAAGTTAAACAACTCAATTCTTCCATGACACCCTGATTTCAATGCTTTGTGCACGTGGATGATACTCATAGATTCACACACTTGGCCTACATATCACAGGTTGTCCACAAGAGTCTAACAGCTATACTGTCCTTTTATCTCTCTAAACATGGCCATTATATTCCAGCTGCCCTAAAACATTTTGAAGCAAAAGCTAAGGAACAGCTATAATATGGGACTCAAGTGAGACCTTACACTAACCTAACTGCAACTGAGAGAGTACAATCCAAATGCTTAAGACTTGTCATGCAAGTCTCTAGATGCACATGTAACACAGCTTTAAGACAAGAATTAAGAATTGTGAGGATAGAAGCCTGGATCTGGATCATTATTTTTAATTACTAGCTAAAATTACTCTTTAACCCAACAGGCCTGGCATGCCTCATTAACAGAGATAACTTCCAATCTACCTGGAAGATATCCATTAGAGAAACATTGGCAGCCAATGGTTCCCTAATGAGACAATACAAAGGATAATATACAACCAAGTAAAAAGATCATTGAAGGAGACGATTCTTGATACAAGGTTGCAACATGACATCAATTTTGCACTAAGTCTACTAAAATATTGGAGGCTGCCTTTTACTACCAAGCCAGTAGATTATTGATGATCTCTAATCAACACTAGACATCATAGCATTTGCTCTGGCTAGATTCAATACACTGCCTTCAGCAATTACTGATGTTAAATACCAAAAAAATCCCTTTCACAGTATGCATCTATGATTCCCATGTCATACAGCAAATGATGTCCAGCATGTCCTGTTGTACTGTAATTTCTATTTGAATCTGCCTAAGTAATTTGTAAAGGAATTCCCAGGAAGAAATATCCAATAATACATACCCTTTTAGCAGACTACAAAAGTATTATCACCCATAATGTTTCCCAATTCAGCTTCACAGCTATAACAGTGATGCCACACAAAAAAATCCTACCTTTTCCTTACTAAAGATTTGTCTGTCTATTATACCAACACAACAAAGAGCTGAAACAATTATCAGGCAAATGAATAATGAAACTAGTCCTCTAATTATTTCTTTGGAAAAGAAAATATGCCCAGAATAAAACTTTACTAGAGTATATATCTGAGGTGACTATTCTGTGTAGCAACCCACAAAAGCATAGATTAAATTATGTATATAAATATTGTATATGTATCAAGGGCAAGATCTGCAAATTACAGCTTATTGTGTGTTATGTGCATGTATTTATTTAAAAGAAGGTATTTTAAAATATATTTCACTTTATGCACTGAAGTGAAGTGACTAAATTGAAGAATCAGCTGTGGTACAGAAAGCTGTTGGAGAAAAAATACAAGAGATGAACAAAACCAAGTGAACAAAAATAAATTATGTATAACGTTGACATGCTGACTAATTCCCGCCATATATCCCATATGACAGGCAGGCAGGCAGATTGCCAGAGAACTTACCAACAAGAAAATCATGGAGAAAATGAAGTAGCCATTATCATTTTTAAAGTGTGCCAAAATCAGTACTTAGGCACAACATTTAAAATAATTTCATCCCGAATCAAAGGCAAGATAATCAATCACACAGTGATCCAAATCTAGATTCCATCCACAAAGGTAAAGAAAGTAGAAGCTGGGCAGCAACAAGAAAGTTGTACTAATTACTAGATATCAGAATACTAAAAATGAAAGTGAAATTGCATCTGGAATAATGGCTTTGTAAAATGATATACAAGTCACACTGGCATAGATAAATCATTAAATGAAGAATGACTAATCAATCATAGCAAAGTGGAAATTGTGAGAAACAAAATCAAAAGAAATCTGCCTTGATTCTACAAGAGAGAAGGCCAGACAGAAATTCTGACAAGATTTCAAGATTCTGTTATTATAAACTGCAACAATAAAAAAAGCCCTCAAGTCCTGTGATCCTTGCAGTATCTGTTTCCTAACCTGTCTATTTCAAAGGCTAATAGGCTCTGGTGTATGAATGAAGCTGGAAATAGCCTATTAGAGTTTTCCTTCTCCCTCCCTCCATGTTCAATCATTAGATACACTTAAATTAGATAAGAAGACGTTTGGTTTTCAAATGAGAAAACTGAAGTTGAATTCGATTTGTAGAATAAAGACGAGCATGTTGTTGCCAAGATGAACAGACTTTTATCTATATAAATAAAAATGTAAAATAGTTTGTACGAATCCACTAATCTCAAAAAGTACCAGACCGATTTAAACCAAACTTTCACACAATGTAGCGAAGCACTTCGGATAATAGAATACCAAATCATTTTGTGTCTAGCACACGTGTGTTGTGTACAAATTACACACAAAAAAATGTACTCACTGAAATGTGATTTAACATCCCTGTAGCCACGCCCATCAAACTGCTTTTCAACTGTGAGTGTTGGAAAAGGCCTCATACGGCGGCCTCTTGGGGCCAAAAAGGCACAGAGGATAGCAAACTCCCAGGTGGCCCATAAGGGGGGGGGGGAGAAATTGTGCTCAGGACTGTTCTCTGAGGTAAAAAAAAACAGAGGCAGGCAGCTGCTTTAAACTGTTTAATACGGACTGAACCAAACTGTAACAAAGAATCACCCATCTGACAGCAAATACAGTTTAATAAAAGAGGGACTAGGGAAGAAATGATAGCAGCCTTCCAATATCTCAGAGGGTGCCCCAAAGAAGAGGGAGTCAAGCTATTCACCAAGGCACCTGAGGGCAGAACAAGAAGCAATGGGTGGAAACTAATCAAGGAGAGAAGCAACCTAGAACTGAGGGCAAATTTCATGGCAGTGAGAACTATTAACCAGTGGAACATCTTGCCACCAGAAGTTATGGATGCCCCAACACTGGATGTGTTTTTAAGAAGAGACTGGAAAACCATTTGTCTGAAACGGCATAGGGTCTCCTGCTTGAGCAGCGGGGTTGGACTAGATGACCTCCAAAGTCAGTTCCAACTCTGCTATTGTATTATTGTATTACAGTAGGTAGGTAGATAGGGGAATAGAGAGACAGGGAGAAATACAGTTTAATAAAAGAGGGACTAGGGGAGACAGGATAGCAGCCTTCCAATATCTCAGGGGTTGCCACAAAGAAGAGGGAGTCAAGCTATTCTCCAAGGCACCTGAGGGCAGGACAAGAAGCAATGGGTGGAAACTAATCAAGGAGAGAAGCAACTTAGAACTGAGGAGAAATTTCCTGACAGTTAGAACAATTAATCAGTGAAACAGCTTGCCTCCAGAAGTTGTGAATGCCCCAACACTGGAAGTCTTCAAGAAGATGTTGGATAGCCATTAGTCTGAAATGGTATAGGGCAGTGATGGCTAACCTTTTTTGGCTCACGTGCCAATAGCAGGGGGAGTGCAGGGGCGATGTGCACAGGTGTGTCACATCCATAATGCTATGTGCATGACCACCTGCATTTGGCATGCTTTTTACGTCATCCCCAGGCTCCAGAGGGTTTATAGGAGCTTGGGGAGGGTGAAAACAGCCTTCCCCCACCTCCAGAGGACAAAAAATGGCCTCAAAAGAAGGCCTAAATCAGCTGGCCAGGGCACACATACAAACTGAAGCTGACAGGGCAATGCCTCGAGTGGCCTAAGAAATGGTTCCGTGTGCCACCTGTGGCACCCGTGCCATAGGTTCGCCATCATGGGTATAGGGCTTCCTGCCTAGCAGGGAGTTGGACTAGATGACCCCCAAGGGATAGATAGAGAGGCAGAAATAAGGTAGGTATGTAGGTAGGTATGTAGGTAGGTAGGTGGATAGATGGATAGATGGATAGATGGATAGATAGATAGATAGATAGATAGATAGATAGATAGATAGATAGATAGATAGATAGATAGATACAAAGAAAGAAAGAAAGAAAGAAAGAAAGAAAGAAAGAAAGAAAGAAAGAAAGAAAGAAAGAAAGAAAGAAAGAAAGAGACAGTAGGTAGGTAGGTAGGTAGGTAGGTACATAGGTAGGGGGATGGATAGATAGATAGATAGGGAGAAATACAGTAGATAGGTAGGTAGAGGGATAGACAGAGAGGGAGAAATACAGTAGGTAAGCAGGTAGGTGGATAGGGGGATAGATAGAGAGGGAGAAATACAGTAGGTAGGTAGGTGGAGGGAGAAAGCAAGAAATACAATAGGTAGGTAAGTAGAGGGATAGACAGAGAGGGAGAAATACGGTAGGTAGGTAGGTTATAGATAGCGAGAAATACGGTAGGTAGGTAGATAGAGGGATAGAGGGGGGGAAATACAGTAGGTAGGTAGGTAGATAGAGGGAAAAAGAAAGAAATACAGTAGGTAGGTAGGTAGAGGTATAGAGAGAGGGAGAAATACAGTAGGTAGGTAGGTAGAGGGATAGAGGGGGGAAATACAGTAGGTAGGTAGGTAGAGGGATAGAGGGGGAAATACAGTAGGTAGGTAGGTAGAGGGAAAAAGAGAAATACAGTAGGTAGGTAGGTAGAGGGATAGACAGAGAGGGAGAAATACAGTAGGTAGGCAGGTATGTAGATAGGGGGATAGATAGAGAGGGAGAAATATAGTAGGTAGGTAGGTAGGTAGGTAGGTAGGTAGGTAGAGGGATAGAGAGGGGGAAATACAATAGGTAGGTAGGTAGGTAGAGGGAGAAAGAAAGAAATACAGTAGGTAGGTAGGTAGAGGGATAGATAGATAGATAGAGAGAGAGAGAGAGAAAAATACAGTAGGTAGGTAGGTTGGGGCTTATATGGTGGTTGGGTGTATGTGTGCAGGTGTAGATCTACACACAGATTGGTTGGCCATTTAACCAGACTGGGCCACAGCAATGCGTGGCCAGGTATAGCTAGTTGAAAATAAATATGCAAACCGAATATGTTAAAGACTGCATGATCCAATAGGTATTTTTGATATAATTTAATGCTAAATTAGTGAGAGAATATGTAGAGTAAGTAGCTGAAATTCACATTGAGTTGTAATTTGAAAATAATTTCTACAAGATAAAATTTCATTGCTATTTAACAACTGATAAATTGTCAAACATGTATAACGGTGTGTCAAAGATATGTTGGAAATGTAATCATTCTGAAGGTATCTTTCATCACTTTTGGTGAACTTGTAAGTTGGCCAATAATGATTGGGGTCAAATACGTACTTTTATTCAGAGGATTCTTAAAACAAATATACAATTGAAACCAGAGGTGAGGTTTTTTTTTTTTAGATTTGAAGGATAAGCATTTGGAGAAAAATATGGAACTTTGGTTCTATATATGAAAACTGCAAGAAACTGCAGAAATGCACAGTTAGTGAGATTATTCCACAATGGAATAATGGATATTAAAACTAATGGAACTGGCTAAAATGGCAAAATTCACTGTTTATATTAAAGAAAAGACTTTATCTAACTTTGTTTCTACATGGAAATCATGTTTTTGCTAGAATCTGAAAGAAATGGTACATTAATTTTTGGATTTGAGAATTAGACATTTTTACTATTATAGAAATACTGGATATAATTGAGTTTTAGATCAAAAGGTATTTTATATTTGTAACTATCAAAGAAAATCGAATGCTTTTCTTTTTTCTTTTGGTTTTATTCTTTCACATCTTCTCTTCCCCCATCTTTTTCCCTTTACATAATTTTGTTTCTTTTTGATATTTTACTTTTTGTAGAAATTTAATAAACCATGTTTTAAAAAAGAAAAAGAAAAGTGATGGAAAGCATTCTTCTTTTCCCTCTTGCACTTTTTGGCATTGATGGTAGGAGAAGGGAAGAGAAGGAACAGAGAATGTTTCCTCTGGTATCAATACTCTCATTCCACTGAATGATGACTATGAGACTTTTCTGCCAGTTACATGTACTGAAGAAGGTGTTCCCTGTGCTTTTTCTTCTTCTTCACACATCTGGTCCCAATTCTGCTTTGTTGCTGAGGTAAATTGGGGAATAAAATGTGGGCAACAGAATCTTCTGTCAGCTCCCACCCTGGGGAACAGCCTTTTACTGCTGTCATATTGGACCAACCTTTTTTGGTCCAATCTATCTGGAAGGTATCAGGATGAGTAAAACTGATGTAAAACAGCCACCATATAGAATTCTTCTAATGGCAACTATATTTGAGAAATCACAAGTAAGATAATTTTAGTTCTAATAATACTTAGATGCTAAAACCTCAATCCTTTTAATTTTCTGGTTTTGATTTATTCTTTTCAGAGTGTTTCGACTCATGTCAAAACTACAGAGTATGATAGCAAACAAGGCAAGCACTGACAGAGAAAACAATAAACAGGTGGAATGGCTTGCCTTCAGGAGCCATAGCTGCTACATCATTGGAGGCTTTTAAGAAGAAACTGGACATTGAGTAATGCTAATGGGCTCGCACATGTGGGAGTGCCGGAAACTGGAAGAGTTCCCAGCACATTTGGTCTTCCAGTTTCTGGCATCAGGGGTGGGTTTTTACTACCTATTCTGTGGTCATGGCCTATTTTGAGGGTATAGCTTGCTGGTCATGTGACCGGGTGGGCGTAGACAACTTGTAAAATGTGATGAAACTCACTTAACAACGCTCTTGCATAGCAAACCAAATTGATGGACTCAATGGTGGTCATGTTCTCTTTCTTTCTTTCTTTCTTTCTTTCTTTCTTTCTTTCTTTCTTTCTTTCTTTCTTTCTTTCTTTCCTTTTTCCCCTTTCCTTCTGTTTCCTTCTTCCTTCCTTCCTTTCTTTCTTGTGTCTCTCTCTCCCACCTTTTTCTTTTTCTTTCTCTTTCCTTCTTTCTCTTTCTTATTCTTTTTATCTTTCTCTTTTTATCTTTCTCTCTTTTTTCTCTCTCCCTTTCTTCTTTCTCTTTCTTTCTCTTTCTCTTTCTATCTTTGTCTCTCTCTCTTTTCTCTCTCTTCTTCCTTCCTTCTGTCCGTCCGTCCTTCCTCCCTTTCTCTTTCTTTCTTTCTTTCTTTCTTTCTTTCTTTCTTTCTTTCTTTCTTTCTTTTTCTTTCTTTCTTTCTTTCTTTCTCTCTCTCTTTCTCTTTCTATCTTTGTCTCTCTTTTGTCTCTTTTCTCTCTCTCCCTTCCTTCCTTGCACTTCTTTCTTTCTTTCTTTCTTTCTTTCTTTCTTTCTTTCTTTCTTTCTTTCTTTCTTTCTTTCTTTCTTTCTTTCTTTCTCTTCCCCTTCTCTCTTTCTCTCTGTCTCTGTCTCTCTTTTCTCTCTCCCTTCCTTGCTTTCTCTTTCTTCCTTTTTCTCTATCTTTGCCTCTCTTTTTTCTCCCTCCTTCCCTCCCTTTCTTTCTCTCTCTCTGGCCCTCTTTCTCTGTCTATTTTTGACTCTCTCTTTTTTTCTCCCTCCCTCCTTCCCTCCCTCCCTCCCTTCCTCTTTCTTTCTCTCTTACAATTTCTTTCTCTCTGTCTTCCCCCTCTTCTCTCACACAGACATCTCCCTTCCAGTTGGCAAATATTTCTCCATACAACCTCCCCGCCAGCCCACCAACCTGGGGACACTCCTGGCGCTGCTGGAGGGCCACTCTATGTCCCATTGCTGGCTGCAATTGGCTTTTTCCTGGTGATCCTTCCTGGCTGGGAGAGACATTCCGGGGCTGCCCCAGAGAGGAAGGATTGCCAGGAGAAAGCCAACTGCAGCCAGCAACTGCAGCCAACTGCAGCCAGCCGCCCAGCAGCTGCCGCAGCCTGTGGCAGGCGCCCATGGTAACCTCTATGCCCCACCTCCCTATTGTCTCCTACCCTGTGCAACCTCTCTACCATCCCACCAATTTTGGGACACTCCCGGCTCTGCTGGAGGGCCACTCCATGTCCCATTGCTGGCTGCAGTTAGCTTTCTCCTGCTGATCCTTCCTGGCAGGGAGACACCTTCCGGGCTTGCCCTGCACTGGAAGGATCTCCAAGAGAAAGCCAACTGCAGCTGATAATGGAACATGAAGGAGTGGCTGTCCAACAGACCCAGAAGTGTCCTGAGGTTGGTGGGGTGACAGGGAGGTTGTGTGGGGCTGGAGATGTCATGGAGGGGGGGGCATTGAGGTCATCCTGAGTGCCTGCAATGGTGCACAGCAGGGAATGAGCAGGGGCAGGCCAGGGGATCATACTGCAAAGGTACGGCCAATTTCCACTACCAGTATACCCATACTGGTGCATACCAGGAGCAATCCACCTCTGTCTTGCATGCATGTACATGCAAAGACCAGCTGGCTGGCATGCATGTGTCTACTGGAAACTGGAACTTCAGCTTCCCGATGCACGCATGAGCACCAGGGAGCTGCTCTTCCGGTTTCTGGTGCTCCCACACACGCAAAGACCAGCTGGCATGCCGGAACCCAGAAGAGCAATGGCTGGCGTGCCAGGAGAAATGACTCTGCATGCCACTTCCAGCATACGTGCCATAGGTTCATCATCATGGGGAGGAGGCTGGACTAGAAGACCTGGTTTCTTCCAACTCTGTTCTGTTATTTTGTTAAACCAAAGATAAAATAATCTCTTTGTCTATACCTTTTCTTTTTAATTGTAGTAAGTAAAATTAAAAATACTATCAGTTAGATAGGATTTTTCCCCTGATAAATGTTGTCAAGAAAACAAATAGTATTGACTTCTTAGGAATAACAGCTCCAGCTCATTTAGCCACACAAAAGTTGAAATAGTCTTAACATAATCCCCCTAGTTCAGAACAGTAATTGTTATGAAAGATCTGAATGGAAACTATGAGTCAAAGAACAAGGAAGAATGCTATTTCAATTGATCTCATTTATTGTTAGGAATTGATTCTAGCGTCTGTCATCTGAATTTAATGTTTTCTGTTTCTCAGAGGATTTATTACAAGTTTTCATATGTTGTTGTTTCAATAAATAATCCACTATTTTATAGGCTTCATTAAGGATCAAGCTGAACGATCCCCATCAATTTAATTTTTATTGTACCTTTTTAAAAAAGTTTTTTATTTTTTTCATTTTCATAACAAATAACCACATGTATACAATTACATAACAAACATTATATTAAATGTTAAATGTTTACATCAGGGGTAGTCAACCTTTTTATACCTACTGCCCACTTTTGTATCTCCGCTAGTGTAAAATTTTCTAACCACCCACCAGTTCCACAGTAATGGTGATTTATAAAGTAGGGAAGTCAATTAAATTAAAAAAAGGAAAGTGCTTCAGTATTGGACAAAACCCCTACTGCCCACCATGAAAGCTGGAATGCCCACTAGTGGGCGGTAGGGACCAGTTTGACTACCACTGGTTTACATCAATTTGTCTTACCATCAACTCCCAAAAATGATTATTGGCTCTTCTGCTCTCCATACACCATATTTATACCCTATCCATCACTTTCTTCTCTCTCTCTCCTCCTTTCTTTCCTCTGTTGTCCTTCTCTTCTCTACTTCCCCTTCCTCTCTCCTTCTCCTCTCTCCCCTTTCCACTCCTTCTTTCTCTCCTCCTCTTCGCCCCCTCTCTCATATCCTTCTCTTCTCCCCTTTATTTCCTTTTGCTGGGACACATCCCCCCTTTTCAACTTTCCCTATACCACTGTCAAACACAATGAAATATTTTGTCTGCTTTTTATTTTCCACTGTTTCTACCACTTCATTATTCCCCCTCTTCTTCCTTCACTTCCTGCTTCTCCTCAATATCTAACTTTCACATTCCAACCTTTCCATATTGTCCAGTTCCAAAATTACAGTTAGTTATACAGTTCTTGTTTCAGACTTCTGATCCACCTTAAATTTAGCTAGTTCAATTAATATGAAGAGGAAGAGAAGTGGGAGCCATCTTGATCCTTTGTTCTCCCTCTGGCAAAAAACTTCTGGGGATAAAACTTTTTCCAGCTCTCAATTTTATTTTTTCCCCTTGTTACCATCCACCTCTCGTTGGTTAGAGTTGTTTAAAATATATTAATTAGAACGAGCTTGAACACAGCAAGTCTCCTTGGTATGTTTCTCTTCGCCTCCTGTTTTTTCCAAATTCTGATTTATGAGAATTGGTTAATTAAAACTTCCTGCTCAAGGTTTCACATTCCACTCATTGCACAGACAAGTTTAGGTTATAAGTCAGAAAACAGTGCTTTTTTCTTGACTTTTCCCCCTTGTTACATTCCACCTCTCATTTAATAGAGTTCCTTAGGATATGTTAGTTAGAAGAAACTCAAATGAAGCAAATCTCCTTGGTATGTTTTTAGTTTTCATTTCACCCTCCTAGTCTCTTTTAAAGACACAGCGTTTTCAAATCCAAATCCAAATCCAAATTCTTTCTCTTTCTTTCTTTCTTTCTTTCTTTCTTTCTTTCTTTCTTTCTTTCTTTCTTTCTTTCTTTCTTTCTTTCTTTCTTTCTTTCCTTCCTTCCTTCCTTCCTTCCTTCCTTCCTTCCTTCCTTCCTTTCTTTCTTTCTTTCTTTCTTTCTTTCTCTTTCTTCCAAAATCCCAATCTGTTTATTGATATTATTTATACTCTCAAGGTTCTTTGTCTTTTCCAAATTTTGATTTATGTCTGTTGGTTAATTAAATCTTCTTAACAGGTTTTTTATCCCATCTCCTATATGCTCCTGCTCAGATAGTTTGGCCAGAAACCAGCTTCTTATGCAGCCATGTTGCCATGCTGCCTTCCCCCACATCAATTCAGAAAGCAAATCTCTGACTTTCAAGCGGCCTGTTGCACTCCCTCTGGGTCTGATGAGATGCTGCCCCTTCTTCACCCCCCACCACAGAAAGATTCTGATCCAAAAGGATCTCGGCATTGGTTTGTCAGACAGAGTTCATGTGAGGCTCTTCAGGGCTCACACCTCCCATGTCTGTCCAGCTGAGGAACCTCCGGTCGAATCCAATTTTTATTGTATCTTGAGGATCAAAAATCCTCATCTAAAATGAGCATTTTTGTAGATATCCCAAAAATGCTTTTTCAAAAGGCAACTGGACTTTTTTGTTTTTCTTTGAAGACATTTTGCTTCTCATCCAAGAAGCTTCTTCAGCTCTGACTGGATGATGGGGAATGGAAAGATTTATAGTCCTTGCAGACAGCTGGTCATTTGCACTCTTTTAGAAAGTTGATGCCACCTGGAGGTTTCTCTGTGTCATATTTTTTGGCTGGCAGGATCCAGGAAAGCCTTTCTGTTGTTGCTTCCTCTGAAACATCCTGCCCCTCAAGGTGAAGTCTACCCCCAACTTGGCCTCCCAAAAAAAACTGAAAATCTGGTTAGTAGACTAAGAAGTTCCTACTTCTTCCTGTTTATCTTCCTTTCTTATCTAGCTTTTTAATAACTTTTCATGTTTTTCAATGTTGAATGTTTTTAATGTTCTTAATGTCCTAATTGTTTTATACTGACATGTTATGGCATTGTAAGTCACTCAAAGTCACTGGACAGTGAGATGAGCAGCATATAAACAAATAAACAAATAACAAATAAACAAACACACTGTCACTCAAACTCTCATCACCTCCCACCTGGACTAGTGTAAAGCTCTCTACTTGGGGCTTCCCTTGAGGTGCACCCGGAGGCTCCAGTTAGTTCAGAATGCGGCCGCACGGGGGATTTTGGGAGCATCTAGACGTTCCCATGGGACACCTCTCCTGCATGAGCTGCAGTGGCTGCCTGTGGCCTTCCGGGTGCGCTTCAAGATTCTAGTGACCACCTTTAAAGCGCTCCATGACAAGGGACCTGGTTACCTGCAAGACTGCCTCCTGCTGCCAAATACCTCCCACCGACCAGTTCGCTCCCACAGAGAGGGCCTCCTCAGGGTGCCATCAGCCAGACAATGTCAGCTGGCGACCCCCAGAGAAGAGCCTTCTCTGTGGCAGTTCCTGCCCTCTGGAATGACCTCCCCCCTGAATTACGCACGATCACAGACCTACGTCTCTTCTGTCGGGCCCTGAAGACACATCTATTTTGTGCAGCCGGCCTGTCATAGTCTTTTAATTGGGTTTTAGCATTGGGTGTTATAATTAAGAGGCCAATCTATTTAATAGTTATTAATCTGCTATCTTAACTGTATTTCTTCTTTTTATTGTGGCTGTTCACCGCCCTGAGTCCCGAGAGGGAGAAGGGCAGTATATAAATTAAATAAAACATAAACATAAACATAAACATTCTCAAGAATATAAATTCCTAACTACAGTACAGATACAGTAGTAGCTATGCATTATTGCTGGGCATAAAAGCTAATCACAAATGCAAGGATTATGATAATTTACAGTCTATACTAGTTACAGAATTCAATTGTCACATCTTAGTTTACATGGCAAGCCAAGTATCTAACAACACTAGTTAAAAGTTTGAGAAATTTTGCAGGAGATGCGTAACTGATGATGGTGAAAACAAAGTGCCATGTGTGCTGTTGTTATTCTTCCCAGATACATTTATATGTGGGTTTGTATATTTATGCTTTTTCTAAAGCTTTGAATAAATAACCACTTTGCAAAATTCTGTATAAAATGAACTCTCAGTCAAATTTATTGCAAATGCCCCAAACAGCTCTGCTGAACACCAATTGCTATCAAAATAGTGGCCATTTTTCAAACAAGAAGAAAGCACAATTGCTATGCAGTTTCTAACTAGTAACAGATAGGGAGAGAAAGGACTTATTATTTCCAGTTTTTAATTTATCCTCATTGTCTACAGTGATTTGGATGCCAGTTTAGAGACCTCTGGTGTTTGTTGTTTTTTTAATCTGAAAAGATATGAGCCAATTATAATAAATTTTTAAACAATTCAAGCTAAAAGAAATATAATAACCAGTTATTTTTATGTGTGTATGTATGTATGTATGTGTATGTGTGTGTGTGTGCTTGTGCATGTATTTGTGTGTGTATACACACACAGTATGTGTGTGTATGTGTGTGTATGTGTGTGTATGTGTGTGTATGTGTACACACACACACACACACATATAAAAGTAAAGGTTCCCCTTGCATATATGTGCTAGTTGTTCCCAAATCTAGGGTGCAGTGCTCATCTCCGTTTCAAAGCCAAAGAGCATGCGCTATCCGAAGACTTCTCTGTGGTCATGTGGCTGGCATGACTAAATGGCGAAGGCGCATGGAATGCTGTTACCTCACCAACAAAGGTTGTTCCTATTTTCTACTTACATTTTTTACATGCTTTCAAACTGCTAGGTTGGCAGAAGCTGGGACAATTAACAGGAGCTCACTCCATTACCCAATGCTAGGGATTCAAACCGCCAAACTGCCGACCTTTCTGACAATCTCAGCATCTTAACCACTGAGCCACCATGTCAGTGGTGAATGAATATATATAATAATAATATAATCTACAGTATAGATTATAATATTTATAAATGAATTCAACGTAGATATTATATGCCTTAATGATGTTCACTTAAAGTGATCATACTTATACATATGGTAAATATTACCTTGACATATTAGCAATAAATATCTCAGATTTTGCTATTTTTTTCTACAGAAGCTTTACCATCATATTCTAAAACAAACTACAAGAATTTTAAATATTTTCACCACAGGATGGCAGTATTTGTTAACCATCATCAGAAGACTTGGGGGGGGGGGGAGTAAAAATGTTGTTTTTTGTTAGAGAATAATTTGCCAAAACAGACAAAAAAACTCTCCAATGAACATTTTTAGTAGATTAGTGGTCATCAGTGACAAGTATCATTTCTTTTATATAAAGACCAATTAAACTTTTACTAAATGCAGTTCTTACTCATGTGGTGCCTTCTGAGTCAGTCTAGAACAAAACTTTTTTATAATAAATAGTTAGGGAACTTTTGCACCTCATTATAAAAGAAATGATTTAAGTTGCCAGAGTATCTACGGTAAATAGAAATTATGCTTCGTGGTAGAAAAGGTTAAAATAGTGCCCCAAAGACTGGATTTTAAAGAGTTTAAGTTAAACTGGTTTATTTGTATTGCGAGGATTGCAACCCTAACCCAAAATTTTGCATATGAAGAAAGGTATGGAGGGATATCAGCTCACTTCCATTATTTAATCAGTGTGAAATTAAAATGATTTTAGTATAAAGACAGAATTTTCCATAGTAGTTTTAAACATGGAGAGATGGATGTGACTTGTTCATTTAAAATTGAATGATAATTTTTTTCTATTTTGCCTTTTCCTGAAAATGTAACTGAATATATAAGTGTATGGAAAATCCTACACATTTTACAAATTTTGAAAGGCTGTTCGCAATTAAAATTGTTTGCCAAATGCATGCATAGAGGAAAGTACACAAAAGAAAGGTACTTATAGTGGAATGAATAACATAAAGATTCATCATACAGAGCAGAGGGAAATTAAATAATGGCATAGCTTGAAAAGTACATGCCCAAGTTCATACATTAGAATTGAGAATCAAATACGTACATGTTGTGTTGGAAAAACTGTGCTCACCGTTGATGCAGGAATGGGGCAGAAGGTGAAAAAATAAGTGATTCAGTGACAAGAAATATGGGTCCTCCTATGCCTAATAACTTGACACGGTATCATAAAACTGAATCCCTAAATTATATTGAATAAAACCATATATCAGTATACTGACTTTATTGGTTTTTTTTGTTAAACTTACACCTATGTCAGTCAGATGACTCTTAGTGGTTTACAAAATATAGCAGTATGACTGTTAAAATGTCCATGTTTTGATTAAAAGCAAAAATGACACCATAAAACATCGGAAGCCCTGTTAAAATGTCCATGTTTTGATTAAAATCTGAAGCCCTGGAAAACTTTTGCCAAACAAACCCGCTCTCCAGACATACCTTATTATATCAAAAAATGTAAAAACCCATGTTTGACAACTGGGCAATAGTCTTTTAGGAATGGACCTTTCATAATTTCCTTTAAAACAACCAAGCACCTTTATTGCAATAACAATAGCATATAGACTTATATGCAGCTTCATGGTGCTTTACAGCACTCTCTGAATGGTTTACAATGAGTGTTTTAAACATATTTCCCCAAACAATCTGGGTCCTCATTTTACCAACCTCAAAATGATGGAAGGCTGAGTCAGCTCAAGATCCGCCAGTCAGAATCAAACTCTTGGCAGTGGGAAGAGTTATCCTGCAATTTTCTTATTCTTCTTGTGCCATATCTGTTATCGGACATTGACGATCATGTTGGCAATACTATTTTTGTCAACAGCCACATGAAAAATTGCTGCTGAGTTTTGTCCAAACCAGGTTTTGAAGCCATGATGTTCTCCTTGATGATGTTCGCCTTGACCTCATTTGCCTGCAATACTACATTATTGCAATACAGCAATATCCTGCAATACTGCATTCTAACCACTGTGCCATCATGGCTCTTATATGAACTATGTTCTGTACTGACAATAAATAAATTAAAATTCTGAACTGGAAAAATCTGTGTTTGTGGAGGGTGTTTTATGTTTTATAGAGCAAGCCTGAAAGTAACAACAGTCAAATCTATGAAGATAGAAGTACAGCATGAATTATATGTAGTAAGAGCACATCATGCTCTATCTGATGTGCTAATCAGAAAATTATTTTTTCTTACTTGGATCAATTTTTGCACTTTTTCAGTTTTTCCTTAGGATGATCATTGCCACTTTTAAAAAAGTGTTGTGATTCCAGGCAGGTAGAAAAATAGAGGAAAAGAGAAAAATAAAGAACAGAGAAAAATACATGTGAAGAATTCCTTAATTTGGAGAGAAAACTCATGAAAAACTTCATTGAATACATGTCTTTGTATCTCTCCATGTCTTACCTAAATTTATTCAAGTTATTGCTTTATGCAACATGAAACAGAATAAAAAAAAACAGTAGGAATACAAATAAAAATACAAGATAAATAAACCAGATGAACATAAGCTGAAATAGAACAATTGGTAAAAGCAACTGAAAATGACTATGAGGTTCCATTTTATCCATGAAAGCCAGTTGAGTAACTTGGGCCAGTCTCTCCCTGCCTCCCTCCCTCCCTCCCACTCTCTCTGAGCCCAATCTACCTCAAAGGGTGGTTGTTGTGGTAAAAATGGAAGGAAAGTGTTTTGAATATGTTTTGTGCCTTGAGTTTACTTGTAAAAATAATAAATGAAATAAAAAATAAATGAAACAAATAAATGGTTTTTTTTTAAATGATAAATAAAAACTTGGCCACAGGCATTCAACTGTCCAGTATTTCTTTTACATTAACAAGAAGCCAGTTCAAAGGCTGAGACCTGACATATTTCATTAAGTCAAACTTTGGCATCTAGAACCCAAATGTCTTTCCAGGAACATATGTGGATATATTTAACAACAATCCAGGACACAATTGATCTGAAGTTTTTTATATATAGGAAGATTTCATTTATGGAATATAGTTTAACAGTCTATTTAGTCTTAAATTTTAACTTCCTTCCAAGATCTTAGTTCACCATAGTAACCAATGGGACGCAACCAAAGGGCATAACCAAAGCATAGGTATTACCATAGCTTCAAGTTTATGGCATCTCTAGCATAAGAAAGCAGACAACTAACCTTTTGGAAAATCTGTTGAGAAGTTCCATAGCACCTTTTCCAAATATTATTTGACAAATTCAGTTCATTTTGAGATAATAAGAAATGTATTTTACATTTTTGAAGCATGAGACCAATTTTCTATTCCAATTTCTCTGTATTTTAGAAGTTTTAAATTGGCAATAAAACTGAATAGTTAGTTTAGTCTCTAAAAATACTTTAATACATTTAAAACTGTAGGAGCCTCTTGAGACAGCCAACGCATCTGATCCAAACACAGAACGTTACAAATGTTTTATTTGGATATATTGCCATTCAGCTGATTTTGCAAATAATATTTTTTTTGTAATTTTTTAAAGGCTTTGGAAGTCAGTTGATCAAGGATAATAATTCCATTTTTATTGTGTACTTGACAGAAAATAAGTTTTTCAAAGAAACAGTTTCTTGTGGAAAGAAAAGTCAAATTTTAATTTCTTACTCAATACAATCCCAATATGCCTATCCACCTTCAATGCTGGAAATACGATGGAGTGCCTATTTCCACTGGGAACTAAGAACTTACTAAGGTTATAGAAGTGCCAAATAATAGCTCTCCAGTTGGACTCAAAACAGTATGCATTTAATGTCATTTTCATTCCAAAAACAAAATTCAGGTTAACAAATATATTCAAATATATAATATCATGGAGGTTAAAGTTCCTGTACTCATTTGAAAGAGATGATTTTGAGACTGATCTTTCCACAACAACTTAATCATTAGCTTATTAATTCATTTAAAATATTTAAGTGAAATTAAAATAGATATCCCTCATCTAAGACATCCTAGAAAATTTCATTAAAAAAAAACACCAATCACTTAAAAATCATCTGAACACTGAACTATGGACTTAAAAAGTCCCAAAATTAAAAAATTCATTATATTGGGGTCTTTATGTATTGATCTCACATAATCTCTTGTGATGGTATTACATTACATTGTTTCAACTGAAATTCTAACACTTTTAATTCATTGTCCTCAGCATGTTTCTTTCTATATTTTTAAAAAAGTATTCTGTATCTAAATCATACAAATGACCAGGGGGCATTTTAATAATAAGGCACTGCATAATTCCAAAGTATAGTTTCTATAGAATATTTCTTTCTATAGAATAACTTCTTTCACATTCTTATCCATGTATTTTAGAGAGCCATTTTGGTGTAATGATTGATGGAAATTAGACTATAAATTGGAAGATCATGAGTTCTAATCCTACGTTAGGCACAAAGCCAGATTCAGTTTCTCTCTCTCTCTCTCTCTCTCTCTCTCTCTCTCTCTCTCTCTCTCTCTCTCTCTCTCTCTCTCTCTCTCTCTCTCTCTCTCTCTCTCTCTCTCTCTCTCTCTCTCTCTCTCTCTGTGTGTGTGTGTGTGTGTTTTAGGAAGCACACAATGGCAAACCATTTCTTTCTTTCCCCCCCCCATTTTTTAAATTTTTTTATTCTCTTACATACCATTGTAAGTATCCATTCACATAATTGTTATTCTTCTTTACATTTGCCATTCTTATACATTTATTATTCCATTTAATAGGTTATGATATACAGTTTGGGTTGCTTTATTTACCATCTCTTAGTGGCAAACCATTTCTGAAAATCCTTGCCCCAATGGTTCTCACATGGATCAGTAAACTAAAATAATAATGCAGTAGAGAATCACCTTCTGCTGACTTAACATTTCTTATCCAAAATCCATTGACATTATAACTCATGGATCAGATATTGTAAAAGAACATATGGAATAAGTCTCAGTTACATTAATTATAGATTAAGATACTAAAATAATCTAAATAGAAACATGGTTCATGGGAAATTGAAAAATAAAGTGCATTCTCTTTTGATACAACATAATTATTTCCACATATCAGCAAAGTCTTAATATAAACATGGAAAGTTTTCTAACGTTGAATGCTTTTTATCGGAATGTTTATTTCTGCCCAATCCCATAATTCCATCCAATGGCTCCATAGCTACCTTCATAAATTCCATCTATAAACTAAAAAAGGTTTATCATTAGCAATGCAAAACATCTGGTTTATCTCCGGTTTGACTGTAAACATCTATAAAAATCATCAATCTCTTCCTGTTTCCAACAACCAAAAATCATATATTAATCTTTGGTAGGTAATATTTCTTACTTAACAGAAAAACCTGAAGATTTTATAATTTCTTGCAATTCCTTTGGACATTTTCTGATCTCCACTAATATAAATCTGATCAATTCAATTCCTGGCAAATAAATATTGTATCATTAGAATAATAATAATTAGATTTGTGGGTATCTGTCTCAACAATCATGTCAGTACCCTAAATGTTCTATTCATGTTTAGTTTTTTCTTTTAATTTTAAACTGCAGAGAAGAATAAGGAAGCAAGGGAGGAAAAGTAGAAATGCTTGCAGCTTAGCTGTAGTGGCAGCAACAGAAGCTGGAGTAATATTATGTATGACATAGATTAATGAACATTGGAACCAAAAGTAAATGTTATTTGGAGCTTTCTGTGTAACTATAGAGAGACATTTGTTGAACACAATTATCATTACCACCAAAGAATACCTACATTTTTTCTCTTTTGGTTCAGAATTTTTAATGCAGCTATATCAAATATTAAATCTGAAGAGAAAACTACCATTAAAACTATGTACATATTCCCATGGTTTTCTCAGTGGTAATATACAGCCCTGAAAACGGGACCATCATAAAGGCTGAACAAGAAAAACTCAATTTCTTTGATTTGTGGTGTTTGTTGTCTTTAATTATCAAATTATTGATAATACTTTGGATAGCAAAAAACAACTAATAATTTTCGACTATATGAAGCAAAAACTGGTAGGAGTGGATAATCTAAGTTTAAGCATTTTAGACATATAAAGTTGAAGCAAAAATTAGGCAGAAAATCCTATGAACTGTTGTTCACTACACTATAAAGACTTGGAAATAACTGGTTATTAAATAATAACAACAACAAAATAAATTGCAAGGCTAAAAGTCAGGTTTTAATGGCTTTTTCTGAACTTTTCTGTCTATAGCTGAGAAATAGAAAAGAATTTAATAATATCTGAAATGATCAAAAAGTTGTCAATAGTGTTCAAGAGAGCACCAGCAAAGGCCTCAATGTTCCCTCAGTATTATGAACTAGCTGTACCCAGCCATGCATTGCTGTGGCCCAGTCTGGTTAAATGGCCAATCAATCTGTGTGTAAATGTACACCTGCACACACAAACACGTACACGCAACCACCGTATAACCCCCAACCTACCTACCTACTGTATTTCTTCCTCTCTCCCTCTACCTACCTATCTACCTACCTACTGTATTTTTCCCTATCTCTCTCTATCCCTCTTTTCTTACTGGCCTATTCCCAAGCCAGTCTAGTCTACATAATAAAGAGTTCTCCCCTTCAGCTCCAGAGTGATGGGATTAAGGCATGATAGTATTAACCCTTTACCCCACTCACCACATGGCATCTGAAAACTCAAACTTGGACTCAAAACAACGCCTATAGAGTTGCCCCTGCATGGCTCCATGGGAGTCTGACGACCAATCAGAATACATTTCTTACACAGGAACAGGAAACAGAGAGGTGGGACCGAACAGAGAGTATAAAGCCAGGAACATTCAGCCCTTGTTTCTCTTCTCTTCTGCTTCACCCAACATTGAAGCATGTGATTTCTGTTGAGGACTCAAGCCATGTGGTCCTGTCCACTATTAAACCATCCTTCCCAGCAGCCTCCATGTCTCCAGTCTCTTTTTGCCAACTTGGAGCCAAACCCAGAAGGACATTTCTTCCAACAGTGCCTTTAAAAAAATGTGGAAAGTTTAGGTGACTTCTTCCCCTGCTGTTAATGTACTACTATAAAACAATCAGACAGGAGTAGTAGGTGTTTACAGAGGCTAACATTGATTTTGGTATTTCACTATTGTTCCTGGTGGGTGAAAAAAATCAATTGCAAACACCCAAAGTTGTTTAATACAATTTTGTTAAATTGAAAAGGAAATCTCCCAAAGAAAGGAAAGCTCTTAGTGTCTTGTTGCTAAGTCCAAAAACATATGCAATCTTTGAATGAGACATGCGGCCAAATCCTTGTCTCAAAAGTAGGAAGAACTGTTTTTGTTAACTCTTCCTGCCCCCACACCCCCAATACTGACTAAAGAAGTCTTAAACTTTACTTGTCTTAGGAATGTGTAAAGTGGTCTTAGAAAGGCAGTTGCCTTTCAGTTGCAGATTTCTAGCTACCCTAGGGGCTTTTGAGGGACTTAGCCCATTTCACATAGCAGGTTTAAGAACAGCAGGCAGCTCATAAAGAATTGCTACTTCTCCAATCTTTCTGGCTGACCTAAGAAAGACCTATATTATAGAATGAGTCTTTCCATATGGGTAGTCCTTGACTTATGGACACAATTGGGTCAAAAGTTTGGTTGTAAGTCATTGCAGTCATAAGTTTAGGTACCAACTTATTGAGTGTAATTTTACATCCATTTTTATGGTGACAAAATGAGTTATGATGGTTGTTAAGTAAATCACTGTTGTTAAGTGAATTACATAGTGTTGTGGCCTGCCAGTGGCCAGCGGAGCTGGCAGCAGATTTGGACAATGAGGAAATTGGGAGGGAACATGGGTCAGTCCTGGAATCTGGGGAAGGCTCTGATGAGTGCTCTGCATCAGAGGCAGAGTTGGGGCCAGGGCCATCTGACAGTTATCAGCTGCCTTCAGAGTTAGACATCAGGAAGGCAGATGAACAGCTGGAACCTGTTCCCAGTGTGCGCATTCACAGAGTTGCCAGGAGAAGGGAACAGCTAAGGAACAAGGGTTGACTTGGGAGTAAGGCCACAGGTGGATGATGAATGACCCCTTCCATAGGGAATAAAATAGGGGTGAAAGGGAGAGGGGTGTTTGCAGGAGACAATTAGTTCATTCCTGCATTCTTCCAAGTATTGCAGTATCTGAAAGATATTGGTCTGGCTACTATCCAAGCCTGATAAAGGTCGGTAATTGTGAACTATCTTGAAAGACTGTGGGCTAGGTCTTTGCTGGAGAGGAATTCACTGCAAATTAAATAAAAGTCCTCAGGACGAGGATTCAACTTTGTGCTGCTCAGGAAGCCTAGGTCAGAACACATGATCATTAAACAAACCTATTCTTTTAAATGGGCATTTTATGCTGGAAACTGACAAAAATGGCAAAAAAAATCCCCATTATAAATCATGGTCGTGTGGGATGCTGCAATCAGTCATAAATGAGAGCTGGTTACCAAGCCAGTGAGATCATGTCAGTGCAGAGAGAGGCTATACAATTTCAAGATAGTAAGTAGCTTTTGAAAAATCCATCATAGCATTGAATGGTTGGCATGGTTAGCTGGGGAATTCTGGGAATTGAAGTCTGCACAGCTTAAAATTACTGAGACTGAAAAATACTGTCCTATCTCAACAATGACTTTTGATATACCTGGGCAGTTCAAAAGAGACAACTGTATGAATGACTTCCCAAGAGACCCATGTGGGAAGTTTGTTCATCTTATGTGGAAGGACTATGCATTTATAGTTTTAAATTAACAGAGTTGGAAGGGACCTTGCAGGTCATCTAGTCCAACCCCCTGCCCAAGCAGGAGACCCTACATCTGCCTCTACCTAGGATCGAACTCACAACCTCCTGCTTCTGAGGCAAGGGCTCCACCTCTAGTCCACAGCAGCAGATGTTAAATAAATGGAATAAACTAACAGATTAAAATAAATGGGATAAATTAACATAATTTTCCCTGTGAAGTTCTTCATAAAGGGAAGAAAAATAATTGGAGAATAAAAAAATTTGATGAAGGGGAAAAACATACCAGCAGACGTGTTTGGACAGTAGAAGTGCTTGCTGAGTCTGAGCTGAAGTTTTGAATATGAGAACTGCCGCACTTATTTGCTTACTTTGTTTTCACCCTGCATTATAGTATTTAGATTTTATGTTAGCTGTGTTTATTTTTAATTGTATGCCAGCTTGAATCATTTTGAGAAGGCAACTATATAAATCAACTAATCAATTGACTAAAAACATGGTAGGCAGTTAGAAGCATGATATAGTTTCTCTTCCTGTTCGATAGGGATATGTTTATGAAATTTGGTCTGGGTAGGTGTATGAGTGCTCCATTTGGTTTAATTTTTAGGCTAAGAAGTTACCAAAATTTCCCAATGCCTCATAAATTAATGAAAAGAACGAGCTGTTGAGCATGAATGTAAGAGCAACTAAAATCAATACAGTCATTCCTAGCTCCCACACTGTGAAAACAGGAGCAGAAAGTGCCTTGACCTAAGGTAAATGTGGTGTATTATATATGCCTTATCTTTGCTTGTCTGAAGTGAAACATTTGTTGCTGTTCTATAGCTATTCTTTTATGAGGATTTTACATTTTATAACTTTAATAAACTGTTTTTGATGTACAAAAACATCGCTCTATTGTAAGCTGCTTTGAGAAGGCAATTTGTGTTGAGAAGTGGGGAATCAATACTTAAATAAATGTAAATAAATGGTGGAAACAAGGATCAGGGCTGCATAGATGGCTCCCGGCAACCGTTGCTAAGGAGATTAGAATGTCAGGTAAAGGGACAGACGATGCACTGAGATGGAGAGCTGGGAAGGAAAAGCATAAATGTTAGTGGGGTCCTGGGAAGTGAATCTAATGAGGTGTGATGAGGCCCTAGAAATGTCACCATATTGTTACCGGTACATGTATTGATTTGTAGCTGTTTGATTCCTACATCTCTTGCCCTTGTGCCATATGTCTGAGGGAACAAATGGATATTTATGATAGATGGAGTATGTGAGACCCATTTAAAACAGGCTATATAGGCTGGAAGGCTTGTTCTGGTAGATTTCAGCTTATGCTCTGAGAGGAAAAACACCTGACTAAAGACTTGAAGAAACAAGCAAACTGGATAAAGCAGAGAAGAACAATTTACAAGCTTATGGTATCAAGCTGCTACCACCTCAGCCTTTCTGAGAGCTATGAAAGGAGATAGGAACTGTAGTGCTTTGAACCTATCAGAAAGAACAAGAGCACCATGCATGGTGGCTTTCCTGTCTCGATTTTTCCTGTCCTAGCCAGAAAAGCTGAACTTGAGGTAGATGTCTATAGAGATTCTCAGTCATCCAGGTCATGGTTGTCCCAAAGGTGCTTTTTTTTTTTTTTTTAAATCCATTCCCCACCATGCAGTCGGAGCTGAATAAGTTTCTTTTTTTTTAAACAATTTTTTATTGGTTTTTACAATTTTATAGGAAAAGGGGAAGTGGTAAGGTATAATGATTACATTTTAGGACTTCCATGCCGGGGTCGGTGTTCGCCTCCGAGGCTTCATACAAATACATAGTGGCATATATATAGTGGTGAGAAATAAACATGTCATATTACATTTCATCCATTCAATCATACTTTTTTTTTTAACATCCATCTTGGTTATAGTGAATTTCAAAACATAATTATTTTTGAGATCTAAGTCTCTTAGCAATAGTTTCTTCTTCTTCCTTCTTTTCAATGGGCGGAGCCGCTGCCCCCCCCACCCGTCCCCTCTTTTTCTTCTAGGAGTGGGGAGTGCTTTTTAAGAAAAGCCTCCGCCTCTCCTACTGTTTTGAGAGCTGAATAAGTTTCTTGGTTGAGAAGCAAAATGTCTTCAAATTAAAAACAGAAATCCAGTTGCCTCATGACAGAAAAAAGTTCCTTTGGGACAACTTCAGGTATAGTTATATATTTGCAGTGGTGTACTGGTAAATGTTTAACAACTAGCTCTGCTGACTCCACAGCTGTTGCCAAAGAGCTGATCAGTGCATTAGGCACCATGGCAGTTGTGCTCTAAAGGGTCTCACAAAATTCATAAACCTCCAGACAAATAACCATCAATTCTCATGAGCTGATATGAGCTGTTCCAGCATACTACTGGACATGTGTACAGGTAATACTCAATTTACAACAGTTCATATAGTAACTGTTCGAAGTTACAACGTCACTGAAAAAAAGTGACTTATGATCATTTTTCACAGTTACGACCGGTGCAGCATCCCCATCAGCCAGATTCACTTAACAACTCTGTTACAAAATTAACAGCTGCAGTGATTCACTTAACAATTGTTAAGTAATCACGAAAAATATATAGAGTTCTTTGGTGCTCTTGAGTCTTTGTTTTATTGCAAAGGTTTAATTATCCAACTAAGTAACATTCACTTTGTTTTGAACTCAGAAGAAATTGGCATGGGCCTTGATACACCTGCTTGTTCCTTAAAAGCAGATGAACACTTGAAACATTTTGTGCTTTGCCCCACCATTTTAATATGCTAGCCCAGTGTGATAAATTAATTGCTCACTTAATAGAATTCTGTCAGCATCTTCATTTGGGTGTGAAATGCTCCCACATATGAATCCCTATTGCACTACATTTTTTTTCTATAAGTAGCCAGCCTGATAGCTAAATAAAAAAAAGTATTTTTGATTTCCATATTTCTTTCCCAGTAGGGGGCACAGCATGCACACAGCACGATCTCACAAGTCTGATCTGTAGGTGGCAGCACCCTAGAGATAATTATTGGCACTGTAAAGAGATTTCAGCAATGAAAATATTTTGTCTTTTCCCTCACCCACTCATTGTTCAATTTAGATGTTTCAGCAAGTGTCTAGGTTTAATACAAAATGATCTCCACAGAAAGATGTTTTTCAGCTATGCTTGTCACTTTTCTAAAAAATTGGTGATGGGGGGGGGGGGGGAGAGGGTTGGTGTAAGTTTTCCAGAAGTACATACAAGCATATTGGAGAAATGTGCTGTATTTCACTTTTTCCTGTAGCAAAGTGCTACTTGTAAATATCATTTTTGGAGTGGGTGGGCGTGAATGCAAATTGATGGTTTGAGTGTGCTTTTTCCCTTTTGGGGGGGGGGAGGGGGTAGAAAAAGAATGATAATTTTAAAATACTATTTTTGTGCTTAATCCTAAACTATGATAAATTAGACATTTTATTGTAAAATGCCAAAGTAATAATATTCAGCTGCTTTCCCTGTAATAATGACTATGATGGATATAAAGAGCTTCAAAGCAGATGTCACAATCACATTGGGAAACCTACTGCAAAGCAGGGAGAAATACTTGTTTATTATCAGATTAAGAGGGGAAAGTGTTTGACTTGCTTTTCTGCCTTTAGGTCAGTGGTAGTCAACCTGGTCCCTACCACCCACTAGTGGGCATTCCAGCTTTCATGGTGGGCAGTAGGGGTTTTGTCCAATACTGAAACACTTTCCTTTTTTTAATTTAATTGACTTCCCTACTTTATAAATTACCATTACTGTGGAACCGGTGGGCGATTAGAAAATTTTACTACGAACAGAGATACAAAAGTGGGCAGTAGGTATAAAAAGGTTGACTACCCCTGCTTTAGGTATTGCAATTACACTGGGGGCGCATTTAATCTGTAATCCTTCCTTTGGTGCAACTATTTTTCTTAAATGAACCAAATTTGAGAGAAGAATCTAAGTATCCTGACATACTGGACATCGAAGAAGATTTATCTTTCCAAACAAATGCTTCAATAAATTTTATTTGTTCACTGATTATTTTAAAACCTGTTGCAAAACA
This sequence comes from Rhabdophis nuchalis, assembly GCA_039707465.1. Classification (NCBI taxonomy): domain Eukaryota; kingdom Metazoa; phylum Chordata; class Lepidosauria; order Squamata; family Natricidae; genus Rhabdophis; species Rhabdophis nuchalis. The sequence goes on along the minus strand of CM077643.1, from coordinate 115,724,955 downwards.
CCCTGACAAGTGATAATGTTTCTAATGCCTAATAATAAATATTATTGTTCTCTTATCTTCCATACCTGAGAGCCCATTTGGGAGTGAACCTTAAGGTCCTCAAAAATAGTTTCTCTCATCACAAACACAAATAATTAAAAAACTAATAATACATATCTAAAACTACATATCTACAATGCATATTTTCATCTTCTTGTCCCAGAAATGTTATCTCTCAGATGTACAGTATGCTGAAATACTTCATTGAGTTTTCAACTAAAGTCAAGACTTTGGATACAAGAAAAACTTCATCACAATGGATTCTAAGCAGAAAGATTGTTCTTGCTATATGATTACTATGGATTCTGTTAATAGCTTTATTGGACATTCAGTCTATGGAGTTTTTATTCCTGTATTATGGATTGTAAGTAATTATACAGGAAGAATGAGGGGCAATTTGGAGATAGAATGAAAATTTTTTTATAAGTTAATGAAGCAAGTGAAACTGAGGATGTATGCTTTCTTCATGTCACAAACCATCAGTATAAATGAAGCTGGTTTTACTTTGTTCGTCTACCCACAGTGTTAGCAGGAAGGAAATAATTTGAAAATTGGCTAACCCCTTAGTCTTCTGGGACAAATTACTGCTTTGATCAGAGAATAAATTATTTCATTAGCATCACTGGGGAGTAGGCATGGTGGTATAAATGGAATATTTAAGTAGAAAAATTGCATTATAAGAAGAAACTGATAGTGAAATAGGGAATCCTGACATTTGAAAAGCCCTGTTAATTGCGCAGTCAGTTTAATAAAAATGTAATTGGAATAACTGGATTCCAGCTGCAGCTGCAGTGAAGTCCAAAGACATGTACTATGTGAAAGAATAAGAATCAGTATTAAAGAGAGAAAACTGGTTTTTGGTTTTCTTTAAAAAGGCATAAAGTACCCTGATAACATGTTGAGGATTGTATGGAGTCATCCAGGTCATGTCAACATAACAAGAGGCCATTTATTATTGCTTCCTCTGGTTGTATATTAATTGGCCACCACTCAAAGCTAGGGGGCATGACAAAGACAGAGAAAGATGAGCTGGTTAAGTACAAGGATAGAGTTGTGCTGGCTGAAAACTAAATCAGATCTCAGAGGCCAAAACAGAAACCACGAGTTGTGCATTCAGAGTTATAAAAAATGAATACCACTATAGTTACCTTTTTGGATTGTTGCTGAATGTCAGTTCCAAATGAAGGCAATGAAGGGCTTTCAGGGACAATTTTCCCAAAAAGAATTTTCAGCTAAAAACTGGCAATGAACCCCATCATAAGTTGAGTGCTTTATTTGTATGTATTATTTTTATTTAATGTATGGCATCTATAGAGCTACATAATTAGAAATATCTCTCTTTTGCAGTTGCTATGTCTCAAAGTTCTCACAAATATTAATTTATTAAGCTCCTTATAAATGGGAAGAGCATTTTTTTCAGAGATAATGTTTCTGTTACGTGCATATATCTGAATCATCTCTAAATTAAGAAACAGGTGAATTACATACTCATGTAAATCCAGGTGGCTTTCTCTAGTTGTTTCCCATTCATAATCTTACTTTGATCGGTAATCTTTCACCAATTTATCGATTTTATTTCTTTTAATAAACCAATTGGGGGAAGCATGTCTATTATTTATGAAGACTAACTGAAATGGAGAATATTGTAGTGATTTATCTCATTTGTACTATGATGCCCTTAAATAAATCTCATACAGGATTGTAGAAATTTAGATTATTGAATACATGCCAATTTCATTCTACTGAGGTTGGTAAATTGAAGTGTCACTGCAGTTTTTGTCTAAATTCTGAGTTGCCACAGTAATTATACATGTATTTATGCACACTGAAATTGATGGGTGGATTGTTTTATCAGCAGAATCTATTGGGGAAATATCAAAAAAGGCAAGCTGGGGCTCGCAAAAATAATACATCGTACATCATACATAACTACAATGAAGCAGAACTTCTGTTGCAACTGCCATTTTGACTTTTTGCATTTCCTATGACTATTGCTGAATTACGTTGTATTTTTCTTTCAAAAAAAGGCAAGGCAAGAAAAGCAAAAATATGAAATGTGTGATTCATTTTTTTGTCCTAGCAAAAATCTTTAACATTAACAATAATGTATTGTTAAATTTAGTGGTGTCTGTAATTAGTCTTGCAAGAGAGCAATAATAAAAATATTAAAAAATAATAAATACAAACCTGTGGCAATGTTTCAAAATTAAGATGAGATTGTATTGCTGTTCCACAAATATACTTTTCCCAAAAAGATATACAGAAGTTAAAATAATGTATGCCCATACATGTAACAGTGAAATGTCCATACTCTAAAAAATTATTTTGTCAAATATTTTCTAAAAATAGATATCAGTATTGTCTGAGCATACTTAGCATGCAAGATATATAGGAAACATTTTAAAATGTAATATTTTATAGCAATATAATATTAGAGACTCATTAATGGATTTGTTTCTTTAATTTTGGTTTTTCCTGAGTCTAATTTTTAAATTTAAAAAAGCAGCTTGAATTGTACCCAAAAGCCAGTTGGCAGTTTATGTAGTAATGATGTCATGTGGGCATAGCCAGGAGTACCCTACCTATGCCACTACATTCTGGACCAATTATAACTTTCAGATTATGTTCAAGTGTAGCCCCATTTGTTTACATTACAACAATCCATCTACAACATGTAAAAAAGCTTGACTTGTCACACTGAACTACTGACTAGGGGTAGAAGGGTATACTATAGAGAGAGAATTAATGATGTAATCTGTATATCTTTGTTATTTGTTTACTTTCTCTGGTCTTTGTTTATGAGATTACTAATCGGCTGGTAGGATGTAGGTAGCCACATGCTAAGATTTTTCTACACTTGTAATGTATTTTCTACAAATTAATTTCCTTTCTGTTACCATCACAAAACCTACTTAACTAATCATTGTTCTGTTAGAATGCAGGATTGCTTAGGAGTGCTCAGACACATATGCCAAGGATTTCAACATTCAATAAAATTAACTTTTATTGTCAATGTATTTTAACAGTAGTTTAGTGGTGTTTCGATTGTACTGTAAATGTTGGTATATATTAAATTCTAATAATGCTATTGAAATTATTCTGTGCTATTAGTTTAGTTTAGCAAATTTGGATAGTTGATTGAATTGTTTGCTTGTTTGGGTTTTGTATGCTATCTCAATTATGTTTATAGAAAAGCAGCTTGTAAATATTTAAATAAATCATAAATGGATCATACTAGTTGTCAGTAACTGAAACAAACTTTCAGTCAACAATGTTTAGAGTCAACAGGCCATTTACAGCTTTCTATTTTACTAGAAAATATAATACTAAGTTTGTGCAATGGAAGTCTCATTCGATAGGCAGGAAATTGTATCCAAATTAAAATCAGCCCAAGGAAAAGTTTACAGAGCTTTAGCATTTAAAATATGCACTGCAGTTTCTCAAGCATTGGTCATCATTAATTTTAATGTTGTTACTGACTGCAAAACTCTGTAAGCATATATATTAGAATTTATGAACAGATAAGCATGCTAAGATGTTGGCTGTCTTATTCCTTACAGTAATATTAAATATCCACAAACAATCCTCAGAAATGATGAATCAATTATCTTGCAGTAGATGACCTTTTTTAAAATTCTATTTTAAAACTTGAATTAAAATCCACGAATCTACCTATCTGTTCAACTTTATTTCAAATCTCAAAAGAAAATTCCTTCAAGAGCAATTTCTTTTTAGTGGTATACTTTAAAATCTATTATAAAAGCAGCAAAAGAAGTATAATTTTTCCAATACTGGTTCTTCTATTAAGCATGGTAGAATGATGGCCCACTTAGAAATGGCTGGCAACAGACAAGGGAAACAAAGTTGTTGAACACGTGTGTCAAACTTGTTGCATCACATTGCCATCATGTGACGTATCACTATGTTTTTTCCCCTTCATGGAGCTGGGGTAGGCATGGCCTGCACGTGACACATCTGGCCCATGTACTGCTATTTTGGGAGAAAATAAATAGTCCAGTTATAATGTTTGAACTAGGTATGAATTCAATCTTATAACATTAACTGCATTAGCTGTGGGTCTAAATTGGATCCAACTTGTCAACCCATTAGAGATTGTTTTATATCTATATATCTATGTCTATATCCATATTCATGTCCATATCTATATCCATATCTATATCATATCAATATCAATATCATCTATGTCTGTCTGTCTGTCTGTCTGTCTATCCGTCTGTCTATCCATCCATCCATCCAGTCAATGAATCAATATATTTACCTACATACACACATGCATATATCTTCCAAATGTTTTTTTTAATGTTGGATTACACAACTCTAAAGAGTTAAAAGTGTTTGTTTCACAGGAAATTGGAAGAGATTTATGTGCGCAAGTGAAACTGAAAGGTCGAATGTGTGACTCATATCTATTGGCAGATGGAATGAGCATAACATAAGCAGACAGTGACTAGAAAACAAGCAGGTTGTGTGAAAGTATTTTTAGAGACTAATTTCTACACAGCTGTGTCATCTATGAATGGAAGAAGTTTGTGAAAGTTACCTAGAAGCTGTCTAATATTTTTTATCAAGAAAGGAAAGATCTCAGGTTTTATAAAACAATTGAGGTTTTGACATTAAATCTGAAGGACAATGTTAGACCATATGTTGTTTATGCACTCATATGAATGAGGTAGGTAGAGAGAAAATCTGGTAGGAAGGTGGGATTCCCAAAGTTTTCAGAAATAAATCTTAAATGAGAAAAACCCTGAAGCAATTCAGTGAGGAATGGATTCTCTGTAGGCATGACAAGTTGACTAACTATTGGGAGAGGGACAAAGCATGAGAAAAAAGAACAGAATAGACTTGGACATGGAGGATTGGCTCAAACTCAGAAGAGCATCAGTCAACTTTGAAAACTTGAGTTGCTAGTACAGCTGTGTAAGGTAACAAATAGGCATGGATTAGAAGAAACTTTCTATTAGTACTGACTTTCTAGCCCCATTTTTTGTTTTTGTTTTTTTCTGTTTAAATTATGAAGTTTGGGAAATAATTGATGCTCATATATTTTTCTGAAGCAGGTTTTCTTAAAAGGTTTGAAATAAAGAAACAGCTACGGTCATCAAGACATCTGGTTTAATGCAGAGCCATTTAATCTCTGAAGATAAAGTAAGTCTTGAAGGAAGAGTTTTATCAATCTGCCATAATGTTTTAAGTATATGCAATGGCAAAAAAGAAGCAAACACATCTCCTATTAGTGGACAATCAGATGTTAGATTTATCAGAACCCATCTGATATAAGTATCCCATCTGATATAAGAATTCTGATTTGATTCCTTTCTGGACCACTACTTAAAGTGAATAGGATATAATCTAAAACCTGTTAGGTCAAGAAAAACTTTGTGGATGACCTGTATGAAGCAGCTGATTCAATCACTGGATCATGTTTATTATTTATAAAGACAGAATTGTAAGGGTGTCTCTGTCATTATCCATTCATAAATATGATGATGTCCTGATAAAGTAACCTCCTTTAAAAACATAATTTAATCCATACTATATTACTTAGTAGTTGCCTTTTTTGATTGATTGCATTTCATCCTATTTTGGCTCATGGAAATAAAAAAGAAAGCGAGATGGAGGAAGAAAGTATGGGTTAAATTCAGAAAAAACCTTGTAAATAACAAATGTGAAAAGGGCAGCTACATAAATTTAATAAATAATTTAGCTCAGGTTGCATTCTTCCTGGAGCTCTTGTTTCAACACTCCATGATACCTCTTCTTCTGGACAATACATAAAGCAGAATAGTTCTGACTGATGAATTGGTCCAGAATGTGTTCACAAATGAAAGCAAATATACATGTCCTTGGAGACTGTTGCAGGATATAATCTGGATTGGTTACCAGGACCATAGGTTTAATCATTTGAGCTTTCAGACTTCTGCTGAGCCCATCCTCAGGGAATTCATCTCTAGCAGAATGTACACTTTGGGTGTGTTGTATTTATTTAGTGCCTGGTTGTGTGGCTTTGAATTAAAATTAAATTAAAATTGGAGTCAAAGGCTTGGCAGCATAAACAAGCAACAGCCAATGACTTAATATCCGGGCATCAACACCTCACCCCAATCAACAACTAAAAAGCCACACAAAATCAGGTACCACATAGATACTAAACATAGTATAGCCCAAAGCATACATTCTGCTGTAGAGAGAAATTTCCTGAGGATGGACTCCATCATGAGTCTGAAAGCTTGGACTACTAAACCTCAGATCTTGATGCCTGACCCAGATTCGATCCTGCAAAATATGTTCTTCAATTGTTTTAGGGCAAATTTTCACTGGTGCTTCATATGCTATTTGGCAGAGAAGTACAAAGAAAATTCCCAATAAATATTCTTTCCAGCTTATCTTCTTTTGTTAAGACATACTTCCTGAGAAACAGGAAGAGCAGATTTCCAGTACCATTGGTGCCATGGCCAATTAATTATCCAGAAAGAGTGCCCTTTTTGCTCTATTCCAAGAGCTAGTATTAGTAGAAGAATGTTCTAAAAGCAAAGTCCCTGCAGTCAGTCCTTCTGAACTAACAGAAGGTGTCAAATGGTCTTTCATTTGCTTTAAAGAGTAGTGCTTCTTTATCCTCTGACCAATAAATTAGACCCCTGTACGGCTTTTCATTTTTCTAGTCAAAGGATTACAGTTTGCAATCTAACCATATCACTCCTACCTGATAAGCAATCTATGCATTGTATTGTGAGACTAGGCTGAGCTGCCATAATCTGCCTTAATGAAGCAGGCACTAAACAGAGAGCACAAAAGCCAGGGAATCTTGTCTAAAAGATCCCTTGGGGGAGATAAATAAAAAGGAAACAAGCCATTAAAAATGAAATGAGGCATGTCACCAGAAGCAGTCAAAAGGACCCCTTTCCCATCAATAACTAGCAGACTTGTGGATCAACTAGGCAAGGACTTCTGGGGATAAAAAGGATCCTCAAGCTTGCCCACTCTTTTAGTCATCCTGAATCTAGACTTGGAACCTTCTATTTCTCTAGCTAGTGTTTGGCAGTCTAGTTAAAAACAACAGGGTAAGTGGGGAGAAGTGTTTGTGGATGGGTATGAGACAGAGGTGGGTTTCTAATTTTTTTACTACCAGTTCAAGCATGCTCCTGCTTGCGTGTGATGCTTTCGCACGTGGGCAGAAGTGTCCAGGTGGGTGGGTGAAGTACCCTGCTGCCATTATTACTGATTCAGCCTATCCAGGCTGAACCAGCAGCAACCCACCTTTGGTGTGAGAGAGGGAAAGAGCAAATATATATTGTAACCAGCAAAATTTTGCTGCCATTTTAAATTCACTGGAAAAGAACCTGACATGCAAAAGTGATTTGCATGTGCTCTTAATTATTTCCTAGCTGCTGACCAGGGCTGTACATGTTGCATTTGTAGCTTTCCCTATATGGGGAAAAAAAAAACAGTAGAAAGCAAGCGGGGGCAGGTGTCTTACAAGATTTACATGATTCAACAAGCTGTGTGTGCATCGGTGAGTGACTTGGGGGTATGTGTGCCATCCAACATACTTTAATTGCCAGTGAGCATGTTGGACAATAAACCTGCTATATTCCTTTAACATGTCCTAAATCCTTTCTTGTAAGTATATGTTGGCAGAAACATGTGTCAGTGGCTGAAATAAAGGAATTGAGAATACATACAGTACTATATGCACTTTCTCAGCAAATCCAGTGATGCAATTCCCCCCTTTTTAGTTTCATTTTATTTATTTATTTTCCTAAATTTTGCTACCCGTGAAGGTGATTCTGTATTTCATATAAGTAACTAGCTGGTATTCAGATAATATTTGGGTTGGTGACATTAGGTTCAATTAGAAATTAACAGTACATGCAAGCACAAAATATTGTTTGTGTTGAAAAGTAGAATGACAAAGTTGAAAATGGTGAGAAGGAAAATTGAACTATATGGCCAAGGAAATAAAAATGAAATAGGAAAAGGACTTACTGGCAATACTTTAGCTAAGATGGTCTTTAAACAACCCAAATACCATACATATACCAGTAAATGGAGTACACAAAAATGAAACAAAGTATATTTTTGGAGGTACAAATAGACAGAAGTATTTTGTTATAAGACGTAAGAGGCTCAGAGGCTGATTGTGAAATAAATCATAAATGGCTCACATGCAAGTTCCAAATTAAGCTGAAGAAGAACAATGCCAATCAGTTTCCACAATGCAATCATGAATATTTTCAATGAAAATATCAGGAATTATTTTGTAGAAGTGAAGCTTTTTAATAGGAAACTAGAACAATTGTGGAGTGAAATCAAAGAAATTGCTAAGCATCAATATGAAAAATGAGGAGGAAGAGGAGGAGGAAGGGGAGGGGGAAGGGGAAGGGGAAGGGGGGTGGAGAAATATTCAAGTTATTTCTGCTAATGACATTTCAATAGGATAGGTTGAGGTTCTTGTAGCGAATCCAGAAGCTTGCAAAATCAAAAAACTGCTTGGGCCTATAACCTTGGAAAAGCTTATTCCCAAGAAAGGAGATTTTCTGTACTTTCTCATCCACACTACAGGTTGCCAGGCCTGCATATGTGTTTCTTTAATTTCTTTGTTCAAGAAAAGTGGTGGGCAGCATTAATACATGTTTGTGTCATACTCTAACCCAGATCTCAGACAGTGGGGGAAACGGGTTGATTCTGAGGAAAATATTGGTGGCAATTCCTCCCCAACTTCCTTCTTGCCACTGTTCTATGGAAAGATTCATATAAGAGAAAAGTAGTTCATTCGTGTATAGATTTTTGTCTTTCTCTTAATTATTCCCAACCTCTATCATAGAATTGAGTATCTGAGATGAACTGAAGATTTTTGATTTACTTTTGTGGATAATGAGCCTGCTGGAATTCCCATGGATGTAAAACTGATGTACTACAAGGGGGGAAAAATGGAGCTGGTAGCTAATAAACAGTTGGTATGGACATAATGAATCTTCAAAGTCCTGACCTTGCATACTATCTATAGCTGTGCATTTTTTCTTTAAGTCAACATTTTAAATCCCCATAAATTATCATTAGTTGTTTTATTGCCATAGTGTACATAGACCAATGTGAATTACAAAGGGTCATTTTTCTTACCTGGCTAACCTGTATCCCACAGGAGCTTACCAGCTGTTAGCGTAGGAGGAAAAACTCCACATTCTGCTAAGAATAATATTTCCTTTTTTACCTCTCCTAATGCTGTCGTCACTGAGGACAAATTATATCTTTTTGCTTAGGTGTACAGATGGCAGTTCTCTGGGAGAGAAACAGTACACGAGGTTTGCCAATTATTTCCAGTTTGAGTGGAAAGATATGCAATACATTTAGGGAGACCAATTATTTAGGCATATCCTTAGGCTAGCAGCTCATGTTCATAGATAGTTAGGTGTATCATATGGACACTACTTTTGAGAAACCTTAAATTTACATGCCTGCCTATCATATCTCAATTTGTAATCTGCTATTCCTGTCAGAGCAGTGGCTATGTGAACTGAAATCAAGGTATCTTCCTTGTCAAGGTCAGATCATGCCCTGATTTTCATGTGATTCTCCAGTTCCACGATCCACTGCAGGGATAGGATAGTCTCTTCTGATTGTTTAGGGATTTTTAGTAAATATTTGGGAATTTTAGCGCAGGGTTTTCTGTTTAATATGCCTTTTAGTTAGTATTTATGTACGTTTATTGTTTTAAATTTTGTATTCCTTTTTTAACTGTTTTTAATTCCCTGTGCCCCGCCTCGAGTCCCTTCGGGGAGAGAGAGCGGGTTAGAAATAAAATTTGATTCGATTCGATTCGATTCGAAGCAGAACCATTAGATCGTCCTGGGCTTGACAACTGATGGATTTGGATGTGTTTTGGATGTGTTCTGCTGTATGGTTCATTGGAAGGCTTTGTTAGTGCTTGGCCCAAGGGGGTGACTGAACCATTGGGTTAGATCATGCCTAGGCAACCTCTCACCTATTGGGAATCCTGCTACACTCCATGATTTACAGTAGAAATGGGATCGGGGGGGGGGGGCAGATGGGAGAAAAGAGATATCAAGAGCTTCATTGGCACTCAACCAAAGATGAATTGATTTAACATGGATCAGAACTACTGTTAAGGCCTACCTTGTGGTAATAAAGGTGAAAAAGTGGCAATACTCAGCAGGTAAAGGATCCTTTCGTCGGGGCATTTTGTAGGAGAAATTTGCTCAGCATCTACTGTATCAGACAAAATTGCTCAGATTTGCTCCCAGGTCTTGTACAGAAGAGACATTTGGACAAGGTTCTTGACCATTATCTGGGAATAATTTCAACTTGAGGAAGTAGATAAAGTCCTTAGGACTGTGAGCTTAACCATCTGTTCTTTAGGTCCATACACCTCTTGGCTTGTGAAAGCACCCAGTGGTGTTATGTGAGTGGGTTCTAACAGTAGTGAATTCTTTTTGAGGGAAGAAGTTGTTCCTTTACCTTTTCAATAGGCTCGGTAACCCTATTGTATTCTTCTCAAGAATACTTAATGGACTAATAAAAAGCACAGAATCTAATAGGAATGTCATCCTTACGGTTGCACAGTGAGAAGCAAAAATGGAAAGAGCCAAATTAAAGCAAATTAATGAGGAAAGTGGTTTGCGGAAATAACATTATAATTATTGTATTAGTATTTAATATTGCTGTCTGGAAAACACAATGGAGTAATTGTACTACTGCTGCTTCCAGCTGCAACAATATAGGTTGGTAATAAAGGAACGGCCACAGAATTCATGGCCAATTGTCACCAATGACATAGGAATTAAAAATCCATACAACACCTCTTCTGAGGCTTGCATTTAATTTACTTGCCATTAGCAATAGAAACATGGCCCTGGCGAAGTGAATTTTCCTTGGGGAGAAATTAATTACTCCGACTGTCATCCAAACTGCCAAATCTCCTTTGTGTACCACATTGCAGTGAATGGCCAGCCTCATTTTATACAGAACTGTAGGCACATTCAGTTGCGAACTCTGAATGACAGTTTTGGAATAGAAATTAAAAGAGCAAAATCCACACATACAGACCATTTGCAGGTAATCAGTGTCATGACATTGATAGATGGGAACAGAGATGGAAGCATTACAGGTAGTGCTTGACTTACAACAATTCATTTAGTGACTGTTTGAAGTTACAATGGCACTGAAAAAAGTGACTTATGATTGTTGCATGATCAAAATTTGGATATTGGCAACAGGTCATATTTATGATGGTTGTATTGTCCCAGGGTCATGTGATCATTTTTTACAATCTGACAAGCAAAGTCAATGGGGAAGCCCTATTCACTTAACACGTAACCATGTTACTAACTTAATATCTGCAATGAATTGCTTAATAAGTGTGTCAAGAAAGGTCGTAATATGGGGCAAGGCTCACTCAACAACTGTGTCGCTTAGCAACAGAAATGTTGGCCTCAATTGTGGTCCTAAGTTGAGGAATACCAGTACAAAGGCCAATATTTAACTTCGCTAAAAATCACTAAAAATTGGATTATATAAATAAATTGATTTATACAAAAATGCACAGATAATTAATGACTGCAAATCATTTATGGACTTTTTTATTGAAAACATAAAGAAATAAATATGTGATAGTTGGATTTGGTGATTAGAAAAGGTAGAATATACAAGAAAGGGGTTACAATATAACTAAGGAGAGAAAAATTAAAATATAAATGAATTTATAACTGCTGTAAAGATTAGAAGCCATTCCCTGATATCTCTCTTTTCTTTTCTTTTTCTTTCTTTCTTTCCTGGCTCTTCTCTTTTATTGCCTACTTATTTACTTGTTACTTTTCTTCACCTGCTTTTAAATTTGTATAGCTTTTATTCTATAAAAGGTCTCTTCAATTAAAAAAAGCTATTTTTTTTTTAAAAAAAAGGAGAAAATGATACTACCTATGAACACATCCACCATACTGGTCATCTTTAATACTTCTTGCCTTCCTTGATCAGTACTGTAAGAATGTGTGAATGTGCTAATGCTTAATCAGTTTTAAGAATCCAACCTTTAGCTGATCAGGATCCAACTCCTGGCAATGGGCAGAGGTAGCTTGCAATACTGCATTCTAACCACTGTGCTACCACGGGGACCAGTATTCAAATCTGTCATATCCTTCTTTATCTTGAGTCTGTCTTCTGTAATGTTGGCTATTCCTGCCAACTTCTACATATTTTATATGTATGCATTTCATATATTTTGCTTTTTTAACGGTGACAGTCCATGTGTGTTCCTATGTCCATATATATAAGAATTAGGAAGACTTCATTTTAGTGCTAATTCAGCATTCTTTAAAAACTTCATCTCATTATCAACTGCATGAACTTTTGAACCCAATGCCAGGTCAGAATTTTTAAGTCATACATAATTCTCAGTAAGTTAGCATTTAGACAGTTTTCTGTGTGAAAACTTAGCCTAGGGCTATATTTGTTAATGAATAACAATGGATATGTGGCATTATATGTTTTTGTTCTTCATGACACCTTGCCACTGCTGTATGCCTTATTACTGGGTTATTGCTAGTAAATTAACTTATGTTAACTTGCAATAAATTTGAGTAAAACAATATTTTGGCAATGAGAACTCTTATTTTTCAACATTTGAACAGGACTAAGTTTATTAGATAATAAGAGATGTTCAAGACTTAAAGAACAGATTCCTTTTTCTTTTCTTTTTTTAGAAAATCTGTGTGTCCCCAGGCACAGACAATAGTGTAGCACATAGATTCTTTATTTAGAGACTTTAAAGGGTCACATGTAGTTCCTGTTTGTACCTATTTAGCTTTTTACTTTTTGTGGAAACGCTGGTCAAAACAGTAATGACAATTCGACCGATGGAATAAAGACGAAGGGAAATAAGTGGTCCTTCTAATACATTACGGACATTTTTGCACCGTTAGGGCTTAAAATGTCTAATAAAAGCTCATTTATACTAAAAGCATCGACAGAATAATTAAACCTAGTGAAGATGAGTAGTTTCAGTTAAAAGAAATGGTCTTGTCACAAGGTTATACTGACATGAGATTTCCTGCTTTAGAAATATTATCTTTGATATATATTTAAATCATAAGTCTAATTAAAAGGCCTTGGATCTGGAATTGAATGATCTGATAAATAACACGGAGAACACTATGATGTACTGTAAAATGAATTATTGGTCTGGCACAACTCTTTTTACATTCTTGGCATCAAAATACATCTGGCATCTTCAAAACTATCCCTGGGATTCTTGAGAGAATCATTGTAGTATATTTTTAAAATAATACATTTGAAACTGAATTTATAGCCACAGAGGTCTTGAGGAAGAATCAGAATGTGGGGGGTGTTCTTAAGGGTTTGAGTTGCTGCTCTTCTTCTGGATCCTGATAGTCAGAGTCTTTGACCGATAAGATCTGTCTCTCTGTTTGGATCTGATAGTCCCACAGAATCTTGACCTGCTCATTTTTAAGAACTTTGTCAATTTGGTGTTCCCAGTAATTCTTGCTGGATTCAAACTTCTGCCAACTTCTACATATGTATAATTTTAGCAGCCCAATCATGATGTTGTAGGTCACAGGTGTCAAACTCGACACGTCATGTTGCCGTCATATGATGTTTTGTGATGTTTTTCCCATTCCCGGACCTGGGGTGGGTGTGGTTTGTGCATGATGCATCCAGCCCGTGGGCCACCAGTTTTTGTCCCCATAGCAGGAAAGGAAATAAAGGAAGTATTTGATTCTTCCAATAGGAAGAAAATGGAAGAATAGAACCCAAGATTATCAGTATGCCAATCATTAAAAACAGAAACAAGACAGAGAGGGACAAACAGGGGGTGTTCCTTCTTGCTATCTATCTTTGCCTATGAAGGAAGGAGATAATAGCTAGTAAATGACATTATATACATCATGACATCATTGTGCAAATGATGCAGATTACATAATTTACATTACTTGTGTGATGACATCGTGACACAGATTACAAAAAGAAAAACGTTTTTGCTCATCTATTGAATTAGGAATCTTTTATGCAGCACCAGGGATGTAGTGGTTCAGTGGTTAAGAGACTGAGCTTGTTGATCAGAAAGGTTGGCAGTTCGGCGGTTAGAATCCCTGGGGCCGCCTGACAGAGGGAATTCCCGTTAACTTGACCTAGCTTCTGCCAACCTAGCAGTTCAAAAGCATGTAAGAATGCAAGTAGAAAAATAGGAACCACCTTTGGTGGGAAGGTAATAGTGTTCTATGTGCCTTCGGCATTTAGTCATGCCGGCCACATGACCACAGAGATGCCTTTGGACAGCGCTGGCTCTTTGGCCTTGAAATAGAGATGAGCACCGTTTCTTAGAGTCAAGAATGACTAGCACATATGTGCAAGGGGAATCTTTACCTTTACCTTTAATAATAATAATAATAATCTTTATTGTCATTGTACTAAAATTACAATGAAATTGGTTTTAACTTCACTGGTGCAAAATTCTAACAGAAACAAAAAAAGAGAGAAAAGAAAAAAGAAAAAAACTAGCATGTGCATGGAGTGATTGTGGTTGAATTTAAAAGTCTCACAGCCCAAGGATAGAAGTTATCTTTAAACCTGTTTGTTCAGCTGGCTATACTTTGATATCTTCTGCCTGATGGTAGAAGTGCAAAGAGATACCAACCAGGGTATGAATCATCTATTTATTTATTTATTTATTTATTTATTTATCAAATTTCTATACCACCCTCTCTCCCAAGTGGGACTCAGGGCGGTGCACAGGAATAATAAAAATATAAATATACAGACAATCAAATAGATTTAAAATTGAATTAAATAAATTTGGCCTGTGCTAAAACATAATTTAAAATCCAACTAAAATTCAGTAATAAAAATAACTATGCCAGGCCGGCCGCATGGAAGAAGTATGCTTTTAGTGCCCAACGGAAGAGGCGAAGGTCCGTGATTGTACGGCGGTCGGGGGGCAGATCGTTGCAGAAGGCTGGGCCTGCCACAGAGAAGGCTCTTCCCCTGGGAGTCACCAGCCGGCATTGTCCGGCGGACGGCACCCTAAGGAGGCCCTCCCTGTGGGAGCGGACAGGTCGGGTGGACGTATGTGGCAGGAGGTGGTCCTGCAGGTAACCAGGTCCCATGCCATGGAGCGCTTTAAAGATGGTCACTAAGACCTTGAAACGAGAATGAGAATCTATGAGAATCTTCCTTACTCTGCTAAAGCAGCAAGATCTGGCGATGTTATCCAGTGATGTCAGAGGGTAACCGATGGTTTCTTGTGCCGAATTGATCACTCTCTGTAGTGCCTTCCTCTCCAAAACTATTAAACCAGCATACCACACTGTGATACAATATGTGAGGACACTTTCTATGGTGGACCGATAGAAAGAGGTCATCAGCCATTGTTCCACCTGATTTTTCCATAGGATTCTAAGGAAATGAAGTCTCTGTTGGGCTTTTCCAATCACCAGAGACGTGTTGTTTTTCCAGGTGAGATCTTGGCTAATAAGCACTCCTAAGAATTTAAAAGAGGTTTACCTTTTTTACCTTTCTAAAGGTAAAATTTACCTTTTACTATGCAGCAGCAGAGCAAACTCAGTAAACACCATCCAACAAGACAAGAGATTACCGATAGATTGTATAAACTTTATTTTATAAGTACCAGATTCACTGCCTTAGTCGTTAAATTCTTACAAAGCCTTTTTTATGCTGGCCAAGTAGTAAAGGAGCATTGGGAGTCCTTTTCAGTGTTCTTTGATTGACTGGGATATGACTTCAGTGATGGATTGCCTCAGCTTGATTGCTGAGTTACTTCAGCATCATAGATCATGTCATGATCATTCATCAAATTTAGTAGCTGATCATCTGATCAAGATATTGTTCTCCATGACTGTATCATGAACAGCAAATACAAAGATGTTATCGGGGTAATGTTTTCAAGAATTGTTATTGTTATCCCTTCATGCCTTGGCTTAGAACATGTTGTACCTCGACATAGTTTTGTGCATGTATGTTCTTCAGGTTTTTAACTTTTTAACTGTCTGATAATTTAGCCTATAATACAAGACATTATTCTGTTCTGGATTATCGATTGATTTTTTAAAATCAATATTCTATCAACATCAATATTATAACTCATATTCTATTTTGGGCATATCATAGAATCTTACCTACCATAAAATTCTGGAGTTGAAAAAGACCGAAATACAATCTACCTGCTTGGTGACATGCAGGAAAACAATGACATTCTCTTGGACTGCCCAGCTTTGACTTAAAAACCTCCAGAGATGGAAAACCTAAAATGTCCATAAATACTGATTTTATCAGGAAGATTATTTTTATATTTAAATGAAATCTATGTGGCTGAAAGTTATGCCAATTATTTTGCATCTAGTTTTTGTAGCAATGGAAAATAGTTTCTGATAATCTTCCTTTTGGTAGCCTTTTATGTATCTAAACACTGATAGTTGCCTTTTTTCCTCCAGGCCACGCATTTCAAGTTCATTCAGCCTGACCTTCAAAGATGATCTCTTCACATATGGGCAATAGAAATTTCTAGCACACGCAAATTCAAATCTAGAGAAAGAACCGGGGCTTCATTATGCAAGGTGTAACTAAAGCTAGTCCCCTTAGGCCAAATACAGTAAGTTATGAGAGAATATTATTGTGCTCAAAAATCATGTCACACGAGTAAGAAAGTATTTAGAAGAAAATGGTTACCAATCTGAATTTTTAAGCTAACTTATATAATACATTGTCTATGGTGGCTGACTTTTGGTAAACCCTGAATATAGGTAGTCCTCAACTTACAACAGTTCATTTAGTGACCGTTCGAAGTTACAATGGCACTGAAAAAGTGACTGATTATTGTTTTTCACATGTATCACCATTGCAACATCTTCATGCTCATATGACCAAAATTAAGATGCTAAGGAACTGACTCACATTTATGACCATTGCAGTGCCCTGGGGTCATAGGATCACTTTTTGCAACATTCTGACAAGAAAAGTCAATGGGAAAGTCCGATTCACCTACCAACCATGTTACTAAATGAACAACTGCAATGATTCCCTTAACAATGGTTGCACGAAAGGTTGTAAAATGGGGCAAAATTCACTTAATAAATGTCTCTCAACTACAAAAATTTTGGGCATCAGTGTGGTCATACTGTAAGTCGAGGAATACTTATAGGTGTACTTCATATTAATATGAGCAGTGGTGGGATCCTACTGGTTTAACAACTGGTTCGGTGATTGTGTGCGTGCACAGTTTTAACAAAACTTACCTTCCATGTTACTTCTGGGGAGTAACACAGCTGTGGCACAGCAATCCGCTCTGCTGCACGAATCAGCTAAGAGGATATAGGTAAGAAAAGTGCAGGGGCAGGCGGGCGGGCCCACCTGATTGTAGAAGCGAACTGGCTCATTACCCAGCTGATCGCCGTACCAATTCAGCCAAACTGGTCTGAACCTGCTCAATCCCACCCTGTGAGGCTAACATATTGAACAAAATAAAGAGAAATGGGATGGATCAATTGCACCATGATAATTAACACTCAGAGACTAAGCTTGCCATACTTATATTTTGAAAGAGACATTACAGTTGAACAAAGCAGGATTATTAACTTTTGGATTACATTTGAATCACCCTTGGAAAAGAACTATTGGGATTGAAACATGTTTTTCTCCAATTAAAAACTGTTTGAGTCAGATCTAGACAGCTACAGAAAGGACTGAGTTGGGAATTGAAAAATGTGAAGCATCATAGGATGCTAGGTCTTATTCTGGAGAACATTGTATTAAGGAATGCCTCAGCGTGTGGTTTCCATTGCTTCACTAATGGTATATAGATTCATGTATACCAAAGCACCAGTTCTCTAGAGATACTGCTTTCCAAGTGAAAGAAGCAAATAATACAACTGGAGGAGGATAAGATTGGCATATCCTACTTCTTTTGTGAATATGAAATACAAACACAGTGACAAGTATAAAGATTAGTCCCATGATGGCAAACCTATGACATACATGCCACAGGTGGCACACAGAGCCCTCTCTGTGGGCACACTAGCTGTTGCCTGAGCCCAGCTGCACCACACATGCCCACACACCTCCTGCCAGTCAGCTGGTCTTTAGGTTTCTGCCATGCACGCACAGGGGGGCAGGGGGCATGCAGGAACATGCATGCATATGCACAGGGCAGGGGTATGCACAGGGGGCACCTGCATTGTATTTTTGGGCCACGCACAGCACACCGTCACCCCTATGCCCCATTTTCCAGGCCCAAAACAGGGCACAGGGGTGCAGCACAAGGTCTCCCCTTGCCCCATTTTGAGCCTGGAAAGCCTCCTGCACCAACCTGGAAGCCAAAAATGGGCAAGGAGTGGAGGGGGCGCATGTGCAGGGGGGAGCATTGCACATGCATTGCATTATGGATGTGGGCATGCACACTTTTGGCATGTGACAACAAAAAGGTTAGCTATCACTGGATTAGCCCTAACCATCAGAAGAAACACAAAGACTCCATGTGTATATTCTAATCATAAATGATATTAAATTTTCATACATATACATTAGCGCTCAGAATGAGACAAGATGCACCTGCTGAAATGCTTTCTTTACAGGTAGTCATTGATGTACAACACTTCATTTTAGTGGCCATTCAAAGTTACAACGTCAATGAAAAAAAGTGAGTTAGGACTGTTTTCAACACTTACGACCATCGCAGCATCCCCATGGTCACGTGGGCAGGCAAAGTCATTGGGGAAACCGGTTTTTCTTAACAACAATTTATCACCTGCAGAGATTCACTAAACAAGTGTGGCAAGAAAAGTTGCAAAATAGGGCAAAACTCACTGAACAAATGTTTCACTTAGCAACAGAAATGTTGGGCTCAATTGTGGCCATACGTTGAGGACTATCTGAACTTTCTTTACTAAAATGTAGATGTTGTGATGTCCTTCTTTATATCTTGATATCTGTCCCAGATCTCCTTTGTCATATCAGAATTTTCTGTCCCTATAGGTGTACCACCTCATATTGATGGCCCTATTATTTTTGTCTTAGAACACATTATTCCTAACTCCTTCCCTTCATCTTGCTCACTTATCTAGCAAAATAAGGTAGAAAGCACACTTCCAAATAGATTTTCTCAGAAGTAAATCCTACTTTGTTCAATAGGGAGACTTCTAAATGTGTATGCATCCAACAGCCACAGCTTGAAAATTCTTGTTAGCAAAGATCAGGGAATTCAATTATGTGAAAACCACCGCTGAGTAGCACATGAATAGTTAATTCAGCCTGATTTTAACATGCCTTTCCTTCATTCTTTTACTTCTTTTTTAAATAGAATTCATTTATGCTATATATATATGTAAGGTTTTGGGTTTTAAAAAAATATATAGCCAATATGGATAGCCTTGGAGAGAGCTCTGTAATAGTCAAATAGTATATTCCTACAAAAGAGAACAGATTTATTTGCAAGCTGTCCCTTATTGCATTTCTTCAACAGCAAAGATACTACGATCTTACCCGCTTTGCTGGAAGAAACAGCATTCAAGATATATTTCAGTTATATATTTTTGTCCTTAGGTGAGGAGTGTTAATTTAATCAAAACCTTGGAGAACAAATAATTAAACCTTTAGGCAACTACAGACTTTTTTTTATTGGTAATTAGTCATGGTGAGGTGCCATTTTCATAGGATGCACAGTCCCTAATTTTAGCTGTGAAATTGTACGTTGATCACACAGACATACATAGACACACACACATGCACACACATTTACAAACACATCATCGATTCTCTGGAGATAGTTGGACGTCAGCATGTGCGTTCTGGCTTAAACCACGTTTTGCCTAATAAGGGGGTGGTGGGTTGTTTTTTTTAAGCACTTGCTGCTGCACATAGCAACACAATCCTATTGTCTCATCATTAACCCTTTTCATCATTGTAGCAGAATTATTCCCTGCCTCTTCTCCCCCCCCCCCCCCCATTTTTGCTCACATCAGTTGCCTTGGTGCACAGCTGCATAATAATAAAATCTCTGGAAGAAAATTGATGCATCTTCTCAGTGTCAACTTCTGTCTGTCAATCTGATTTTGGATTTAAATAACCATTGATGCCATTCATATAGCCTTATTAATATTAAAATCTAACATAATATTTGGTGGGGGGGAGGGTTACTGGGAAAGAAAAGTGAGATGGTAGTGTAGGCAAAAAGCAGGGACATTCTTAACAAGGAACCATAATAATAGTGTTAAAATAGTATGTATGTACTGCAGCTGTTGATTCATGTATGGGTGTGCATGAATGCATACTCATATAGAAAGGGCAGAAGGGCTATACGAATCTTCTACATACATGTCAGATGCAGTGGCTCAAGTGCATTCGGGGGCACTAATGAACACGCGCACTGATTCTGTGTATTTGCACAAGCATCCATGCACGTGGGTGGAGCTTCCCACTGCCACTACTACTATTTTGCCTGATTTGGGTCAAACCGGGAGCAACCCACCTCTGGTCAGAAGCTTTGTTTTGAACAGCCTCCACCAGTGATGGCTAACCTTTTGGTCATTGCATGCCGAAAGTGCGATCCCTTCCCATGTGCCCGACTCCCATGCGTGTGCACCCCCTGCACCCCCACACCACCCATGCTCCTATGCCGCCATACATACTTGCATCACCCCCATGTGCCCCCTAGGCATGTGCACTCATCTCCTGCAAGGGCCCCACCTCCACGCATGCCTGGCAAAGACCCTAAAACTAGCTGGCCAGCAGGAGACACACATGCTCATGTGCAGTGGAGCTGAGCTGGGGTGATGGCTCACATGCCCACCGAGAGGGCTCTGTGTGCCACCTGTGCCTCACGTGCCATAGGTTTGCCATCATGAGCCTACACTGAGCTCTCATTCTCTGTATCTCTCTCTCTATTTCTTTGCATGTGTCTCTCTCTCTTACAAATACACACACAGACGCCTACTTTTATAAACATAGTCAATCAATAATGCTTAGACTTTTGCTGGATACAATCTGAGTAGTCACTGGGACCAAAGGTTTAGTCTTCTGAGCTTTTAGACTCATGATGGAACTTCTATCTTCAGGGAACTTCTCTCTACCCAGAATGTCTCTTACACAGAAGAGAAGTTCCCTGAGGATGAGCTCCAACATGAGTCTGAAAGCTCAAAAGATTAAACCTCTGGTCCCAGTGACTGACCCAGATTGGATCCTGCAGCATTAACCTGGGACATGTATACTAGCCTTCATTCACTTAGATGTTTCTCCAGAGCAAGATTATGTATTTATTTATTTTCTGTGTGCCTTGATTCCTCCTTTCTAATCTGATTTCTCCATCTCAAGTACTTCCTTTCCTACTCTCACACAGAACAGATAGATGACAGCAATGAAGGTCACTGGTATTGATCATCGGAGACTGTTCACCAAGGCAGAAGTCCATTTAGGTCATTGAATTCTGCTTATGCAGAATTCAGATTAAACCTTTCTCCAATTTCTTGTATGAAGTCCATCATATGAGATCCTCATTAGAATGAAAAGGCTGCCACTTTCCTTCCTCCTACCGTACCTCTGCATGATACAAGATATGGAAGAGTGTGTAGGTCAGTGTTTTTCAAGCTTTGCAACTTTAAAATGTGTGAATTCCAATTCCCAGAATTCCCCAGACAGAATTATGGAAACTCTTAGAGTTGAACAGTACACATCTTTAAGTTACTAAGTTTGAAAAACACTGGTATTGGGCATCAGTCTCTGGTTAAAAACAGCTTAAAGTGCATTAGCATCGATGTCTACAGTGGTCAGTATATTTGAGAGAGGGTAAGATATTTCTGTTAGAAAAATAGATAATCTAGGGATTTTCACTTCCACCAATCTTGTTTAAAATTTCTCATATCAAAATATCTCACAAATGGGCATATCAATGAGAAATGACAAAGCATCCTTTCCCAAAACTTTCCCCACTCATAGTCTATTCTTGCATGGAGTGCTGTTCCATAACAGGTTTGATTCATTGGTAGATGACACATCAAGCAAGAGAGATTTGAAAAAGTGCTGGAAAATTTCACTGACAAAGACATCAGTTCATACACACACATTCACACACACACACACACACCTCATAGGCACAGCATTTCGAGAACAGGAAGGAAGGGAAATTGCTTTTGTGATCCTTGACTTGTACATTTGAATAAGGTAGCACACAATGAAATATAACACAATTCAAGGACTTGGCACTATTCCAGCATGCTAGGGGCTTAATCCTATTGCCCGGAAATTAAAGTGCTCAGCAGAAAGATAGATGTGAAGCTCTCCTTCTCGAAAAGCTGCTACAAATAATGGAATTAGAAAGATCACAGGTTGATTCTCTGTCATTGCCCCCTAGAATAAAAGAAAAGTTAAGAAATTGGGCAGAACATTCTATGGGGTGTCAAGAATTGAGTTCAGGTAAGATGAATTAATATTTTAGGTAATACTTTTTACTTGAAATATTAAAAGAGAAAACTGACAGTATCAGCAGCATAGTTGTCGTTCTGAAAGAGTTACTAGAAAATGATTTATGTAAATGTAGGCAACTAAAATACTATATGGAAAATGTGGGGAAACCGTACTCTTTTGTTGAGATCACACACACATTCTTTGGGTTTGTTTGTTTTTGAATACCCTTCCCCCACTCCACCCCAAATGCAGGTATAATAGGCAAAGAGAATTGAAAATGGCCCTCTACGTACAGTTTTACTACAGGATCATTTATGCAGAGCAGTTGATAGATTTTGTTTTCTTCCTCAGCTATTGACAGCAGCTGTCAGGATAAATGGCCACCAATTGCTGTCCTTAAAATAAGGTGAGATGGGTTTGGGCTTTAAACACATGGAAGTTTTAGAAACCTCTCAATGTGCCTTAGTGTAATCTGTCATTTTAACCACAGATCTACTGTTCAGGTGTCAGATAAATGATAAGCTTAACTACCACTTTACCAATTTTTTGAAGACTGGTAAACCACTTTCTGTAAGTAGCCCAGTTGAAAGTTTGGAGTTGAAGAAGGATGTAGGGCAGTGGTGGGTTTCTGCAGGTTCGCACCTACTCGCGAGAGCCGGTTGGTGAAATTTAGAGAACCGGTGAGAGGGGGTTCCACCAGCATACCTGGAAGTAAATCTGGCCTGCCGCTGCCAGTGACCCAACGGGAAGGAAAGGAAAGGAAAGGAAGGAAGAAAGGAAAGAAAGAAAGAAAGAAAGAAAGGAAGGAAGGAAGGAAGGAAGGAAGGAAGGAAGGAAGAAAGAATTTATCATCACAATTGAGTCCAAAATTTTGGTTGCTAAGCAAGAGCGTTGTTAAATGAGTTTCACCACATTTTAAAAGGTGGTCACTCCCACCCTGTCATGACTGCCAAGCCACGCCCACAAAATAGGCCACACCTACAGAGTAGGTTCTAAAAAATTTGAAACCCACCACTGATGTAGGGTAAATGGGGCTTCCCTTGAGGTGCACCCGGAGACTTCAGCTAGTCCAGAATGCAGCCGCGCGAGCAATTATGGGTACCACAAGGTACACCCATGTAACACCGCTCTTGCGCGAGCTGCACTGGCTGCCTGTCGTCTTCCGGGTGCGCTTCAAGGTATTAATTATCATCTTTAAAGCGCTCCATGGCTCGGGACCTAGCTACTTGCGGGATCGGATCCTGCCTCATACATCCTCACGACCGATTCGCTCCCACAGAGAGGGACTTCTCCGGGTGCCGTCCACTAGACTTTGTCAGCGGGCGACACCCAGGGGAAGGGCTCTCTCTGTGGCGGGCCCAGCCCTCTGGAACGACCTCCCCCCCGATATTAGGACCACCACGGACCTCCGCTCCTTCCGTCTTAAATTGAAAACACACTTTTTCTGCCTTGCCGGCCTGGGATAGTTACTCCTCTGTTTTTAGGGTCTATCGGGGATTTTTAGTTAGATAGTTTTAATGGGTATTTTAGCACAGGTTACTTAATTTAATCTATTTTTAATGAAATATGTATATAGTTATTGTTCTTATTCCTCCTGTGCACCGCCCCGAGTCCCTGTGGGGAGAGGGTGCGGTTTATAAGCAATAAATTATTATTATTATTATTATTATTATTATTATTATTATTATTATTATTATTATTATTATTATTATTATTATTATTATTATTATTATTGTTATTATTATTATTATTATTATTATTATTATAAATGTCTGTCCATCTTCCAATATGCAAGTTTACTTTCTTCCTTTCACTTAGGCTAGAAGGGACAATTGACATAACTCTTTGTCAAGTTTACCCCATGCTCAAGTATCCAAAGTAGGTAAATGTTCCAAGAGAATAGTAGCATTAACAGAAGTGTAATGGCAAAAGGAATAACCTTGAGGAATAGAAGAAGAGCCACAACCAAGACATTGGTCAGATAACAGAAAACTGAGTCTTGGTCAGAAATGTAATTTGAGGAAGTATCTGAGATATGACCCTCCCTAGTTCTCATAAACATAAAGAAAAGGACCAGGGAAGCACATTTAAACTTGCAAGATTCTATTATCATTAATATTCTACAATATTTCACAGATATATTGACCAGCCTTTGAAAGATTATTATATATTCACTAGTATAAGATCCAGTGATCTTCCAGAAGATTGTTAGATTGTTAGGTTATTAGGTTATGTTCCATCAAGTTGTAACCAGTTACTGATGAATCCATGGACAAAATGTCTTCAAGCTGTTCTGTTTGTCTCATATTGTGCAAGGCTTTCAGGTGTATTCTGTAACTCTCAATATGGTGCTGTCATTATCATATTTTCATATTTTCAGCAACCATGGTATGTCCAAAGCATAATAGTTCCTGTTTCTTGCCTCCAATTAATATTGTGGTTTCAATTCTTTGGGACTGAGTGGTTGGTTCTCTTGGTTGCCCAAAGAACATGAAACAACTTTTCCCAATGTCATAGTTTAAAAGAGATGATTTTTTTCCTCTGTCTTTTGCAGAGTCCATCCTTTGCATCTGTACCGTATCACATTGACTAACTTTTGGATTGACTGAACTACTTCAGACTTTCGTGAAGCATCATATTTTGCACATTCGCTATCTATCCATTCTGAAATCTAGAAGATTGTAACTCTCAACTACTTCTATTGCCTCATTACTTGTCTTAGATTCATCTAGTTTTACAAAGTACATCACCTTGTTTTCTTAGAGTGCTTTTTAATTCTCCTGTTTTATGTTCAGAATGGTCTTCTTCTATGTCTTCTTCATTATTTCAATCAAGGTAGTATTATCTGCACATCGCAGGTTATTGATATATTTCCACCAATTTCTGTGCCAATTCTTCCAGACATGGCATAAATGACACTTTTGCTGAATATATTAAGCAGATATGATGAAAGAATTCATTTCCATTTGTAAACCATTTGGTATTATTGTAGAGGTTTCTTACCAGAAGAATTGGATGCTGACGTTTATTCATGACTTTGAGATAGTTTCAAAATGATGAAATGTTGAAATGATCAACATTTTAAAAAAACCTTTAAAGTAGTCTATATCCCAGAAGTAGAGATCTTTTTGGAGTTTACTTGCTATTACTATCAACAATCTAATATTAGCTCTATGATCCTGAATTCTCATTCCCCCCCCCTAAACCTTGCTTGTTCTATTGCCACTGTCTCTCTATTTAGAACTTTAATTTCTTGTTACAAAATGGCTCAGTGGGAGATAATAAAGTTTTATGAAGAAATGTTAGAAATAATGACCAAGAATTATAAGTTGATGGAAATATTTAAAGATAAAGACCTGAAAGTAGAAGACTCACAAGGAGATAATGAGACTGTTCAAAGATAAAGAAGTGAGCGTAGAAGAGCCTCAAGAAATAGTAGGAAAAGATGAACAAAATATTCAGAAGATAGATGAGAAATCAGAAAGCATGGTGGAGAAGAGGAACCAAAAAAAGCTACAGAAAAGCAGTACTTCCTAACATGTGGTATTAAGTTATGGACCTGAAATTAGAAAAACCTTTTAAGTTTACTATTTTAGGGATTTGGATATAAATAGACTTTTTCCATTGGACCATGTTGCTTTTTGCATATTTGTTGACAGAGGCTTGTTGAAATCTCTATTGTTTTCACATAAGCCTCCTTTAAGAACTGTGAGAATTTCATATGCCCTTGGGGTTTTCCTATTTGCTAGCTGGTTTATGATCCATCTGATTTCCTCAAGTTCAATTGGTACTTTCCCCATGGACTTGTGTCTTGACTATTATATCATCTAGTTGATTTTGTACAAGTTTTCTTAATTGTTTTACATAATGCTCCAATATTAACTTTTTTCCACAACGGTTTCATATGACATTGGCATGAGGATAGATTGTTCCTTTCATTTCTGTAATGTTCTTAGTAGGTCCTTTCCTCTTTCTATTATGTTCTTTGTATATGTCAATATTCAGCTTCCAAATCTCTTTTCACATATTAGGGGAATATGTACATTAAATTATCTAGCTTTCTCCAACTTTTTTGACTTTAGCCAATCTTTGTTTTCTTTAGCGATTTCTACACTTTTGTTTGACAGTCAATGTCTTCTCTGTTTGACTTTTGTTATATGCTTTTTGACTTCCTCTTTGACCATGATTTTAATTTTAATTTCCTCAGGTGTTGTGTCCACAAGGTCCAAGTCTTTGAATCTGTTTCTAACCTAAATCTTCTATTTTTGTGGAAGCGATATAGAATATATATTTTTAGGATTGATCTTTCCTAACCTTTTTCAATCTAGTGCACATTTTTGTAGTAACTGACTAATGACTTATGGTTTTATCCAGTCAACATCTGGCAGCATTTTCCAATTCAGTATAGAGTTTGTTCATCTGCTTTTTACATGACATACAACCTATTTGATTATGATATTATTGATTTGGATATGCATAGGTGTAGAAATTAATGTTTTTAGTGATAGACATCTCACTTTCTATCCAGAAGCTATTGTCCTGCACTACTGTATCTTCCTAGTCCAAATTTTCTAACAATTTTCAGTTCTTCTCCAGTTTTGGCAATAAAATCACCAATAATCATTATAAAACTCTTCTTTGAAGTTTGATCTACTATTTTCTATAAACTTTCATAAACTTCACCACACATCAGTACAGCCAAGGGGACATATACTCTATACATGGTTAATGGGATGTCTTCATGCCTTGATTAGTGGGGTATTCAGATTAGCACAAAAACAATCTTGGGTGTGGAGCCTGTTTACTATAAATTACTTTGCACTTTGTGGCTAAAAGCACAGTATAAATTTAGAAGAGGAGACGACCAAAATTTACTACAAAAGGACTTTTGGTTATTTCCTTGTTCATTCCTCCAACAAAATAGCACACAAGATCTTATTGTTTGGATACACAACCTACAACATTCCTAGTGATGTCTTCCAATTGCTGTCATCAATATTCCTGCTGGTCTGCTCACATCACTTTTTATATAGTTATCTCTCATAATAATGATGTAAATTATATTAGCTTTTTTCTAGTTTAGCACAGAATGACAATATTGGTTTGAAACAAACAACAAATAAATAAGAAATGTCTCGTTTCTCATTTTAGAGTCCAAAGTGAGTATTGTTTTCATTTTGCATTGCTTGGCCTACAGATATCTTGTTAAAGTAATTTAATTTCAGAGATTTGATGCCTACTTTGTATTCAATTTTAGTTTGTTTAAAACTTAACTTAATCTCTACCTTTCCGTTCACTGGGGCATTTCTAACCTCAAATATTTACACATTTCTCTCTTTTTCCAACAATACTTACCATATAACAAGTTCAAGATACCTTTAATTTTTTATCCTATATAGATAAAATATATTGTGACTTTATTGCTGATTCAGCAATATTCCTTGTTATGTATTATCCCACCTACTTTTATGGAAGCTGTGTATCTTTATTTTTCCCTGATAGGAGTAGAAAAGTAAATTATAAATTTGTGGTAAACTAATCATAGTTGGAAGTATCATCTACATATCAGTGAAAGGTTTAGCATCTCTTTCAGCAGTCATTTTACCAACCCCATTCCCATTCCTACACATATCTAAACCTGTGAGAGACCTGAATATTTAAAAAAAGAGAAAGAGAAGGAGTGCCTAGAACAATCATTTTACAGAAATGGTCCAGACTTCTGTCTCTTTGTAGAGGCCAGAAGTGTTTACTATCACTGTGATTCAAGTTGACAAGGCTATTGTAAATAAGTGAGATCCCTACTGCACTATTCTTTTGCATGAACCATCTAATTGTAGTTTATTGAGCAACTGTCCTCCACCTCAAAACAACAACAGCAGCTAGCATAATATGTGAGTAGAGCAAATAATGCCATGTATCTCTTATAAAGAGGACAGATAATATGCATTTATAAGACACACTTTCTTATATTTGCTTATGCATCTCTGTTACATTACTAAGATTAAGTATCATATCACCTTTTCTGTATTTTATATAAGATTATCTCATCTTATTTTTAATTTACTATTTTCTATTCATTTTCTGAAAAAACTCTTTTTAACCAGAACATAAAAAATTAGAAAGAAAAGCAGTGCTGCAGAAGAAGACAAAAAATGTATAACAATGTTAAATAGAGTCTATAGTATTGACATTTAAAAATATGGTCTAGAAATAAAACATACTTTGGGGTATGGCACAAAGTAAGCTCACTCCATTTTCAGCAAACCTACTCATATCAACATTTGAGGCTTTGCATTTTTAAATAAAATCTGGAAGATCAGTATCAATATCAATAAGACAAAAGAGCATCCACATGCTCTGCACATATGTCTTGGAAGCTTGGAAGAACAAATATCTGATCCTGGTCCAGGAGTCTTCTGGTTTGAAAGAGGGGTCAAGGAGGCCCTTTATGTCAAAATTGAACAGCCCTCTCTCAACAGAAGAGGTGGAATATGATATCATTTATCTCTATCTCTATCTCCAGTCTTCTTCTTCTTCTTCTTCTTCTTCTTCTTCTTCTTCTTCTTCTTCTTCTTCTTCTTCTTCTTCTTCTTCTTCTTCTTCTTCTTCTTCTTCTTCTTCTTCTTCTTCTTCTTCTTCTTCTCCTTCTCCTTCTCCTTCTCCTTCTCCTTCTCCTTCTCCTTCTTCTCCTTCTTCTTTGCCTTTTGGTATTGTTCAAGGGTTTTCATGGCAAAGCTACTGCAGTGGGTTGCCATTTCCTTCTCCAGTTGCAATGTATGGCTGTGAAAGTTGGGCCATAAGAAAGGCTGAGGACCACAAAATTGAACTATGGTGCTGGAGAAGACTCCTGCGAGTCCCAGAGGAGATCAACCACAACTGCTCTTTAGAAAGCCAGATCCTGAAGATGAAACTCAAATACTTTGGCCACCTAATGAGAAGGAAGGAATCACTGGAGAAGAGCCTAATGCTGAGAAAGATTGAGGGCAAGAGAAGAAAGGGACGACAGAGAAAGAGGTGGCTGAATGGAGTCACTGAAGCAGTTGGTGTGAGCTTAAATGGAATCCAGAGGATGGTAGAGGACAGGAAGGCCTGGAGGAATGTTGTCCATGGGGTTGCAATGGGTCATACATGACTTCACAACTAACAACAACATCTCCAATCTACAATACTGTCCTTTCAGCAGTTCCAAAGAAGTCTCCACACCCATTTGCACTATTCATGTGACACTGAGGACACAGATAAACTTCCAAAGGGCCTCAACTCTTTAAAAGAATGCAAATGATCAGCTGTCTGCAAGGAATATTTCCATTCCCAACCATCCAGTCAGAGCTGAAGAAGCTTCTTGGATGAGAAGTGAAACATCTTCAAAGAAAGACAAGAAAGTCTAATTTCAAGAAAGTCTTGAAAAATAACCTTTGGTACAGAGATGAATATTTGCAAAATACTTCAAATTCAACATTCCTAACATCCACCCCAGCTTAGATGCCACAGTTAGCACAGCTCCAGTAATGGAAGTGTTCAACAAAACTCCAACTACTTGTGCTAGATGAATTATAATCATTAAGCCTCCTGAGATGTAAATTTGGTGACTGGTCATTTTAGGCTGACCATTTGTATATTTATTAGTGATCTTCCTGGCTCATGACCGCTATTATGGAGTTCACTAGATTATAAATATGATTTTGGCAGCTTCCCCCTAGCTCTAGTTACTTCATTCTTAAAGAAACTGAAGGTGGATTCTGGTGATGAAATAGGAAATTTCCTAATATAGTATCTCTTCTCTGAGTAAAATATTTATACTCAAATAAATAGTTATTGACATGCATCAAATAAACTTGGACAAAATGTTAAAAACAAGAAAAAGGTTAAGGAAACAATTGGTCCACTGCTGGGAGAAAATGGCAAGAAGATGATAAGCAACAGGGAGAAAGCAGAACTATTTAACTCTTTTTTTGCATCTGTCTTTACACAAAGGGATAAAACAGTCCAACCAATCAAAAACAGCACCACAAAAATCAGATTAGGAACACAAGTTGAAATAGGGAAGAAAATGGTAAGTGAGCATCTGTCTGCCCTGGACGAGTTCAAATCACCAGGACCGGATGGATTACACCCCAGGGTTCTGAAGGAACTGGCAGACGAGATCTCAGAACCACTGAACTATATCTTTCAGAGATCCTGGAGCACCGGGGAACTGCCAGAAGACTGGAAAAGAGCTGATGTGGTTCCCATCTTCAAAAAAGGAAAAAAAACAGATCCAGGAAACTATAGACCCATCAGCCTGACCTCAATACCAGGAAAGATTCTGGAAAAGATAATTAAACAACAAATAAGTGAACACCTAGAAGCAAACACAGTAATAGCCAAAAGCCAACATGGGTTTGTCAAAAACAGATCATGCCAGACTAATCTAATTGCATTGTTTGACAAAGTGACAAAATTAGTGGACCAGAGGAATGCTGTCGATATAATTTACTTGGACTTCAGTAAGGCATTTGATAAAGTATACCATAACCTACTATTAGATAAAGTAGAAACTTGAGGGTTAGACAGCACCACCACCAAATGGATTCGCAACTGGCTGACCAACCGCAGTCAACGTGTAGTCCTCAATGGAACTGCATCTACATGGAAGGAAGTATGCAGTGGAGTCCCCCAAGGCTCTGTTTTAGGTCCAGTACTCTTTAACATCTTCATCAATGATTTGAATGAGGGGATAAATGGGGAACTCATCAAATTTGCAGACGACACTAAGCTGGCAGGAATAGCCAACACTCCAGAAGATAGGCTTAAGATACAGAAGGATCTAGACAAACTTCAACATTGGGCACTATCTAATAAAATGAAATTCAATTGTGAAAAAAGTAAGGTCCTACATATAGGCAAGAAAAACAAAATGCACAAGTACAGTATAGGTGGTACCTTGCTCAATAGTAGCAACTGTGAGAGGGATCTAGGAATCCTAGTGGACAACCATTTAAATATGAACCAGCAGTGTGCAGCAGCTGCCAAAAAAGCCAACACAGTTCTAGGCTGCATAAACAGAGGGATAGAATCTAGATCACGTGAAGTGTTAATGCCACTGTATAGTGCCTTGGTAAGGCCACACTTGGAATACTGCATACAGTTTTGGTCACCACGATGTAGAAAAGACGTGGAGACTCTGGAAAGAGTGCAGAGAAGAGCAACCAAGATGATTAGGGAACTGGAGACAAAAACATATGAAGAACGGTTGCAGGAGCTGGGTATGTCTAGTTTGATGAAGAGAAGGACCAGGGGAGACATGATAGCAGTGTTCCAATATCTCAGAGGGTGACACAAAGAAGAAGGAGTCAAACTATTCTCCAAGGCACCTGGGGGCAGGACAAGAAGCAATGGATGGAAGCTAATCAAGGAGAGAAGCAACTTAGAACTAAGGAGAAATTTCCTGACAGTTAGAACAATTAACCTCTGGAACAGCTTGCCTCCAGGAGTTGTGAATGCCCCAACCCTGGAAGTCTTTAAGAAGATGTTGGATAGCCATTTGTCTGAAATGGTATAGGGTTCCTGCCCACGCAGGGGGTTGGACTAGAAGACCTACAAGGTCCCTTCCAACTCTGCTATTGTATTGTATTGTATTGTATTGTATTGTATTGTATTGTATTGTATTGTATTGTATTGTATTGTATTGTATTGTATTGTATTGTAAAATTAATTTTCTTGGGTTATCCTATCCCAACACTTTGGATTCACCTTGTGAAAGAGCTTCTAACTCAGTGTTTCTTGACTTCAATTTGTAGATGAAGTGGGGAAATCTGGGAGTTGAAGTCCACACATCTTAAAGTTGCCAAATTTGAGTGACACTGCATCAGTAATGTGATCTCCTCCACAATGTCAAAAAGGTGATACCATTTGCTTTGACAATGTGCTTTGGTTTGTATCATATCACAACCTTACTAGGCACTTGTAATAGCCATCCACAATTTATGAATAGAAGCCTATTAGAATGGCCGAAGGAGGCTTCAAAAGAAAGCAAAGTGCTCTGCACAGCTCTACCTTCTTATACATCTAGTTCAGTCTTTCAGGATGGCGGGGTGACTTCTAAAAAATGAGGAGCAAGAATACCAGCTTATTAATTGAACTGGAACTGTTTGCAATGTTGGATGTTATCTTTCTGAATTGATAGCCTGGCTTGAGATGGCCAAATCCAGTATGTGTCACTGCAGGGTTATTGTTCTGTTGGGTGGCATTTCCTGTATACTTAAGGGATCATTGGGACTTTTATTTCCTCCTTCTTTTCTTTTTGCCTTGCATCATTTATGTGAAACCACTGGGAAATATTTTTTTCAGGGAGGTGGGCTGAACTGTCACCCAGTCTTACTGTGTCATTTAATTTAACACAGATGAGACCATTTGTATTCTAGTGCTTAAAGAAGGAGATAAATAGGAGACAGCCATTTAATTGAGACTAAGTACAGACAAAGTCTGGTTGTCAGAATTAAGTGGTATTTCCACATGCTTTGGACCCATCACGATAACTAGAGGCAGAGGTAGCTTTAGTTGCCTAGCATGCCTTTTATCAACTTAAGCTACTATATCAGTGTATGTGTGAAGTGGGGTGGGGGAGGGCACTTTGCCTTTGTGCCTTGGTTGCAGGTCAAAGGCAACGTAGTTCTCTTCATGATGGGTTAGTCACTCTCCTTGAAAAGTATTCTTATTCTGGTTGTGCATAAAAACAACTTTTATGAGTGAAAAATAGTTAGGCAGCTACTCCACACCATTGCTTTGAAGTGTGTGTGTGTGTGTGTAGGGATGGAGAGTGAGCTGCTTTGCCCTGATCTACCTGGACAGAAATAGCCTTAAGGCTTTTTGTGATAACTTCCTATTGTAATGTATTCTTCCTTTGAAAATGGCTCTGAAGCTAGTTCAGAATATGACTAACCGGGACTGGCCATGGTGTTATTACTTTGCCATCTCCATTGTTATGAGTAATGGCTGTAATAGCAGGGCATCAGGCTACCTAAGGGAATATCTTACACTTCCATTTAATGAGGTGAAATAGATATATACAAAATGGGTGTTTTTTCAGTGATAGGCCCTGCCCTATAAGTGAAATGTTCTCCTTAGAGAAGCTTATACGTCAGGATCTTTTGTCATCCATTTATTAACATGACTTCTATACTGCCTCAGTTTTATGATTCATCAATTGAAGAGCTTTCTATGCTCCCTAGGCATGTAAGAATCCAGCTAGATTCTGCTGCCATCTTTATTGCTTTTATTGTCCATGTTGGCTTTATTATGTATTCCTTTATTTTAACTGGCTTGCAAGATGAATTTTATGCTTGTCTGATAACACCCATAGATCTTCAATGATTGTGCAAACCTGGTAGATGGGGACTCTTCACTTGGGACAACTCTCCCCCCCCCCTCAAGCCACTGTAAACTCTGGGGACTGCTTTGATAAGACCATGCAATTTTCTTGGCAATGATTTTGGAAGTGGTTTGCCATTATTCCATTCCTAGGACTGAGAGAAATAGACTGCCCCCCCCCCCCCAAAATTATCCACATGGCTTCATGCCTCAGGCAGGAATAGAACTCATGGTCTCTTGTTTCTAGCCTGAGCCTTTAATCACTCAGCAAACTGTCTCTCAGTTCTTGGAAGAACTTAGTTTAACTTATCTGTCCTTGCAATTAGAAATAGGGGATGTTGTGTGCGTAGACTAAACTGAAAAATCCATAGATATCTCAGCAGAAGTTAATGTCAAAGAAAGACAGCAAGAGGATATCTTCTTTTTAGAAGGAAAACAATTGTAAGTAGGCCCTTAGTCTATAGAAGTGAATGATAAACGATTATACTCTTTAATTTAAAAAATGGCTGGCTTCTCTCTATCAAAACAAACAGGGTAAATACATCTCATTTGTTTGCATATTAAACTGGGGAATGCTTAATAGCCATCTATAGAATAATATAGACCAAAGGTGGACAATTAATTTTCCCAAGGGGAGACAGGAGGAACTGGGATTGTTGTGGAGAGCCAACCCAATAAACTGAACTTAACTTTGCTCAATTGTGTGTCTGGCATACATTTATTTACAATTTATTTCTCTTTTCCAATTGACCTCTCAGGGATAGCTAAGAGGCTGTAAAATGCCTGTCTGATATAGCCTGAACCTGAGAGGGGGGGAGGGAGGGGGGAGGCAGGAAGGGAGGCAGGAATGGGAATGGGTCTGGATGGGAAGTAACAAACTCCGACTCAACCCGTCCAAGACCGAGTGGCTGTGGTTTCCGACGTCCCGGTACAACCAGTTGACACCATCACTGGCCATCGGGGGTGAACATCTAGCCCCCGTGGATAGGGCATGCAACCTAGGCATCCTCCTGGATGCCCGGCTGTCCATGGAAGATCATCTGATGGCCGTGGCCAGGGGGGCTTTCTACCAGGTTCACCCTCTGGAACCTTTCCGGGTCCATCAGGCGCCTGGGGCGGAACCAACTCGGTGTCTCCGGTTCCGCCTCCCCGCGGTGGGGTGTGATGGTTCTGTCAGGCTGGCTTGGCCTAATTTCATGTCTCTCGCTCCTATCTGGAATTTTAAATTGTTTTATTTGGTTTTAAATGGGATATAGTTTTAATCGTTTTATCAATTTGTACAGGGTTATTTAATTTTTTTTAAATTTTTTTTAATTTAATTAGATTTATACCCCGCCCTTCTCCAAAGAGGACCCAGGGCGGCGCACAGGGATTTAAAAAACACATACAAAAAGTGACAATACAAAATTTAAAAACTTATTAAATTACCCATCCTGCGCTAAAAACCAATTAAAATCCCCAAAATTAAAAACTGTCTAAATTATGTATG
Source organism: Rhabdophis nuchalis (assembly GCA_039707465.1). Lineage (NCBI taxonomy): Eukaryota > Metazoa > Chordata > Lepidosauria > Squamata > Natricidae > Rhabdophis > Rhabdophis nuchalis. Next base: position 115,689,620 of record CM077643.1, on the reverse strand, counting down.
TATTGTCAATGTTTTTTAGATGTTTTAATTTTCCTGTACACTGCCCTGAGTCCCTTCGGGGAGAGGGTGCGGTCTAGAAATTAAACATATTATTATTATTATTATTATTATTATTATTATTATTATTATTATTATTATTATTATTATTATTATTATTATTATTATTATTATTATTATTATTATTGTAATGTGACCTCTCCTTTTTAACTTTTCCCGTTTTCTGTCAGCATTCTGTATTCTAAAATTATAGTATTCCAATTCTGCCACCGAACCACAGTTACACCTATTAAATAATATTTGCATTCATTAAAGTTCATCTTATTTATTTCTCATATTTTAAACTTGAGTACCCATCACATCTTGGAGATAACTGTTTCAACTTCTTCCCTCAAGATGATGCTTTAGAAGAACTAGGCACAAGGAGTTTCCCCCCCCCCCCATGCCATCACTCTGCTGAACAACTAATTCCCATAACATTATCAAACTACCTAGTAGGGTTGTATTACTATTCTTCTAATCTTTCCTATTACCTTTTTCTTTATCTTCTTGTGACTATAGGTTTGTTGCTTGAATCTTACAATTCATATTAATTGTTTTATTTAGTATCCTAGTGTGATTTATGTTGATTGCTTATTTGGTATCCTATGACTATTACTAAGTGTTGTATCTTATGATTTATGATTAATGTATTTTTATGATGATTATAATCATGTTTTATTATACAGTATGTATACCGAGACCTATGCACCGCAGACAAATTCCGTATGTGTCCAATCACCCTTGGCTAATAAAGAATTCTATTCTATTCTGTCATGTTTTGTTCTGTTCTTTTTTATTAACTTTATGAGTCAATATTCTTCATGATTTTTTTGCTGAGTACTTTAATAGACTGTAATATTTTTTCATACATCCCTTTAGTACAGAAGACCTTGTCTGATCTTATATTTAAGTCATATCCAGATTTCTTTTAATTGGATGTTGGTGTAAAAATGGAGTATCATTTAGGTGAGTAAATACATAAAGTATTGTTCACATATTCAAGTTGTGTATTTTAATAATATTCATGATAGATGATCAAGCGGCAGTGCTGTTACATTCATTTTACTCATAGCAATAATGTTCAAGTTGGTATGAACATTATTTTCTTTCTCTAAAGAGAATTAAAAGTACATTTTTTTATGCAACCCAGGATGTAATAGCATGACAAAAACCCATTGAACAGTTAAAACAGTTTACTAACAATGAGACATAAAAGTTTATGGGGCTTCAGATGGGTTTTATCACTGCAGATTCACTTCACATTTTCAACAAACATTAACTAGTAACCATCATCTTTCTTGTTTAATTGATACCAGATGTAATGAAAATCAGAAAGCCCATTTAAGCTCAGCAGCAGGACAGATTGCTCAGAAAACATACTATTTCCACATTGTAAATATAAACCAGGACTTTGACAGAATTGTTTGGTTAAATAACATAAAAAATCTGAATAGTAATCAGGAATCCACCTAAGTACATGTTTCTTCTTCAAGAGGTCAGCCTCTTCAAGTTTCAATTAATCTCAGTAAGTCAAAATCCAGGAGAGTGATCTGTCCATGACAATGACATTTGTAGAAAGCCTCTTATTATCTAAATTAGAATTATTGTCTCAGGAGAAAACAAGAAGATAGGTCTCTTATATTGAATGAGCAAATCAGATAGATTCATGGTTGCCATGAACTCTTGGGAGGCAGTTTAACTAGACTGACTGAAACTAACTTGGGTGGGTAGAAGGGTGTATAAATAAATAAAAATATATATCCAAATATTGTTGGACAGGAATCTAATGTTTCAATTGAAAGTCTTGAGGGAGCATATGTGCCAATGTCACCATTGCCTCCACAGGCCTTTAAGATCATGGAAAGTTCCTCGGGAAATACCCAAAGTCCCTGAGATAACACCCATTGACCTTAAAGGACCTCTAAGGGCAGTGGGTGGCTATTTCTGCACTTTATCTTATCTAGAGTATGCCAGCTTGTCTGGATGGAGTGTGCCAAAGCTTCTGGGTGGAGAAGTAGACAATGTAGCATACATATAAATATGAGTGTCAAAGTGTGTATAAAACCTGGTCTCTGTCTTTCTTCTTTATACCAAGACATACTTGAAACTGGCAAACCAATATAAAGATTGTAATTTCTCATTGCTGTGATTTTTCTTATCCTCTGAGTGGGATGGGACACATTGCCTGTGACCACTTCTGAATCAGTGTCAGACTACTGTTTCTGCTAGTCATTTATGAGGAAGTATTGAGGCATTGCCATGGTATTGGTTCTTACAACTCACTCTGATGTCATCCAAAGTAAGCATAATTTCCCAGTGTGTGATTGTACGTCACACTCCATTAAAGAAGAATCTGTATCAATAAGCAAATGTTTTAACACTATTTATTTGAATAGCAATGTTCTGCCAGATTGTTAGGAATGTTTGAATTGTTGCATTACACTGTGGAAGGAGCAAATGTAAAGAAATGCTTAAATACACTGTTTATTATATTTCTTCTCTATTATATTTATGGCTGTTGTCGATTTTATATAATAGCGATAGCACTTAGATTTATATACTGCTCCATAGTGCTTTTTTATTTTACATAAAATATAAATGTTATAAAAATGTGTCTAATTTTAAGACAATTAATTTTCCCAAGGGGAGACAGGAGGAACTGGGATTGTTGTGGAGAGCCAACCCAATAAACTGAACTGAACTTTGCTCAATTGTGTGTCTGGCATACATTTATTTACAATTTATTTCTCTTTTCCAATTGACCTCTCAGGGATAGCTAAGAGGCTGTAAAATGCCTGTCTGATATAGCCTGAACCTGAGAGGGGGGGAGGGAGGGGGGAGGCAGGAAGGGAGGCAGGAATGGGAATGGGTCTGGATGGGAAGTAACAAACTCCGACTCAACCCGTCCAAGACCGAGTGGCTGTGGTTTCCGACGTCCCGGTACAACCAGTTGACACCATCACTGGCCATCGGGGGTGAACATCTAGCCCCCGTGGATAGGGCATGCAACCTAGGCATCCTCCTGGATGCCCGGCTGTCCATGGAAGATCATCTGATGGCCGTGGCCAGGGGGGCTTTCTACCAGGTTCACCTGGTACACCAGTTGCACCCCCTACTAGACCGGGAGGCCCTTTGCACAGTCACTCATACACTCGTGACATCCCATCTAGACTACTGTATTGCTCTCTACATGGGGCTTTCCTTGAGGTGCACCCGAAGACTACAGCTATTTCAGAATGCGGCCGCACGGGGAATCTTGGGAGCCTCAAGGCATCCCCTCGTAACACCGCTCCTGTGCGAGCTGCACTGGCTGCCTGTGGCCTTTCGGGTGCGCTTCAAGGTGTTGATTACCATCTTCAAAGCGCTCCATGGCACAGGACCTAGTTATCTGCGGGATCGTATCCTACCCCACAAATCCCTTCGGCCAATTCGCTCCCACAGAGAGGGACTTCTCCGGGTGCCGTCCACTAGGCAGTGGCAGCGGGCGACGCCCAGGGGAAGGGCCTTCTCTGTGGTGGGCCCAACCCTCTGGAATGACCTACCCCCCGAACTCAGAACTATCACGGATCTCCGCTCCTTCCGCCAAAACTTAAAGACGTACCTCTTCCATCTTCCTGGCCTGGCCTAATCCACACTATCAAGCTTGCAGACTGAATGCTAAATTGTTTTAATTTGGATTTTAAGGGGTCGAGTTTTTAGGATTTTTAGCACAGGGTCATTGGTATTTAATTGTTTTTTAATATTTATTGTTTGCTATGTTTTATATTTTCCCATTTTAATCTCCTGTGCACCGCCCCGAGTCCCTTCGGGGAGAGTGGTGCGGTATATAAATTTAATAAAATGAAATGAGGAAGGAAGGAAGGAAGGAGTTAGTTGGAAATATTCATGTTCAGTTGTCAAAAAACAAACCACAGAATAGTTGCTTTTTGAAAGAAATATATCAAGTAAAGGTAATAATTTCAGCTTCCATAACTTTGAAATGAGTCCATATATGTGTAAGTGCTAGAGTTAAAGTCAATAAGAAAAGTAAGAAACACAGTGATCTCTAAGGATAGATTTATGTTTTATATTCCAGTAAAATATCAATTATTTGTGGCACCTGTCTTGTCAACTGCATAACACAGACCCACCTCTTTTCTGGATTCTTCCATGCTTCTTGAACGTGTATCTGTCTGTGTGTCTATATGCCTGTGTGTCTCTATAGTGATTTACATAAATGGAATCCCATAATTAATTTGCTTGCATCTGTAGATCAATATTCTTTTTGACAATCAGTACATTTTAGTATGCCTCCCACTCTCACTCTTGTGCTGCAATAAAATTGAGAAGTTGAGAACATTAGAGAGGGAAATTTCCAACATGAATGTTTGAAAGGTATTATTAAACAGCTGAACACCTGCTCCGGTAATGTGTAAAAGTTCTGTAATAAAGGTGAAATTGGACTCAGAGGAATTTCCCCTACTTATTTTCTTCTCCTCAAAAGTAAATAAGCCACCCACTCTTCATTGGATTTTCATGTTTTGCACCATGAAATCCTGCAAATTAAGGTTTAAGGGTAAGTGGATAAGAACATCACTTCTGACATGGACTGCATTGCATACAAATATTTAGCAATTTAAAATCTGATAATTGGCATAGATGAAAGAGAATATATTAGAAAACAATGTAATGCACTTGCTGCACCTTTGGGAAAGTGCAATGGTGAAACGGACTGGAAACTGAACCAAAAGTCAGCTTCAGTATCTACTGGTTATATCATTCAAAGATTTGGTGCAACCCCGAGTAGGCATTCAGTCTGACTCTTTTGTATCCCCATGATTCTCTCTTTGCAACTGACCTTGGAAATTAAAAGTTCAGATCAACTACTTTTGCAGACAAAAAACAAACAAACACAAAGAGCTGCAGGCTAGGCAGTAGAGTAGCCTATTGGTAGGAAGTCTTGGCTGATCCCATCTCCCAGCTGGGAATAGAGCCAGTTTGGTCTAGTGGTTAAGGCATCAAGCTTAACCAGGCAGGAGACCATATGTTCTATTCCTGCCTAAGCCATGAAAGCCAGCTGGGTGACTTTGGGCTAGTCACTGTCTCTCAATTCAACTTACCGGGTAGGGTTGCTGTTTTGGGAAATTAGGAGGAAGATGTTCACTGCCTTTAGTTATTTGTAAAATAATATAGGTGGTATACAAACAAATAAACAAACATCATCTTCTCCAGAAGTCAAATGCCATATCTTTTGGAAACCATCATTCATATCTCTTTGGTTGAGTGGCTGTTTTTAATACTACCAGTACTATCTTTACTCTTTTAACCCAGATGTTCTGATTCACAATTCAAAGTTCATTCATTTGGATTTCTGTGTGGATGTTAATACTGGCTGCCTGTGGCCTTTCGGGTGCGTTTAAAGGTGCTAGTCACCATCTTTAAAGCGCTCCATGGCACGGGACCTAGTTATTTGCGGGATTGTATCCTGCCCCATACATCCCTTCGACCGATTCTCTCCCACAGAGAGGGACTTCTCCGGGTGCCGTCCACTAGGCAATGCCAGCGGGCAATGCCCAGGGGAAGGGCTTTCTCTGTGATGGGCCCGACCCTTTGGAATGACCTACCCCCGGATATTAGAACTACTATGGACCTCCGCTCCTTCAGCCAAAAACTTAAGACACATTTATTCTATTTATTTTTATTTGATTTTTTTATTTATTTTATTCGAATTTATACCCTGCCCTTCTCCTTGTTAGGACCCAGGGCGGCGCACAGGCATTATTTAAAAACCACAATAAATACAATATACAACATTAAAATATATTAAATTATTTACCCGTGCTAAAACCCATATTTAAAAACCCTACCAAATTATAATTTACGTATAAAAGTCAGAACGGGGGGGGGCTATCCTAGGCCGGCTTGTTGGAATAAATGCGTCTTAAGACGTTGGCGGAAGAGGCGGAGGTCCGAGGTAGTGCGAAGGTCGGGGGGTAGGTCGTTCCAGAGGGCCAGGCCCGCCACAGAGAAGGCCCTTCCCCTGGGTGTCGCCAACCGGCATTGCCCAGCCGACGGCACCCGGAGAAGGCCCTCTCTGTGGGAGCGGACCGGACGAAGGGATGTATGGGGCATGAGGCGGTCTCGTATATAGCTAGGCCCCGAGCCATGGAGCGATTTAAAGATGGTGGTCAACACCTTGAAGTGCACTCGAAAGGCCACAGGCAGCCAGTGCAGCTCGCGCAGGAGAGGTGTTACGTGGGCTTGCCTTGAGGCACCCATAACCACCCGCGCGGCCGCATTCTGCACTAACTGTAGCTTTCGAGTGCACCTCAAGGGGAGCCCCATGTAGAGAGCGTTACAGTAATCCAGCCGGGATGTCACAAGCGCTTGAGTGACTGTGCAAAGGGCCCCCCGGTCCAGTAAGGGGCGCAACTGGCATATCAGGCGAACCTGATAGAATGCCCCCCTGGCCACGGCCGCCCTCTCCACGGGGGCCAGTTGTTCACCCCCAATGGCCAGTGTTGGACTTATCTGGCTGAACCGGGGTGCCGGAAACCACAGCCACTTGGTCTTGGACGGGTTGAGCTTGAGTTTGTTACTACCCATCCAGACCCGTACGGCCTCCAGACACCAGGACAGCACCTCGACGGCATCGTTGGGGTGGTTTGGGGTGGATATGTACAGCTGGGTGTCATCAGCGTACAGATGGTATTCCACCCCAAAACCACAGATGATCTCGCCCAGCGGCTTCATGTAGGTGTTGAACAGAAGTGGCGAGAGGACCTACCCCTGAGGAACCCCACATGTGAAGGGCTTCGGGGACGACCTCTGCCCTCCTGCCAACACCCATTGCGACCAACCAGAGAGGTAGGGCGAGAACCACCGTAAGACGGTGCCTCTGAGCCCCAACCCCCCCCAATCGGTGCAATAAGATACCATGGTCGATGGTATCAAAAGCCGCTGAGAGGTCTAACAGGACCAGGATAGAGGACCAACCTCTATCCCGTGACCTCCAGAGATCATCCACCAACGCGACCAATGCCATCTCGGTGCTGTGACCGGGCCGGAAGCCGGACTGGCGCGGGTCTAGATAATCAACTTCCTCCAGGTGTCGAGGAAACTGTTGAGCCACCACACTCTCAACAACCTTCACTAAAAAGTGAAGGTTGGAGACGGGACGATAGTTCTCTAATAAAGCCGGGTCCAGGGATGGCTTCTTGAGGAGGGGCCTCACCACCGCCTCTTTCAAGACGGTAGGCAAGTACCCCTCACTCAGAGATGAATTCACAATACCCTGGAGCCAGCCTCGTGTCACCTCCCAGGATGCCAGTACAAGCCAAGAGGGGCACGGGTCCAATAAACATGTGGTGGCTCTAAGGTTCCTCCGCAACCTGTCCATATCCTCGGTAGTGACAAAGTCAAACTCCTTCCAAGGTGCAATCTCAAGACCAGCACCGGACACTTCGACTGGGTCACTTTCAGTGGAGGGCAACTCGTTCCAAATCTGAGTGATTTTGTCCTGCAGAAACACTCCAAATTCCTCTGCTCAACCCTGCAAAGGGGCTTCCCACGGCCTCAAATGAAGGAGGGAGCGGGTCACCCCTAACAGGGCGGCAGGGCCATTTTCTGTGGACGCGATAAGGGTGGCACAATACTCACGTTTGGCCACTCTTAGCACCACTAAGTAAGTCCTAATATAGTGTCTCACTAGTGTTCAGTCAGCTTCGGATCGAGAAGATCTCCACCTACTCTCTAGGCGTCTCTTGCGGCGTTTCATCTCCCGAAGCTCCTCGGTAAACCAAGGGGCCTGGGTGACTCGACGCCACATGAGAGGCCGCAAGGGCGCGACTCGATCCAAGGCCCCCATGGCCGCACTATACCATGCGGCCACTAGATCCTCAGTCAAGTCGCGGGGCAGGGACACAGGTATTGGCCCAAGCTCCCTCTGGAACCTTTCCGGGTCCATCAGGCGCCTGGGGCGGAACCAACTCGGTGTCTCCGGTTCCGCCTCCCCGCGGTGGGGTGTGACGGTTCTGTCAGGCTGGCTTGGCTTAATTTCATGTCTCTCGCTCCTATCTGGAATTTTAAATTGTTTTATTTGGTTTTAAATGGGATATAGTTTTAATCGTTTTATCAATTTGTACAGGGTTATTTAATTTTTTTTATTTTTTTTAATTTAATTAGATTTATACCCCGCCCTTCTCCAAAGAGGACCCAGGGCGGCGCACAGGGATTTAAAAAACACATACAAAAAGTGACAATACAAAATTTAAAAACTTATTAAATTACCCATCCTGCGCTAAAAACCAATTAAAATCCCCAAAATTAAAAACTGTCTAAATTATGTATGTATTGTCAATGTTTTTTAGATGTTTTAATTTTCCTGTACACTGCCCTGAGTCCTTTCGGGGAGAGGGTGCGGTCTAGAAATTAAACATATTATTATTATTATTATTATTATTATTATTATTATTTTATTATTATTATTATTATTATTATTATTATTATTATTATTATTATTATTATTATTATTATTATTATTATTATTATTGTAATGTGACCTCTCCTTTTTAACTTTTCCCGTTTTCTGTCAGCATTCTGTATTCTAAAATTATAGTATTCCAATTCTGCCACCGAACCACAGTTACACCTATTAAATAATATTTGCATTCATTAAAGTTCATCTTATTTATTTCTCATATTTTAAACTTGAGTACCCATCACATCTTGGAGATAACTGTTTCAACTTCTTCCTTCAAGATGATGCTTTAGAAGAACTAGGCACAAGGAGTTCCCCCCCCCCATGCCATCACTCTGCTGAACAACTAATTCCCATAACATTATCAAACTACCTAGTAGGGTTGTATTACTATTCTTCTAATCTTTCCTATTACCTTTTTCTTTATCTTCTTGTGACTATAGGTTTGTTGCTTGAATCTTACAATTCATATTAATTGTTTTATTTAGTATCCTAGTGTGATTTATGTTGATTGCTTATTTGGTATCCTATGACTATTACTAAGTGTTGTATCTTATGATTTATGATTAATGTATTTTTATGATGATTATAATCATGTTTTATTATACAGTATGTATACCGAGACCTATGCACCGCAGACAAATTCCGTATGTGTCCAATCACCCTTGGCTAATAAAGAATTCTATTCTATTCTGTCATGTTTTGTTCTGTTCTTTTTTATTAACTTTATGAGTCAATATTCTTCATGATTTTTTTGCTGAGTACTTTAATAGACTGTAATATTTTTTCATACATCCCTTTAGTACAGAAGACCTTGTCTGATCTTATATTTAAGTCATATCCAGATTTCTTTTAATTGGATGTTGGTGTAAAAATGGAGTATCATTTAGGTGAGTAAATACATAAAGTATTGTTCACATATTCAAGTTGTGTATTTTAATAATATTCATGATAGATGATCAAGCGGCAGTGCTGTTACATTCATTTTACTCATAGCAATAATGTTCAAGTTGGTATGAACATTATTTTCTTTCTCTAAAGAGAATTAAAAGTACATTTTTTTATGCAACCCAGGATGTAATAGCATGACAAAAACCCATTGAACAGTTAAAACAGTTTACTAACAATGAGACATAAAAGTTTATGGGGCTTCAGATGGGTTTTATCACTGCAGATTCACTTCACATTTTCAACAAACATTAACTAGTAACCATCATCTTTCTTGTTTAATTGATACCAGATGTAATGAAAATCAGAAAGCCCATTTAAGCTCAGCAGCAGGACAGATTGCTCAGAAAACATACTATTTCCACATTGTAAATATAAACCAGGACTTTGACAGAATTGTTTGGTTAAATAACATAAAAAATCTGAATAGTAATCAGGAATCCACCTAAGTACATGTTTCTTCTTCAAGAGGTCAGCCTCTTCAAGTTTCAATTAATCTCAGTAAGTCAAAATCCAGGAGAGTGATCTGTCCATGACAATGACATTTGTAGAAAGCCTCTTATTATCTAAATTAGAATTATTGTCTCAGGAGAAAACAAGAAGATAGGTCTCTTATATTGAATGAGCAAATCAGATAGATTCATGGTTGCCATGAACTCTTGGGAGGCAGTTTAACTAGACTGACTGAAACTAACTTGGGTGGGTAGAAGGGTGTATAAATAAATAAAAAAATATATCCAAATATTGTTGGACAGGAATCTAATGTTTCAATTGAAAGTCTTGAGGGAGCATATGTGCCAATGTCACCATTGCCTCCACAGGCCTTTAAGATCATGGAAAGTTCCTCGGGAAATACCCAAAGTCCCTGAGATAACACCCATTGACCTTAAAGGACCTCTAAGGGCAGTGGGTGGCTATTTCTGCACTTTATCTTATCTAGAGTATGCCAGCTTGTCTGGATGGAGTGTGCCAAAGCTTCTGGGTGGAGAAGTAGACAATGTAGCATACATATAAATATGAGTGTCAAAGTGTGTATAAAACCTGGTCTCTGTCTTTCTTCTTTATACCAAGACATACTTGAAACTGGCAAACCAATATAAAGATTGTAATTTCTCATTGCTGTGATTTTTCTTATCCTCTGAGTGGGATGGGACACATTGCCTGTGACCACTTCTGAATCAGTGTCAGACTACTGTTTCTGCTAGTCATTTATGAGGAAGTATTGAGGCATTGCCATGGTATTGGTTCTTACAACTCACTCTGATGTCATCCAAAGTAAGCATAATTTCCCAGTGTGTGATTGTACGTCACACTCCATTAAAGAAGAATCTGTATCAATAAGCAAATGTTTTAACACTATTTATTTGAATAGCAATGTTCTGCCAGATTGTTAGGAATGTTTGAATTGTTGCATTACACTGTGGAAGGAGCAAATGTAAAGAAATGCTTAAATACACTGTTTATTATATTTCTTCTCTATTATATTTATGGCTGTTGTCGATTTTATATAATAGCGATAGCACTTAGATTTATATACTGCTCCATAGTGCTTTTTTATTTTACATAAAATATAAATGTTATAAAAATGTGTCTAATTTTAAGCTTGGTTAAACAAACCAACATTGTACTCCTTTCTTTTGCTTCTAACAATCCTGATCTTTAATGTATTTGAACATTGCTGTAGGATTTGATCTTTTTTCGACTCCTCTTTTTTCCATTAGAAAGCTATTTTGAGTCTTTAGCAAGCCTCTTTTGTAGATCCAGTAAGATCCAGTAAATGTAGATCCATTTGGCTTATCATTTGTGCTTCCACCTTAAATGTCATCTCTGTTTTATAATCCAGGGTTTTTTAAATTTTTCATGCATGAGATGTATTTCAACACTTTATCCTGCAGATCCTCCAAGATATTGTCATACCAAGCTTCAAGATGTGAGTGGATCAAATCCCACCAGGTGCTGTACTTACTGATTCAACAGCCATGAACCCAACATTCACACTATCTCAGTTGGCACTGAAACTTCTTTATCCCACATAGGTGGAAGAAAACTAGTAAGGAGAAAAGTTCCTATGTGTTATACATGGCATGTCCTCTAAAACAGTTTTATTATAGCCACCTTGACTTTAAATAATATTATTAGAATTATTGTAAATTCTCTGGCTGTATTGTATGGTAGGCATAAAATCCAGTTTTACAATCCATTCTACTATGGAACAAGTTTAATCTTTTCATATGAGGGAAAATAGTCTGCAAATATTAAGAGAAATAGGGTGACATTGATTAATCTTTGAAGTTGATTATGATGAGGGAAGGGATATCAATCACTGGTAATAAAAACAGGAAACTCAAAGGTGTGACAGTGAATCAATATGCACAAGGTGATGGTTGAAACAGATTTGACTCTCCTGAGTCTTCATTAAAATGCTTTAGGGTGTCTTTTGAGCTACGTGAACCAATTTGACCTTCCTTCACAGTGGTATTTTGCATTTCTAGTGCTTTATAAAGATTTGCAAAATTTTCCTTATCCCACAGGAGTCCTATATTCTTACTAATATTCTTCTAAATCCTCCCAAATATTTATTTAATGGAGTCCTCCAAATTAGATTGAAATTTAGCAGTTTGAATTGGAAGACAGATTTTAGATTTTCTATGGGATGTGGGTATATTTGAAAATTCAAATTCATAAAATAATAAAATACGCTTGAAATGTAGTTATCATCATTATTTTTTTACTTCCAAACAGGTTAGACTGGTTAACAATATTCTATGGAGCTAATACATGGGGATATTGATCAATATAGATATAAATCTCTGACTAAAAATGTTCATCTTTTTTTTGGTAAAGGCATATATAAAACATATTATACAATATAATAAATAACAGAATAACAGATAAGAGACCTTGGAGATCTTCTAGTCCAACCTTTTGCTCAAGCAGAAGATCCTATACTGTTGTTGACGAACTTTTTCAGCAGAGTGCCAAAACCAGAACGTGTACAAGTATGTGCTAGAAACCCAAAGAGTAGCTGCTCTTCTGGGTTCCGGAGCATGCATGCATGCCGGGCAACTGATCTTCACACATGCAAGAGTGCCGGAAACCAGAAGAGAAACTTCCCAGGGTGCATACGCATGCCAGCCAGCTGCTCTTCCAGTTTTTGCTGCTCCCGCATGTGCAAAGAGAAGCTGGCTGGCATACATGTGCACACTGGAACTCATAAGAGCAGCTGGCAACAGCCATGCCCAGAGAGAGGGCTGTGTGTGCCCCCTCTGGCACATGTGCCATAGGTTCGCTATCATGGTCCTATACCATTTCAGATAAATGGCTATCCAATCTCTTCTTGAAAACCTCCAGTGAAAATGTTTATAAACAGTTCTAAATACTAATTCCCTAGTTATTCAGTCATTCATTCATTCCTTACAGTTTCCATCCTGGACATCCCTTTTCTCCTTCTCTCCCCATCCCTCTTAAAAAAAAATCTTTTCAGAATAGCCAGTTACAAATAAACTTTTTAAAGGATCTTCATTGATGTAATAATTTTTTTCCACGTTGCTTTTCTTGTAATTGTTATAAACAAGTTTTATTCATTTTATCATTTTACAAGTATTTCCCTCCCCCCCACCCCCTCCCTGACTTCCGAGAGCAAAATACAGGATATAACATCTAACAATCATTTGCTAATGTTAATTATCTGTAATTCCCAATCCCTCCCTTGACCCTTTAACGGAACTGGAATTGGTGAGATGGTTCCGCTCCAGGCGCCTGAGAGGTTCCAAATGGAGCTTGGGCTAATGCCTGAGACCCTGATCCACGACTCGACTGAGGACCTAGTGGCCGTTTGGAATAATGTGGCCACGGGGGCCCTGGAGCGGGTCGTGCCCCTGCGGCCTCTCGCCTGGTGCCGAACTACCCTGGCTCCCTGATTCTCTGAGAAGCTGAGGGTGATGAAGCGTCAGAAGAGATGCCTAGAGAGCAGTTGGAGGGCCACCCATTCCAAATCCGACCGGACACTGGTAAGGTCACATTTGAGGACCTACCTAGTGGCGATAAAAGCGGCGAAAAGTAATTATTTCTCCGCTCTTATCACGTCTGCAGATAACCACCCTGCTGCCCTGTTTAGGGTGACCCGTTCCCTTCTTCATCAGAAGGCGCGGGATGCCCCCTTGCAGGGTCGTACAGAGGAATTGGGGTGTTATCTGCATGATAAAATCGATCAGATCCATGACGGGTTGGCCTCCGACTGGACTAGTTCAGACAGGCTGACGATGGCAGGTCCTGAGGACATGGACAGGTTGCTAGGGCGGCTGAATGCCACCACATGTTTACTGGACCCGTGTCCCTCCTGGCTAGTACTGGCCTCCCGGGAGGTTACACGAAGCTGGCTTCAGGGAATTGTTAACACTTCTTTGAGGGAGGGGTTTCTGCTGGCCACCTTGAAAGAGGCGGTGGTGACTTGACTTCCGGCTTCCGATGGCAACAGATGCGTTTTCAGGTGCGCCTGCCTCTTGCTTCTTTGTTTAGCCCCCCGGGGGGCTCAGAGAGTTTGTGCTAACTCTCTGCCGTACGAGCGGCTGTGGGGGTCCCCGTATCAATGGCGATCGGCAGGGTGCCTTTTCCCACTTTGCTCTAGGAGCCGAAGAGCTGAAAGTGGGGGGGGGATCCTCCTCGCCAACACCAGCTGGGAAAACGCAGAAATAAGGAGTTGGGCTGAAATGCCGGACTTGGAGGAGTACTCCGGGGACTTCCTTTCAAAAAAATGTGGATTGTGAGTTTTGAACTTATTTTCATTCAATCTTCTACAGAAAGAAAAATAGAGGGGGGAGTTTAACTGTAGAAACCTCTCCCTTGTAAAAAGTGGCTGCTTAAAATGCTCTCCAGACATAGGAGACTGAGGATTAATATCATCCGTTCATCACCATCTAAAAGAAACTGTGTTTCAACTAGTGAATTTACAGCTAGCAACATTGTATCTGAATCTTGTTAAAAAACAGAAACTTTTACTTTCTTCTCCTTTTCTGTGTTGAGGCGGCAAAATGGCGTTTTCTTTGTTCCTAGTAGAAAACGTTTACTGACTCATGATTGCATTCCTCCAACTTGTTAAAAATCAAGGGAAAATTTATTTCTAGCCTTCTCAAGAAATCCTTAGTGTCCTTCCCAATACGTGGACCTTTCTTTTTTTTTAATTACAGATTTACAGGACAATTAACTCTCTGGACATTATAAAAGAAGAAGATTAAAACATTGACTAACTTTATTTCCGATATCTCAGATTTCACCGACTGCTTGCTCCTCGACGCCATTTTTATTGCATTTTAAAATTACAAACTACAAATGCCTCCAAAAAAAACACCAGCTTCAAAGTCCTTTTCAGCTCCATTGTCAGCCAGAGCTAGCCCAGTTTTACAGCAAGGGAAAATCACAACAATGTTACAAATAGAGACGGCTGGAGAAGATATTCAAGAACCAACGCTACATGATATAATGAAAGAAATACAAGAAATGCGGAAAGACCTTATGAACATAAGAATATAATTGCTGGCCACACAAAGAACTACAACAACCCATGAACAAAACATTGGAGAGTTGAAGGAAGGGGCAGCCGAGATGAAAGGAGAGATAAAGGAACTGCAAAAAGAAACAGCAGAATTTTCTGGACATATGTCTAAGTTTGAATTTGAAAGAATGTCTTTCTTCCTTAGGTTTCAGAACATTCCTGAGAGAGAAGGGGAAAATCTCAGAGATTTGATGAGTGAGATTTTAGCAGATTACATTAAAAAAAAAAAAAGAATACCTTTGGGGGGAAATAGATTTAATTTATAGAATTAACTCAGCATATGCTAGAATAAATGAAGTACCCAGAGAGATTCATATTACATTTTTAAGAAAGTCCACACGGGACGAGATACTGAGGGTACAACGAGAGAGGCCTTTGAAGTATGAACAAAAAGACATTTTCATATTGAAGCAGATTCCCCAAAAAATCAGAGAAGTGAGAAGGAAATATTCCTCCTTGTCAAAAAAATTATTCAAAAACGGAATCTGGTTCAAATGGTTAATGCCTGAAGGAATGTTGGTATTCTGGGATGGAGGCAGGATTAGAATTAAAACAACAGGAGAGGCGGAGGCCTTTCTTAAAAAACACTCCTCAATCCTGGGAGACGAAGAAGAAGGAACGGGAGGAGCCATGGCGCTGCCCACTGGAGGGATACAAATTTTTCTTCCCTTTGTTCCTTGCAATTTGAGATGAACATATTTGTGTTCTGAAGAATTGAAATTTTTATAAATATATGAAGTGACACAGATTTTAACAGTCAACTTCAATAGTCAGTTTTGGAATTAAATGCTATTCATAAAAATTCTTGTCAAATAAAAAAGATAAATATGTATTTTGTATGTTTCAATTTATAGAGTGTCTAAAAATGCATGATGTCATAATAACTATTTAAAATAATGTATTACAAAATAGCCTAGGCTATTTTCATTAGTCACCAAAATCATTTGCTAAGAAATGTAAGTAAATTCATAATAAAATAGTAATGTGACTGCTGTCATAAT
Source organism: Rhabdophis nuchalis (assembly GCA_039707465.1). Taxonomy (NCBI): domain Eukaryota; kingdom Metazoa; phylum Chordata; class Lepidosauria; order Squamata; family Natricidae; genus Rhabdophis; species Rhabdophis nuchalis. The sequence continues at coordinate 115,673,623 of CM077643.1, read as the reverse complement.
TTAGAGTTTTTGAAGTGAATATTTATCTTATATATACAATATATTCAGTCATTCAGTAGGTCAGTATATGCTTGCTTTATTTAGTTTAATAGTTTTTAATAATTATGTATTTTTGTATTTTTGTATGGTTTTAATAACGCCTGTGCGCCGCCCTGGGTCCTTTTTTTGGAGAAGGGCGGGGTATAAATTTAAATAAATAAATAAAATTTATTTATTTATTTATTTATTTGTGGTCTTTGTCAGCTAGGTGTTTGGTTCTGTGTATGAGGGTTTTGGCTACAGAGTTTATCTGTGCAGGGTGGTGATGGGATTGTGCACACACCAACCACTACCTAAATGCACAATCCCATCACCACCCTGCACAGATAAACTCTGTAGCCAAAACCCTCATACACAGAACCAAACGCCTAGCTGACAAAGACCATCTGAAAACCGAAATACACTTCCTCACAAATACATTAATATCCAACGGATTCCGAAGAAAAACAATCACCAAACTAATCCAACAAGAAACACCCCCCAGGAACCAAGACAAAGAACAGGAAAATGGCATTGCCCTCATCCCATACATTAAAGGTACCACAGACAAAATCAGCAAAATTCTCCACAAGCACAACATCAAGACAGCCTTCAACACCGACCAAAAAATAACCAATATCCTAAGGAACCCAAAAGACAAGATCCAGCTAGAAAACCAAGGAGTCTACAAAATTCCATGTAAAAGCTGCCCTGCCACTTACATAGGACAAACCAACAGAAGGATTAGTGCACGTATTGCTGAACATAAAAATGCTTTAAAAAATCATCTTAATACCTCATCTCTCTATCAACATTTCAAAACTACAGGACATGACATTGACTTTCAAGGAACTAAAATGATCTCCAAGGCGGAACAGCTCAACAGGAGAATAATCAGAGAAGCCATTGAAATAGAGAAACAATCTAGCAGCATGAACAAACGTGATGATACCTCCCGCCTACCAGATATCTGGAAGCCAGCATTGACCAGCAGACGAGCCCCACCCTCCAGCCAAGCCGTTGAAATTCAAAACAAGGAGAAACATACAAATGAGACCAATCAGCATCAATCTACCAGTCACGATGCAACTGCACAGCCAATCAACCCACTCACAACAATAGTCAGCACTCCACCACCCCCACCAAGATTTAAAGAGGGGCGATACCTCCGCAGTCACACTCACAGACACAAGCCTGCCTGATGATGACAAGTGAGATCTTGTCGAAACATTGCAACAACTTTTCTATGCCTTATACACGGGAAAATCCCCGAAGCCAGCTATGCCAGCATATATATATATATATAAGCACCAGCCTGAAGATGATGAATGAGATTTCATCGAAACGTCGTGAAGATACTTCGAACAACCAAAGACCTACATACAAACACCCGCGAAAACCTCAGAAAACATATATATATGTTTGTATGTAGGTCTTTGGTTGTTCGAAGTATCTTCACGACATTTCGATGAAATCTCATTCATCATCTTCAGGCTGGTGCTTCCGGCTTGGTGCTCATTGCTCCTGGAAGCACCAAGCCGGAAGCACCAGCCTGAAGATGAAGATGATGAATGAGATTTCATCGAAACGTCGTGAAGATACTTCCAATTCTACGCGGGAGAAAACCCGAACAACCAAAGACCTACATATATATATATATATATATATATATGAAGTGGATATATTGTTACAGCTTCCTGTTAGGCCTATTCAAGGGAGGAGACAAACTTGTCATCCTTCTCTGTCCTTCGACTCAACCTAGAGACCATCCAGACAGAGACCTATTAAATTGCTGCTGTCTTTTTAGATATGTGTTAAATTTCTTTAACACATATCTATCTATTAATCATCCCTTAAAGAAATTTAACACACACACACACACACACACACACACACACACACACACACACACACACACACACATATATATATATATATATATATATATATATATATATATATATATATATATATATATATATATATATATATCTTACCACTATTTACTTAACAATATGATGTATGAAGACCCGGATGTAACCACCATTTCTGACATGGAAGCTCTAAAATATATACTGTATACCCTACATACCCTTTCCCCTATTATAATTTGTAAAACCAATAAAATTCTTTTGTCAAAAAAAAAAAAAAAGAGGCGGTGGTGAGACCCCTCCTCAAGAAGCCCTCCCTGAACCCGGCTGTGCTGCCCAACTACCGTCCTGTTTCCAACCTTCAATTCCTTGCAAAGGTTGTTGAGAGTGTGGTGGCACTCCTGGAGGAAACTGTCTATCTGGACTTGCGCCAGTCCGGCTTCCGGCCCGGGCACAGCACAGCACAGAGACGGCATTGGTCATGTTGGTGGATGATCTCTGGAGGGGCCGGGATAGGGGCTACTCCTCTATCCTGGTCCTGTTAGATCTCTCAGCGGCTTTTGATACCATCGACCATGGTATCATGTTGCGCCAGCTGGAGGGGTTGGGGTGAGGGGCACCGTTTTACGGTGGTTCTCCTCCTACCTCTCCGACCGGTTGCAATTCATGTTGGCAGGATGGCAGAGGTCGACGTCAAGGTGCCTCACTTATGGGGTACCACAGGGGTTGGTCCTCTCACCTCTCCTGTTCAACATCGATATGAAGCCGCTGGGTGAGATCATCCGTGGTTTCGGGGTAGAGTTCCATCAGTACGCTGATGACACTCAGCTGTACATTTCTACCCAGGACCACCCCAACGATGCCGTGGAAGTGATGTCCCGGTGTCTGGAGCCCATGCGAGTGTGGATGGGGAGAAACAGGCTCCGACTCAACCCATCCAAGACTAATACAATATAGCCAGGTGGTGCCATCTCTGGCTATCGGGGGTGAATCACTGGCTCCCACAGAGAGGGCCCGCAACTTGGCCGTCCTCCTGGACTCTTAGCTGTTGTTAGAAGATCACATGACAGCCGTAGCCAGGGGGGCTTTTTATCAGGTTCTCCTGATATGCCAGTTGCGCCCCTTTCTGGATCGTGACGCTTTACGCATGGTCACTCAAGCCCTCGTCATTTCCCACCTGGACTACTGCAATGCTCTCTACATGGGAATTCCCTTGAGGTGCACCTGGATGCTCCAGTTAGTATAGAACGCGGCTGCGCGGGGGATTCTGGGAGCTTCTAGATGCTCCCATGTGACACCTCTCCTGCGCGAGCTGCACTGGCTGCCTGTGGCTTTCCAGGTGTGCTTCAAGGTGTTAGTAACCACCTTTAAAGCGCTCCATGGCATGGGACCTGGCTATTTGCAAGACCGCCTCCTGCTACCCAATACCTCCCACCAACCAGTCTGCTCCCACAGAGAGGGACTCCTCAGGGTGCCGTCGGCTAGGCAATGTCGGCTGGTGACTCCCAGGGCGAGAGCCTTCTCTGTGGCTGCTCCTGCCCTCTGGAATGACCTACCCCATGACCTTCGCACAATCACGGACCTGCGCCTTTTCCGCCAGGCTTTGAAGACCCATTTATTTCGTGCGGCCAGCCTGGTGTAGCTTTTAATTGGTTTTAGAGAGGGCTTTTAGATAGGGCTTTTATCAAAATCAGGCGTACCATTTAATAGATTTTTAATTGTATTTTAATTGTTTTATATTAGTGATTTTATACTAGTTGATTTTTATTGAGGCCTGTACACCGCCCTGAGTCCCACTGGGAGAAGGTGCGGTATAAAAATTCAAAATAATAATAATAATAATAATAATAATAATAATAATAATAATAACAACAACAACAACAACAACAACAACAACAACAACAACAACTCCCCTTTTTTCAATTGTATATAAATGTAAATACATTCCACTTCCATTCATTCATAAGCTATTTTAAACTTGTCTTATATTTGTTTTGAATATATTCAATCCATCTTTTCCATTCCAGTAGAGATCTTTCTTGAGAATAGTCCTTCAAGTATGCTGAGATTTTTGCCATTTCTGCTAGATTGACTACTTTTAATGTCCACTCTTCAATAGTCGGCAAATCTTCCTCTTCCAGTATTGTGCCACCAAAAGTCTAGCTGCAGTTATTAAATTTAATATAATTTAGACTCTATAACCGTACAATCTGTTATTATACCTAACAAAAACAACTGCGGGGTAAACTTAATCCTCTTTTTCAAAATATTCTGCATAATCCACCATATTTTTATCCAAAATGCTTTGATTTTCTTACACGTCCACCATATATGATAATAGGTTGTATCTTCACTTTCACATCTCCAGCATTTTGGTTGGAGGTTCAGGTACATACACGATAACTTTTTTGGATCTAAATGCCATCTATAAAACATTCTATAAAAATTTTCTCTTAAATTTTGTGCTTGTGTAAATTTCACATTTCTGACCCATATTTTTCCCCACATTTCCATCATTATTGGTTCTTGAAAATTTTGTGCCCATTTTATCATACAATCCTTAACTAATTCTGTTTCTGAATCTATTTCTATTAAGGCATTATATAGCCTTTTTATATGTGACTGACTGGTCTCTAATTTGTTTTACCAAATTTTCTTCATTCTGCATGATGCCAATTCTTTGAAAAAATATGGAACGCTTCACGAATGTGCGTGTCATCCTTGCGCAGGGGCCATGCTAATCTTCTCTGTATCGTTCCAATTTTAGTATATGTGCTGCCGAAGCGAGCTTTTCTTGTAATTGTTATCGTATGAGAATTATCTGGATAATTCATTCTTTTTTTTACAACTGACTAATTGTTTATGTCTTGGTGATGCATTGTCTCAATGAGTGCCATATATTGTTGGTAGATGTTCTTGTCTATGTAAATCATTCTGGAATGAAGCTTCTTAAAGACTGAGTTGGAAGAAGGTCAAATACTATTGGATGCCTTCATTTCTGTTCATATAGGTCCCATAGAAAGTTTTGTACATTTCCTTTTGACATACAACGAAGATAAAAATCAGCGCATACATTGTTCAACAGTGAACAATTTAAAATGGGAGTTTATTTCTTAAACTTTTAAAAAATGCACAACTTACGTGGCTGTTACAAAGCATTAGTTAAAAAGTTAACTCTGCCTGCTTGTTCTGATCTTTAATTTTCTTTCTTGTGATGAAATATTTAAGCCTCAATGAAGTACATTTCATATCATAGCTTATTTCCAGATATGAAACTTCCTTCCTATTTAAAATAATTTTCTTTTTTTCTTTTTCTTTTTCTTTTTTCCTTTTCCTTTTTTTTCTTTTTCTTTTTTCCTTTTCCTTTTTTTCCTTTTCCTTTTTTTCTTTTCTTTTTTCTTTTCCTTTTCTTTCTTTCCTTTTTTTGTGTGTGGTACCTTACGTATTGATGATGCCTCCTATATTGAAGTCATTTTCTTCTTTGTGTTCATATTGAGTCATTTTGACCACATCTAGCAATGTAAGAAACTTTATTTTTATTTTCCACACTGAACTCAAATATTCAACTTTCTTTACAAATGTTTCAGACCACAACTCCATGAAAAGAGCAGTAATTTGTAAACATCCAGATTCTTATGTTGCCATAGTGAATTAATTTAGCCTTGCTTAATTGTCATAGGAAGGTAATCTGTTCATGAGAGTGCTCTAGTCCACAAAAACAATATGGTTTACTAATCAAGGGAGGGGTAGATATAACGTCAAAAAGATCCAATGGGACTACATTACTCCTCTCTCCAAATAAATAATGCAAACAACCTATCAGCGATTGTATTCTATTTATCTCCAAGACTGAAACAATGTAACCTAGAGAGACTATATGACAATGGACCTTCCTGGAGGACTGTAAAGGATTAAACAGAAATTCAGACTGAATAGTTTTTTTGTCAAGCCTTTTCCAGTGTTGCTAAATGTTAATTGCTCCCCGTGAGAAAAAATAAATAAATGTTGAAAGTGTGAAGTGACTCATCCCTTGATCACTTTGAAGAACTGAAAAAAAAAAGAAAGGAAAGAAGGAAGGAAGGAAGGAAGGAAGGAAGGAAGGAAGGAAGGAAGGAAGGGAGAAAGTCCTTTTTTGCTAAAGTCATAAGAACTTTATAAAAAGTTGCCTATTGTCATTTAAATCACCCTCATTTTAAAGGGAATTGTGCATGCCTCCAGTGTTTCCAAACTAATAACAAAATAACAAAATCATGCACCCAAAAATAAGAGTAATTTTTCATTTCTAACGAAAGCAAGGCATACTTACATCAATGGTGAAGCCTGACAAATAAATTAGAGAAGGTTATAGCCAAGCCATAATAATAAGTAATTGAGCAATGATCACTGAGTAATTTTCATTTGTCGAATGTGCCTCGCTATATAAATATGGCCCTTTAATATCAATTGCTCTTTTAGTGAGTATCTCATTAAAATTGAATCTAGAACTTTCTGGCAATTTCTTCCATGATTTTGACATATGTTCTTTACAAGAAAACAAAAATGGAAATAAAATAAAAATAAACAAATAAACAAACAAACAAATAAATAAATAAATTTTATTTATTTATTTAAATTTATACCCCGCCCTTCTCCAAAAAAAGGACCCAGGGCGGCGCACAGGCGTTATTAAAACCATACAAAAATACAAAAATACATAATTATTAAAAACTATTAAACTAAATAAAGCAAGCATATACTGACCTACTGAATGACTGAATATATTGTATATATAAGATAAATATTCACTTCAAAAACTCTAAATTATGACAGCAGTCACATTACTATTTTATTATGAATTTACTTACATTTCTAAGCAAATGATTTTGGTGACTAATGAAAATAGCCTAGGCTATTTTGTAATACATTATTTTAAATAGTTATTATGACATCATGCATTTTTAGACACTCTATAAATTGAAACATACAAAATACATATTTATCTTTTTTATTTGACAAGAATTTTTATGAATAGCATTTAATTCCAAAACTGACTATTGAAGTTGACTGTTAAAATCTGTGTCACTTCATATATTTATAAAAATTTCAATTCTTCAGAACACAAATATGTTCATCTCAAATTGCAAGGAACAAAGGGAAGAAAAATTTGTATCTGAAATATGGAGATATTTTATAACAAGGTTTGGAAAAATCTTTTTTATTGATAGGATATTATCTATTCTTCTTTTTTCTTGTTTTTCCTCCATTGTAGCCAAGAAAAGTAAGTTACTTTCTCATCATTTTTATCTTAAATGTATAATCATTTTAAGGAAATATGAGATGTGGGGGAGTGGGTAAGTAGTCAAAATAATAGAAAATGACAAATAAGATTACTGTCACAAAATTATTTTGGAGAAGTCCAAAACTTCATTTATAAAGTTATAAAAGCATTGTTATGCAAGAAAAAAACATTTTGATATCTATAGATTTCTTTGGAATCAATTTTTTATTTTAAGACTTTAGTTGTTTTTACTTTACCCAATATGTGTGTTTCTATCCTTAGAACATTTCAGAGTATCTTTTCCTGATCCAAAAACTTCTCAAATGTGTATCTTTAAAGATACTGTAGTTGTGGAAATTGCATTTAGAATGAGAGGTCACAAACATAGGAGAGATTTATATTTTGAAATTCTACTTCATAGAATAAGAATAAAAGACTTATTTCAATAAAAAAAAGTTAGTGAGTAATTTATAGTTTGATAAATTAAGAGAAAGGGATAGGAAGTTTACTAAACATGTGCTGGGAACTAGAAAGACTGCAGAGAAGAGAAACAAAGATGATTAGGGGACTGGATGCTAAAACACATAAAGAATGGTTGCTGAAATTGGGTATGACTAGTTTGATGAAAATAAGGACTACGGGAGACATGATAGCAGTGTTCCAGTATCTCAGGAGCTGCCATAAAGAAGAGGGAGTCAAGCTATTCTCCAAAGCACCTGAGGGCAGGACAAGAAGTAATGGATGGAAAGTAATCAAGGAGAGAAGCAACCTAGAACTAAGGAGAATTTTTCCGACAGTTAGAACAATTAATCAGTGGAACACCTTGTCTCCAGAAGTTGTAAATGTTCCAACACTAGAAGTTTTTAAGAAGAGATTGGATAGCCATTTGTCTGAAATGCTATAGGGTTTTTTGCCTAAGCAGGGGGTTTGATTAGAAGACCTCTATGGTCCCTTCCAACTCTGTTATTCTATTCTATTCTAACTGGTAAAAATGGTTTTGCACCATTGTATTCCAATTTTATTTTCAATTCCATAGAAAATTGTAGGACTACAGTAGTGAATATGTATAATACAGTAATATTTAGTGAGCTACATACCCTTAATTTCCATAGCTCATGCCTATGTAGTTACTAAATTGATTGTTTTCACCAGTGCCATCTTATATAAAGTTGTAAAAGAATCTGAATGTATTTTAAGCAATAGGCACAATATTTATTGTTTTACATAATTTACTTCACACATTTAATTATTTTACTAATCTTTTTTTTAAACAAAAAGATTTAAGGGGCGTGGCGAATGATCGAGTAGTGTGAGGACGTTCCTCCATTTCGTAGGGTTTTTTTCCCCAACAAAATGTGGATTAAAAGTGGTTAAAATGCACCGTTAGAAGCTAAAATTGTTTACAACGGGTTTGGAAAAGCGGAGGAGTGAGCAGATTGATTTTTAGAACGATAGGTCAAACCGGACTGCTTGAATTTTAAAACTTCGTTTTTTCGTGGCAAGGCAGAGGTTTGACCGAAAGCGGCCGAGGTAGGAGGCAGTTTGCCCTTTGTTTCGACAAGCACTGTGATTTGCATGTTTCTTTTACTTGCTACTAGGCATAAACACAGGCTTGAAAGTTAAGTAAACAGCGGAAGATTAGCTGAGGTATGTGGATTGCAAGTCTTTTAAACTTTTGAACTTTTTAAGTGGTTTGTTTATGCTGAATGTAGTGAGTGAGCTTCTTGGGCAACGCCTAAAAAAGATAGAGACACTGTATTTTATGAACTGTATCTTAGGAACTGTGGATTATAGCTCTTTTACTTTTGTTTTGGCTTCTTTGGTGCATTAAACGCCGTCTCAGCTTTATTTTACTTGGGTTTTTGCTCTTTTTCTTCAAAAAAGACCCTCTTGGCAAAGAGGTTTATTTCTTTTTAAAAAAAGAGACTATTGATTGATTCGATATGATGACTCAACAGCCTTCTGAACTCGAACGAATCATCGGGGCATTAAATACAATTGGGGAAAAACTAACTGTTGTAACTGACCGTTTGGATAACATGACATTGGAAATTCAAAAAACCAAAGAAGAAATCAGCGAAATGAATATTAATTTTGCAAAGCAGAACATGGAGATCAATTTTATGAAGGACGAAATTAAACAGATTCATGTACATGAGGCACAGACTGATCGTAAGTTTGAAGGGATCTTTTTTAAAAATCAGCAACAAGATAGGAGAATTAGTCTTTTGGAAGAAGATGCAAGAAAATATAATGTTGTTATTCGTGGAATTTTGGAGGATAGGGTGGATAATTTGAAGCAAAGAATGTTAAAATGGCTGAATGAACTTGATGCATCAATTGTATATACGGCAGCAGACCTAGTAAGTGTTTTCAGAGTTGGTTATAAGAGACAAAGTGGAGCCAATAGAAATGTTTTAGTGAGATTTGCAAACCTTGGAGATAAACTAGAAGTTATGGGAAAAATAAGGGACCTGGGAGGACCCCCAAATTTTGAGGGGAAGGAAATTCAAGTTTTTCCAGATATATCTAGAGAAGAAAGAGCATGGAGATTCTTTTTAAAACCAATTACCAAAGTCCTGAGAGACAATGATATTAAGTATAATTGGAGACCATTACAGCAGTTGAAGTTTTTTTACAAGGGGAGGATGCAAACTATTACTTCGGAAACGGATGCAATAAGACTAATACGGGAGCTCGGGCTGATTGAGAAAGATGAGGATTTAACAGAAATTAAAGATCATATGCTTAAGATGGGTGGAATACAAGTGGAATCTCCAGCATTGGAGGAAAAAGGAGCAGTTGGTGGCCAAGATCCTAAAAGTTTAAAACGGAAAGAAATCTCTCCGGCAATGTCCGAACACAAGAAAACACGTGAGGAAACCAAGGGAGCGTCAGCCAAAGAGGAGGATCTTAAAAGAAAGCAGGAAGCTGAGTGCGGGGACAAGCCAGCGTTATCTTCCTTTTTTGAAAGTGGAATATAAAAACAACCCGAAAGAAATGACCCGATCATGGGCATGTCCCCCCCCCCACACTCTTTATATAGAGGCGCATCTCGAATGAGGATGTGGGGGATGAAGATTAATTGTTATTTGTTGTTGTTGTGTTTTATGTCTGTCTTTGTTTTTTTTTGTTTGGTGGAGGGATTGGAGCACAGAAAGGAAGAAGAGTGGTTAAGATTAGGAAAATTACAGTTTAAATGCGGTTTATAAAAATAATGACATGGAACGTGAAGGGAACAGGGAATCAAATCAAGAGGAGGAAGTTGGAGCTCAAAATTAAAAGAGACCGACCAGACATACTATTTTTGCAAGAAACTCATCAAAAATCTGAAGGTTTAAATAGAATGAATATAAAGGGTATGCAAGTTTATGAAAAATCTTTTGGGACTTCTAAAGCAAGAGGTGTTGCAACATTGATATCAGATAAGGTATATTTTGAAAATAAACAAGTAATAAGGGATGAAGAAGGAAGATATTTAATAATTGTTGGAAATATCAATGAGCAAAAAGTGACACTGGTTAATTTATATTTACCGAATGATAAACAAAATGAATTTCTTGGAAAAATAACAAAAATTTTGGAAACTGAAAGGGTAGGGAAAGTTATTGTGGCTGGGGATTTTAATCTAATTAGGGATAAACTAGATAGCACAAACCCTACTCGTTATAGGGAAACAAACAAAGGGGGGATTTTGAATAAATGGATACTTCGGAATAATGTTGTAGATGTTTGGAGGGAGTTGAAAGGGACAGAAAGGGTATACACTTTTTGCTCTAAGATATATAATACATATTCAAGAATTGACTATTTTTTTGTTTCTAAAGATTTGTTAAATAATATAGTTAAAATAGATGTGGGAATTTTTAAGGATTCTGATCATGCAGAGATAATGATGGAAGTAGATTTTAATCTTGAGAAGAAAGGAAGAAGTTGGAGATATGATGAGAAACTATATAAGGATGAGGAAGATAAAAAATGGATACTTAAAAAATGGGAAGAAAGCTGGAGATTGAATGATACTGGAGAGGTTAAATTTGAAATTGTCTGGGACGCTATGAAAGCTGTTTTTAGAGGGGAAAGTATTAAGTTATCAAGTAGGAAATATAGAGAATATAGAAAGAAAACGGAACAGAATATAAGACAGATTAAGGCATTGGAGAGTCAATTTCTACTTACAAAGGATAAAAAGTGCTGGGAGGAATTAAATTTATTAAAAAATAAATTGATTAAAGATGATGTGGAATTGGTTAAAAAAATATAAGATATTTAAATAGGAACTTTTTTGAATTCAGTAATAAAAATTCTAAGTTATTAGCAAGGATGGCGAAAAATAAAAGTGAGAAGAGGGAAATTGGCTCTTTGATAGATGAAAATGGCACAAGATGTTATAAGATAGCGGAGAAATGTGAAGTAGTTAAGACTTTCTTTCAAAAATTATATTTAAAAAAATCAATTGATTTGGAAAAATTGGAAAATCATCTTAAAAAGTATGTAGTGAAAATAGATCAAACCTACAAGGATTTGATGGAAGGGGATATAACACAGGAAGAGATTAAGGAAATAATACAAAAGATAAAATTAGGAAAGGCTCCAGGTGAAGATGGACTTTCTGCTGAGTTTTACAAGGATTTTAAAGAAATAATAGTACCAAAATTACAAAAATTATTCAATGGAATTTTATACGGTGGTGAAGTTCTGACCTCATGGAATAGAACAGTAATATCAATAATTCCTAAACCAGATAAAGATGTAGAGCGGATTGAGTCCTACCGACCCATTTCTTTAATTAATCAGGATACAAAAATATTTACTACCATTATAAGTAAGAGATTAAGTAGGTTTATAGATAAATATATAAGTTATAATCAAGTAGGTTTTGTTAAAGGTAGATATATGAGCGACATAGTTAGAAGAGTATTAAATATTATAGATGTAGCTGAACATAATGGTGATAAAATAGGAATAGTATCACTAGATATTTTTAAAGCCTTTGATTCTGTACAATGGGAAACTATTAAAGCAATTATGGAGGCATTAGGCTTTGGTAATAGATTTATACATGTTATTTCAAAATTGTACCAAAAAAGTAGTGCAAAAGTGAAGGTAAATGGAATAATGACGGGAGAGATTACTCAGGAAGCAGGTACGAGACAAGGATGTCCCTTGTCTCCAATATTATTTTTATTGGTTATGGAAATATTGACTAAAATGATAGAAGAAGACGAAGAATTGAAAGGGTACAAGGGATATAAGATAAATTTGTACGCAGATGATACTTTGATTATTCTGAAAGATATAGAGAAAGACCTGAGAAAGATAAATAAACACTTGAAAGAATTTGAAGAAATGACAGGTTTGAAAGTAAATTGGTCAAAATCTGAACTATTAATGGATAAAAGTGGTAAAGAGTGGGAGAACATGCAAGAACAATTCGGGATAAGAATTAAAAATACATTGAAATATTTGGGAATAACACTTTCACTTAAGTTAAGGAATTGAAAAAAATTAATTATGATGTGATGTTGAATGAAGTAGAGAAAAAGATAGACAAATATAAAGAGATAAAGTTGTCTTGGTTTGGCAGAATTGCAATGTGCAAGATGATGTTGCTACCAAAATTCAATTTTTTATTTGAGATGCTACCATTGAACTTGACAGAGAAAGATATGGAAGGATATCAGAAGAAATTAGATAAATTCTGTAATGGTGGGAAAAGGCCTAGGTTAATGAAGAAAATGTGGTATCAGAACCAAAAGGAAGGTGGATTGGGAATTCCCAATCTACTTAATTATTATTGGGCCTATAGTATTAGAACTGTGGTAAAAATACTTAAAGGTGGAGATGGACACTGGGGAGATTTAGAGTTAAAAGATATTAAGAGATTTGGTTCTGTATGGTTTTTAGATAAAGCAAAATCAAAAAAGGTAATCAATAGTTATTGGTTAAAGGGATTGAAAGTAGAAGAAAAGAAATAATGGAAAAACTGGGTTTAAATTGGTTTGAAAAAATACAGATAGAAAAATGGACTATGAATGCAAGGGGAATATGTAAAATAGGTAGGAATGAAACTGAATTTGAAAATTTAGTATCACAAATTATTAAGGACGAAATTGGGTTAAAGGGACTCAGTAAGATATATAAGATTATAAATTTTAACGAGAACCCACAAATGGCAATGAAGATGAACTGGGAGGATGAACTTAAGATTAAAATATCAGACGTGGATTGGAAGGTGAATTGGAAGAGTCGAATCATGAAGATTCTATCCATAAGGATTAAAGAGCATAACTTTAAGGTGGTTTGGAAATGGTATTTGACTCCATTGAGGTTATCATTGATGGATAAAAAAACAAGTAATAAATGTTGGAGGTGTAATATGGAATTGGGAACGTACGAACATATGTGGTATAAATGTGATAAAGTTAAAAAGTTTTGGCAGAAATTGGAGGAAACGATATTTGAAATAATGAAGAAAAGAATAACATTGAGATTGGAAACTATATTATTATTGATAATTAAGGAATTAGAATTATCACAGTATGAGAAAGAATTGATTAGAATTATGATTATAATGGGTAGAATTATAATAGCAAGATATTGGAAAGTGGAGACAAATATTAAAATAGAAGAGTGGTATTGTGAAATGTGGAAATTAGCCTTAAATGATAAAATGACATGTGAAATTAAATTTAGAGAGGGTGTTTATAAAAAGGATGTTTTTTGGAAGACTTGGAAGCCATTTGTGGACTATGCACTTGGGACTTTGGACGCTTCGACACCTGTACCTAGAGAACGCGGATTTTGGAGGACTTAAAGACATTTGATACCTATTTTTGAAGAACCAAACCTTCCTTTCCATTGTATAGCACTGGGTGAAATATTGTAATGTATATGTTATTTTGGTTATAGTGTTTATTAAAATAAAAAAAACAAAAAAAACAACAAAAAGATTTAAAATAATTTTTATATCATAATCATCACCTTCCCCTTCATCTCTTCCACCACCATCACTTGTATTTTCTTATGCATGATAGCTTTTTGGTCCAATTGTTTTCAGCAGAAAATGGATAGCTTAGTTTACTTTCTATGCTATCAACCCCTTTCACTTACATTCTGTTGATATATGTCAAATTATTTTAACAGGTTTTTTTTAAAAAAATAAATCTTTGCATATAAATACTTTTTAAATGTCAGAGTTTTCCAACACTAATTACTTTGTTAATGTCATGCTTGGATTTGCATACACTTCTGCTGAAATGTTCATGAGAAAGGCTGTAGGGTTAGATCAGCCTTTAAAGAAAGGTTGGGTTATATCTGTTGTTTGGGAAAAGATGAAAGAGATAGAAAGAAAATAAAAGTGGCATCCGAAAGGAAGGAGAAAAGTTTTGATGCTTAGAAAAGGAGAGGTCTTCTATGCATGTAATGCATTGACTCCAGAATGTATCTATAAACATTCTATAAACAGAATGTGAACTTTTGTAAAGCGCTGGTGGTAATATAATTTTTTTTCTGTCTCAAACCATTAAGCAGAATATTGTTACTTTGTCTATAAACTTAGTAGCTTAAATATAAACCACATAGTATTACAGTTCTTCACCATACCATTTTAGGAGTTTCCATGGTAACGATAACAACTGAATTGTCGCAGCGTAAATAGAAATAAGACAGCATTTCCTATTATTATGTACAATTGTCTTAGCAGGAAGAGAAAGAAAAAAGAGGTTTTTTAAAGGACATTGTCACTTCTTTATCAAAAAAAAGCCTTACTTCAGAGAATAAGAACTGTAATCCACTTTCAGTCCTATTTATCCATATTTTGTGCAGTCTCTGTAACTTAGCTCAGTCCATGAAATGAAATTCAAAAGCAGATCTGAATACTACACTCCTTTATTTTATTCTCTTATACATGCTTTCATGATGAATAGAATTTTTACAACCAGAAAAGTAATGAAGTTAGCAATAATGGAGAATAGTTGTAGCTCAGGATTGAAAGGAAAAGTCCTTGGTGCCCTCTGACCTTGATTGTTTTCTTGGAGACATTTCATGACCAAATTAGGCAACATGGTCAGTGCTATGTGCTATTAGCTCTGACCATGTTGCCTAGATGTTACCTAGTTTGGGCAATGAAATATCTACAAGAAAATAACCAAATTCAGAGGGCACCAACAACCTTTCAAATTATGAAGTTGGATCAACAGGTATCTCTTGCCATAGGCCCTAAGTATTTGCTTAGGAATACCTATAAGAAAGTTCTTTACAGAAAATATATTCATACATTTATTTATGTATATCCCACATTTATTATTTTTTTATCATCTTCCTTTTCCTATTTTCCCCACAAAAACCCTGTCAGATGAGTAGGACTGAGAGAAGAGTGGCTGGCCCAAAGTCATCCAGCTGGCTAAGGCAGGACTTGAACTCATGGTCTGATACCTTAATCTATCTTTTCTTATAAACAGATTGGGATTTAAAAATTTTCTATTTAGCTCAATTTTCACCTGGGATTTAAAAGCTTGTATATTTAAATCCACAAATAAAACAATTCGTTTCCTTAAAAAACTATTCAAAGATATTTAAAGGAAATCACATAATTGACAATCCTGTATGGTAAATTTCATAGAAACATTAGAGCCTATAGGAAATGTCAAAGACTTCTTCCAATAAAGACAAAAAGTTAATAAATTACTGAAGTGTAACATTGGATAAAATAAACTTCGGTTGAAAAAAAATACATAATTATCAATTAAGCACAATACATCTTTAGCATATACTAACACTTTTTTAATTAAATGATTTGCCATTCTTAAGCCAAAATGTCTCTCATTCCTTCCACAAAACAGACAAATATTTCTGTTGCCAAATTAAAAATAAAAGAAAGGACCTCCAGGATGAATTCCATGAGGCATCTTTTTTTTTAGATTTATTAAAGTTTACTATAAACACAACTAAACAAAAGTCAGAAAAATTAAAGAAAATGCAAATTTTGTGATTTTTAACTTCTCAGTGTGGTAAATATATATAAAAAGTTACAATCTCAACCTGTTGCTTTAAATTAGATAGAAACTAGATAGAGTCTTCTCTTTCATTAAAATAGTCAAATTTTGCTATCTCCAACTATTTCTCTCTGTCTCTCTCTCTCTCACACACACACAGACACACACACACACACACACACACACAGAGGAGAGAGAGAGAGAAAAAAACTTTTATGTAAAATTGGTCACAATATAATTCAAAATTATATTTTGAATATAAAATGATCCATTCATGGAATTAATAAAAGTTGGGCCAATGCATAGCCATGAAAACAGAATCTTTCTACATTTTGAATTTCATGGTCTTACTCTATATTTATTTGTGACTTTTCATTTTTCCTCAGTGTGTTTGAAGAAATCATATCTCCGAGGCAATATTTAGCTACTGTATAAAGGATCGGATCATGAAATCAACCATGTTTTACTCGTCTACCTCAAAGTTAGTAGCAAAATGGGAATAATGTGTATTATTAGCACATAGTAATAACTGAGCCACCAGGAATATTTTTATAAATCACAGGAGAAGCAGAAATTATGTTCCATTGAGAAATTACTTTTTGATATAACATAAATAAATAATTCAGTTGCTCTATATCTAATTTGACACTACAAGAATTTTGAGATATTGTTGAATGTTCTTTACAAAAAAGATAGCAATTGCCTGGAATTATTTTGTTCATTTCTATAAAATATTATATATTATCAATCAAAACAACAGACATTAGAAATTATATTCTAGTATTCCAAAATGTAGCTTGGAAATAAAAAACATTTAGCAACACATATGAAATTTACATTTTACTGTAATGAAATAAATAAATAAAGACAACCAAAAAGAGTAGAGATAAGATGAAATCTGCAGTACATACATACAAGGACAATTTGGTGCAAAATATCCAATTAGAAGTTTATGATAGGACAGCATCAGTTCTGAAGGGAGACCGGAGGGACAGGACTGAGGCAACACGGATCAAATACAACTTGTTTATTTAATACAACAATAACAAGCTAACAGCAGCTCTGAACTGGCAACGAACGTGCTTCCCCTTTGACAGCTCTTTTATAAGCCGGCTGTCAAATGGACAGCCAATGGGAGTTCTTTCTTTTCCCGCTTCTGCTAACATGTCTATAGGCAATCACCACCAGCTTGCAGTGTCATGTCTTCAGAGCCCGGACACAACACCTCTTTCTCCCTAGATGGCACATGCGTAGTCCTGGAGATACGCTGGATGTTTGAGCACTCTGCCAGATCTTCAGAGAGTGGGTTGATTGGCGATTGCAGGGTGATGTTGCAGCCGCACCGAAGGAACTTCCCACAACCAGGTCAGCAGGCCATCAGGAATGCTGTCTTGTGATGTCGGCCCGGTTCCCCAGGTGAGTCTAGCAGTGGGATTGAGTGATGAGGTGCTGTGCTGGTGCGGAGGGCAGTGGCTTCCGTGGGTGGAGTGGCGGGGTCTACTGGCCCCGGCTGAGGTTGCATGGCTTGAGCTGATAACTGTGGGAAGGCGTGGCACCATTGGAGCTGGTTTACATGGTGGCGCCACACACAGCCATCATCTAGTCATAACATGTAAGAGCAGGGGCCAGTTATTTGCAATATTAGTCCCGGTAGCCACTGTGGGTCGCCCCCATAGCATATACTGGGTCCCCTAGCTCAAACTCTTGCAGACCGTCGGTGGAAGTCGCAGGCTGGTCAGCCTCGTAGCTGATGTGAAGTCTTTCTAAATCCATTTGCAGTTGGCAATCCATCATCAGTTTGGCCGGGCTTCGATTAGTGATGGGGCATGGCATAGTGTATTGCAAGAGGAGGTATTTGTCTACCCGTTCCACCCAATTGAGTGGATCCAGCCTGGCTAAGGATTCCTTGACTGACCTAACTGTAGGTTCTACCATGCCATTACTGGCCAGGTGGAACGGGGCAACCTGTGCATGGCGGATGCCATGGCTAGATAAGAAAAGCTGAAATTGCGCTGATGTAAACTATGGGCCATTATTGGTGACAATTGTGTCAGGGAGCCCATGGGTGGCGAATAGTCTTTGCAACACCCTGACCACAGGCTCAGATGTGGTTGATGCCATGACAGCCACCTCTACCCATTTAGAGTAGGCATCAACCACGACCAAGAACGTGCGCCCCTGAAACAGGCCAGCAAAATCCAAGTGGATTCGTGACCATGGGCCCCTAGGAGTTTCCCATTCTCTCACGGGAGCTAAAGGAGAAGCGGGCTGTGAGAGTAGGCATTGCTGGCAGGCAGCAACCCAGTCAGTACTTTCCTGGTCAAGCCGCAGCCACCACATGTAGCTCCCGCCTAAAGCCTTCATCCTGACGATACCAGGGTGGCTGACATGAAGGCAAGCCAGGATGTGATACCGTAGCTTGGGGGGAATGATGACCCAGTTCCCCCATAACAGGCACCCTTTCTGCTCCAAGAGTTCAAGTTGCCTAGTAAGAAAGGAACAGAACTTTTCTGGCAAGGGACCCTGTGGCCATCTCCTTTTCACCCAGTCAAGGACTTTGGACAAAGTGCTATCTTTAGCTGAATGGGCTGCAATGTCAGTGGCAGAGAGGAGGACTGGCAAGTCCTCCACAAGCATGACAGATATGGAGGGGGAGGGGTCAGTTACCAGCAACGGTAGAGGAGAGCGACTAAGGGCATTAGCATACCCCAAATCTTTGGCCTGGTGATAGAAAAGGCGGTAATTGTAAGCAGCTAGAAATTCTACCCAACAGGCCATCCTAGGCGAGAGAATTAAGGGAGTTTGTTTATCTCTGGCCAACAACTCCAAAAGAGGTTTCTGGTCAGATACTAGCTCGAAATAGCCACCATATAAATAATCGTGGAGGCGCTTTACACCAGCAACCACAGCAAGAGCCTCTTTATCAATGTGGCCATAATTGCATTCCGTAGAGGATAGTGTGTGGGAATAATAGGCAAGAGGTGCTTCAGACCCATTGGGCAGCTTGTGGATAAGCACTGTGCCAATTCTGTATGGGGAAGCATCGCACACAAGGACAAGAGGCAGACTGTCACTATATTGCACCAATACAGAATCAGATGTTAACAAAGATTTGACAGTTGTGAAAGCGCAAGCTTCCACTTTGCCACATTTCCAGGCTGCTTTCTTGTCAAGGAGCCGGTGGAGTGGCTTTGCATCTGAAGCTTTATGCAGCAAGAAAGCAACGTAGAAATTTTAAAAGCCTAAAAAAGATTGGAGCTCCACTTTATTGTTAGGGGTGGGAGCTTGATAATTGGTCTCTAATTTGGAAGGGGTGGGATAAATATCAGATTTATTTACAAGGTACCCTAGGAATTCCACTTGAGGGACCCCAATTTTGCATTTGGATTTTTTAAATTGCAATCCAATGTTGCGGAACCTGGTGAGCACAGTGCATAAGATGGAGATGAGTGCATGCTGGTCACTAGCGCTGACCAGAACGTCATCAAAATAGGGTACTACCCCAGAGAACCCTTGGAGCAGGCACTCCATAAGGCTTTGAAAGATCCCTGGGGTTGTGCTAACCCCAAATTGCAGGTGGCAACAGCGGAAAGCCCCACTATGGGTAAAAATTGTCTGTGCATCAGCAGTGGCATCATCCACAGGGAGCTGTTGATACACCTGTGCCAGGCCAAACTTTGCAAAAACAGAACCCTATCCCAGTTAGTGGAGCAGATGCATGGCTCTATTCAAGGTGACCTTGTAATCAGCACACAGCCTGACAGAGCCAACTGGCTTAATTGGAATAACAATTGGCGTTTCTCAACATGCATGATCCACAGGCTCCAAAACACCGTGCCCAATCAATTTATCTAATTCAGCATCCACCTTAGGGCAGAGTACTAAAGGAGCCCTCCTAGACTTAAGGCAAATAGGCGCTACCTGGGGATCCAAATTAAAAGATATAGGGGTGCCTGTATATTTACCCAAACCATCTTTGAAAACATCTGCAAACTCATTGGTCAGGGACTGGAAATCTTCGGTTGTGATGGTGTGGATGCCGATGACATCAAGCCCCAATTCCTTGAAGCAGTCGAGACCCAGCAACATAGGAAGAGGGTCTTGGACCACGATGAGTGGAAGGTGACCAGTAAAACGCTTGGTGGTTATTTTAAAGAAGCCACTGCCTAGAATAGGAATTGACTGCTCCTGATAGTCGCACAGCCAGACAGCATAGGGAGATAGACAGTTCTTCGCCATTGAGGGCATTAAGGTGCCTCCAAAAGATGAGGAAATGTGAATATCCAGTGTCCACCTCCATCTGACACGGTGCTTCTTCAAGGTGGCCACTTCCTCTGCAAAGCGGAGGAAGGGGCGTTTTGATATCTTTGAATGTCAGCGGAGGATTTTTCGGAAATCTCAGATGCCCTTGCCTCATTTAGAGTGGATTTGAGAATCAGCTCTGTGTGTGTTATTAGGTGATGCTAGAGTTTCAGGTCACTGACCCCACAGATTAATTGGTCCAATAAGTCATACAATACAATACAATAGCAGAGTTGGAAGGGACCTTGTAGGTCTTCTAGTGCAACCCCCTGCGTGGGCAGGAACTTTATACCATTTCAGACAAATGGCTATCTAACATCTTCTTAAAGACTTCCAGGGTTGGGGCATTCACATATTCGAGGTTAGCGAAGTTGCAATAGAGAACAGCAGACCTGAGGGAGGCCATATAGTTGTTGATTGACTCCCCCTCTAGCTTCAATTGTTGCCTAAATGCCAATATTCGGGCAATTCTTTAAAGCTCAGGGGCATAGTGGCCCCTCAGCTTTTTCATTAGAATGCCCCATGGTACGGAATGCACAAGCTGAGGGACAGAAAGTGCCCTGGCTGTTCCGAACATTTCAGGTCTTCAGGCACTTAAAAAACAGAAACTTTTCAGACTGCTGGACAAGCCCGTAAGATCATTAGCTTCTAAGAAGCATTCAAAACATTTGAGGTATGCTTCTCAGGACTCTGTTGCCAGACAGAAAGTTGTGAAGGAGGCTATCGTGGCCATTCTGACAAGGAGATAACAGCTCGGATTACCTCAGGAGAGAGATAATTGTTTTTTTATTTACAATGTTCTGTTAGAACGCATCAGGTCATTCCTTGTTTCTCTTCAACTAAATCTAATATTTCCAGGCATAGAAACATTGAAGCATCTTAGACCAGATGTAATCATGGCTAAGTTACTAAGGCCAGAATGCTCACCTATTGTCTGCTATGGGAGCTAAAATGCAGTGGTGGATTTATTGCAGATTAGGTTCATTCGTTCATTCATTCATTTATGCCACCCATTGGAGCACAAATTTAAAGAAAACCTTAAAAACAGTTAAATACATTAAATCAACAGATAGGTTTGACTAACATGCTCTTGTCACAAAATGCACAACTCAAAACTAGAGACACTAGACTAATAACAAACATCAATTCTAGGCCTTGGACTAAGGCCAGGTTTTCAGAGCTTTCTAGAACTGCAGAGAGAGAAGTTGTGGTCCTTATTTCTGAGTGGATGCTTTCTAGGTTCCATAAGATGGCAACATCTTAGGTTGGGATGCAAATTATGTTTGCAGTTGTTGGTATTGTTTGACCCATGGGTAAGAAATATCTAAGCTGGAACAGGAAGTATGGCCATTTTATATCAATATAAAGATGATACCTCAGATTAAACAAGTCCATTTCTAATTTTGTTACAACCTGAGTAGAAATCAAACAATCAAATTTGGGAGTGATTAAGAACATAAAATAACCAAATCAACGATAACCATTTAAGCAGGTAGATCATTGCCTTTGGTCTTTCCTATGCAAGCTTCCAACTTTAAATCAGTTTTCATGCTGTGCATGGCTTTTTCAAATGGGACTGTGTTTTGCATTCAGTTGTATTTCTAGAGTTGCTTGGGAAATTGCGAATCAAGACAATGCCTGGCTCTGCAGAGGTTGCTGATTTACGGTCCCCAATATCTTTGACTATTGGCCACACTGGCTGTAACTACTGAGCATTAATGTTCCGTATCCAGTTCCTCATCTCTGAACTAGCAGGATACTTGTTGAAATCTTATTATAAATAATTCTTTATTGAATGAAGTCCTGTTACAAACCAAATGCCATTATAATAAAGGTTAGCTCCTGTGACTAGATGGAAAAGCTTTTTTAAACCTTCTTACTGTTTCACGGCCCTTGGAAGGTGCTGTAGGGATAGCAATGAGAATGACTCACACTGCCGTATACTGGAAATGTAATAATAAAGAAAATAAATAACAGGAATGAAAAGGCATTAAGTGAGGAAATGAGGCATGAATTCATGAGGCAGAGGTGAGCCTGGTTTTATGTAAATGGATATTGTCCAATTACTTGGGAAGTAAAACTTAGTGAGAAAACTTATGAATGAAAGCATGCATGGATTTCTTCAAAATTTCACAATGCATCTATTTCCAACCACCCAAATTCTATTTTTCTTTTCAAGCTATATGGAAGAAAATGTGATAAACAAAATTATTACAAATAACAATGCTAATCACTAAACAGGTACTGTAACTGTATCTGAATGAGCAATTCGGTTGGTTAAATGTAAAGGCAGGTAATCTTTGGTTAACGACCACACCTTCAGCGAGTAAAGGTAATGATCATGTTCAACAAATGCTGATTATAACTTGTCCTTGAACGTCTGGCTGTCCCAGCATCCCTTACAGTTATGTGGTTGTAATCAGGGTGCTTGGCGATTAGCTTGCACTTACAACAGTTTCAGGATCAGATGATGATGTGATCACGATGGTCATGTAATTGCAAAGTACATGGAGAAACTAGCAGATCACAAATTGTTCTGGCAAATCTTCCACCAGCAGCCAAACCACCTCACCATATTTGCCCTGCACTGTCCCCTCTTGCACACTTGCCCACCTTCCCACATCCTGCAAGCTACCCCAGCCTCACTATGCATATACCACATAGGCCCCTTGTGCACTCTTGCACACTTTCCTGGATTCTTGCTTACCGTCCTATACTCTTTACATGCCATTCCACTTGCCCCACTCTACACTGGCTCATATTCATGAAACTTCCTGTATCCTGTAGTAGCCACTTCCACATCCACTACCCTTGTACCATGCCTGGTTAGACCCTCAAACACCTGCACCCAGTCTTCCATGCCCTACAACAGCCACCCCCAGCCTTGTCCAGTTTGCACTACCCTTACACCATGCTGCATCCCACCCACCCAACAATAATGACTTAGCTGTCTGCTGGCCTGCTTGCAACCTATCTGGGACTTGCAACATCCTGCTGGCTTCCTCACTGACTTAGATTGTCAGCTGAAAATTGCAAGGAGGTCGAACCACACTTAACAATGGCGAGAAGAACCTCTAAGCAATACCATCATTTGACATAGCTCTTTGTAATTGTATTGCTTAGCAAAGGAAATTCCAGTGCCAGTTACAGTCTTAACTAAAGACTAGATGGAAGTTCTGAAGTCTGAAAGTCTAAGACCCTGCCAGCTGCCAGAAATTACTGTCTGTCTCCAGATCTTTTGATTTAGCCTTAAATATCTTCTATTTTGAATAGTTATCTGTTGGCTTTCTTGATAAATACACCTCTCTAAATTCCTACTGATAAACTCTGCCCCGTTCTTAATGAATGTCATTTGTAAAGGTTCAATTATAATGTCAGTATGACAGGTTATATAAACCACAAATTAAATCAGACAGTATAAATGAACATAACATGCCCATAATTGAATTAAATCATTGTAAAGACATTCAGGCTCATCTCTAGAGATGGCTATCTAGTCAGGTTTCCTAATGCTTTCTTGATTGGCCAACTAATGGGAATTAAAATGTTTATTTAGTTATTAATTATTTACTTTCACCACTCTTTCCAGTAAGAGACCTAAGGGCAACTGTTATAACATGATAAAGAGGTCATGAACAGTTATGAATTCTGAGAATTACTGTATTATACAGTTCAAGAAGGACTCTTAAGACAACATATATATTTTTTAAAAATAATAAACTAATGAAACTCCATGATATTACAATAGCGGATACCGAAATTAAACTAATCCAATAGCACTCAAAGGAAAAAAAATAAACCTGATTATTATCACATGTTGAAATCCCATGAAAAATAAAAATGTTACACTAGTTATATTTAATGTATGTTCAATTTGATGAACATAATGTATAAGATAACACCTATGCCAAATGAGCTCCAACAAGAATGAAACCAGTCATATAGTGCCGTCTAGTGGTCAGCAGTCAACATAACCATTATACGACAAAGTTACTACTGTACAGTACATGGGAAGATATCTTGAAGTTTCTAGTAAGTGTGTGAAACAAATTAACATTTATAGATCTCTAGCCTGATAGTTCTAAATCAGTAAGAAAGATTCATAAAATTCATAAAATTCATAAAATTCATAAAACCACAATATTCATAAAAGTTTGGCCAGTGATCAAATAATATAAAATTAATGGAAATGACTCTTCCAAGAATGGACAAAATTCTTCTACTTCATGAAGAATGAGAAGAATGATTCTTCTCATCTAGATGATAAGAACACCGAACAATGTTTAAGAGTTTTTGTTTGTTTGTTTTTTATTTATATACCGCCCTCTCTCCCGATTTGGGAGTCAGGGCGGTGCACAGGGATAATAAAAAGATAAAATGCATATAAATACAAACAATTAAGATTAAATTAAATAAGTTTAACCCGTGCTAAAATAATTTAAGACCCTATTAAAACACTGATAAAAACAAACTATGCCAGGCCAGCCGCATGAAAAAAGTAGGTCTTTAATGCTCGATGGAAGAGGCAAAGGTCCGTGATAGTACGAAGGTCGGGGGGCAGGTTGTTCCAGAGGGCTGGACCCGCCACAGAGAAGCCTCTTCCCCTGGGAGTCGCCAGCCAGCATTGTCCAGAGGACGGCACCCTGAGGAGGCCCTCCCTGTGGGAGCGGACAGGTCGGATGGAGGTATGTGGCAGGAGGCGGTTCTGCAAATAACCAGGACCCATGCCATGGAGCGCTTTGAAGATGGTCACCAAACCTTGAAGCGCACCCGGAAGGCCACAGACAGCCAGTGCAGCTCGCGCAGGAGAGGTGTTATATGGGAGTGTCTTGGTGCTCCCAAGATCCCCCGCGCAGCCGCGTTCTGCACTAACTGCAGCCTCCGGGTGCAACTCAAGGGGAACCCCATGTAGGGTGCATTGCAGTAGTCTAGGCGGAAAATGACAAGAGCTTGCGTGACTGTGCGTAGGGTGTCACGATCCAGAAAGGAGCGTAACTGGCATATCAGGTAAACCTGATAAAAGGCCCCCCTGGCTATGGCTGTCACATGGTCATCCAAGGACAGCCGAGAGTCCAGGAGGACACCCAAGTTGCGAGCCCTTTCTGCGGGGGCTAATGACTCGCCCCCGATAGCCAGAGATGGAACGAACTGGCTATGTTGTGGCGCCGGAAACCACAGCCACTCAGTCTTGGACGGGTTGAGTCGTAGCCCGTTCCTCCCCATCCAGACTCACACGGCCTCCAGACATGTTTGATATGCCAATGGCCAAAGTAAGGCATGATAAAATTGTTTTTGTTGTGGTGGTGGTGGTGGTGATAATGTTGATGATGATGATTGGCCACACAATGAGTCAGAGGTTCAGGCTGGACTTGGCATTTTGTCCACCTAACAAGTCCTTCCCAAGAGCCTGATATAGACAGATGTGGATGTTAAAGGTATTATTGCAGAATGTAAGCTGTTCCAAGTAAAGTTGCCTTTTGCAATTGAATGATGGTGATTTTGTCAATGCCAATGGTATTCAAGTGAGGCTCTAGTTGTTTTGGAATTGCACCCATTATTACTATTGGTACTCATTTAACTTGCTTTTGCCACAGTTGTTCTATTTCTATTTGCAGCCTTTATATTTGTTATTTTCTCCAGTTCTTTCTCTTCTATTCTACCATGTCCACTATTCAGACTTTTTTGTCTTTCATATAGACAATTGTTAAGTCTCTGATGTTTTGTGGTGCCTGTCTGTTTGAAGTCTAAAATTCCAGAGCATTTTAAGCTTATTCATTTTCTATTACTTTGTCTATGCTGTGGTCCCACCAGTTCTTGCTTGCAGGCAAATGGCATTTCTTGCAGATATTCCAATGCACCATAGTTGCAATTTTGTCATGCTGTTGTTTGCAATAGTCTGTGCTATTTTCTTAAAGCAGCTAAATAGTCCTCTATTTTTTCAACTTCTTTGCATTTGCCATCTCTCTTCTCAATTCTGGCTTCGTATGCATTTGTTCTTAAAACTTGGTCTTGTGCATTAGTCTGTTTTTTTCTTCAGCTCCCCTGCTCTTTCTCACTATATGAAAATAGGACGTGAATTTATTAAGGCTATGTATCTTTTGAAAATGATTAAAGAGAATTTGTATAGTATTATGTATTTATTGTCAAACATCTACAAAATAGCAGGTATATATATATAAATGTGGACGTGAACAAAAGAAATGAATACAAATAAATGGGGACAATAGAACAGGGATGGTAGGCACGCTGGTGCACTTATGCACGCCTCCTTTACAGACCTCTTAGGAATGGGGTGAGGTCCACGTTAGACAATTTAAGGCTGGAGCTGTGAGGGTTAGAGGATGTAACAATGGAGTCAGGTATTCTAGGCATTGACCACTTTTGCTGAAGTCGTATTTTCTGCAATCGAGTTTGGAATGATTTACTTTGAGTTTGTATCGATTGTTTACTCGTGTATTATTGAGGTTGAAGCTGAAGAAGTCGGTGACAAGATAAGACATTGTAACAGGCAATTTTGTGTCCTGTGCTTAGATCATATACCGCAGGCAGCGCAGTTCCAGATTGTCCAAACTCAAAATTTTGAGCCTGGTGGCATAGGGAATTCTACTGTGAGTAGAGGAGTGGAGTATTCTTCTCATGAAGTAACTCTGGATCCACTCAATCGTATTAATGTCCAATATACATGTGGATTTCAGGCAGACGAGCTGTAGTTGAGAATTGGTCTAGCAAAGGTTTTGTATGTCCTAGTTAGCAATACAATGTTACCGGAGAAGCAGCTTTGCAAAATTAGGTTCACAATTGCTGAATTGTTAATTAACTGAATTGTTACTTGACTGAATTGCTTTAGGCTGCACACAAACAGAAGCAAAGCTCCTTTCCGCTGTTCATTATAACATTTGTGTCTCTTTTCAAACTTCCGCATGCATGAAACCATGTGCAATTTCTTTAAGAGTCACTTAAAAGACATTAATTATTCTTCAATGGTTTAAAATGTTCCTCCACACTTCCTTTCAAGGAGTTGATTGTTTTAGCAGTCCTATGAATGAATCCCCAAATACTAACTTTTATTAGTACTATAATTCAATCAGTGTTAATTTAGAAATAGTATGAAATAGCAAGCATAATCTGCATCCATCTGTGTTTGTTTTACAAACTGCAATTAAAGTAATCTAAAATAGAACTGCTGTGATTAGATTAAATTACAGTTTCATTCAGAAGTAGTTGGATGGCTCTTTTATTTCTTTTACGTAATGAGGCCACTTCTGTTTGTGGGTGTAAAATAATGTGCCAGTGTATTTCACTAATGAGGATTACAGCTCCTCCTCTTCCTATAGTATGCATCAAGAAGATAGTACAGCTCATTCTTTCTTAGCCAGCTAACATTATGAAAGCAAAATTTGGGCAATTTCCATACTAATTATAGCCATAATTGTGAACTTGTACATATTTTATATCATTCAAATTCAGCTTCCAGTACAATGCTACTCCCCAGAGTAGATGCTTTAGTGCTATAATAACTGTCTGCATGGTAACAACTATTATTCTATATTTTATATCATACACATAATACCAGCAAGTGTGAAATATCTCAGCATTTTTTTTCTTTTCATTTTATAGTTCATTCAAAATTTAAATAATTCAAAGGAAACATAAAACCAAGATAATACAACACCTTATGTTTTTTTAGGAAGATGTTTTGTTATAGAGAGACTTTGGCTATGCACATAAAGGAAGATTTAACCATCCAAGAGAGATTCCATGGATCATGGTTTGATAATTAGGTTTAAATTATGAAAAACTGGACAATTTAAAGTGGTGGTGGGGGATTGATACTAAGAAACATGAGAAAAGAGCTACTCCCTGATAACTAGCTTTATTAATCTGGGGAGCAGGCAAGAAGTGGTAGAAATCAAACATGTTTACTACTTCTAGAATAGCAATAGCAATTGGATTTATATACCACTTCACAGTGCTTTACAGCCGTCTCTAAGCAGTTTACAGAGTCATCATATTTTCCCCAACAATCTGAGTCCTCATTTTAGTCACCTCAGGAGGATGGAAGGCTGAGTCAACCTTGAACCAATGAGAATCGAACTTCTGGCAGTCAGTAGAATTAGCCTGCAATACTGCATTCTAACTATTGCACCACCACGAATAACTTGCTATAGTTCAGGTAGCAGATTTTAACTCTGAAACTCAGTCATGGAAAAGGAAAATGACTTTTCTAAAACACTGTATTGCATGAAATATAGGATAGGTTTCCTCTATAAGTTATGTCTACAAAGGCTTGAATAATGCCTTTAGTATAAGGCAGTATCTACCACTGCTCCGGAAACCTAACTAATTAGAAGTTGGGTTAGAGTAACATTTCCTACTTGTTCTCGACATCAGTTACCTAAGGCATTGTTGATTTTAGAACCAATGCTGGGAGTGAACATTTTTAATATGAATTAAAAAATCATAGGTTACAATTTATATTATCACCTACTGCATTGTATCTGCTTTTCAAATATTTATACTCCAGGTGGGTAAACATTTTTAATGTCAAACAAATTTAACTGCACAGTCACAATTTCATCCTATTATTGAGTCTTACTTATAGAGGAAACAAAATAAAGACTATTTACATTGACTTAGACAGGGATGCTTAGTCCCCTAAAGCAAAATTCAGAAATTAGGAAGGCACAAAAATAAACACAGGAATATAAGATTAGTTCATATGCTGCACTCTTTTAAAAGGCAATGGCAAAAAAACCCAGGAAATATTTCAAATTTCATTGTTTAAAATTTAAAGGATTCTTTGGAATATTATTAGGAAACATTGATAACCCCAACATAGTACTTATTTTAACACACACACCCCCCACACACACACACATGCAAAGATTTATTTCAGACAAACCTTTCACAGATCTGCTAATCTACATGATGGCCTTCTGAGCAATCCCCTCAGTGAAATTAGGTATGGATCATTTTTCTCCTCACAAGGCCAAAAGACTCCTGCAGGGTGCAACTGGTTTGCCTTGTGGTCTTGACAGGAGTAATAATCAGATTCGGTAATGTTTTCTACGGTATTAAAGTTGCCTCAATTTGGTTCATAATTCAGCACAAAATGGCTCTGTCAGTTCTGAGGTGAAGTGGATATCATAATGATGTAGTTTGTGCCCACAGCACACACTTCTTCCTAATGAATTAAATATCCTGTTAACAACCAGCCGAAATAGGGTAACAATAAGCCAATATAACTGAAGATTCGTGATGGGTGAAACTCTTGCTCATGAACCATCTACAAATGTCAGCAGCAGGAGTTTAGTCTACCTCAAGATGTTATGTGATTCAGCTTCAAGATGATTATTTCAAGAAAAAGAATCTTCAATGAATTGCTTGTAAAATGTAAGGCTTCAATCAGCTCTGTCATGTTTGTTTTCAAAACTGCAGTATTTTTTGTGAGAAAGTATGTGTGTATACCAGTGGTGGGTTTCAAAAAATTTTACTACAGTTTCTGTAGGCGTGGCTTATTTTGTGGGCATGACTTGGCAGTCATGTGACCAGGTGAGAGTGGCTTGGTGGCTTGGCGCTCATGTGACTGAGTGGGCGTGGCTTGGTGCTCATGTGACTGGGTGGGCATGGCCAATTTAGCTGTCCGCTTTGCCAATTTAGCAATCCATTAAACAATACACAGCAGTCCCCTTTTCTATTCTTTATAATGCTGCATGAAATTTTTGCTCTTTTTTTAATAGGGGGGAGAGGTTGGCAATGCCTGGGGATTTCTCCTCTGCAGAAATTCCCAAAAGGGAAGAGATGATATAAGGTCTCCTGCTGAAGCAGGAGGTTGGATTAGATGCCCTCTAAGGTCCCTTCCAGTCCTAGATTGCTGTGTTGTTTCAAAGCATCCTCTGAAGCTGTGTCTAGAGCGGGTTTATGGTCCTTCTTTCCTCTCCTTTGTCCCTCCCTCCCTCCCTCTATCCATCTGTATCTCAGTCACTTTCCAGTCCCTCTTTCTCCCTCCCTCCCTCCCTCCTTCCTTCCTTCCTTCCCTCCTCCCTCCCTCCCTCCCTTTCTCTCTTCCTGTGAAGAACCCTAAAAGATCTTTGGTAGGAGAAAGAAAAGCCAGACGTTTTGAAACTGAGAACATGCACATTGATCATCTGGCATTCTTAGAGCTCCACTATTGATTACCTTAGCCTGAGCCTAAGGTTAGCAGCTAGCAGAGGTCTTCAAACTTGGCAACTTTAAACCTTGTGGACTTCAACTTCCAGAATTCTCCAGCCAGGAGAGCTGAATTCTGGGAGTTAAAGTCCACAAGTCTTAAAGTTGCCAAGTTTGAAGACCTCTGCTCCATGCACTTGGGGATCCCCAAACAGTGAGGATTTCTTTCTTTCTCCCATTTTTGTTCCCAGGGGGCTGCAGGGATGCTTGCTAGGCAGCTCCCATGCCATATTTTTGGGCCTAGTACGCCTGCCTGAAGATCCTGGAAGGGACAGAGGAAAGTGTTGACTATCATCTTTAAAGCGCTCCATGGCACAGGACCTAGTTATTTGCGGGATCATATCCTGCCCATAAATCCCTTCGGCCGATTCGCTCACACAGAGAGGGACTTCTCCAGGTGCCGACCACCAGGCAATGCCAGCGGGCGACGCCCAGGGGAAGGGCCTTCTCTGTGATGGGCCCGACCCTCTGGAATGACCTACCCCCGGATATTAGAACGACCACAGACCTCCGTGCTTTCCGCCAAAAAGTAAAAACTTATTTGTTCCATCCGGCCGGCTTGGCCTAATTTACGCTTTTTGCCCCAGTCTGTATTTTCAAATACAATACAATACAATACAATAGCAGAGTTGGAAGGGACCTTGTAGGTCTTCTAGTCCAACCCCCTGCATGGGCAGGAACCTTATACCATTTCAGACAAATGGCTGTCTAACATCTTTTTAAAGACTTCCAGGGTTGGGGCATTCACAACTGCTGGAGGCAAGCTGTTCCAGAGGTTAATTGTTCTTACTGTCAGGAAATTTCTCCTTAATTCTAAGTTGCTAAATTGTTTATTTGGTTTTAATGGGTTGCAATTTTAATGTTCTTAAATTTTAGTACAGGGTAATTTAATACATTTTTAACTTTGTTATGTATTGTATGTTTTTAGATGGTTTTTTAATTTTTCTGTACACCACCCCGAGTCCCTTCGGGGAGAGGGGGTCGTTTATAAATGTAATAAATTATTATTATTAAATTAAGTAAGTTGTGACCCCAGGGAGGAAGGCGCAGCAAGCTCTGGGGAGGGGTGGGGTAGTGAGACTTATCTGTAGTCAGGAGGAGGAGGAGGCAGCTCAGTTGGGCACAGGGCAGGCACCACGTGGCAGCTTAGGCAGGCAAGGCAGTTAGGCAGGGAAGCCACCTGGGAGGGGAAGAGTGACTGGGTGGGGCTGGTGGGCGGGGCGAGTGACCAGGAAACTGGTTCAGGGGCGTGGCAAACCTGGGTCGCTGCTGGCCAAGCTACCTATTTGGCCGACCCGGTCTAACCCGGTAGGAACCCACCTCTGGTGCATACACACAACAGTACATGCCCCCCACACACACACATTTTGTGTGTGTGTGTGTGTGTGTGTGTGTGTGTGTTTAGATTATTAAAAAGGCCCTTTCTATTTTTCCTATAATTATGCCCCCCTTCTCTTGTATGTTTCTATGAATGAACCACACCTGATCTAATTTACTGGGTGTGCAAAGCTTTGCAAGAGTTCTTCAGAAGAGCAAAGCTTTGAGCAAATCACCCCATTAAGACCAATTTGTGAATCTAAGAAAGACTAACTTTGAAGTGGCAAATCAAATCAAGTGACTTTGAATCTCTTAGTAAAGTTTAAATGTCTTTTGCAAACTCCAATCCTCCTGTCTTCCATAAAATCTAATGAAGAAAAGCAGTAGGGCTATACCATCTCACATGGGTAAATCAATTTACCCAAATGAATGGGTAAATCATTCTCTCAAATTGCTCAGGAAAGCTTTGTCAATGTGGCATGCCCAGCCTGGCATCCTACTGAATTTAGTTAGAAGAAGAGGTGGGGGCGAGGGTGGGGTAGGGGATGATGCAATACCAAAGTTCTGGTGCTTTTGAAACAACAAAGCACACCTTTCAATGGTAACTCAGTAAGTTTATACAGAAAATAGTTGACTAAATGGTCACGTTGTGAGAAACAGCTATGAGATTGATATTTCATTTGGTTGTACAGTAGCCTATGGTTGATCCCTTTGGAGAGAATGCCATGACATCTATTAACTTTCATGCAAGATTTAATGTACTTCAGTGTTCATGTTCCTTTGAAATATATTTCTATTGGTTGGAAATTGACAGATCAAGAAAAATGGATTCTCTATCACCTATGTAACTCTAGTTAAAAGACTTACTCTTCAACAATGAATAGGTAAAATATATGATCTCTATCATGTGATTGCTTACAAATGAATCACCTATTGATATAGATTTGCCATGTTTATTATAATGAAATATGCTGCCATACTTCTGTAGAGTTAATATAAGTATCCATGAATATATTAACCATATTTTTTTTCATACCTTTGATTTTTTTTTCCTCCCCTCTTTTTCTCCCTTTAAAATGCTGCATATTGGATATTTTCATTTTGTTTAGAACAGAATAGAATAACAGAGTTGGAAGGGACTTTGTAGATCTTCTAGTCCAATCCCTTGGACAGGCAGGAAACTCTACACTATTTCAGACAAAGGGTTGTCCAATCTCTTCTTAAAAACTTCCAGTGCAACTTCTGGAGGCAAGCTGTTCCACTGATTAATTGTTCTAACTATCAGGAAATTTCTCCTTACTTTTAGGTTGCTTCCCTCCTTGATTAGTTTCCATCCATTGCTTCTTATCTTGCCCTCTGGTGCTTTGGAGAACAGCTTGACTCTCTCTTCTTTGTGGAAATCCCTGAGATATTAGAACACTGCTCTCATGTCACCACTAGTCCTCTTTGTTTTTTGTATTCAATTAATAGGACCAAAACAACACAAACTAAAGGCATTTCAGTGGGCATTCTCTGGTGTCACAATACCCCACGTCTCAGAAAAAAACAAGTGCTTAATTTTTAAGCAGGTTTTGAAAATGTTCATTTTTATATTGGACTCTCTCTGTATTGCTTCAACACAACTTAGATTTTTACTTGAAACTGCTCTGCATTCTTTTCTTTATTTTTGTTTTTTCAGCTTTTAAAAAGAACTGGGCAGCATTCATGTTTCCTAAAAAGTTACCATGACTGCTCTTTTAATTCCGCTCTGTCTGAAAAATAAGAGGCTACAGGGAATATTTTGACACAAATCTCAAAGTGCTTTGTATAAAATCAATTTCTTCTTTAATCTTGACCTGCAAACTCAAATAGATTTAGCTAATTTTAGATCATAAGTCTCTGGTCTGAGTATATTTACTTAGACATCATATTTTAAAGTTGTTGTCCAACTAATATCATTTTGCAGCTGTGACATCTTGGAGAGATTGTTATAAAAATAAGGTAAAATACAGGGGTACAATTAATAAGAAATCTGCCAATTTTCCAGAGCAAGTTAGAATTTCAGCTTTTGGGAGAAAGAAGAAGAAATGATCTTTCTCATTATTTAGGTACTTACTAGTTTTCAATGTGCAACTTCTGTGCAAATCACACAGATCACAAATATATTTACAGGGGGGAAAACCTTATGGTGTTTCATGTCACATGGTGAATGAAAGGGTCTCTAAATCTTTTTTTGCTCAAGTGTCAGAAGATTGAGAGAAGAGCAAACAGCAGACATAAAACATATAATGTGGAACATCCAACAACAGAGGTGAAATTATTTTTGGTATCTATAATAACAGCATTTTCTAAATAAGCATCCAGAGTCATAGTTGCTGTGATGCCATAAACCTTACTAAAACTCTCTGTTCCTGAGATAAATAGTGACAAGTCTTAAGTAATGGATAGTCGCTCCACTATATTATTTTTCCTGTTCCAAAACACAGGAATGAAAGTTTTTAGAAAACAAAAAAACATAAGCAATAGCAATAGCACTTACACTTATATACTACCGCATAGTGCTTTTCAACACTCTCTGCGTGATTTATAGTGTCAGCATATTGCCCCCAACAATCTGGTTCTTATTTTACTAACCTCAGAAGGATGGAAACGTGAGTCAACTTGAGTCCATCAGGATTGAACTTCAGACTATGGGCAGAATTTGCCTGCAATACTGCATTCTAACCACTGCATCACAACGCTACTAATCCTACACAAATCTGCTTCAGTATATTAATTTACCGACATGAAAAATGACATAATTCAATGACCATTCATGATTTGATGACATCCTAGTCTATTTTGAGTAGATTGAAGAATTAGATCAAAACAAGTTTTGACCAAAGGCCTTAATGAGGAAGCTTCAAGATGTTGCTTCATTCTTCTGGCAGAAAGGGATGAAAAAGAAGCAGGGTTGGTAAGTACTTTAGAGGATATTAATACTGCTAGGTTTTAGCCAGATACATTCAAGAGGTTTAATAATAAATCAATTGTGGAAGTACTCCCCTGTACCTATTATAGGGCATGATAGAAAAGATGAGGAAACCACATCTCCAAATTGTCCAATGTCTGGAAAAAAAATAATTACAGAAAAGTTGGCTGAATAATATATATTTCAGCTTAGTTTTCAACTTTTCTAAAATGTAAGCTCTTATTTTTCTGAGATGCCATAATCTTATGCTTTGCTTCCTTTCATCTCTGGGATTTCCGAGGTACCATAAAGGGGTGGACCTATTCAAGAAGGACCCTATTAAATCAGGCATTCATAAGGCACAAGTTAACATTCACCAACTAATTTTTTTTCCTGTGTGTAACAGAAAGAAAGAAAGAAAGAAAGAAAGAAAGAAAGAAAGAAAGAAAGAAAGAAAGAAAGAAAGAAAGAAAGAAAGAAAGAAAGAAATCTATTTTGTCCTTTGTAGATGATCTACATTACATGTTTCCCCGAAAATAAGACAGAGTCTTATTTTCTGTTGATCCCTGAAATAAGCGTTTGGCCTTATTTTCGGGGAGGTCTTATTATTTTTTAGGTGCAGGAGGTGGTGAGCGTGGTTACCTCACAGCTGCTGCTGTGTTGCAATATTTTTTTGGGAGGGCTTAATTTAGCATGTGCCCTCAAAAGTCAAATTGAACTTATTATCCAGGGAGATCTTATTTTTGGGGAAACAGGGTAGTTTTATTGGGTTCTCTAGAATGTCAGGAGCCTTGCATAATTGCTTTCTGGCTTTCCCCAGGAAGATCTCTTCATTGCTGGTCGAATTGGTTATATCAAGGTTGCAGCTTGTTGGTGATTCTTGGTGTTAGTTAAATGAGGCAGTAGAAGTAGGGTGGAAGAATTACACTTAGAATTACAGAAAGCTTTAAAAGTTTGGGTCGGTCCCTGAAAGTATTAATATGAGGCCATCCGTTGTCACCAAGAGACTAAAGAAGAATGAAGAATTTAAAAATAAGACCATATGACTTATCATTTGAGTAACAGCTTATGGTTGGTTATAATTTGAGAGCTGAGAAAATAAATCAAGCTTTAATGCTAGTTTTTCCATCCCTAAATAGCTCCAATGGGCAAAGAATTTAATGAAATGATAAATCTCATTGGCTGGCCACTGAATCACCATCAGATTTGCAAAATAGAAGGTTTTGAGATATTTTTATTTCATGTGATTAGGTTGTTCCTTAAAGCAAATCCGGATTTTGATTCACTATTCTGATTTACTGGGATGAGCTGATCAAAGCTTTGCCAAATCAAATTATCTTGACACAGACTTGTATACCACCATTTCACTAGCAGCCCTGGGGGCGCAGTGCTTGAAATGCAGTATTGCAGACTAACTCTGCCCACACTCTGGAATTCGATCCTTATGACTCAAGGTTGACTCAGCCCTCCATCCTTCTGAGGTTGGTAAAATTAGGACTGATTAGTTGCAAAATTAGGATTATGGGGAAGTATATAAGTCTAAGTGCTATTGCTATTTCATTTAACATATCCCACCCTTGAGTTTATGTCCATACAGAAAAAAATAAATTGAAGACACATTTATTTACTTATTAATAAAAGACAGCTAGTTTGGTGTAATGGTTAAAGGCATTAGGCTAGAAACAAGGAGATCTCTCATTATACATAAAGCCAGGTGGGTGACCTTGGGCCAGGCACTTTCTCTTCCTAGGAAGGAGGCAATTGTTAAAGCACTTCTGAAATATTGCCAAGAAAACTACAGGGAAATGTCCAAGCACTTGAAGAAGCCAGCACTAACCTGAAGTTATAAAAATAAATGCAATTTATCTTTAAACCAGTAGTTAACCTTTGGCTACCATTTACTATATTTAGTGTACATGTTCCTCACCCCAACCCCCTATTTTTCCAAATAAGTCAGTTTTGTTTCTGGATTTTGGTTTTCTTCTAAATACAGTCTTAATTTCTATTTGAAAAGACACAAGTATTTAAGCTAAAGGAAAGTAGACACGTTTCTTTTTGCCTTGGCAACTATCTAAGATTTTCTGTTATACTATATTATGCTCCTCAGTAATAATTAAAATGCTTCACAAATCAGAAAGTATTTGTCTATATGTATATTAGAATTTATATAAGATTGCAGATCAGAATAATAATTCAAATGCAACTATTGTTTAGTTACATTGTTTTCATTAAAAACCAAATTTTGAACTGTGTACTATTGTATTTTTATAGCAGCAAATTTGGTTCAGAACTCCAAATAAAACCTTTGTGGCTTAATTTACCTATACTTTTTTCACAAGTAGGAACAGTAATGGAATTTAAATAACCAGTTCTCTGCCCTAATGACCAGCTGTTTAGGCGTGGCTTGGCAGTCATGTGATTAGGTGGCGTGGCCAATTCAACATCACTCATGTCGATGGGTGCTTTGCCTTAGCAATTACAATGTAATGAAGGTTAACCGGAGAGGCAGTTTCTGTAAGCAGGACAATAAAGATTAGGCTAGAAACAACACCAAAATGTTTCCTTCCTGCCTTCCTTACAGGATTAGCCCTGTAAAGTGGGGAAAAAAACATAATGAGATTTCTTCCAACAACCGGTTCTCCAAACTGCTTAGAAAGTTAACTACCGGTTCTCCTGAATAGGTGCGAACTGGCTGAATCCCACCACTAAGTAGGAATGTATAGACAAGTTTATTTGTCTTGAAGGAAATCAAGTCTTGTGCTATGCTATTTTCACTAGCAATTATTCAAAATGCCTTGTAGCATTATCTGGCCATTGTTGAGGTTATATAAAAATCATTTCCCAACCTATGCAACTCTTCCAGTTTCTCTCTCAAGCTTTTGCTATTCTTCAGTGATTGATACTTGTGCCATGGAGTGTATTTCTAACAGCAATAATGTTTCTTTGACTATAGATTCTTACCTGCTTATTTTATCCAGATTGGCAGATAAACTCTCTTATGTACTATGTACATCTAGAGTTCTTTATTCCACTTCAGTACTATTAGGCAATCTGTTAAAAATGTCAAACAAGGAACCTTTCATTTGACATTTATCTCAACAGCCATAATGTAGTTACAGATAAATGTCAGATGAAAATATAGAACTGTATAGTTAGAGTCCCCCTCAATAATAAAAAAAAGCAAATGCAAGGTTTTTCCTTTGAAAGGATGATGTCCAAGTGAGGTGCTGCTCTAACAAAGGTTAATAGCTAAAGAACAAAAACATAACAACTGAAGATGACGTTGTGTGTGGGCTTGTAAGCTTTTCATAATGCATGAGTATTGGCTATATTTTCTTCGTTCCTAGAAGTGCTATCTAATAACTCTTAAAAACTGTGCCCCCACCCACCCACCAGGTGGTTGTACATGACAGCTGCTTAAAAATATTTTTTATTTCAATGACCTTATTGTTCCTTTAAGGGAATCTGTCAACAAAGTTCTTTTCATTTCACTTTCCAAGTCTCATTTTGACCTGTTTTTTTTTTTTTGATAAGGGGTTATATAAAAGTATCCTATACTTTGTACTATTGATGTAATGACATCAGAAAACTTTCTACAAAGTATAAAATTACTTCAAACGATATTGGAAATGTAAAACAAATAAGTGTCATTTTAACAAAATGAAATTTATTAGTGGGGAAAAGAAAAGATTACCCCTAGGCAAGAATGCTCATGCAAAACAGGTCATGCATGGCTCAACAGCGGTAACTGTGAGAAAGATCTAAGAGTCCTAGTGAGCAATCGCGTAGATATGAGCCTGCAATGTTCTATAGCTGCCCAAAAGGCCAATGCAGTCCTAGGCTGCATCAACAGGGGCTAGTACCAAGATCACATGAAGTACTACTATCACTTTATACTGCATTTGATCAATTTCCATTTCAATTTATTCGAATTTGTATATCGCCCTTTCTCCCTTGTGGGACTCAGGGCGGTGAACAGGCAATGATAAAAACAACAATAAAAACATCAATATAAATACCTATGCTAAAAATAAATTAAATTCTAGGCCTGCTCTAAAATGTACAATAAAACCCCAATAAAACCAGATTAAAAGCTACACCAGGCCGGCCGCACGAAAGCTACACCAGGCCGGCTGCACGTCTTCAGGGCTCGGCGGAACAGGCATAGGTCCGTAGTTGTGCAGTGGTCGTGGGGCAGGTCGTTCCAGAGGGCAGGAGCTGCCACAGAGAAGGCTCTCCCCCTGGGGGTCGCCAGCCGACATTGACTGGCTGACGGCACTCTGAGGAGGCCCTCTCTGTGGGAGCGGACTGGTCAAAGGAAAGTATTTGGTAGGAGGCGGTCTTGCAGGTACCTTGCAGGATCACACTTACATTGTGACAGTTTTTGTCACCATGATCCAAAAATATGTTGAGACTCTAGAAAGAGTGAGAGAAGAGCAATAAAGATTATTAGGGGACTGGAAGTTAAAACACATAATGAATGATTGCAGAAACTGAACATGTTTAGTCTTAGAACATGTTTAGCAGTGTTCTGATATCTCAGGGGTTGGCACAAAGAAGAGGGAGTCAAGCTATTCTCCAAAGCACCTGAGCAATGAATGGAAACTAATCAAGGAGAGAAGCAACTTAGAACTAAGGAGACATTTCCTGACAGAACAATTAATCAGTGGAACAGCTTGCCTCCAGAAGTTGTGAATGCTCCAACACTGGAATTTTTAAGATGTTGGATATCTATTTGTCTGAAGTGGTGTAGGGTTTCCTGTCTGAGCAGGGGGGTTGACTAAGAGACATTCAGGTTCCCTTCCAACTCTGTTATTCTATTAGTCTAATGAGGAGAAGGAATAGGGATTACTTGATAGCAGTTCCCAATATTTGAGAAGCTGCTACACAGCACCAAAGGGCAGGACAAGAAGTAATGGTTGTAAACTTATAAAAGAGAGATTCAACCTAGAACTAAGGAGACATTTCCTGACAATTAGAGCAATCAATCAGTAGAATGGCTTGCCTTGAGAAGTTGTGGATGCTCACTGGTGGTTAAAAAAAAAAGATTGGACAGATATTTATCTGAAATTGTCTCCTGCTTGAGCAGGGGGCTGAACTAAAAGAACTCCAAGGTCCCTTCCAACCTTTTTATTCTATTCTATTATACTTGCTGGACTAGTAAACATGCTAGAAAATTTTGGGTTCAAATATACACAGTAATGCAAAGATTAATATTCAACTTAAACCAAGACTTTTTTTGTTGAGATTAATGGATAGACACATCAGACAGGACTTATGTCCAATTATTTGTATACATGGTAACTGCAGCAATATGATTATATGCACAAAGATGGAAAGACTCTAATATACCCACAATGGAAGAATTATTGGTGAAAAATTTGCGGAGATGGCAAAACTGATGGGTGATAAGAGAAAAGACAACAACTACATTCATTGGTAACTAGAACCCCTTATGGACTTTTTAAAAAACCCTGAAAAAAATGAATTTGTAATTTATGAGTTTGATGATTAGAAAGGATAGCATATGGGGAAAAAAGGTTCATTAAAACCTTGTGGAATAAAATATAAATACATCTATATCTCCTGTAAAGAGGTTCAGTTCATTAATACCTTGTTGTCTTCTTTCTATTATTTCTTTGTCCTTCTTTCACTTTTCTACTTATTTATTACTTTGCTTTTGCATTACTATCTCTTTCTTAAATCCATTTTTAAACTTTGTTAAAAAAAACCTCTTCAATAAAAAAGTATTCTATATTTTACAAATATCTTCAAGTAGATGCTTACATGCAAACCAATATTTTGAAAGTAACTACATGGTAAAGTGCCAAATACTATTGCCCCATAGGTCTGAACAAAAGTTAACCTAAAATGGACAAGCAATGCTATGTTTTTCTTCTCCACAAAAAATTATGGGTGGTTTTATTTTTTAAGGACCAATAATTCTCATAATATTATTCTTTGCAATTCTACAAAGAAAATGAAACTTACTATTCAAAACAATAAGGCAATATTAATGTTCTTATTTGTGAAAGTTTGCAAATTTACCAAGAGGATCAAAATATCTCAGGTGTGATCTTCTGTCAGGACCATGAATTCAGCTGAATGTTGATTTTTCTAAAAACAGCCAGCATGAGTCACACATAAAAGAACTATAGTCAGATCTGTAAATATTTCCTAAAGAAAGAAAAGAAGCAAAACTATAATGTATAAGTTATCTTATATTTATTTATAGGCCAATGAAATTCAGAAATAACAAAACAGATCTATCCAACACTTCTAATAAATGCATTATATAAAAATATGTTTTTCAACTTCCTGTAGGCTTTCAGGTGTCTTGAAAATATTAAACAATGCTACAAAGTTAACTAATAGATTAGATAATTTGGGCAATAGTAGCAATAGCTACTATTATTGGCATTACTCACAGTTTAATCTCAATTTACCACTACTGGCACTGCTATCAAATCAGCTAATACTTTTGTCATCAGTGACAAGAATGGTAGAGGTCTGTAAGGTAGATAGCAAACTTGTTTTCTTCCACATATGTAGACTAATGCAACATCTTGTAAAGAAAGTGCATACTCTCTACAAGTATGTTGAGATGTGTGAAATGAACAAACCAAGTGTTTATAACTGTGAGGGAAATAGGGTATTGATGTTGAACTTGTAAATGTAGATGAGGAAGCATATGATGTGTGAAGCATATGGTTATACATATGTATGAAGTTTAGCTGAGCATACGCATCACAAAACAGTGATGTGTGATGAAAAGTGGATGATGAGAGAGAAGGAGGTGCAAACTATGAAATAAATAAACCAAGGCAAACAAAATCTGGGAATCTCCCTTCGTATACCTGCTAGTATTTCCCATTAAGCATATATTTATCTAATTAGTACTATTTGTGAACTTCATGTCTTCCTTGGGTTTTTTTTAAATTGATTTTCACTGAATATCTGCTACCATCCTTATGGAAAGTGGGTATGGCTTCTATACATGAATATTACAGAAGAAAAC
The DNA here is from genome assembly GCA_039707465.1 of Rhabdophis nuchalis. Lineage (NCBI taxonomy): Eukaryota > Metazoa > Chordata > Lepidosauria > Squamata > Natricidae > Rhabdophis > Rhabdophis nuchalis. The sequence goes on along the minus strand of CM077643.1, from coordinate 115,631,706 downwards.
TCACATTTGACAATAAGTTATTGTCAATAACAATACATTATAATTTCTTGATAACACGGGAACACAGGGAAAATATTTCATGACCATTGTAATTGTTCGTACTATTTATTACTTTTCAGTGTTTATAATATTAATAAGGCTTCAAACACTCTGAAGATTTTTTTTAAAATCTGTCACCAAGAATGTTATATACTTATGTTACAAATCTTGGAATTAATTGAGGTCTTCTGATGTATTCCAGTAAACATGCACGTTATAAAATAAAAGAGCATACGATTCAGACCTCTTAAACGAGTAAGATCAGGAATATTTTATTGACTTACACTTTCCCATGAAACAAGTCTGTTCAGATTTTGTTAGTTTTGGTTTTGATAACAGTTGTGATTAACCTCAGAGGTTGACAATCCTTTTACAGTAGTCTTGAGAGACAATGCAAACTAATAATGGAACTGTATTGTTCTCTTAGAAACATGAGCAAAGTATGAATTTTATTGGGCTATACTATCAAACAGTCAAATTGTACAACTATCAGGATCTTCTCAATGGAGAGTGTTTAGAATATATTGCATTATTAGAACAAACGCAATTGTATTCCTCATATGGAAAATGGATATCCAGCTAGCTCTCCTTTTCAAAAAGCAATAGTTACCCAAAGAATGAAAAAAAGTTTCACCGTAGTGAAATCAGATCTAAATTGGATCCTAAAACAAATACATACATATATATATATATATATATATATATATATATATATATATATATATATATATATATATATATATATATATATATATATATATATATATATATATATATATATATATATATATATATGTATGTATGTATATATGTAGGTCTTTGGTTGTTCGGGTTTTCTCCCGCGTAGAATTGGAAGTATCTTCACGACGTTTCGATGAAATCTCATTCATCATCTTCAGGCTGGTGCTTCGGGCTTGGTGCTTCCAGGAGCATATATATATATTATATATATATATAATTTTCAATTTATATACCACCCTTTTCACCAAAAGGGACTCAAGGCGGTGCACAGAAGATAAAACCCCACAATATACAAAATTTAAAAACAATTAAACTAATACAATTGTGCTAAAATTGAATAAATAGTTAAAACCATAAATAACGAATTAAAATAGTCCCTAATCTATGTCAGGCCGGCAAGACGAAAGAAATGAGCTTTTACCATGCGACGGAAGAGTCATAGGTCCGTGATGGTATGGATATCAGGGGGGGAGGTCGTTCCAGAGTGTCGGACCCGCCACAGAGAAGGCTCTTCCCCTGGGGGTCGCCAGTCGGCATTGACCGGCTGACGGCACCCTGAGAAGGCCAACTCTGTGAGAGCGGACAGGTCAAAGGGAGGAATGTGGTAGGAGACGGTCTCTCAAGTAACCAGGACCCGAGCCATGGAGCGCTTTGAAGATGGTAACTATGACCTTGAACTGGAAGACATTTCCCTTAAACATATAACTTAAACATTTCCCTCTTTTTTAATAAATCCATTCTGAATAACCTTTAGGCAGATCTTGGTTTGAGGAGGAAGTATTGAGCTGTGAAGAGCTTAATACCAGTGGTCAAGAGAATAGCCATGAGTTCCTTGCCCCACTTTTATGAAGAAGGGTCCCAGATACCTAAGTTCCACCTACAGTTTGAATCAGTATATATTCCCTTCAGATAATTCAAGCAATAAAGAAAGGAATAACATTTCACAGCAACATTGGTTATTATTAGCAAGTACTTCACCATTTACAGTTTAATCTTCCTTCCTTCCTTCCTTCCTTCCTTCCTTCCTTCCTTCCTTCCTTCCTTCCTTCCTTCCTTCCTTCCTATCTCACTGTCTTCCTGCCTCATACAGTATGATTTGATATTAAATATAACTAAAGAGATAAATTATTCTAATTCTAATTTTTCTTCATTGGTTTTGTGAAAGCAAGTGCTGTTTAAGTCATATTAGCTTTACCTATTACATATACATTTGGAGTTTTGAAAACTCTCCGAATTGCCTCTTAATTCCAGAGACCCGAAACTAAAACAATTTATTCTTTTTTTTTCAATTTTGTTACAAAGTGTAAGGCTGCTTCTAGTCACCTGAATTCAATTATACTTATTTTCTGCTGCACAATGCATAGCAGTTTCAAATAGCTACTTGCCACTATTGCTGTTAGTCTCTCTTCCCCACTGCATTTGTTATAGAAACACATTTATTTGGACATAATTAATTGGTTGGGTTTTTTAAAGCAGCACTGATGCGCCTGATAAAGATGAAATACAAAAGTGTGATAAATGGTATTATCTTTACTACTCTGGAGTATATAATTAAGGAAACAACTTAACTTGTTTGGTAATTATTTGTGTAACCTACTAGTAAAACAGATAAGGTACTGTGTGTCAAGAACCTATTCATTCAGAGATTATGTGGTGAGGTTGAACCATTCGCCATCTTTTATGCCTTTTTTCTCTTTCTTTCTTTCTCTTTCTTTCTTTCTTTCTTTCTTTCTTTCTTTCTTTCTTTCTTTCTTTCTTCATGTATGTATGTATGTATGTATGCATGTATGCATGTATGTATGTATGTATGTTAAGAGGATAAAATGAACGGAAATGTAGTATATACACTTCTTTGAATTCCCACAGGAAAAGCAGGATAAAATCTAATGTAATAGATGTAATAAAATGAAACCTTTTAAAAGTTGTTTTTAATTTTCATACTGCCATTAAGTAACTGACCATCTGTTCAGTTACTCGTAATACTTTAAATCAATAAAAACCTACATTTGAATTTCAAAAATATTAATATAGTTTTATCCAAAGCTATAAAGATAAAGGTTCCCCTCGCACATATGTGCTAGTTGTTCCCAACTCTAGGGAACGGTGCTCATCTCCGTTTCAAAGCCGAAGAGCCAGAGTTGTCCGAAGATATCTCCATGGTCATGAGGCTGGCATGACTAAATGCCAAAGGTGCATGGAGTGCTATTACCTTCCCACCAAAGTGGTCCCTATTTTTCTACTTGCATTTTTACATGCTTTTAGACTGCTAGGTTGGAAGAAGCTGGGACATGTAGTGGGAGCTAACTCCATTATGTGGCGCTAGGGATTCGAACCGCTGAATTGCCGACCTTTCTGATTGACAAGCTCAGCGTCTTAGCCACTGAGCCACCGGGTCCAAAGCTATAAACGTTGCCAATTCTGTATACCTTTCTGATTTAGCAGGATTGGTTTTACAAGGTATACAATTCTCAGGTATTCTGGGATTGATCGAAAGATAGTTACAGGCAAGGACACATTTATGATTCATATTAGAGTTGAGAATGTCACTTAAATATCAGTTCCTGTGTATATTGAAAGTTATGTGATAATATGAAAATCTATACAGTGCATACAAGGGGGGGACCCGGACCTGGTGGGAATTACGGAGACCTGGTTGGGCCCCGAGGGGGGATTACCCCTCGTGGAAATGTGCCCACCAGGTTACCGCACATTTCATCAGCCGCGGGCCTTAGGCAGGGGTGGGGTTGGGAGGTGGTGATTATTGTTAAGGAAGGTCTTGAACCAAGGAAGACCACCGGCTGTGAGTCCCTCTACGTGAAGTGGGGCCTAGGGAGGCAGTTGGGCTCGCTGATTATATACCTGGCTCCCCGCTATGTAACAGCAGCCCTGCCCGAGCTCCTCGATGTGATCGCTGAGATGGCGGTTGAGACCCCCAGACTATTATTCATGGGGGACTTTAACTTGCCTTCGGTGGGCAAAACATCCGAGGCAGCTCGGGAGTTCATGGCTTCCATGACGGCCATGGACCTGACCCAAGTAGTTCAGGGCTCCACTCACGAGGGAGGACACATGCTGGATCTCATTTTTGTCTCTGGCCAGTGGAGTAGTGATCTCGGAACCGGGGATTTAGTCATCTCACCCTTGTCATGGACAGATCACTCTCTCCTATGTCTGGACTTTCCAATCGCCTCACCCCACCGCGGGGAGGCGGAACCGGAGATACCTAGATGGTTCCGCCCCAGGTGCCTGATGGATCCCGAAAGGTTCCAGATGGAGCTTGGGCCAGTACCGGTATCCTTGGCCCACGACACGACTGAGGACTTAGTGGCCACATGGTATAATGCGGCCATGGGGGCCTTGGACCATGTCGCACCCTTGCGGCCTCTCACGCGGCGTCGACTCACCCAGACTCCTTGGTTTTCCAAGGAGCTGAGAGAGATGAAACGCCGCAAGAGACGCCTAGAGAGTAGGTGGAGATCCTTTCGGTCCGAATCTGATCGAGCACTGGTAAGAGCCCATTTGAGGACTTACCTAGTGGCGATAAGGGTGGCCAAACGTGAGTATTGCGCCAACCTTATCGTGTCCGCAAATAACCGCCCTGCGGCCCTGTTTGGGGTAACCCGCTCCCTCCTTCATCAGAGGCTGCGGGAAGCCCCGTTACAGGGCCGAGCAGAGGAATTTGGAGAATATCTGCTGGATAAAATCGCTCAGATTCGGGGCGAGTTGCCCCCCACTGATAGTAGTCCAGAGGAATCATCCGATGCAGGTCTTGAGACTATTTTATGGGAGGATTTTGACTTTGTTACTGCCGATGATATGGACAGGTTGTTGAGGAGACTAAAGGCCACCACATGTTTATTGGACCCTCCTGGCTTGTACTGGCATCCTGGGAGGTTACACGAGGCTGGCTCTAGAATATAATGAACACTTCTTTGAGTGATGGAGGGGTTCTTGCCTACCGCCCTGAAAGAGGCAGTGGTGAGACCCCTCCTCAAGAAGCCTTCCCTGGATCCAGCATTATTGGTAAGTTACTGTCCGGTCTCCAACCTTCACTTCTTAGCGAAGGTTGTAGAGAGTGTGGTGGCACAGCAGTTTCCCCGCCACCTGGAGGAAATTGACTATCTAGACCTGGTCATAGCACCGAGATGGCATTGGTCGCGTTGGTGGATGATCTCTGGAGGGCTCGGGATAGAGGTTGTTCCTCTATCCTGGTCCTGTTAGATGTCTCAGCGGCTTTCGATACCATCGACCATGGTATCCTATTGCGCTGACTGGGGAGGTTGGGGATGAGAGGCACCATTCTACGGTGGTTCTCCTCCTATCTCTCTGGTCGCTCGCAATTTGTGTTGACAGGAGGGCAGAGGTTGACTTCTAGGCCCCTTATATGCGGGGTGCCGCAGGGGTCGGTCCCCTCGCCACTCCTGTTCAACACGTATATGAAGCCGCTGGGCGAGATCATCCGTGGTTTTGGGGTAGAGTACCATCTGTACGCTGGTGACACTCAGCTGTACATCTCTACCCCAAACCACCCCAACGATGCCGTTGAGGTGATGTCCTGGTGTTTGGAGGCTGTACGGATCTGGATGGGCAGTAACAAACTCAAACTCAACCAGTCCAAGACCGAGTGGCTGTGGTTCCCAGCGTCCCGGTTTAGCCAGATGACACCATCACTGGCCATGGGGGGCGAGTTATTAGTCCCCATGGAGAGGGCGCACAATTTAGGAGTCCTCCTGGATTCCTGGCTGTCCCTGGAGGACCATGTGACAGCCGTGGCCAGGGGGACATTTTACCAGGTTTGCCTGGTCCGCCAATTGCGCCCCTTACTTGACTGGGATACCCTCCGCACACTCACTCAAGCACTCGTGACCTCCCGTCTGGACTAATGCAATGCTATCTACATGGGGCTCTCCTTGAGATGCACTCGAAGGTTGCAGTTGGTTCAGAATGTGGCCGCGCGGGTGGTTATGGGAGCCTCAAGGCAATCCTATGTAACACCTCTCCTGCGCGAGCTGCACTGGCTACCTGTGACCTTTCGGGTGCATTACAAGGTTTTGATGACCATCTTCAAGGTGCTCCATGGCTCGGGGCCTAGTTACCTACGAGACCATCTGCTGCCCCATACATCCCTACGACCGATCCGCTCCCACAGAGAGGGTCTTCTCCGGGTACAGTCGGCCGGGCAATGCCGGTTGGTGACACCCAGGGGAAGGGCCTTCTCTGTGGTGGGCCCAACCCTCTGGAACGACCTACCTCCCGAACTCCATGTCATCTCGGACCTCCGCCTGTTCTGCCAGCGTTTGAAAACGCACTTTTTTCACCTAGCCGGCCTGGCATGAGCTGCTCGACACCGTTGTGACTTTTAGTGGACCAAAGTTTTAATTAGGGGTTTTAAATTCTGATTTTAGCGCAGGGTTTGATTTAATATAGTTTTAGAGTTTTGTATGTTTGTATATTTGTATATTGGTATTTTAATTTCCCTGTGCGCCGCCCCGGGTCCCTCTGTGGGAGATGAGTGCGGGTTATAAATCTGAAAATAAATAAATAAATAAAAATGACATTATAGCTCAGTTTCAACTTCAACAAAAGGAGGTGCCTTTCAGGGTTAAAACAATGTCCTATTTTTTCTCATGATTTTTAGAATGATGCCTTAATAAATTGTCCCAAAACTTTATTTGAAGTTTTAATAACCTTAATTAAAAACACTGAAACTAATTCGATTTAGTAATTTTTGCTCACTCACATGCTTGATTTCCCCATTTGCCTATTGCAATGTACTGAAAATAATTTCAAAAATGGCATGTCTGCCATACAAACCATTCCTTCCACTATTGTGCAGGTTACAACTATAATAATAGCCAAAATATCAAGTACTGTATCTAGTAAGTTCAGTGGTGACTAGAATCATACCTGGAAGGTGTGTGTGTGTGTGTTTTGCAACACTTTTATTTAGAACTACCATTTCTGAGTTGCAAAAACTAAGGCTAGCAAAAGAAATAGTGAGGTCTCTGTGGTCATCTAGAGCTGTCAGGGTTTTGTCATCCCAAAAACGGATGTTTGGTTATGAATTAAAGGTAAAATTCCAGGTACTAGTTATTATCTTTAAAGCCCTGCATGGAACAAGGCTACTCTATCTACAGGACTGCTTCTCCCTTTGGGTATCTGCCTGCTCCATCAGTTTATACACAGTGAAGGTGCTCCAGATCCATTCTCTCAAATATTGTCATCTAGCCAGTTATAAGAATAATACCTTCTCAACAGCAACTCGGGCCCAGTATAGGGCATATCGTGATATGTTTTTAAATGTTTGCTTCAGCAAAAGACTATTAATGCCATGTTATGGAAAACCCTCAGCCACCTCTTTAGACATTTAGACCTCTAAATGTCTAAATTTAGACCTTTACATTTAGGCCTTTAAAAGCCTAAAGGCTTTCCTCCCAAGCATTGGGGTTGAATTGGTTGGAGTCCAGTGATTGTTTATGCACTAGAAAGTGGTTTTAGGACTCTGGGAATTGTTGATTTTTTTGGGGGGGGGGGAGACTGGTTTTTCTTTATTGTTTCTGTAATACCAATGCTGTTGGTATGAATTGTTCAGAGTTATGGAACATAAGATGTGTGGTTATGTCAGTCTAATAAATAAATTATTTTCATTCTATTTGCTATTTGCGAGACCGCCTCTTGCCTCATACATCCCTTAGACCGATACGCTCCCACAGAGAGGGCCTTCTCAGGGTGCTGTCGGCCGGACAATGCCGACTGGCGACACCCAGGGGAGAGCCTTCTCTGTGGCGGGCCCAGCCCTTTGGAACAACCTACCCCCCGAATTACGCACCATCACCGACCTCTGCCTCTTCCGCCAATGTCTAAAGACATACCTATTCCAACAAGCCGGCCTAGCCTAACCTCCCGTGGGGTATTTTAAAATTGGGTTTTTAGCATAGGATAAGATGGTTTAATTTATATTTTAAATTGTGTATTTATTTTGTATTCTGTATGTTTTTTAAATTTCCTGTGCGCCGCCCTGGGTCCTCTGCGGAGAAGGGCGGGATATAAATGTAAATAAAATTAAAAAATTAAATTAAATTCTCTTCCTCAATAACTAAATGCTGATAATCACTTAAGTTCAACTTATAGATGCAGGGTTTTTGAACCCTATGAAAATTGTCCAGTAAATAAGGTTCTCCCAAAGATTCAGATGGTCTTTTGATTCAGTGACCTCTGTTGGAATAATTCCAATGAAGCATTGGGGATTAAACATGATCTACATCAATGAAGTAGATCAAATCAAACGGCCTCAAAGCACTTTGAAGAATTTTTTTTTAACCACGGTACAGATATGACTTTTTTCCTGTTTCTGCCATTATTATCTATATATAAATAAAAATGTAACAAGAGTTTGTTCAAAACCGCTAATCTCCGAAAATACTGCACCGATCACTTCCAAATTTTCACACAACGTTCCTTTCAAATACGGCACCAATGATATATATAGATTGTGTAGATGTCACACCTGTGCCAGGTACACACAATGGAAATGTAAAAAATTCTTTAAAAGGTAGGTAGATGGATACAGAGAGAGCAGTAGACCACAGATATTATGTCATCCTTTATGACATAAAATACTCTGAGGGAGAAATATGGTAGGTAGGTAGGTAGGTAGGTAGGTAAGTAGGTAGGTAGGTAGGTAGAGGGATCGAGAGGGAGAGGGAGAAATACAGTAGGTAGATAGGTAGATAAGTAGGTAGATAGGTAGGTAGGTAGATAGGTAGGTAGGTAGGTGGATAGAGATAGGAAGAAATACAGTAGGTAGGTAGGTAGGTAGGTAGGTAGGTAGGTGGAGAGAGGGAGAAATACAGTAGGTAGGTAGGTAGGGCTTATCTGGTGGTTGTGTGTATGTGTTTGTGTGTGCAGGTGTAGATCTACACACAGATTGTTGGCCATTTAACCAGACTGGGCCACAGCAATGTGTGGCTGGGAATGGCTATTAGTTAATGTACAATGCTTCAGCTTCACTACATATTTGCAAAGACTGGGGAGGTTAAATGGTGTGAACATTGAATTTAAAGTTATCACCTCACTAAACTGTCTGTCAATCAGGGCTATTTTGGAATAGTCTAACACCATGCATTTTATTCGTTTATTTTCCTCAACTTCTTTATTGCGGCCAGCCACAAATCCTTGCTCTTTCTTGGGTTAATAGAATACATTACTTTTATGCTGGCCCTGTCAACAAAACTGTGAGTTCAATTCAACTCTCTGCTCTCTGAATATATACTCAATATATACTCTACATATATACTCAAGAGCTAGCACACAAACCTGGATCACTAGAAATAGAAATCCTGGTTTTAGATTATTAAATTTCTCCTCATGAATTATGAGATGCCATGCCAACACTCTCAGAACCTGTGCCTAGGTTTATTGCATTTAAGAATTGGGAAGTAGAAAAGTTATAAATAATGAGACATGTGTCAGCCTCTTTCTTTGCAGCTTGCTTACCTCTGTGTGATTATATCACACTGTGGAACTCTATCTCTGCTGCCTATGTTAACTAATACAGAGTATTATAAGCAGGCTACAATCCTGATACAGCTGCTTTCCACCCAAACGGCCCCAATGGTGGTAATGATGCTCTGCTCAATGAGGGGAAGGCCATTCCACGGAGGATCAATTTTCCAATGAGCTATGTCACCTTCCATTCATCTATGTCTGCCTTGAAGTCAGTGTGAACTCCTGGTGATTGCCTGGAAAGCAGTTTTCGTGGGGAGATTTTAGAAGTGGTTTGCCATTGTCTCCTTCCTTGGGCTGAAAGATAATGATGATTGGTCCCAGTCACCTAGTTGACTTTGTACCTTAAATGGGACTAGAATTCAGCTCTCCAATTTTCTAGCCTGACACCTTACCCATCATATACCAAGTAGCTCTTATTCTACTCTCCTGGCTATCCACAAACCTGATCAGATGTGAAGCTACAGTACATTGCTTACAATTCTGGAAATTAAAGTCAACAAAGCTGACAGCAAAGGAAAGTGGTAAATCCTAAAATACACATGACAGTGTGATCACACAAATGACACAAATTACATTGTTCTATCAGAGGTTGGTATGCAAATATATAATTATGGCATTTGCTTGAAGATGTTACCATATGCATTGTATTATTGTGATCTGCTTTACAGGCGACTGGCTAAAGAGGGTCACAAGAGAAAACTGTTTTAAAATTGTTTAAATCAAACAATTGTTTGATTTCTTTGAGAATTGGAACACATTTGGACAGCTTACAAGTGAAGAGAAATGAAGTATTGTTCAATAGGCAATGAATCCTACCAAAATACAGATGAATTTCTAATTATGTGCCTATAAATTTTATTTTTAAAGGAAATTAGATTATATTGCCACTAAATCTGTCCCATGTCAAAGGAATAGAGACAAAGGTTCACTCCACAATAACTAGCATGCTTAAAATCAAATGAGTAAATATACTTAGGGGAAAGATAAAAAGGCAGAAAACTGAAACATGAACAAAATAACTTCGCTCCAATCCCAAAATGAATAAAAACCCTCACAAATCGTACTTTATAAAGAAAGTTGGATAATGCATTTGAGCAAATCCAAGCTAGCAGTTTGTTCATTTGGAACTGCATTAAAGTAACATTTTTTCCCCATTTACTAAGGAGATAGAGCTTGGAAGTTCAGTAGAGTGATTCTCAGTTCTGAATCACTCAGGAGGATGCAAAAGCATTTCTGTTTATCTGTTTGCAATCCTGCTGATGAGCATGTTATCAACAAAACAAAACTTTGGGTGTGGGTGCACTTGACAGCAAAAAGAAAATATTTTATTCTGAGTTCTTCAGACCCAACAGGAACTATAGGAATTGAATCTCTTAGCCCAGGGTTGTCCAAACTTGGGAACTTTAAGACTTGTGGACTTCAACTCCCAGAATTCCCCAGCCAGCCATGCTGGCTGGGGAATTCTGGGAGTTGAAGTCCACAAGTCTTAAAGTTCCCAAGTTTGGACACCCCTGTCTTAGCCTCTTGACATTTTTGCTGAAACTTCTTTAGGCCCTAAACTTTCTCTTTTGTTTTTCCATTGTGATGGTTGCAGCCTGCGTAAGCCATGACTTCATGTATTCTTAGGACTCCTACAGACTGTTTATCTGGTGGGGTAGTTTCCTTCTATGGAAGCATTGCTGAGCTACAAATAAAACCTTCTTGAATCATTTAGCAGCCAGGAAGTAGTATGGGTTTATTTTTAACACCACCATTCTGTTTTTAGTGAGAACACTTCATGCATTTAGTGTTGAATTTATTTAAGGTAAGTATAGCTATTAATAATATCATTCATTCTCTCAGGGCACAATTATCTAACCAAGCACACATACTTAGCGCTCATGCTGAGACAGTGCTGGCATTGTAAAGGATTATCCCAAAGAGATGCTGAGTGTATTTTTTTCTGTTATGTTTTGTTTCAGTATTGCTAACTGCTACACTAAAAATTTATAGCACAACAAGCACAGATGACTTTCCCCCCAGTTATCTCCTATCTTCCCTTTTTTCCTTTCTTTTTCCCCAAGGTCATTTCTGATCTTGTCACATTTTCTTCTAGCACAGTGTATTACTGTTGAGACAGCCAAAGCCACATTTCTACTCTATCCAAAACAATTAGTATTAAATGGTCACATAGGTGACTAGAGGTGAGATAAGTGTTGCAGCTTCCTTTTTGTGTCCTCTTTAACACAGCTCATTGTAGTGAGGCATTAGGAAGAACAATGGTGAACCATTAGGCATCAGATTGTGCACTGAGACATTATATCCTCCCCTCCCCAAGTGACTTAGCCTAATTTCTTTTATATACCACAGTTTTCCTGGGAGAAACATTCCCTATTTCGTCAAATCTAATAGATCTAATAGCAGGCTTCACAACTGCTTCTTACTAAAATTCTGAGTAATATACATCATTAATAAGAGAATAAGTCTGACTATATTAAATGTGAGTATAGAGATTATATAAAGCTAATAGGCTGAGAATTATCTTGTCAACATCATTCAGTATACTCCTTGCTAATGGCCCATGGTTTTAATTCACAATTCCATTTATTACACTTGTACATAATGTTCTAGGGCCATGATGGCAAACCTATGGCATGTGTGCCAAAGGTGGCACACAGAGCCCTCTCTATGGGCATGCATGCCATCACCAGCTGCTCTTCCGAATTCCGGTGCACATGCATGACAGACCAGCTGTCCAGCATGCATGTACATGATGGAACCCAGAAGAGCAGCTGGCCACTCCATGCATACACATCAGCCAGATGCAGTCTTCCAGGTTCTGGCGCTCCTGTGCTCCAGTGATCCAGTGCTCTGGCGTTCTGGTGCTCCGGCACTCCAGTGCACACATGCGCGCATGCACGCATGCACTCCAGTTTTGGCACTCAGTTCCAAAAAGATTAACTATCACTATTCTAGGGGGAAAGCTGTCTCTTTGTGGCTATGCATATATTTATATAAATATGTTTATGTCAGAGCATCTGGTATGCCCAAATATGGGAGGAAGGGAGCTTACTGTTACCCATTATATAAATATGCACATTTATTAAAAAATCAATTTCCAAAGTAATCTCAACCTTTCCATTGTTTTTTAAAAAAAAGAAAGTTTCCAAATAAGTATTAAGTGTGATTTTTACCTGAAAAATGTTATGTGTGAATATTGTGTGTGTGTGTCTTAGCTTCTATAAGCTGTGTTGCAACTTTGAGAAGAATGTAAAATCTTGTGAACAGTTAAATTTCTCCATAAATCAACATGAGATGTATTTCAGATTTCAAATTTGATACTGCCTGTATTTCATGAATAGAGAAAATTATTCAAGAATTCCTACATATTTGTAATTGTGCTTGTAGATCTGAAAGCAACTTTTGGCCCTTTCTGTAGAAACTTATTTTGAGATGAAATTCCATGTCCAAATCCTTACAATCTGTGCTCACAACTCATTATCTCTTACTATACTTTGCCAAATTGTCAATTATAATTGCTCTTTCAAGAAGGAAATTGTAGAACACATTGACACAGATACAATTATTCAAATGCCTAGTATATTACCACTGATTTTAGGCATGAGAAAAAATAATTGTGTGAAGATAATCAGTTTGAGAACTTTATCTTAAGCAGCTGTGAGATGAAGTTGTGGGGATGACATAGTTCTGTGATGAAGTATGTCTATAAGTATAAAATCACTGTATAGAAAGTTCTGTACAATGGTTCCTACTGAAATGAGACTTGTGAAGATTTTCATTTTTTTTCTTTAAAATTACAGTGAAAATTGTTTGAGCAAATATAATGGTTAACAATCATGGACAAAAATAGTTCAAATCAAAAGTCCTTCTTCATCCAACGAGTAATAAATAAATAAATCTGTTACTCCCCTTTATGCATCAAGTGCTCATTTAGATCCTTCAGATATAGAGAATTCTGAATTGAAGAGTTGCAGAACTTCAAAGCAACTTATAGAGAAAAATTAGATGAATACATTGCCTTACAATTGTCTTTTAGAGGACTTTATACAGGTCTAAGCACCATTAAATGAAATGAAATTTATTTCTAAGGCAGTCACTCCTGAGATTGTATTGTGTAGAATAATTATCTCAAAATGGAACCCAAGGGTTAATTCGGAGGTTGGGAACTATGGCCCTTTATGACTTGTGGACTTCAACTTCTAGAACTCTTGAACCAGCATCAGAGTTGTTGAACCAGCATCAGAGTTGATAGCCACAAGTCATAAAAGGGCCATGGTTCTTCAGCCCTGGGTTAATCATATTTTTCTGAAGAATTCCTTACAAATAAGCATTAAAATAAACTTGTATTAGAATTGCACATCATCAGATGTATTATGTTAAATTTCTCACAATGAGCTCTTTAGCTTACCATTTCTTTAGCATAATTTACTAGTTAATGGCAAGTAACTTTGGTAGAAAAGAAAAAATATATGTATTTTTACTGTTTATTACTGTTATTTCTTCATTACATAATTTTAATGTATTTCTTTTACACTTGTTTTCACATGACTTTGATGAACTGAATGCTGCCTAACGTTCTTTTCTCACAGTGTAGAATTTTAGGAACTATTTTGGGTTGCTGCAAAATAGCCTAGGCAGATCATAAGATAAGCCATAATTATGTGGCAAAATGATCTTTTGGAATTTATGTACAATACATGGTTTGCGTTTGGATACCCTAAAACATTAGGATGCTCATAAAGTTGAAAAAGTGGTTCAGGGTGACTGTTTAAATTCTGAGTTCAGGGACTTCTAAATACAGAGAATATTACATCTAGAATATTACAAGCCACATACCATCAGAAGAAAAACAAGTTTTACTTATAAATGTGGCAATATTAAATAACATCTGAATAGCTCAAAAGACATTGAAAACTTTGTAAAATATTAGGACACTGAAAACCAGAGATTATAGAATAAAGCAGCAAATATTTTGCCCAAATTGTTATAGATGTAACTGCTGTCAGCAGCTGAAAAAAATTAGAATTCTTTGATCTTCCAGCATTTAGTTTACAAATGATTTTGAACTAATGTTGACTATAAAGTACCAGCATTTGGTGAGTTTTCCTCAGGAGAAAAAAATGATAATGATGACGATGATAAAGATGACGATGATGATGATATTTGTATCTCATCTTTATTTTATACAACTCAAGGCAGCATACATAATATTCTCATGTCTTATCTTTCCCATGCTGTAAGTGGGATTGAGCTAAGAAAAAGAGATGGCCAGTTTACATGCCAACAGGAAGACTAAAATTCTCCCAGTTTCTAAGTCAGCATTTTAATGATCACACAATTTAACAGCCATAAATACAGTAGCGTTAAATCCTGAAGAAGCATGGTCCTTTGAAGATTGCTACTTTTGCTACTACTTTCCCACCATTTTGAGGCATGTTAGAAAAAGAATAATATGTCTATCTTAGAAAATTTAAAATCTGTGAGTATGTGTGTGAGAGAGAAGAAACCTCTAATTTTTTTATCTCAAACCCAATAAAAACATTCCCAGCTAGTTCTATGTGATACATTTCCCACTTTGTACCATAACTCCCCTACTTTAACTATCTATTTATATTCCTAAACAGCAAAGATGAACAATTGCTGATAAACTGTCAAAAACAAAATTGTGATCTTTGGTAAAAACCCAGAATTAATACAATACAATACAATAGCAGAGTTGGAAGGGACCTTGGAGGTCTTCTAGTCCAACCCCCTGCCTAGGCAGGAAGCCCTATACCATTTCAGACAAATGGCTATCCAACATCTTCTTAAAGACTTGCAGTGTTGGGGCATTCACAACTTCTGGAGGCGAGCTATTCCACTGATTGATTGTTCTAACTGTCAGGAAATTTCTCCTCACTTCTAAGTTGCTTTTCTTCTTGATTAGTTTCCACCCATTGCTTCTTGTTCTACGCTCAGGTGCCTTGGAGAATAGTTTGACTCCCTCTTCTTTGTGGCAACCCCTGAGATATTGGAACACTGCTATCATGTCTCCCCTGGACCTTCTTTTCATTGAACTAGACATACCCAGTTCCTGCAATCGTTCTTCATATGTTTTAGTCTTCAGTCCCCTAATCAACTTTGTTGCTCTTTTCTTTTCTGCACTCTAATAGTTTGCCTTCTTCTTCTTGTGCCATCATCGGACATTGGCAATCATGTTGGCAATTCTATTTTTATCAACAACTGCATGAAAGAGTGCTGCTAAGTTTTGTCCAAACCAGTCCCTTAGATTTTGAAATAGTTGGTCTATTAATGGTAAAAAAAATAGAACAACTCAGATATTTTAAATATTTGGAAATCTCCTTCAGCATCTGGGGATAGAGATGCACATTTGGTTTATGTATCACCCACCAGAGTACTTTGACTATTTTGTTTTTTTATTTCTCTAAAGATAGTCATTAGAAGAGACAAAAAAATAATGGCATAGCTCTTGTATGGTGCACAATTAGGACTTTGCTATGATTTACCTGCAGCAGAGAGGGTAAAGAGTTTTTAAGTGCAATTATGTAAATCCCTCAATGTATGTCCAACACAACTTTTAAGATTAGAACTGGGAATTAGAAAAAGAGAGGCTTGAATCTGGATCGTTATTTTTAATTACTGTCTGAAATTATGATTTATCCCAACTGTGCTAGCTTCTCTAATAATCAAGGATAGCTGCTTCCTTTCCTTTCCTGCCCTGCCCTGTCTTGTCCTTATTTTGCTTTTTGGAGCTTCCCTTACTTTTGCACCTATGAATTGTTAAGGATCTTGAATCTATAGGTTATTTAGGATAAAACTAGCTTGCTTGCTTACTCCTCACATCCTTTTTTTTTGGGGGGGGGGGGTTAAAACTGCATTACAGAATCCCTAAGAGGGTAGACTAACTTATGGGGCATGGGAGCAATTATAAGAGAAATGTCCTTGGGGACCCCCCTTGTATTAGGATCCTGATACAGAAAGCTACAATTTCAAAAGATGAAATAACGTGAAGATATATCAATTCCTTGCTTAATTGGCTTAGTTTTAAACAGTTATTCCAGGTACATAGGCAAATTTAATGAGAAACAGCCATTTTTTTAAGCAGGCAAAAAGGGAACTTAAACAGAAAGAGAAGACAGCTTAAAGTTAACTAATTAACTAATTATTCCCGCAATGTAGATGCAGTTCAATTCTAAACAAACTCTAATATTACAAACAATACTAAAAAAAACCCCACCATGAATCTCTTATTCCAGTGTCCACAGTAAACATTCTTGCCTATTGACATGGCAAAGAAACAGTCATAAAGAAACAGTCATAAAGAAGTGAAGAGAAGAGAAGTGAAGAGAAGGACCAGGGGAGACACGATAGCAGTGTTCCGATATCTCAGAGGGTGCCACAAAGAAGAGGGAGTCAAACTTTTCTCCAAGGCACCTGGGGGCAGGACAAGGAGCAATGGGTGGAAACTAACCAAGGAGAGAAGCAACTTAGAACTAAGGAGAAATTTCCTAACAGTAAGAACAATTAACCTCTGGAACAGCTTGCCTCCAGCAGTTGTGAATGCCCCAACCCTGGAAGTCTTTAAAAAGATGTTAGACAGCCATTTGTCTGAAATGGTATAAGGTTCCTGCCCATGCAGGGGGTTGGACTAGAAGACCTACAAGGTCCCTTCCAACTCTGCTATTGTATTGTATTGTAAGATAGTCATTGCCTATTGCAAGAAGATGACTACTCTTTCATCAAAGTCCAAAGTCTAGGATGTCTTTCAAATATAGTTTATCTACTGTAAAAGGCCGTGAAGCTTTGAAACACACACACCTGCGTGTGCACATGCACACACAAACACACACTAACCTCTTGTGTTTTCATTTTAAGAAAGATTCAATATTTTTGTCAATTTTCATGGTAGTGGTATATATATTCACTGTAACAATGTGCTTTCTAACAGAACTTGGTAAGGCTTAATGGAGAGAAAGATTACTTATTACATTGAATAGTTTTATTACAGCAACTTTAAATTACCTTTGTTAGATTTTTTTCATGCCTAATAACCATAATGATTTGATATCCTTACGTTACAGAGACATATAATATTGTTACAATGATAACATGTAGCATGAAAGAACTTTTGTACTACAAAAGAAAAAATATTCCTGATATAGTATAGCTGTTCAAGCTTTCTGCTATGTTAGGCATTCAGAATTTATTTCACCTGGACCCCAAGAGAAATCGTGAAATACATTTTTAGCAATATAATTATATACGGTGTATATGTATATTATAGAACAAGGTTCCAGGTAGCTGAACCTTGTGCCTGCTGAGTTCTAATTAGCTGAAATAATTCACAACTATAGTATAATCTATTTATTTCAGTAAGAGCTAACTTTAAGAATCTTCCTCATGTTAAAATTTCCAATTTCTGACCATGTTATACCAAGTGGTACTTTGTACCACCAAGCTTTATGCTTCTCCCCAAGCTCCCTCCATTGTCTTTCATTTTCAGTCCTCCTCTTTGCCTCCTAAAGTAGCCTGTCTTCTCATAACAAAGTCACTAGGGATTTCTTTTGCCCCTTAAGCCTTCCTAAATAGGAAAATTGATCTTATTTTTTTAAATTTTTTTTAAACAAGTTGAAGTTTTGGCCCTGAGCACTTCACACAGGCTTGATGCTCTAAGGCAGGGGTGTCAAACTCGATTTCATTGAGGGCTGCATCAGGGTTGTGTCTGACCTCAGGGGGCTGGGGGAGCATGACCAGGTGGGTGTGGCCAGGTAGGTGTGGCCAACTCAATGTTATCTATGTCTGAGACACCTAGGGTGGCCCAGGAGACCCCCGTGGGCTCCCTTTTCATCTGTGACAACCTCCTGCTGCCCTTTGCCAGCAAAAACAGGGTCCGTTTTTGGTTAGCAAAGCACAGGACACAGCAAAAAATCAGTCCACTGTACCTCTGCCAGTGAAAACGCAGCCTCGGACTCCATTTTCAGCTGTGACAACCTCCTGCTGCCCTTTGTCAACAGAAATGGACTCAGTTTTCAGTTGGCAGAGTGCTGGGATCATAGACAAAAATGGAGCTTGGGGGAGCCGCATGCACCCTCCAAGTTCCATTTTTGCTGGCAGAGAGCTGCAGAAGGTTGTCCCACCCGAAAATTTAGTCCAGGGGAGTCATACGCCTCCCCCAAGCTCCATTTTTGCTGGCAGAGGGCTGCAAGAGGATGACACAGCTTAAAATGGAGCCCCAAGGGCTGTGCAGAGCCCTCCCGAGCTCCATTTTCACTGGCAGAGGCAAAAACACTGGCAGAGGCACCAATCCTTCACTTTTTCCTGGGTGGCCCATGGATCTAAGCACCCCATAAACCAGATCAAGTTCATGGGCCTTGAGTTTGACAGCCCTACTCTAAGAGACATTTTAAGGTTCTAAAGGGATACTGACAATAGATAGCCTGTAAGATATGTAGTGGCAGAAAGTGAGAGGGAATTCTGCAGGGATGCAAATCTTATCCACCTTTGAATCTCAGTTTACATCTTCCTCTGGATCGAAGGTCATTCAGGCATTCAGCCAAACACAAAATGTACAAGTTGGATAAAGAATGAGAGCCATGCATAAGAATGCTAGTCATCTTGTTTCTTTTAAATGCTAGGAATGTTAGTGTACCATATTGTCTGTATCCCCAATTGCAAATTCATGTTTTGAACTTTATAGCCTCATAACAGATAATTTGAATTACTAATTACTTAATTACTTTCTGTTTCTCAGTAGGATAGGCAATGGTTTCTGCTATTAGATCATGGTGAAAGAAAGCACGATTTTATACACATACACACTCACAGATTTCCAGAATGAATTAATAGGAAAGCCTCATTCAGGCTTTATCTAAAATGGAGCAGTTGCTTTATAGGTACACTAGAAAAGTTCAACCCCTCTGACTCGCTCAAATGACATTGACTTCCCAATGTTATTCACACTATACACATACATTTGTAAGTAGTGGCTGTATATGTTGGAGATATGGGAGGATCAAACTATTTAGTCAACAAAGTTGACATTATGCCCTCATCATGATGTAAGGCCATCTCCTTTCTTATATGAGTTGTGATATCACATGCACATCCAAAAGAGGCAGAAGTTGCAATACAGAGCCGCTTTCATCATTTTGACAAAAGTAGTTGGAACTGCAGACATGCATAACTATATTCATGTTAACTTCTGTGTCAACCAGACAGTACCTGGATGTGAACATTGCTTCTGTTCTGCAAACACTTACTCCGAATGGTGTTTTTACAGCAACATTTGTAGGGAACAGGGAATAACCACAATACTCATACAAACATGTCAGGTTCATACTATCTGAATGGGCAGGAAAAGATAATCTCCAACCTCCATTTCTTCTCATTGTAAAAAGGACATGACTCTAGGGTGAACTATTCACAGATATTGATCAAGTTATTCAATGTAAATATAATCGATAGTGTTTTTTAAAACTGGCATGAAGTGTACAGCCTCTAGTTCTTCATCAATGAAAATGTTTTACTTACGGTAGTTCCCACCTACCAAGACTCAACTGAACCCCTCAACTGAATAGAGGTGATTTTGTTCCTCGTGTACATAGCCAATATTGATAATGCCTAATTATAATATCTTAACAAAAATGACTGCTTTCATATTGTCTTATTTGTCCAAATTAATATGAGGTCTCCAGATTTTTTTTTCCCTTGTCAGCTAATATTCCTGGTCTGATTTTGTTGCTTTTCCTTTTGTCCCAAACTGTCTCCATACCATCTGAACAGTCCCTATGTCATCAAGTTCTTGGAGTTCATGCAGCCAGACCTTTCTCTTCCTCATTAACAGATGGAACTGCTGAGAGAAGCTCTTCAGAACAAGCTGCTTGGCAATTTCCCTGAATCCGCCACATTAAATGCTTCGAGGGTGAAGTGGCATATTTTTGCATGTTCATGATGTCAGTGGAGGCTTCAATCTGCCACCCCATTTCCTTCTTTTTCTATTTGTTTCCTTTTGCTCTTTCCTTCTCCATGTTTTATCTTGGATGAACTACTTGCTATTTTATGCTAGGCCAATCCTGGTGTAGAGACCATCTGGGTATAAGAATATCTGATTTGAATTTATTGTAATTTTTCTGGAAACAAATGAATACCTTAGTAAAAATTACAACAAACAGAGGAAGGGAGGGTGGGAAGGAGGGAAGGAGGGAGGAGCAACTATGTATGTATTTATTTCTTGTTTTATGAAGTTTCCATAATATAAATATGAAAAAAAGTCTAAATAGCAAAATACAAGCTCCAGTTTCTGACTTACTAAAAACAGAATTAAAGAAGCAGCAATAACAAGTGTCACAAAAGTCGGTAAGGCATGTTTATTAAAGTTGGCTTCCAGAGTTGTCCTGAGGTGCTCGAGGAGAAAGACTTAAAATAAATTCAGAGTAAGACAGAGAGGGGAGAGTTTCTTGGTCTGCAGTTGACCAGGACCTTCAGGTACCAGTGACAATGATATTATTCTACGCTTGCCAATCAGACTATTGCTAATGTACACCATTTGAAAAACAAGGGGGAGATTGTGGAAATACAATTTGCTGGCACCTAAATCCATGTTGGAAGTACAGTGAAGGTGTTGGAGCAACAGCAAACCTAATCTCTTTTCTGTTGTCCCACCCTTTCCCTCCCTCCCTCCCTTTCTCTCTCACTCTCTCTCTCTCTCTCTCGCTCTCATTATCTTCATGCTCTGAAAGGAAACACCATATTAGGTCTGTTGTTTGTTCCTTATACTTAGAGAAATATTTTATTTCAAAAAAAGTAAGTAATGCAATAGCTATGGAGGTGACTGTGGCAACAGAAGGATAGGGTTGAAAGAAGCCATACAAAAATACATTGGTAAGCTGTCAGAAAAGCCTGGGAAAGCCAAGGGAAAAATAAAAAAGTCAAATATTTTGGACATGTGATGTGACACCCAGAAAAATATGGCATACTTCACCTATACCTCCAAGGAAAGATTGAAGGCAAACAAGGTCCAGGCAGAAGAAGAACATCATGGCTTCAAAATCCAAGGGACTGGTTTGGACAAAACTCAGCAGCACTTTTTTATGCGGTTGATAAAAATAGAATCGCCAACATGATTGCCAATGTCCAATGACAGATATGGCAGAAGGAGGGGGAGGAGGGGAGGAGGAGGAGGATGTCATAGAACAAGCCAATGTAGAGAGGTGGGCCATGCAAGTGAGGGAGGAGAAGTAAGTAATTGCCAGAGGAAGGAAAGCAGCATTGTTGCCAATAGGTTAAAAAAAACACAAGTGGTACAAAGTGGGGTTGTGAATGAACAGGACAATAAGACAGGAGCAGGGACTTGAGGAAGATGGCAGAAGGTCGATGGCATGCAACAACTTATCCTCACCATAAATGTAAACCTTATAATGCAATCTTTGAGGACCATGTGTTCCTTTTAAATTTTCCTTCTCTGAGATCAGACAGTGAAAATCTCCTTTGGAAGGCCTGTCTTCAAAGGCTTTTATTTTGCCTTGTGAGTATAAGTGCAGCCCTGCAATTCATGGAATGCTTTGGCACCACAGGCATCAATGGTATGTCAACTCTCTAGCCAGCCATGCAGTTGTAAAAAGAAATATATTCCTTGGTAGGGAAGAAGGGGGAACAGAGAAGGACTTTTCCTTCTGCTCTGCTGAGATGAATTTGTTTTCTTTGATGTCTTCATCACTGGAAGTCCATGCTAGAAGGTCTAAGATGACTCTGTTGCACTATTGTTCAGCATCCCTTGTGTACCAATAGAAAACTGCCTATCAGAAGACGTCTTTGGGGAATCAAAAACCATCTTCCTTCTATCTACTGGAATCTGTGATAAGTTAATATTTGTCCATGGTTTGACACTGCCAACTTGCTAGGAATGAAAAATAATGACTCCTGTGCCTGGCTTCAGGGAAAAGAAGCAGCTTGTGCTATTTTGTGTCTCACAAAGCATGAATGTTTTACATCATCATTTAGTGAACAGGGTTGATATTCTTCTTGAAATGTCATATGGGCTATTCAGTATATTTAAAAAATATAACAGAAGAGAGCAATGCATATTAAGCTGTGCACGCATCTTTCGTCACTATAGTCTACATGGGTTTTGCTCTCATGGTTACCAGGATATCATTGCAGTCCCCCAGGATGGCTTAAGGCTCCATAGCTCATTTTGTACGTCAATTACAAATGCTTTCTGATATGCTTCAGAAAGGGGGGGGGAGGGAGAGAGAGGAGAGAGAGACTGAGAGACACACACAGAGAGGAACAACACTCCATATTTGTGTTCTCTTTTGAATGTATGTCTTAGCAACATTCCTAATAAAAGATCTGCTGGAAATATGAAGTCTTGTTTACAGATGCACAGAGAAAAATACTTCTTTCTGATTAAACTGGATGGATAATTATCCACAACTAGTGAATTGGATGTTTATTACTTAGTAAGTAAAACAGGTGGGAATATTTATGTAGAACAGAAATGTAACTGTTCCTGGTGCCAGAATAAACAGGTGCACATTTTTACTGATACAACAAACAAAACTAAACAAATAAATAGTTGATAAGTGTATAATAAAAAAAAACTACAGCTTTGGCAAAGGAAGTCAAAACATATTTTTATTTTTTATTAGGGAAGCAGTTTGTAATGATAAGTATATACTCTCTACCTTAAGAATGTAGTATCAAGCAAAAACAATATTTTATCAGTTCATGGAAGGAAAAAAAGGGTCTGATTTCTGTTTGTTTCCTCATCCTGTCCTCTGTTCTTTTTTCTTTCAATCTGATCTTTCAAAATTAATACACATTTAATGTTAACTAATTTTACTTAACAAAGACCTGCACTTCTTTCTATTAATGGATTTTGTTGATGGCTATCAACTATCACTACAAAATGATTTTGTCTCTCCACAAGATGATGCCACCCTCCTATAGATATATTTTTTATTGAAAAAAAAATTAATTCAGGAAAAGAAAATAACCTGCACACC
Source organism: Rhabdophis nuchalis (assembly GCA_039707465.1). NCBI lineage: Eukaryota > Metazoa > Chordata > Lepidosauria > Squamata > Natricidae > Rhabdophis > Rhabdophis nuchalis. Next base: position 115,608,412 of record CM077643.1, on the reverse strand, counting down.
GAGTACAATTTTCAAGGAAAAAAAACACCACCTCCCTTTGGACATGATTGAAGCTAGATTCATTATGTGATTTTGAAGTGATAACCTAAGGAGTTTGAATATTTCTAACATTTGTTTATACTTCAATATGGCTTTATTTTATCATTTTTGTATTTCCAATCTTTTCATTTTTCAAATGTTGTTAATCTGATTGAGCATTCCACTGATGGAAAGAGGATGTAAGTCAGCAGTGGGTTTCACTTATTTTTACCACTGTTTTGCCCCGCATCCGAACTTCTGCACATGCACCTGGCCTCAAAAATGTGGGTAAACAGAATGGTATAGCACTGGGGTGGGAGGTGGGCACCCGCGATCTTCACTACTGGTTCACCTGAACTGGGACGAACCTGCTGAATACCACCTCTTATCTAAGTATGGACTTGCCTTAGCCCAGCATTTTATTTCTCAGATTGGCCAATCACAAGTATTGGGGTTGCTCACAAGCAGGAAGTCAAGACATGCCTCTCTCCTACATTTGTTCCTATGCAGGTGGTGTTTTGATGCTGGAGGTTGCATGTTGTGTAAAAACTTAAGAGCCATGTGTTTAAAGCCATTCAAATTCAGAGAAGCCATGATAGTGCAGTGGTTAGAATGCAATAATGTAGGCTAATTCTGCCCACTGCCAGCAGTTCAATCCTGACTGGCTCAAGGTTGACTCAGTCTTCCTTCCTTCTGAGGTTGGTAAAATGAGGGCTGAGATTGTGGGGGCAATAGGCTGACTCTGTAAACTGCTTACAGAGGGCTGTAAAGTACTGTGAAGCAGTATATAAGTCTAAGTGCTATTGCTATTTCAAATTAGTGGCCATCACCATCAATTGTAGCTATGAATTCCACAGATTAATTATGTGGTGACTGAAGATGTAATTCTGTTAGAAATTTTGTCCCAGTTGCAAATTTTTGGAATGACCTCTGGTTCTTCTATTTTGACTGGTTGAGAAAAAAATATCCATGTTTTTGATGTGGTAACATATAGTTCATTCTAGCCACCCTCATTCACCTTTTTTCATGAACAACAGCTTCATTAATATCCTCATAAAGGATGTGTTCTAGATTGCCTCTCATTTAGGGTATTTCCCTTAGCTTTATTATATCTCTCTTGAAGTAAAGCAAATGGAACCATACATTATCGTAGTTGTGGACATGACATAAAGGTGCATAATGGCATTATAATTGGCAGTTTTATTTTCAGCCTTTTTGCTAATGATCCCCAGCTTGGCATTTATTTATTTATTTTATTTATTTTTTCGAATTTATAACCCGCACCTTCTCCTAAAAAAAGGACCCAGGGCGGCGCACAGGAAAATTTAAAAAACAATACATATATACAAAATATCATTATTAAAAACCTATTAAACACAAACCCTGCGCTAAAACAATTTAAAATCCCCCTAATTAAAATTTACAGCTAATAACAGTCAGAAACGGGAGGTTATGCTAGGCCAGCTTGTTGAAATAGGTGCGTTTTAAGATGCTGGTGGAAAAGGCAGAGGTCTGAGATGGTGCGTAATTCAGAGGGCAGGTCATTCCAGAGGGTAGGGCCCACCACAGAGAAGGCCCTTCCCCTGGGTGCCGCCAACTGGCATTGCCCAGCCGACGGCACCTGGAGAAGGCCCTCTCTATGGGAGCAGATCAGTCGAAGGGATATATGGAGCAGGCGTTGACACTCAGCTGTATATATCTACCCCAAACCACCCCAACGATGCCGTAGCGGTGATGTGCCAGTGCCTGGAAGCCGTGCGGACCTGGATGGGAAGTAACGGACTCAGGCTCAACCCGACCAAGACCGAGTGGCTGTGGTTTCCAGCTGCCCGATTCAACCAGCTCATTCCATCGCTGGCCATAGGGGGCGAACATCTTGCCCCTGTGGATGGGGCACGCAATTTGGGTGTCCTCCTGGATGCCCGGCTGTCCATTGAAGATCAAGTGACAGCCGTGGCCAGGAGGGCGTTTTACCAGGTCCGCCTGGTCCGCCAATTGCGCCCCCTATTGGATCGGGACGCCCTTCGCACAGTCACTCATGCACTCATGACATCCCGACTGGACTATTGTAACTCTCTCTACATGGGGCTCCCCTTGAGGTGCACCCGGAGACTTCAGCTAGTCCAGAATGCAGCCGCGCGAGCAATTATGGGAACCTCAAGGTTTACCCACGTAACACCGCTCTTGTGCGAGCTGCACTGGCTACCTGTCGTCTTCCGGGTGCGCTTCAAGGTGTTAGTCATCATCTTTAAAGCGCTCCGTGGCTCGGGACCTAGCTATCTGCGGGATCGGATCCTGCCTCATACATCCTCACGGCCGATTTGCTCCCACAGAGAGGGACTTCTCCGGGTGCCGTCCACTAGATTCTGTCAGTGGGCGGCGCCCAGGGGAAGGGCTCTCTCTGTGGCACGCCTAGCCCTCTGGAACGACCTTCCCCCCGACATTAGAACGACCACGGACCTCCGCTCCTTCCGTCTAAAATTGAAAACACATTTTTTCTGTCTGGCCGGCCTAGGATAGTCTCTCTGTCTATGGGGTTTTATTATATTTAATTATTGGGAATGTTATTTTAGCTTAGCTTAGTTTTAATGGGGAGTTTTAGCACAGGTATAGGTTTAATTTGTTTTTAAATATGTTTGTATATTGGTTGTTTTTATTCTTCCTGTGCACCGCCCCGAGTCCCTATGGGGAGAGGGAGAGGTCTACAAATTAAAAATTATTATTATTATTATTATTATTATTATTATTATTATTATTATTATTATTATTATTATTATTATTATTATTATTATTATTATTATTATTATTATTATTATTATATAGCTAGGCCCCGAGCCATGGAGCGCTTTGAAGATGGTCGTCAAAACCTTGTAATGCACCCGAAAGGCCACAGGTAGCCAGTGCAACTCGCGCAGGAGAGGTGTTATATGGGAATGCCTTGAGGCTCCCATGATCACTCGCGCAGCTGCATTCTGGACTAACTGTAACCTTTGAGTGCACCTCAAGGGGAGCCCCATGTAGAGAGCGTTACAGTAGTCCAGCCGGGACATCACGAGTGCTTGAGTGACTGTATGGAGGGCAGCCCGGTCCAGTAAGGGGCGCAATTGGTGTATCAAGCGTACCTGATAAAACGCCCCCCTGGCCTTGGCTGTCACATGATCCTCCATGGACAGCCGGGAGTCCAGGAGGACACCCAAATTGCACGCCCTCTCCACGGGGGCCAGTAGTTCACCCCCAATGGCCAGTGTTGGACTTACCTGGCTGAACCGGGATGCCGGAAACCACAGCCACTTGGTCTTGGACGACCTTTTCAAAGCTACTGCATATTAGGACAACATCTTGGATGAGCTAATCAATACCATCCCCATGACTTCCCTGTTATGAGTTATAGATATCTCAGATACCTCAGACTGAACAACGTATAAGTGAAAAGAAATCTGGGCTGATAGTTGCTTTGATATTTATGTCACTTTTCACTTGCTTAAATTGATCTGTGTTTGCCATCTAATTGATCACTTATCCATTAAAAAAAAAATCCTGTGGACTTGGCCAACTCACTGCTTAACTCAAAGTCAAGATTATTAATAAAGCTTCACATTTTACTACATATGGAGATACATGTATTATAAACCTTCCAGCATCTATGGTGCAGCTGACACCTGTAGGTGTGCAGTGATGCCATGGAATAAACACTTGTAGATCTGACACAACAGGAAATACAAAGGAAGAACAAAGTTCAACATACAGGGTTGGTTTTTGGGGGGGCTGAGCATGCATTTGAGCCTCTCTTCTAACCTGATTTATTTTCACCTCTGATGGTCCTGACCTTGACTTTGACATCATACTTCCCTGATCACTTGCAATATAGTTTACCAACATCCTGATTACAAGCTCCAACCAGTGAAGTTTTTAAAGCAGCATTATAGGATGATGCCTTTGAAAAGCCCAGTGTTGAACCATTTTTTTCAAAGGTTTCTAAATATATTTCATCCTGTCCACTGCTTCCTGGTAGTCTAAAGTAATAATCAATCTTCTCCCCTTCTTTTTCTTTAAGCTTAATCTAACAATTTGATGCATGTTAGTCAGCATGAAGCATTTGTTTGTCAATCTTATTTTCAAGGAAAAAAATATGGGGAAATGTATAAAAGGCTTTAGAATAAAATTAATACCTACACTGGAAATGGCTATGATATAATGGAGAACAAGAGCTGTTGCTGAATGGCAGGAAAGAGATACATAGACTGAGGATTGTAGATTTTTTGGAGCACAAATATGTTCACCCAATCTATACACTCTAAGAGGGGTGTCAAACTCAATTTCATTGAGGGTTGGATCAGCATTATGATTGCCCTCAAAGGACCAGGTGGACGTGGCTGGGTAGGTATGTCTGGGTGGTCACATGACTGGGTGGTTGTGGCCAACTTGAAGTCGCTCACATTGAGGGGCACCTGTGGTGGGCCAGACAAGGCTGAGAGAGGGGAGCCAGATGTCTTCAAGAAATACCAGGGTGAGCACCAATGCCTTTGTCCATCAGAGAAGTCTTGCTTTCGGGGGGGGGGGGGTTGCGCAGGTGAGCAGCATGGCCAGTGCGGCTTCTGGTGTTGCAAGTGGGGGGCCTTGTGGGGGTACAAGAGGCAAGGCAAGAGAAGGGAGGTGGCATGCAGCTTGGGGCAACCCCAGCATTTCCACTCTGGTGTGACATCTAAACGGCAATTTAGATGCCCCCAAGCCCACACCACCTCCATTTGCCTGCCATGCCTACCCCCAGCCTCCCTGAATTTGCAGAAGCCATGCCAGTCTTACTGCTCACCGGCGCGACTCTCCCAACCTCCCTACATTTGCAAAATCCACACACACCCTAATTGCCTGATCCAACCTACCTGACACCAAACAGGCATTTGGCCTGCTGCCCCATGCCACCCTGCACCTGATCCTGCCTGACAGACAATGGGAGCTCGAGGGCCTCTGTGTTCTTGTCCATGAGTGTATCATGCTGCTCCTATTCTGCCTGTTTCTGATGCTGTGGGGAGATGTGGGGCATCAGTGCTTACGCATGGCTGGAAGGGTGCCTGGGGGGGCGGGGTTAACACTGCTGGAGTGTGGTGGTGGGGAAGCTGAACTGCCCATTCAGTTTTAGTCTGGAATCCAGGTGGATAGGCAGTGGGAAGAGATCAAAATTGTAAGTACCCACTCCAGAAGCCAGAAATGGATCATTTCTGAACTTCCGGTTGGCCCGTTGGACCCATTTGTTGCTCTCCCCATGCTCTGATGACTTTTCTGAAGCCTGGGGAGGGTGAAAATGGTGTCCCCTGGTCCTCTGGAAGGCCAAAAATCAGCTGGCTGGTGCGCACACTGGAGCTGACGGCTCACGTGTCGGCAGATATAGCTCCGTGTTCCACAGGTGGCACACATGCTATGGGTTCGCCATCATGGGACTATGGATTAAACTAAAACTGGGAAGCATTTTGAAGTGACAGAGAAATCTCCATCAAACTTTCATTTAGAAGAAAAACAAGCCCTAAATATTATGAACAATTAATTTTCAGTGCAGTTAATAAAGAGATCGAACTAGAAGGCCTCCAAGATCCCTTCCAGCTCTATGATTCTATAATTTCTATATCTTGGGGCCTTAGTGGAACCAGCAGCTCTGTCTTCTGGTAGAGTGAGGCAGCTCTCCAGATGCTGAAGAAGGAAGTCTGGCAGATCAATAGCAGGTCAAGCTTGATAGCTACAGAACCTCATTCTACCTATCTTTATACTTGCCTTCCTGGTTTCTCATGTCAATATTTTGATGGGATCTTCAGAGTGAAGACTGTGATTGGCTCCCTATGCTACTGAAGTATTCACCTGTTATTCATAATATCTTGCTGCAAGGACTTGTTCAGAACTCAGCATAGGAGGAGTTGAGCAGCTAGAACAGCCAGCCTGTTGGAGGGGAAGAAGTTAATTTACTTGAAGATAAAAAGGGTACTTTGAAGAACCATTGTGCTTGTAAGTCATGTACTTGAAGAAGAGTTTCATGTGCCCTATTCCTAGCTTATATTTGTTTCCCAGAAATGGCTGTTACACAATCAATGCATAATGTTTTGTTTTTGCCGTATTATTTTCAAATGCTATTGTAAGTGGTTTGTATTATTTATAAAGGTACTTCTCAACTTATAACCATTAATTTAACAACCATTCAACGGTACAACAGTGTGGGAAAAAGTGACTTATGACAGATCCTCACACTTGTGACCATCACACTGCCCTCATAACTCAGATACTTGGCAACTGATATGTATTTATGAGGGCTGCAGTATCTTGGACTCACTTTCTGAAGATACTTCCAACAACAAAAGTCAATGGGTTTGCTTAACAACCACATGATTTGCTTAACAACTATAGCAAAAAAAAGGTCATACAATTAGAGATCACTCCCTTACAATGGATAATTCAGGTTCTATGGTGATCTTAAGCTGAGGATTATCTGTACTGCATGTTTCTGCTGTTTTATTCAGGACTCTATTTCCATTTTTCACCATAGAGTTTTTATACATCAAGCTAAAATTGCAGAAGTACATTCAGCAGATTTCAACAGGCCCTGGAAGCAGGAACAGGGAAAATAATTATTATGAAACCTCCAGGATTGTTTCTATAGCATTCTTAACAAATGGGGGTTCTTAAGACTATTGAATAATTAGTGTGGAGGGTTGATATAAATCCCTAAACTTATTTCTTTCTTTGGACTCCAATATGCTCTAGTTATATTTTGGGACCTACTCCAATGCTCAATGCAAACAACAGTGGTCCAATCTTCAGCATTCTTGTGTGAGGATTATTTGTTTATCACTTTCCCGGATCAATCATTCATCAGAGATGCACAATCGTAAAGATAAATGCTACAGGAACATAACTTCATGGTGACTCATGCTGCAACTTTCTGCAAGACAAATGTTTGCTGTGACTCATGCCACAACTTTTGGTGAGATCCGAGCATCTCAATTACCAAGCAAAGGAAACAAATGCTATTAGCTGGTTTTAAAATCCTGCCATCCTGAGTAATACCAAAAGCTAAAAGAAAGGAAAGCAGAACCGAGCTTTAATTGTTGGAGCATAGGCAAGAAAAGTCAAATAGCTATCCCTTCCCCAGAATGCTAGAGCTAACACTTGGATTATGGTCCATAGAGACTTCTACAAAATCAATTCAATTCCATTCAATTGGCAAAGCAATAGTAAAGAGGAAAATGATTTTTATGTTTCTCCATTCCAAATTATCCTCAATTTCAGAGAGAAAAAAAGCAGTTCAATGAAATTATCATAATAGCATTTCTATTGCATATTTACTACTGTCTAAGCATTCTCAAGTGGTCTGCAGCCTTTCTGGTGTTGGATATCATAACTAGACCAGAAGGAAAAACTTCAGGAACAGCTCTCTTAAGGAAGGGAAGATGCAAAACAAGGGAAAGACTTGAAGCCATGAAATAACAACAGCAGCAGCAAAATAAAAGAATGTAAGCAAGAATGAGGTGCAGAAACATGAAGCCTCTTTCTCAGGGTGAGAAAACTTTCATGAAAAATGAGCTAACACTTATTAGTTTTTCACAATGAAATAAGAGATGGCTTGGGATATCAGCTGGCAAGAAAGAATGCAAGGTGTTCATGGTTCCTAAATATATTATTCATACCACAACAGTACCAAGTAGCTCTTGTCACCAAATTTTTCCTGTTTTGAAAGCTCTGGACCACAGTTATATAAAGTCTAGCTAAAACTGCCTTTGAGAAATATCCAGAAATGGCATTTGATCAAAATCCAGACAATCAGCAGAACCCATGGAAGAATCAAAAGTAACAAAGCTGCTCTCCTTTGAAGACATGTGATATTAATGCATAAAGAAACAGGACATAGCTTCAGTTACACAACTAGGGCTCCATCTTCCCTCTTTGGACACTGCTAGCTAAACTGCTTTCCTGCCAAAGTTTATTTATTTATATTAATATTTCCTATATCTTAACCACTCATCTCCCTCAGAGAGGCGCTCTGGGCAGTGTATAATCCAATCTGATGCTAATCCTTTTTTTTGTAAACTTGTATCAGCAATTATGAGACATAAATGGAACTAAAACAGAATGATTTTTATGATATCACGAAGTGCAATGCCTGCTAAAGGCAACCCTGATATATTATCACTTCTCTAAAACAACTACTTCCATAGTCTCCTGCTGCAATACAAACAGAAATGGACCAGATTCAGCAAGGGGAAAAAAATTAAATCTAGCCTAGATCTTACCAGCCCAGGAAGTTACTGGTTTTTTATTTGGTTCTCAGGGCTATATTATTATTTATTATAGGTTCACCCTCATTTTTACCATTTGTTGTAAAAATTGGCAGTTATTAAAAAAATAAATATACATTAAAATGTTTAGAAATAAAAATGTAGATTGAATCATTTTGGTGATTGTTTTTTAAAAAAAACAAATTGTTCTTGTTGGAGTAATCCTGATTCAAAACATCTGTGAAATTATTAGACAGTTTTAATCCCTCATCAAGGTCACTTACACCTGACATTTCCAAAAAAATTCATTTATTGAATGTGTTGCCATAGTGACCCCATATATTTAAAATCTCAATTGTGATTACCATGCTTCCATTCTTGTTTTTCTACCTTTCAATTTTCCACAGGTAATAAATAGCCATGTGCATTACCTTCTTTTTTTATTATTTTGAAAGGTTTGAAAGGCAATGAATAGAAGAGAATACTTCAATCTCTATTTTCCTCTTTCTCATAAGATAAGTAAGATAAGTATTATGCAAAATTATAAAAAGGCCAGGCTCTGGTCTTTCAGAAGCTCATTATTTGGATTCTGTAGGGAGAAATTTAAAAAAAATAAAAAATAGAAATATATATTAAAAACCAACATTTTGAGAAATCCTACTATCATCCATTGGTGACCTTTAAGGAACTTAGTAACTCACAAGTGGAAAAGCTTTTTGTATATGTCAATGTGCATTATTACAAAAACAAGTCACAGGCACACAGGGTTTTAAGATGCATCATTCTCTTTCATTCAGACTTGGCTCTTGCAGTATCAATAATTTAACTCTGTAAATGCTTAGTTATTAGACCTCTGATTTGGTATGCAAAACAAGGAACCTCTATAACTATACAGCCCTCCTTCAGAATTTGGTTTTGCATAATTAATATTGTGCAAGGGACCATTTTGTTTTCCAGCACCATTTTGTTACCATGACAATGGTTATTGTTTAGAAACCAAAGAAAGGCCATGTTGGTCATTTCATAAACAATTTTTTAGTTATGAAATCCACAGGATCATCTGAGATGTGAATGAATATGAAAATGCATCAAGCATGACTCATTTATTAAACTCTCATGAAGAACTTTCTTTCTAAAGGAACACACAATGTATCTGTTAAGTGTTTGATACGTAGGATCATGGGGTTTTTGCCCCTTTCTTTTAATGTCACTTATGCATTGAAAGAAGCTGTGCCATTTGGCTAAAATTATAGCTGAATGTTTGAAAGGCTTTCCCCCCCAGTGTCGTTGATCTCAATAGAAAAAAGTAGGCAATACACTTTTTAAAACTAAAAATAGCTATATTGGCTATAGGATAAAGAATATTAAGATGTTCCATGTAGAATAAAAGACATAGTTGATGCTAAAACTGGTATATTATATAGCTTTCTATCTTCACTGTTCCATCCACATAAAAGTTAAGCATGTTACCTATCTTCAAATATCACTGAAGTAATGATATTGCAGTATAAAATTCTCTGAATTTCCCCAATTTCCCTTTGCTAAATCCTGTAATGTTATAGATCTTGATAAACTGTATTTCCCAGCATTCTTAAACAGTGTACATATTTCTAAATTTAGCAATGTATGCTCAACCACAGGCTAAAGCAGCAGTTGGGCAGATCTGGAAAAGAAAGGATTTTCCTTAATGAAGATAACATTTGGATAGAACTGTTTTCCTAAAGTAAACTGTAGTCTTTCCTATTGGCCAAATGGTGGTTTAGTGGACTGAAGGAATGCAGTTGTGGTGAGAATTCTTGATCAAAATCATTACCATCTACAAGTCTACCACTGTGCATTGTGGCTTTTCGTGGACAGGTTGGCAGTCGTTTAGCATATGCTTGTCTATAAACCTCTGTACATGCATTATACTCTCACCTCACCCCAGTGTAGCCAAGGTCCCACATGAAATTTATATTTCCTAAAGCTCATCATGCAAGTGAGTTGGATTGCGCAATATTTGCATGATTTTCATGTCTATGCCAATCACCAAATTCCTATGCCATCTTTCCAGTCTTTTGGCAAGTTGGAAAAATGTACTTGTCACTGGCATGACAGCCCAAATTATAATTTATTTATGTATATCTATGTCACTGAATGAACGTCCCATGTTCCATTTATCACTAAAAACATTTTCTCATAAGTTAGAAATAATTGAACTCCTTCCTCAAATCAATATAATCACCAAAATATTAAATAAACCATAAAACTCTGAAGGTTGAGTTAAGACCAGATCAGATCACAAAGATACCAAGGTAATTATTTAACTAAAAACATAGGTGAACAAGTCCCTTCAGCCGGTGCCAGAAACTTAAAAGTGTAAAAGGCTAGGTGTCAATCATAAGTGAACAAAGAGGGAATCCCCAATGTGGCTTTCTTTTATCAAGAATGGTATCCCTTGTGTCTTCCCATAGTAAGTTCCCTGTAGACGCAGAAAGCTAAAACAAGTATTATGAACATATCTTAGCTGACAGAGAGGTACATAAGAGAGCAAGT